>CM069859.1:128568015-129768015 GCA_036172795.1 Pelodytes ibericus
CCTCCCCTGTACTGTCTCTTCCCCCCTCCCCTGTTCTCTCTCTCTCTCCCCCACCACCCACCCCACAGGCTGCCCTTTGACTCAATAGACTGAGGCTGCACCACTTTTCACTTCTAAATGCCCAAGAGTATAGCAATATTTACCTTTCTATCCAGTTGTCTTGTTTGTCTATCAATCTCTGTATCTTAGATGTCAGAAGATCTGTCTGTCTATCTGTGTCTATTTCTGATAATATTGTGTGGGCTGACTAAGTTGAAGCATGGGCCACTAAATTGCTTTTGATCCCCTGGACCAGTAGTTGCAAACCCTCCCATGCAAATCCATGTTACAGTTCTTGTTAGGAACAAACACTTGTACATAACAATGAAACCCAGCCAGCCGATTGGAGGTGTCAATATGGTATATTTAGCAAATATTCAAAAAACACTGTTCTATGGGTGTGTATTATAAATGAGTTATGTGATACTGACCTTGTAGAAAATGAGAAATTATCAGACTATTATAAATTTAGTGTGATAACTGGCTGCAAGGTACCACAGCTTGTACGGATTTAATTTTACTTTGCAAATTGATTTGAAAAACAAATGACCTATTTTTATTTAATGACAGTTGAAAAGTGGTATTTAAAAACACTCAATTAACACTGGCTTTTCTATTGTTCAATATAATGGACAGTTCAAGAAACATTCTGCTCATTTCAATGAGCATAGATTTTGTCCAGACTCCCCTAGAGAAAACGAACAGTGAATTGATCTAGGCCAAAAATCCTTTTTTCCCCCCACAATACAGGGCCCATTTAAATTAGTGATTATTATTAATGCGTATGCTAAAAAAAGAATAAAACATGAAGATTCAAATACTTCACTGCACAATCCTAACTCCTTGAAACTGTGTTTACACAGAATTGTGCTTGATTAAAAACAAATATTGAAATAATTAAAATTTAATTCCCAGCACAGCGCTTAAGTGGCTGTTGCTTACAGCACTGACTGAAGTCCCATTTTTACATGGTTTTTGCTAAAACCAAAGAGGCAATTTCACTCTCTTTTAGAACATTATGCAAATCTGGTCATTAGTATGTACTGCCAAGCATTGTGTAACTAGAGTGATTTGCTTAAATTGTTTAGGCTCTGTCCAAATTATAAAACTGATTTGAAAATCTCCATGTACAATGGTTCATTGTATACAACCAAAGAAACAGAATGCAAATATTGAGAAATATATATTTTATTAATTTACCAGGCATAATTTACCAAATTACACTCGACTCCCAGGTAAATAATACATTTTAGTTTTAGGATTATTCTTCCCCTCATGATTCTAGTAAATACACAAGATAATTGCTCACACCTGCATAAACTACAAACACAACGTCAAGTAATATCCAACCAAGTCTATAAAGAATCATTTATTTCAGAGTATGATGTACCATTGTAGAAGCCAAGGGTTCTGGGCAATATGAGAAATATGATATAGCCATTTCCAGGGGCTCAACAAGGCAGGCACATGGGGTGACCACAACTACCTTTGTTGGAAAAGGGTCTCAGTAGTTTTATTTCTCCTTGTCTGCCAGTATGGGAACATGCTGCAACCTAGAGACACAAAGTGGTTTATTCACTAAAAAAAATAATTGTGGTGAATTGACACAAGTTGAAAGCTTAGGTCAACACATTTATTTATTTAAATGTATGCAGTGTATGTAAAATAGCGCAGAGTTAAATATTTTCCACAGCAACTCTTACAAGTCAGCTATTTTGTGGTTTGTTTTGCAGCTTAGTTGTCAGGTTACCCATTCCTTCCAAAATTTCAACTGTTCAGTTTTAGGCAGAAAAGTCCCATATTTGAGACAATGTGCCACCAAGCTCTACCTCTGTCCCACTTTTCAGGGCAAGAGTAAGGTTCGGCAAGACAGCGGCATTTGGGACTGGAATCTGGGATACCGGAGAATGGATACTGATCTGTCAGATTGACTGCCAGCGCCACCGTGCATGTGCAGTAGTGATGTCAGTTTGAGTGTTGGGCGCTAGCTGCTGAAGGTGTGGCTATAAGCAGAACATTTTTAGGTGAATTTATGACCAATTGCGAGCTATTTATGAAATTTGGTAAGTGATTAAGAATAAGTATAATGCATTTTATTTACAATAAGTAATATATAAACACATTTACTGCACTCATTGATGAGTTGCTTTGGAGCTCTTTGCTATGCTCATACACACAAATTATAAGCAAAACATAGGGACTGTCCTAACCCAGCACTGCATCAAAATACTCCAACATTAATGTATTATAACACATAAGGGTCCACACAGAAAGCTCCGAGTTTCGGACCACTTTCAATTCAGGTGATTTAAAGCCCTATCATTGGCTGGTTTTCGGATGTTTAGCATGTTTAGCGATAGGGTCTCACAAATTATTTGTTTTTTTAAATTGTTGCTGCTGCAATTAGTTATTTTAGTAATAGCCAATTCATTTTTTATTTTTTAGATGGCCCATTTTCATTGGGCTGTAGATGAGAACTTGAGAACATAGCAGATTGCTGATGGACATTCGGAAAAGGTAAATATTTTTTTATTTTCCGTGTCCACCTTGCTGGTTTACAAACGGTGTTTTTGTTACACATGCTTGAAAGAACTGTTCCCCCTACCTAGCTAGGGGACACATTTTTAACAGGCAATTTGAAATGTCCAAATGTAGGCTATGTTTGCCAATTAAGGGGGATTTCAGTCCATACTGAGTAGGAGGAATCCTTGGGCCTATATCCCGGAACAGAAATATGGCCATAAATCTGCCTGAAATTGGTGGGAATTGCAGATTTCGGGTCAGATCGGTCCATATTGAGCAGACCCTTAAACTTTTAATTTCAACTGCATTTAAACTTGTTACTACATTACTAACAAGCAGAGATAGACAAAGAGTCCATACAGGTAGGGCTGAACTTTTTCTGAAGGAAAGGATTCCCCCCTTCTCATTAATAGGTCCTCAATATTGATATATTCCTAGAAGTTTACATTATTTTGTCCAGCCTATGCATGTGACTTGTATTCATTTTCTTCTTAAAGGAAATCTGAGTGTACCATTTTAAATATGTCCTACATGTAGGGAGTGACATGTTTAATGTTTAACATAAAGAAACATTGTGCTTACATAGAGTGAATGGGGATAAAATTCACTTATGTGATGTTATAAAAATGTAGCAAGTGATTGTGAATAGAAGGTAAATATGCACACAGCTGTAGACTGGTTAGCTAAAAGAGGATACAGTGTCTGCTCATTCAGTTATAGAAGCCCAGCTGCAAGGAGGTGAATACTGGCACAAAGAAACACTCATAGTGAGGAAAAGAAGATAGAAGCAAGTTGAGTAGTAGGTGCCTGTTTTGGGAGAGATGTACTAAGGGAATAGACAATAAGCAGTATTTAAACAGTTTCAAACATACTTCAAGGTGGCAGTGCATGCAAAGGACTAAAAAAAGGATGGGAGCATTGAACAGACCAGGAGGTAAAATCTATGAATTTGGCCAATGTCAAATATAGCAGCACACAAACATGCACATCAAATACTGTACAGTAGAGGTTTTAAGGACTCTGAGGGACCTGATGCTGGGTCATGAGAGCCCAGTGGCAGGGGACCTGGTTCAGATAAACCACTCACCCTCAGGGTAGCATACCTCACAATTTGCCTCATCAGTGTCATAGGTTGCCTGAAGTGTGGTTGCTTTGGAAGTGGGAGTGTCAATGCACAATAGTAACACAATTGCGCATGTCCATAACACGCTCACTCCCCAGTGTCATAAAGCAAATCAGTCCCTCAGCACTAGATTATGTTTGCTTGACCTCATGCCAGGGGACTAGAAAAACAGTAGATTAAGAATTTGGAGAGCTCACTTTGACTAAGCAGGATAATGCTGATAACAGGGCTAGGCCAAGAACAGGGGAAAAGGCATAGACATTACAGCCTATAAAAGCTGCACCATCAAAGATTGTATGTTGCAAGTACAATTACACATGTAGTCTCATATACACATGCAGGTAACATAGGTGTCACCAACAGACACAACACAAGATTTGACAGCCTCTCCATCTCCCTCTCATGGCACAGGCATAAAGGTCCATCTATGAATGTACAGTCTGTCAGCCACAGGTGTGGCAAAGGGCAGATATTACCACACAGCATGCCAGCCACAAGTTCATAACACACAGGCTGCCAGCCACAGGCATTGCAAAAGTCCAGTTTATAACACAGTATGACAACAACTGGCATGATAAAAGCCAGTTATAAAAACACAGTCTACCATCCACTGACATGTCAAATATGATAAATATATTATTCAAATGTATAATTTCCTGAGCCCAGGACCTAAATTTTCACTTCATACATAAAAATACATTTGAAATACATAATTAACCCCTTCACTTCTGATGATGCTTTGGTCCTAAACGATTGAAACACCAAACAACATTTTTTTTTAACTCGCCTCTGATCACATTGTGATCGGGAACCAAGGACACATAGGCAGAGACTCTAGTAGGGGCTTTACAGGCCCTGTGGATCCTTGCCAAAATAGCACAAGACTTTGCAATGTCATGTCAGGACTTACCACAGCACACAGGACTTGCACCTAGGATTTGCTCCAACACCCAAGACTTACCCCAACACCCATATTGCACCCAGGACTTACCTCAACATGCAGATTTCACTCTCAGGACTTGCTCTAGAACCGACATTGAGGCCAGACATATGCTCCAGCATCCAAATGGCACCCAGGACTTACCCCAGAACCAGATGGCACTCACAGCACCCAGATGGCAGACAGGATTTGACCCAGGAGTTACTCCAGCACACAGATGGACACACAGGACTTCCATCAGCCACTGACTGCTTGCAAGAGAGAAAAGGTGTTGGATATAACTTCATGTCATATCCAGTGGTGTCAAGGTGACATCACATTGGTCGCAAGAGTGCTCTTTCACATTTGAATTTTACAATGGCCGCATCTGACAGCGACCCCACAGCAGGCAACCTATCAGAAATTTCCTGGTATCCAGGTAGGCCAGTCTTGATCCAGGTAGGCCAGTCTTGTCCTTATTTTCACATACTTATGACTAAGTGCCAGAAGGCGTGAAACGCGTCAAGCTTTGTAAGTTGATTTAGCCGGTTACTTCCCAAATTTATATTTTCATTGAGTTTTGGATACTCAAATAAATGTATATACCGTATTTGCTCGATGATAAGACGACCCTGATTATAAGACGACCCCCCAAACTTTGAATATTCCTTTAGGAAAAAAATTAAAAGCCTGAATATAAGACTACCCTATAGGAAAAAAGTTAAACTTGTATATATTCACATGTAAATTGCTTTTTTAATGAAATATTATATCAAAAAATGCATTTCTTGTGTTTATTTCCTTTTATGTGCCAATGCTGCCTCTCTCTTGCCCTTGCCCCGCAGCTCTGCTGGGGACCTGGATCCCTGTCTTATAGTCTGACCTCAATTTTAGGTCAGATTATAAGACGACCTCGATTATAAGACGAGGGGGATTTTTCAGAGCATTTGCTCTGAAAAAACCCTTGTCTTATAATCGAGCAAATACAGTATATTGCAAAGTTCCAAGATCTCCCCTTTTCCTTTGTGGAATATTGTGGACTGTGGTTATAGACACACATAGGGAGTGGCACCAACTTCTAATGGGGTTACCCTCAATTCACTCTTTGCCCATCCGGAGATGGAATACAGCAGTTTACTATTAATCTGCATTTCCCATACAGGAACATTTACACACATAATCAAACATACACACACACAGTCACACATGCGATGTCATATTCACACGCATTCCCACAGTCACACATATGCATACACATACACAAGCACATACTGTCCATATGCATCCTCTTCCCCCCCCCCCCCCCCCCCCACAATTTGACCTTTTGTTGACAAGGGAAGGCTCCATTGTTGCCCCTTGTGTGTGATTGATGTTATGTCACATGACACAGCACCTTAGGAAAATCCCTAGTTCACCTATTGGTAGTGCGGGCTCTGCACCTCCATAATAACGTCTTTTTACCTATAATTTCTATCCCAAGCATCAGGTGTTATTAAACTCCCAGCCACCAGCTTTCTAGAACTGAGCCTAATACAATACTTGGGGCAGCCATCTTTCTTAAACATTAGGACAAATAATAAAAAGATAATGAAATAATAAGTATCAATTGAGACATATTGAAGGGAAAATATGTACTTCTGATTAATTGAAAGATTTAGGTGTAAGCCGAGACATTACTAGGGTTGGTGTGACCCCCCTGGATTTCCTCTGATACCATGCCAAACAGATTCCTTAGTAATTCCAGTCAGATGGCCCATTAAATATGCCACATACAGGAGCCCCACAAATTATGTCACACATAGGAGTCCATTAACTATGCACACACAGGAGCCCCATAACTATGACACACAAAAGAGACCCATGAATTATGCCACACCAGAGCCTCCATAAATTATGCCACACCAGAGCTCCATTATTTATGCCTCACCTCAGAGCCCAATTAATTATGCCACACACACAGGCGCCCCTTAATTATGCCACACACAAGCGCTCCATAGTTATGCCATACACAAGCACCCCATAATTATGCCACACAAAAGAGCCCCTTAATTATGCCACACATGGGGCCCAATAAATATGCCATACATGGGACCAGCATTAATTATGCAACACACAGGAGTCCCACAAGGTGACAATTGTACAATTCTAAAACAATAGGTATCTAAACACACAGACATCTCTCTATCTCTCTCTCTATATATATATATAACTAGTTGCATTTATACTTATTTGAATTTTTTAATATGTATATTATTTAAATTATTTATATATATTATATTCAACTATTTTCATATGTAATAAAAATGTTATTGAAAAATGTCATTCCTTGATTTTATTCCGTTCCTCTGCACCCACATTGCACCTAAAGGACTTAACACAGCACCATGCAGTACCCACAGCACTTGCCTTACACTCATATTGCACCTACACAATTTGGCATGCCACAGTGTCAATGCCCCACAGAACATACCACAGTGTCACTTTGCCCCACAGAACTAGCCAGTGTCACTTTGCTCATAGTACATGTTATTTTGTCCCACAGACCATGCCACAGCATCATTTTGTCAATTAAATCAAATCAGTTTTCCCATTAATATGCCAGTGTTTTCCCATAAATATGGCACAGCCAATTTGCCCGATAATATGCCAGTATTATTTTGTCATTCATAAACCACAATTTGCCCAATAATATGCCGGTATTATTTTGCCATAAAAAAGCCACACAAATTTTCCCAATAATATGCCATTATTATTTTTCCATTTAGTATGCCACAGCCAATTTGCCCAATAATATGCCAGTATTATTTTGCCATTAATAAGCCACAGTCAATTTGCCCAATAATATGCTGGTATTATTTTGCCATTAAAAAGCCAGCGCCAATTTTCCCAATAATATGCCATTATTATTTTACCATTTATTATATGCCAGTATTTTGCCATTCAATATGCAAGTATTTTGCCATTAAAAAGCCACAGCCAATTTGCCCAATAATATGCCAGTATTATTCTGCCATTTAATATATGCCAGTATTTTGCCATTTAATGTATTCCAGTATTATTTTGCAACTCAATATGTCAGTATTATTTTGCCATTCAACATTCCAGTATTTAGCCACTCAATATGCCAGTATTTGCCACTCAACATGCCAGTATTTAACCACTCAATATGCCAGTATTTAGCCACTCAATATGCCCGATTTAGCCACTCAATATGCCCGATTTAGCCACTCACTATGCCAGTATTTTCTATTCAATATGCCAGTATTTAGAACTCAATATGCCAGTATTTAGAACTCAATATGCCAGTATTTTGACACTCAATATGCCAGTATTTAACCATTCAATATGCCTATATTTTGTCACTCAATATGCCAGTATTTAGCCATTCAGTATGCCAGTATTTTGTCACTCAATATGCCAGTATTTAGCCATTCAGTATGCCAGTATTTTGCCACTCAATATGCCAGTATTTTGTCACTCAATATGCCAGTATCCCCGTTACGTCACATCTGGTCGCAGTGATTTTTTTTTTAAACTTTTTTATTCTCCGGCGGCCGACTCTAGCACATGTGACTGCCAGAAAAAAAAAAATCAGCAGAGCAATGCACTGCGGCGGGATGCCAGGAGCACAGGTGTCACCCCCGCTGCGGGTGTCACCCGGTGCGGTCCGCACCCCCCACACCCATCTCGGGACACCACTGGTTGTAAGTATCTGAATGGAAATGCTTTAAAGAAAGAATACAGATAAAGTATCTTATTGAGCTCTCTTTGCTTGTATAGCATTATCAGGAGTCTGACAAGTTTGGAATCTTGGGTCAAATCTTCAATCACCCTACCCAAGATGAATGAAGATCTGATCCAAAATTCTGAATATGTCCTCGTTTAAGGTTCTAGACTATGGAACAGATAATATAATTTAGCACCTAATCTTAGCAACAAATTCAGGTAGTTGTATTACTTGGCTTTGGCTTTTCCAAAACCTCCACTTTCACAAACATTCTTTTAAAAAAAACTGCACTATAATTCATGAAGTCTGAACCACTTATGACTTTGTGACAAAACAATTTCTTTACAAATAGCTCCCTAATGTAAAGTGAAGTTGACTAGATTAGAAGCCTGTGCATGTCAGAAAATATATTCAAGGTGTAAATAAAATGATGTCTACGACAGATGAGGTGAGAAGTGCTGTACAATTCTTTTGATAGTTGTTTTTTTAATGTGTATTTGTTGCAGTCTCTCAAGGATTTTTAGATAAAGAGAGAGGTTTTATCTTTTGCATGTCTATAAGCAGTAAAAAAAAAAGAAAGAAAAAAACTCAAGAGACCAAAACCTACAGGCAATTCAAATAAACTAAATCCGATCAAGGTAATATCAATAGTAGAATTAGGAGGGAACCCAGAGAGAATATCAATAACAACATTAAAACAGCAGGTTTCTACTGCAATCAATAGGCAGTATAAACAGAAAAAATTAAGTCACAAAGTGATAGTAGATAAAAGCGCCGTACTCATTAAAATTCTGTTTGTCTTTGTGTCTTTTTATCAATGTACCTATATATCTATGCAAGTGTATCAAAGTTTATAATTTAAAAGAATGATGAAATAATCTAATTAATTTCCGGTGTCATTTCACATATTTCTTTCAAGTTAATACTGCAATATTAATAACAGTTTGCAGTTTAATAAAATATATCCATGTCCTATTAAGTTCTCTATCTGCTGAGTAAAAAAAAAAGACACTTTTTTTTATCAAATAGCTAAGCTTCAAATAGATTTCAGCTTTGATCTGTAATGAAAAATGAAGTTTGTTCCATTTGTACAAAATAAACCTGACTATATTTCATACAAGAGACAGTTGTCTGTTATTCCTTTCGTTTTACAAATATTAATTCCAAGATGTACAAAGTAAAAGGTGGAATTAGATCCAACATGAGATCAAGCATGCTTAAATACTATTGCAAATACGTCAGCCCTTAGAATTATGCAGTTCAATAAATGGAAGATAAATATTGAGGAGCAGAAATGTGATATAGAATATAAAATCTACAACATTTTCAGCGGCAACAATACTATATATTGTAAATTTAACTTAAACATTTTTGTTTATTTTACATTTGCAAAAGCAAGTATTTCATTTGTAGGATTTTTTTATTTATTTTTTTCAAATAAATCCCTGTTCTAATGTGGAACTGGATTTTTTATAAGCCAGAAATTTAGCTTAAAATATAAATAATAGATTATTCAGGTTAAACATCACACGTGATAGGCTTTAACCCTGGTTTAGTAACTTATTAACTACTCCTTTTACTGTTTTGCTTAAAAAGACAGTTCACATTTCATTAGATAGACATAATCCCTATAATGATCTTTCTGTGCTAGCGAATATATGTTAATGACAATTCATTATAAATAAGACCTATATATGCCATTTTAACAGGGACTTACTTCTGACAGGACCAAGAGACGCTAATGTAACAAGGTTTGATTTTGGATACAGTTCTAGATTGTTCTACTCTAACAAGATTTAATGTAAATTTGAACCTGGGCTCTGATTCATCAAATTATGACTCTTGATAGGATATTTGAAAATAGCTAAGTGCAGGGGGTTAGTGTAGGGATCAACAAGGGCAGCAATTATATCATTTGGCTAGACAAAAATTTAAGTGATTGCTTGACCTATACTGGCACTCTCATAGAAATAACCTTCTTGATGATTGTCACTCTGCCACCTGTAATTCTATAGTAATAGCTAGCATCCCAAGTAATTCAAATCAGGGTGGGAAATGTGCGCTAAGCGGTAAATTACTGGGCATTCTTGAATCAATGCCTACTACTAACACAGGTGCCGTAAAATCATTAAGGTAATTATGGCACAAACAGTGATTAATTGAGCGGCAGTAACCTTTATTACATGGGCCATTGGCACCTGGCCCCCCGAGTCAATACACAAGCCAGTGGTCTCCCTTAATAAATACAAGGGCACTGGCACTGCCCAAGTGCTGCTGGCCCTCCTAAAATACATACATAAATGTGAACGGAGGCTGCCCAAGTGCCCCTAGCCTCTCATCACATAAATAAAATAAGTTGCTTAACATTACCTAGTGAAGATGAGGACTCGATCTTCATGGGACATTTTTTGCTATTGCAAATACATCAGCTCTTAGAATTACAACCCCAGTCCCGTAGCGTTATATATTAACGTGTCGCTTTTTTAAAAAAAGCTCTGTTATTCCCTTACCGCCGAATGAGTGCTTTAAATAAAGTTAGTTCAAAGTGGTATGTTTTCATTAAATCATTAGCTATTACGCCTGGAATAATGTGTGATAAAAATACAGCTACCATGAAATCTACCCCATTATCTGTTACATGACATTACCATTTATTTATATATTTCCAACACTCTATGCAGCACTTGGTACAGAGCATAAGAAGGGACTAAATTAGACATTTTCAGACTTAAACATGATGTAAAGGGCAATTGTACAGAGAAAATAAGTGTACATTGATTAGTTCGGACACATTTTCAATATACACACTTACACATTAAAGATACTATTGCTTAATAAAAACGGTAAATAAAGACACTCACTAGGAGCAACTAGACTTCTTTTATACTTTTATTTATTTATGTATCTTGAAAGTTCTCTATTCATTAATACCTGGGTATATATAATATTGTTAGTGCAACACTGATTTCTGTGTTTTGATCATTTACATCTTAAAATATTAAATTTATTTTCGCCAAGTGCCTTTGGTACCAGCTGAGGGCAAATATTGTATTCATTTTAAATATACTGATATCGATTAATGGCAAAGGAATGCAATTTAAATATTGATTCATTTATGTCGCTAGCAAAGATTAACAAAATTACTACTTCATTTCAAAATGGATTTGTTACTTGTATTCTTGAATTACCCCAAATACATTCCCAGTACACTATATATTATATAGTACATATGGCTTCCAAGCTTGTATATACATATTATACCAACCTAGTATCCATAGGACAGATATAGCCATCCAAGTCCAACTATCAGCAAAGGATCATAAACCAATTTAGAAGCCCAAGAAATGACTCTGCAGAGTTGCTTCAGTCACTGCAGCAGAGTTTCATTTACCAGCTTAGAAATCACAGGACAGACACAACTCTCACCATTACCTTTTTTTGTTTCAACAAAATTCCCTTACCTTATTTTTCTACTACATCTTGATTGTAAGCCCACATCTCTTTTTACATCAGTACGTCTATTTATGTCTTGTGTGTTATATTTTGTGATCTTCCATATTGTACAGCATTGCATAATTTGTTGGTGCTTTATAAATAAAGATAAGAACAGTATGTACACACACATATATGTGTGTATATACATTTATGTATATATTTAACAAAGTATTGTTAATTTAAAAAGGGGCTAGTATATAACTTCCCCTGAATTCTATTTATCAGTGCAGTGACTTCGAATTAGTTACTCTGGGTTTGCTGTCTTTCGTAATGTCTTCTATATGACATCTGTTACTTAGAGCAAGATCATTCAGTGTTATTGATTATATCTTGTAAAGACTCAATTATGCAACTTTTCAGTGTTTTGAGACATGGATATGCATAATTGTCTGGGGGCACTAATGAAAAAAATGGTGGCTTTATTTTAACCTTTTGAGTGCAACAGTTGTAAGCAACAAATAGAAATGAAATGACATCTAAAAGATTAAAAAAGTGCTAGTAAGATTACTCCCACAGATAAGACTCAGCATTTTGCCGTTACATTTCATAAATGTTGTTCTTAAAAAGGTGACTTTTTTTTTTTTTACTTTGTCTCAGTAAGTACAAAAAGAAAATTTGTTGTTTTTTCAACTCTCTCAATTTCTCAAAGATAAATAAAATCCTATGGCCTATAAATGTTACAGTTTTCAGAGTAGAAACGACATAGTCCTGAAGAAGGTAGGTATTCTCTGTGAAGCTGTGAAGTGCTTGTAAAGTAAAGCTTTGGAGATATTGTGGACATACATATAGTTGGTACCATGAAATCTTTATACAATAGACATTCTGGACAGATACTGAATATTTATGGGGTGTAATTAATTTGTACTTTTACCTTTCTTGGCTTGGTATTATAGTGGCAGTAAAGTTTTTTAAACTTTCAATTTGTTAAGCAAAAGTTTAAAATTCCGGTGCAACTAAACTAGCGCTTTGTAAACCCAAAGTATATCTTTCACAATATTTGGTGTGCCTCTCAGTCTGCTCACAAGTCTGACTGATAAGTTTCTCCATTTGCCAATTGTAGATAATTGCTAAAGAAGAGCTAGTCAGTTACCCCTCTGTTAATTCTGAGAAAAATTAGGGTCTCTCAGTGCGTTAGTAGAGAGAGATGGTCCGAGTATAGAGGCTACCATAGGAAAATAAAATGGCATGTACCTTATAAAATACACATGATCCTTATACTAGATAGTATATTTTTCTCTTGTCCCATCTAACTATGCACATGGATTTTACTATCCCATTTAGGTTTGCTGTACATGTTTCTTTTTGGGCAGTTTTTTAAAAAAATGATTGAACGAATGATAAGTTTCTAGTAACTTTCTTTAACAGATATAAGTGTTTGCATTCATTACAACTATATATATATATATATATAAATATAATGTCTATCATGAAGTAATGTGGATTAGAGAATGAATAATTCTAGAGTTATATATTAACGTGTCTACTTTGTCATTAGTACTCACCTATCATACATAAGTTACAACTACGAAACTTATGGATAATTTGGTATTTGAACTAAGTAAAATAAAAAATGATAGTATCAGACAGAGTACATAATGGGTATTACAAGATTAGGTTTAAGTAAAAGAACTGTATCATGTTAATTGGGGAATCCAAGGCAACAACAGGAGTGATATCTGGAATGCAAGCATTTGAGACCAATTTAGGCTCCTTTTTCGGGTATATAAGACTGGGTTTGACAGCATAGACAAACCAATCTAGCAGGTTAGCTGTACCTGTAAGTTTTAAGTCTATAGGATATATAGCTTTCATAATATATAATATTGTGACAGTTTGAGGCTCATAGCCTAAATCCACCATTCGGCAGTTTTATATTCATTGCTTTTTGCTTATTTCTGCCTGGACTTTTGTCCCTATTACGTTTGGGGAACTCAGCCTGGGGAATCCATAGGATTTTCCCTATTCTTGAAGGGCCAAAAGCCTCCAACATCATCCTGATCCAGTAAATAATGGCTGAGTTTAAGACCAATTTAGGGTCACTTCAGTGATCTCTTAATGGCCCAGTTTAAAGAGCCGTTCATATCACCAGAATGCCCTGATATGAGTTGAAATACGAAGATGTCTGCATAGGCCGTCTACTATAATTTACTGTGTAACTATTCAATATAGAGATTTTAAGATAACAAAACGTCATACCGACAGACACATTTCCCTATGGTCTCTTGTTTAAGGTTCTTCAGAACATGATGTTTCTGGGGCACAAACGTCTATCACCTTATTTGAGCCTCCCTGAGGTGTATATTAAGGGAAATGATAATGTCTGCATAAAATTACTTTTTCTTGATTGGAAAGCCCCAAAGATTTGTCGGGTGCTCTGTCAGTTGCAATGTGTGAAAACAGTTCTATTCCTTCAGAATCGTTAGCGATATCAAACATGTCTTTAAGATAAGTAATCAATTTAAACATTATTACATTTTCTCTGTTGGGAAATCATGTTGTTCAGTGATATATAGTGATATATTTTATCTTTTTAAAAAAAAAATCATAAGTGGGAGATTTTACAGCGGATATAGAACTAGAAATGTAATGTTTATATGAACATGTCTCTGCACTAATCAAATAATTCTAACAATCCGTTCATTAATTGTTTGTCGCAGTAAAAATCATGTCAACCCCTTCATGTCAAAGGTACATAGTGCCTTTGACATGTTGATCTTCCAGTGTCAAAGCCAATGGGCTTTGTCATGGGCGGCATATGATCACTGTGAATGGCTTTTGCACAGGAAGTGCTATCTCGTGTAAGCAGCTTCTTTATCAAGTATAACATGGAGAAAACCTGCAGACATCCTGGAGCAACTCAGCACAGGCCAGGGCTAAAAGGAACACAGAGAAACATATAAAGGAACAAAAATCAATACAGGAACTAGCCTAACAATAAAAATGATCAAATGATTGGTGTAACCAGCTGCCTACCGGATGTAGTAGGCCCTCTGCTCGTTATGGGAAAATGCTCTGCTTGGAACCGCTGGAACAGATATACACCTCTGGAACCTCTGCTATAAGTTCAGGAAAGAATCACTCAAGAGACTGATCAGTTGAACAGCAGAAAGAGAACATTTATTTGTGGTTTACACAGCACATATATACCAAACTGCAATCAGATAACACTTGATTAAACAATAGAAAACTTAAACACATCACCAGTAAAGCAGTATCTAGCCACTTTAATCTGGAGCCAGAAGCAAGATAGTCAGACTGGGTGCATGACATGATTAAACAATGGAAGGCTTAAACACATTACAGGTAAAGCAGTTATCTAGCCACTTTAATTTGGAGCCAGCTGTGAGATAGTCAGGCTGGGTGCATGACAATTGGGTTAAACCAATTGGCCAAATGATGATTACGCTTGCCAACCACGTGAAGGCACCCTACAATTAATAAAAGCAAATGAATAACATAAGTTTAAAGATTAACATTGCACAGACACACAGGGATTACATGTAGACTTAGCTGCACAGGACTATACAGAAATGGGTGTGGTTGGGAATAATATACAGCAACTGAGAAACAAGGCAAGAGGAGAGAACCAGAGAAAACCTGGAATGTAACTGCAAGAAAACTGGAACTGGACCAGAACAGAAGAACAACAGAACAGAAGCCAGAAACAAGGAAAACATATAACAGTGTACTATGGCTGGAATACTTAGACAGGGCTGGAACTGGACTGAAGCCGGATTAGGCAGGTTCCACTCTGGTGCCAGGGGTCAACTGGGCAAGTGCCATACTAGGGCCAACATAATGCCAGGAACAGGACTGCATGAAGACAGGGATGAGCATAGATAATAAAAACAAAAGTAAAGAGAAAGGATACTAAAATGCCTAGATAAAGCCTGGATGAACCTGTACATGGGTGAATAGTTACAGTTTGCCATAGCACAACCTTGCGCACCCAAATCATACCCCAGCACCCACTTTGCACACCCAGGACTCAACCCAGCCAGCACCCACTTTGCATCCACAGAACATGCCCCATCACCCATATTGCACACCCAGGACGTGCTAGTCCACTCACAATGCACACCCAGTACATGCCTCACTACCCCAGGACATGACCCATCACCGATATTGCACACCCAGTACATGGCTCACCACCCCAACACATGGCCCATCATCAAAAATTCCCACCTAGGACATTCCTCACCACCCCAGGACATGCCCCAATCACCACAATACACACCTAGGACTTAGCCCAGTACATGCTCCATCACACAGAATGAATACCCAGGACATGCTCCATCACAAAAAATGCATTCCCAGGACATGCTCCATCACCCACAATGCATACCCAGGATATGCTCCTTCACCCACAATGCATACCCAGGATATGCTCCATCACCCAAAATGCATACCCAGGATATGCTCCATCACTCACAATTCATACCCAGGACATGCTCCATCACCCACGATTTATCCCAGCATCACAGGACATGCCCAATCACCACATTGCACACCAAGCACTTGTCCCAGCACCCACATTGCACACACAGGACTTACCCCAGAACATGCCACAGCACCAGATTGCACTCCTAGGATTTGCCCCAGCTCCCTCTAATTACCTAACTCTCCCAGGACAAACCCCACCTCGCACCCACAGGTCCCTGGTGTCAGGCAGCATGGGGTCTCTGCACTGGAAAGGTGCTCAGACATCCTACCATGATGTCTATCGTACTCTGTGCGTGGTCTGAAGGTTCACATGACCCGCAGAGCTCTGACATTAAGCACACTTGGGGAGCATGCGAGATATCATGGAAACATGTCTGTGTGCCTTGGTGGCAGCGCACAGACACCATGCTACCTGCTCAGCAGCAAATCCAGTACCTCTGCTGGCAAGCATTTTTGTTTGATTTTTTGTTAAAGGGGCCCCAAGGCTGCTGGGCCCATGAAAGGCACATCGCCTGTCATCCACTGTTAGCGACCCTACAAACTAGCCCATATAGTCCAGTAGGGACAATAGAGAATAAACCTCCAATGATTTCTGACAGTGTAAAAGTCAAAGAAGCCCCCCCATAACACAACTCATACTTTATCATGATGTATGGACAGTAATAGGCTGTTAAGGTCTCTAGCCTTTGTGGATTATTGGTAATCCATGGAAAGGTCACTAGATAAATCCTAATATAGAGACAGAAAGCTTTTGTATAAACAGTATGGATATTAAAATGAAGAGAAAGTAAAAGAGGTACAATATAGATTGCATTTTATTAAACAAATATGATAATATTTGCATATTTTAAGCCATGGAAAAGTTGACTGATGATCTCTGTGCTAAACACAAGGTAACTAATGGGCTTTACACATGATGGAAATAACAGATACCTCCTGCTGTTAAGGAGGAAATGTCATATAATGCAAGCATTCATTCTGGTTTTGTAATATGTAGGTAAAGAGTTTTCCCATATTTGCTCTGAGTTGAAATGATTAAATGCTAGAATTAATAGAACATTTGTCAGGAATACATTATCCACAATGGCAGTCACACAGAAAGAAAATCTTTGCTAAGTATGGTCAATTATTTATTTTTAAAATGACAGTATATGATTATTCAGCCTTGCACTTTAAGTTTTAGATGTACAAATAATTATCTCTACCTTTTGCCAATATAATCTAAAGTGCTTTAATCTTGGGATATAGTGTATGCATAAGCAAGACAATAGTAATAGAAAATAAACTGAGGCCTCTGTATAGTTTATACTTTCATTTCATAAAATAGAATATTTAATAAAGCATTTGATTATAATTTTAATAGGGACAAAATGTACCCGGGCTCAGAGCAGCCAGGGCAAATAATTCAGACATATACAACAAACGAAGAATACAAAGTTATCTGTGCTCAATACACAACCTTACAAATAATTAAATGAAATAATTGTGAATAATTTAGTGTGATAATCAAAAGTACAAATGCTCATTGAAAACAAAAAGATAGCTTCCTTTGAGTCTGAAAAGTAAACATTATTGTCACATATCAGTGTTAAGTGAATATCTGTTATCAGAATGGTGCAGGCCTTTTATACCTCAACATATTGACCACTTTAATATGGACTACAGAACCAAAAAGAGGATTAGTACCTTTTAAAAAAAATATGTTTTGGGAGAATAAATTATACATTTTGTGCTGGATGTCAGATCTGGGTTGGCTCTTGATTGAGTAAACTGGTTGATGAGGAACCCGTTGGCAGGAATAATAGTGCCCTTGCAGAAACCCTACTGTCCAGGTGTACCTGGGGCAAACGACAGTAGTTAGACAACAGCATGGGGCTTAAAAAAAAATATGCAGGCAAATGGAAAGAAAAAACTGGATATTGAGCATGAAAAGTCAAGGAAAACATATAGGAACATGGGAAAATGAATGGTAAACCGAGGCAGGTATAACAGGACATAATTAGAGACTCACAGAGAAAAACTGAACGATCAGTTAAGGCTGGGATAACCAGGACAAAAATGGAGGAATATGGAGTAAAATTAATGATCAATTAAGACTGGGATACCCATGAGAAGAGTAAGAAGTTGTTGGAGAACAAGGGGTAAGAAACAGAGAGGGCACTAGGAGGAAGAGGTCCACTCTAAGGAATCAGAAGGACTGAGCAATGCTGTAGAGTGTTCAGGGTCATTTGTTGGACTGCAATGGTAGTATACGCTAACAAGGGGGCAAAGCCATGAGAACTCTCCTCCTCACATGGAAGCCAAGCATGTCAATAGGCCATCTCCCATTATGCATGTGCAGCCCTCCAGGCCTGCCGCGTCCATATGGTAAAACAAGAAGCGCTCCACAGTGGTGCTTAGGGACCACTGAGCATATTGGACACAGTGGAAGCTGTTGCATGGGACAACTGGGGAATGGAATGCCCCCCCCCCCCCAATTACCCCCCAGGTAAGCCTTGTGACTGTTGATGCCCCTCTACAGAGTCACACTGACACTGTAGGGTAACATGGCTACTATGGTAAAAGTAGGCAGAAATTATGTCAGTGCTCAAATCAGTCAGGGCAAAAAATAGACTAATTGGATAAAAGGAAAAAAAAAGATGACACCACATCATCGTTCCATTAATTCCATATATATTTCCCCTTCCATGTATAGAGATTTATATAAATGCAGAAGCAGAGATATGTTTTGAGGTGCAGAAAATACATCCTGTTAATAAATGTGTATTATTCAGTGTAATTTGGAAAGGATCTT
Source organism: Pelodytes ibericus (assembly GCA_036172795.1). NCBI lineage: Eukaryota > Metazoa > Chordata > Amphibia > Anura > Pelodytidae > Pelodytes > Pelodytes ibericus. The sequence goes on from CM069859.1 coordinate 128,587,079, forward strand.
GGCTGAAATAACAGGCATCCATAGTACTAAACTATTTTGTTTTTGGAAATGTATTGAATGCTCAACTAAGTAATTAAAAAAAAAGGTGGAACAAGTAACTGAATATGAAGTACATACTCATTAGTAACTTACTTTAGCACCACTGTAAATGCCAAATACAATATCTGATATCTGTCTTATGAGACACTTATAAGCAGTTCACTTTTGTATTGTTTACTCACTCACACACTTTTTTTTGTATGTATTTATTATATTTTAACCAATTTCACCAATAAAGTGTTTCATTGTTTTTAATGTCTGGAAAGGGCAGTTTGTTGTGAATGGGGAGCCAGTTACCTGCAGGAGAAGAAGGAACAGTCCTAACCTCAACATCTGAGGAAAGGGATTTAGGAGTAATAATTTCAGAGGACTTGAAGGTAGGTAAGCAACGCAATAGAGCAGCAGGAAATGCTAGCAGAATGCTTGGTTGCATAGGGAGTGGTATTAGCAGTAGGAAGAGGGAAGTGCTCATGCCATTGTACAGAGCACTGGTGAGACCTCACTTGGAGTATTGTACACAGTACTGGAGACCGTATCTCCAGAAGGATATTGATACTTTGGAGAGAGTTCAGAGAAGGGCTACTAAACTGGTTCATGGGTTGAAGGATAAAACTTACCAGGAAAGGTTAAAGCATTTTAACATGTATAGCTTGGAGGAAAGACATAACAGGGGGGATATGATAGAAATATATAAATACATAAAGGGAATCAACACAGTAAAGGAAGAGAGTATATTTAAAAGAAGAAAAACTACCACAACTAGAGGACATAGTCTTAAATTAGAGGGGCAACGATTTAAAAGTAATATCAGGATGTATTACTTTACTGAGAGGGTAGTGGATGTATGGAATAGCCTTCCAGCAGAAGTGCTAGAGGTAAACACAGTCAAGGATTTTAAGCATGTGTGGGATAGAAAAAATTGTTTAAAAAAAATATGTTTCTATGTTTCTATGAAAAGCAGAGGCACTCAGTGAATACCTCATCAAAATAATGTACCCCTTCAGGCAGGAATGATGCGGTTGCCTTTATTTAAACATGCATATACAGGGAGTGCAGAATTATTAGGCAAATTAGTATTTTGACCACATCATCCTCTTTATGCATGTTGTCTTACTCCAAGCTGTATAGGCTCGAAAGCCTACTATCAATTAAGCATATTAGGTGATGTGCATCTCTGTAATGAGAAGGGGTGTGGTCTAATGACATCAACACCCTATATCAAAAGAAGGAATTGACAGGCTCAGAAAAGTCAAAAATAGTGAGATATCTTGCAGAGGGATGCAGCACTCTTAAAATTGCAAAGCTTCTGAAGCGTGATCATCGAACAATCAAGCGTTTCATTCAAAATAGTCAACAGGGTCGCAAGAAGCGTGTGGAAAAACCAAGGCGCAAAATAACTGCCCAGGAACTGAGAAAAGTCAAGCGTGCAGCTGCCACGATGCCACTTGCCACCAGTTTGGCCATATTTCAGAGCTGCAACATCACTGGAGTGCCCAAAAGCACAAGGTGTGCATTACTCAGAGACATGGCCAAGGTAAGAAAGGCTGAAAGACGACCACCACTGAACAAGACACACAAGCTGAAACGTCAAGACTGGGCCAAGAAATATCTCAAGACTGATTTTTCTAAGGTTTTATGGACTGATGAAATGAGAGTGAGTCTTGATGGGCCAGATGGATGGGCCCGTGGCTGGATTGGTAAAGGGCAGAGAGCTCCAGTCCGACTCAGACGCCAGCAAGGTGGAGGTGGAGTACTGGTTTGGGCTGGTATCATCAAAGATGAGCTTGTGGGGCCTTTTCGGGTTGAGGATGGAGTCAAGCTCAACTCCCAGTCCTACTGCCAGTTCCTGGAAGACACCTTCTTCAAGCAGTGGTACAGGAAGAAGTCTGCATCCTTCAAGAAAAACATGATTTTCATGCAGGACAATGCTCCATCACACGCGTCCAAGTACTCCACAGCGTGGCTGGCAAGAAAGGGTATAAAAGAAGAAAATCTAATGACATGGCCTCCTTGTTCACCTGATCTGAACCCCATTGAGAACCTGTGGTCCATCATCAAATGTGAGATTTACAAGGAGGGAAAACAGTACACCTCTCTGAACAGTGGGAGGCTGTGGTTGCTGCTGCACGCAATGTTGATGGTGAACAGATCAAAACACTGACAGAATCCATGGATGGCAGGCTTTTGAGTGTCCTTGCAAAGAAAGGTGGCTATATTGGTCACTGATTTGTTTTTGTTTTGTTTTTGAATGTCAGAAATGTATATTTGTGAATGTTGAGATGTTATATTGGTTTCACTGGTAAAAATAAATAATTGAAATGGGTATATATTTGTTTTTTGTTAAGTTGCCTAATCATTATGCACAGTAATAGTCACCTGCACACACAGATATCCCCCTAAAATAGCTAAAACTAAAAACAAACTAAAAACTACTTCCAAAAATATTCAGCTTTGATATTAATGAGTTTTTTGGGTTCATTGAGAACATGGTTGTTGTTCAATAATAAAATTAATCCTCAAAAATACAACTTGCCTAATAATTCTGCACTCCCTGTACAAGACACAGAGAACTGGACATGCTTAATATGTTTCCACCCCAGTCTGCAGTCATTGTTTTTCCCAGTGTCACATCGGCCAGCAACTTTAAGGAATTAAGCCACTTACCTGCACCAGATCCATGGACATCTGTAGAAGCATTGTGCGGATCCCCATAGCCCAAGGTAATGGCCTAACACCTGACAACTACTGTCAAACGCAAGGCTATTATTGGGTATAAAAAGCTCAGCCCTTCAAAAGTTGTTCTTATATATAAACTTTGTTTCTTTTCGGTATGGGTGTTATAAGTTGTTACAAATCTGCACAATAAAGTACACAAGAAGAAGTCTTGAAGTGCTGAGTAGTGTTGAGCGAACCGCACTGTTCGGCTTCGTACCGAACATTACGGTATTCGGACCCGAACACTGACATTCCACTGTTTGTTCGTGTTGGAGTTCGGGGTTCGGCTATAAACCGAATGTCTATAAACAGAAAGACATTCGTTTATAGACTTTCGGTTTATAGAATAGCAATAGCATTACATGTATTCCATAAGCCGAAAGTCTATAAACCGAACGATTCAGTTTATAGACTTTCGGCTTATGGAATACATGTAATGCTATTGCTATTCTATAAACCGAAAGTCAATAAACCGAATGTCGTTCGGTTTATAGACTTTCGGCTTAGGGAATACATGTAATACTATTGGCTTTCTATAAACCGAACTAGAGTCCCCATTCATAAGAATAGGTCAATTGACCACATTTTACTTCATTTTGCAGCCCTCTAGCCCTTTCCAGGACTTTTTTAGAGGCATTTTAGTGCCCAAAAGTTTGGGTCCTCATTGACTTCAATGGGGTTCGGATCGGGGTCAAGTTCGACCCCGAACCCGGATTTTTTTCCGAAGTTTGGCTGAACCCGAACATCCAGGTGTCCGCTCAACTCTAGTGCTGAGCAACAAAAGGAACTAATTTGTGTTTTTCAAATGTATAATCAGATTATTACAGAATTAATACTAGTTCTAGTCGGGGTTTTATTCCGGTACTCTCCTTTATGGTTTACCTGTATATGAAAAGAGGTACCAAAACTTGTACTGATGTAAAAACAAATTAGACTGAATGGGTCTAGATATTATCTGCTATATCTACGTAAAGTGCAACTAGTGTGATATATTGTTTCCCAAGAAAGTAGAGCCTCGCTTTTTACCCAATTAGTTACATATCAGTGCTCTCCTCACCAGATTGGCTGATAATCCCTACAGACATTTACTTTACTGTCTAAAAAGACACGTTTGTATAATGACAGTTCTCCTAGTCTGTTTACAAATTCTAATGAACTACATGTCAGAAATGTTATAGAGATCTAGACCACTCTTGCTTGAGATCTTGAATTGATGTAAATAACATGCCAACCATCCAGAAAATGGAAATAAACTAAGACTGCATCTTTATTAAACTAATAGTCTCGAATTAATGATCAGGAGAACCAATGCAGAATATTTCTCTTCTTTTCAATTGTTCTGCCACTTCTGGTAATAAATTATATAAAGACAATTGTAAACAATAGATGAAAATGGATAAGAAAATTACTTTATGATGCAGTGAAGAAAGCCATTTAATATCCAACCATGGTCTCTGACCAGGGTCAGTCAACTACTTGAAAATATCAGTTTTCACCTCCTCCCATTTATATGTATTTTTTTTGTATGTTGTGTGATTATGTGTGCATTATGAGGTTTGTTGTTATAATTTAAAGCTAATGAATTTGATGCCACATAATGAGGAACAACAAGAGGTGAAAAGTTAGAAAAGGGACATGGGAAGATTTTGCATTTACATTTTCTTTTGTCTTGTTTTTTATACTTGTCTTTTTAAATTAATTAATTATATATATATATATATATATATATATATATATATATAACCTTTGTATCATTCCTGCACTAACCCTGTTAATGTTGAATGATATCGTACTTCAATAAAATATGTACATTTTTTGCACGTATATAAGATAATCTTTCCTTTTCTATACAAGGCCATTGTATAATGTGTATACTCAAAAATATGTTCTTGGTTTATCCATATGCTCAATTTTGGTTGCTTCCAACCACTTTAATTACTTTCTATCTCCACTTTCAAAGCCATCTGTACATCATTGCAATCCTCACTGGATATTCACAGATATAGATCTATGTGTGTTCTGCCATATTGCTACTCTCTTCAGACTTCATGAAGTGGGGTAAAGCTGAGACATTAGTTCAAAGTATTGCCTTGCCAAGTAGACATTTTATTTTCAGTCATATCTATTTTCAATGCAGTATCTATAAAACAATAGAGTTAAATTCAGAAAGGGAATCGTTCTATCCAACAAACAACTTCAGGAAGACCAGCCTCATTTAAAGGTTCCCTTTTGTAGCTATGCAAGAAGTGTAAATATAAGTTAATGAGAGATTAATTAAAGGGATTATATCACCAGCACATTGCCTGTACAGTGAATGTAGGGAATAAAAAGTGATTGAAAATTATCTATACATTGTGTTAGCAGAATTGCAATTAGTGCCTAAATTAGGACAAAAATATGTGCTAAATGTATCTGTTTGGTCCTTTGCTTATGACCTCACCTGCAGCTTGGTATGCAGATTGTACATTTCCCATTTAAAAGCATATCATTTGCATACCATGCCACAGGTGATGTCATAAATAGAAGACTCCACAGACACATTTAAAACATGCTTCTCTCCTAATTTAGGCATTTCCTTTCAGTTTTGCTAATACAATGCATAGTAAATAAACAATGTTCAGTTGAGTAGTCCCTTTAAGTTTGAAATTCCTATCTCAATTCCCTGCAATTCTCTCTTTATTGAGTAGATCCAATCATGTTAAGGGGGGCTTTATTTTAATCACAGATATTTGAAAAATTATATCTGTTAAGTTATAAATGTGTATCTGCACTTCTAAAATTGGAAAAGTAAGTGTTCGGATGTAATGGTTTTATATAAAGACTTTGTATGTCACTAATAGGAGGAAAGTAAGTAACTTTGTCTTATTTTTTTTTAATCTGTGGATTACATATAGAAACCCCATATGTTTACAGTATCAAGAGTTTTAGAGCTAATTTAAATTATTTTTCATTTTAATTAATTGGTCTTTAATTCATTCTTTGAGTGGAATACATATGGTGAGTATCATTTTTTTCTTTCACTTCTGAGGAAAACATTTTTTTTTCCAGAGACAAGATGAGAGGTCCCCAGCCAGGTTATTAAGAGTAGGCCTGCTCTTGTACACTGACATTTACTCTTTACCACTATACAGTGTCTACTTTTCCTGTAAAATGTAGGTTTGTTTCCACAAGCTTTAGTGTATATTTATGTATTATCAATGGTGGAGGATGTGTTCCCTGGAAACTATACAGAGGCACCATGGAGCTTGTATCATACAATTCTTATTTAGTCCTGTCTTTCATACTGAAGAGACCATGTTGGATGAGTCAGTGACTCCCCTATAGATACAACTTGTAGACAAATCACAGCGCACATGACATCATTGTCTTTACTGACTGACTCAGATATTTTCATGTAACTGAATGGGTGTCACTAACCATATGCACATTTGTTTTGATGTTTCAGATTCAAGATCTGTATTTTCACAATGACAACGTAAGACAGCACACGATACCCATTGATTCCTGACAATGAACTGTCATAGACAGAGCCTCTGGGAAAAGACTATAGTATCTTAGATATAATAATCATACCATCAGGAGTTATGTGCGTTATAATCTCTAATAAATAGGCAATCGTTGACATGAAGGTACAAAGTACTTCCCATGTCTCTCAAAAGGTTTACTGCCTCACAGTCAGAAATTAGCAAAGATTAAGATGTATGCCCGGCAAATCAATTAGAATTAAACAGACTAACTAAACACCCACTACAGTTTAAAAAAGAAGGTTAAAGATAAATTACTTAACTGAATGAATCCAAGAACACAGTGTTTCCTGCAAACTAGTAAAAATGTTAGTATTTAAGAAATAGTATATACTTTTTTCTTTCAGTTAAAATATCTCTTGTTTTTCATTCTATTCATTTTAAAATGAATTTTATTTGCACAACTTTCATTGGACAAACTTGATTTATAAAACTTTAAGCTCTTCTGTTGCAAATTGTTAATGTACAAAACAGTACATCCATCCATACAATGATTGTTTTCAAATAGAATATTGGTTATTAACATGTACAGTGAATGAGAATTATAAAGTGTTTTTGATTTATAGGTGTCTATGTAATCGTACACTCTGTAAATTGTAAAATGATATTTTTTACCATCTGTTCATTTGCACAAGTTTTCCTTGTGGTGTAAATCTTTTAGTTCTGTATGGGACTGAGTCGGGGTAACTGATTAGGAATGCAGGTCAAAAGGGCAATAATGGATATGAATTATCCAAGCTTTGTAATTCATTTATACATATTTTTGTTTTGAAATTTTCTTACTTGACGCTATTGAAACATAAATAAATAAATAGCAAAAAACCCTCAAATAGACTCACAAGTAGTGTTGGATATATGTAACATGTAGAGAACCCTACTCGTTTTACAACCACATTGGGGGATACCAAATAGAGACCAATAAATCACAATTAAAGTCCTGTATTCACAATATGGATATAAAAAAAAAAATCTAAGCTACATTATTCAAACAACAACAAAAATAGAAGTAAGCAAAACGGTCTGTGCCTTGTGGTACTTTAAGATGGTGACACTATATCCCAGAGACCTTTTTTCTGAGGTACTGCTGTCCTTGATCATGGGAGTAGTTTCTTTTCATTATGCATCATCATTTTTGGGAGTTTGTTTTTGAAATCTTCCTTGCAAAATAATACATCTTTTAATAAGTGTTTTTTTTTACCAGGGGTCATAACTAATTGGTCTTGATTGCTACAATTCAGAAACTCAGGAGGCTAGTTTTCAAGGCATGATAACATAATAGGCATGGGGATGCACTATGCATGTGTGTACCACTGCATGCACCAAGCACATGGCCCAACATGTCACCAATACAAACCATCATTGCTTTCCAATTATGTTCTGTGGGAGAAGTGTTGGCTTTGCCCAATTCAGAAAGTACAGGTGTACACTAACCATTTTAAAAATTGAGCCAGAGGGTGGAGCATGCTATTTATGCTCAATTATGCATGTTTGTGGAATGCAAAACAGTAGCTTGGAACCATTTAACTGATTGTACATTTTATTTATAATTAAGAATGTAACATAATACATTTGCATATACTTATATATCTGAACTGGCAGCTTTTTAGACTTTTTTCACAGTAAATAGGGCGCTAATAAATTAGACATTTATAGTGGCACTTGTGGGCTTTGTGAATCTTTGTACACATTGGGATTTATTATTACAGGTAGCAACTGATGTTCACTTATTTTTGCAAGCTATTAAAGCAATTTGGTAAACTAACACTTTTGATGAGGAATAGATGAAACGAGAGGGCCTTGAAGTCTAGTGGAAACATATCTGTCAGGCAGTTTATTAATTCTTCTTCCATTTGTAATAATCTACAGTAAGACGATCAATTCTCTGCTTTATCCTGCACCTGTTTGTACAGTTTTATGCTAAAACCAAAAACAGTTCAAATCCCTCTCTACAATGACTTCCACTGTTCTAAAAGCCTATGAATTACATCCTTATATTGTTTAGCGGGATTATCCATTTACCTCTCCTGCTTCAAAGAAATGTGGATCTTCAGTCACTTTTGATCCCTGCTGATCAGATTAACATTACTTTGAATTTCCTCTGAAACAAAAGCCAGACTAGTACATAACTATCAGTATAATTATCTTTTTTCCCTTCCTTGGGAAATCATATTAACTCAACGCCAAAAGTGCTCCATAATAGAAAAAGTTCAGAAATCCAAACATGCAGCATGTTGGGTTTTTTTCACATGCAATTTGTTTAGTCTTTGTAGTTAAAAAGAATCCCATCACCTTAGTACTATTTGTATTAATAAAAACAAAAATACATTCATTGTGTTAGTACAAAATGCAAGAAAATATATAAATTCAAATAAAGAAATTGTTTTAAATGTGTCGGTGGCGTCTCCTGCTTATGACATCACCTTGGGATGGATATGTAAATTACTTAATACAAAGTAGCTCATTAGCATATCAAACCACATGGTGCGGTCATAAACAGAAGACACCAGACATTTTGAAAAAAATCTTATTTTTTCCATTTGCTTTGCTATTCTGCAGAATGTATAGATTATTATCGATTATTCTTTATTCTTTACAATTAAAGGAATCCTGTTACCGATAGGTTCATGTCTTGTTTGTGAGGTAGAAATGGGGAAAGTGCTTGAAGGATGAGAAGGGGATACTGCTAATTGGGATATTTCTAAAAATGCGACACAGCAAGGTAAGTACATGTAATAATAAAAAAAATGTAAAAAAAAAACAATACCTAAAATTGAACTAATACACAAAATTAGTGAAGCCCTGGCGCGTTTCACCGTCAGACTTCCTCAGAGTCCCAAGCACGCAGGGAGCAGGCTACTGTTAGTGGAGTAGCAGGAAAAAGAAAACCAAGGAAATGTGTTAATTAACAAAAGGTGACCCTCTTTTGTAGAATTCTGAGAACATATAAAGAAAAGTTAGAAAGAATAAAATCACTAAACCATGTAAACCCAACGTCTTACCTTTGATAGCATATTTTGGTTTGTTTTCCTCTACTCTTGAAACAGTGCTCAATCCGGTTATTTTGTGTTTTCTATAATGTATGTTGAAACATGATTAGTGGAGAAAAGTCTTCTGCATGCACAAGGGGCAAGTCCGCTGGTTGAAGGTGAAAGTCTGCTGGGTGAAAGGGCAAGTGCATTATATTTTGGCATTTTCTTTTTTCCTTCTTTAAGATCCAAAGATTGGTGTGGCTTTATATTCGAGAAACTACGGTAATTTGATTTGTTTTCTTTATTTAGCACAGTTGCGCTGTTATTTTCTTCTGTTGCTTCTGTAACCTGCCCTGGAAAGTCATTATTGATCCAACAATCCTTTTCTGAACAGTAGTTAACAGTTTATATAAGTCCTCTATTTCAGCCCTTATATTCAGAACATACTCTTATTTGTCTTTATGTTAGCTTTAAAAATGATTGAATTATATTAAAGCCCTTAGTAAGGGCAGTCATCTCTAAATGTGGCCGACAAAAATATTATAATTATTATAAGTCTTCATTTATAAAGCTCAAATATTCTTTTTGTGGAACATTTTTGCTTCATCTTAGTCAATACTAATAAATAATGTTAGCAGTTCATACCAATTATCTAATTATTGTTGGAATAGATCAATACATAAATGCGTAAGAGCATGTTTCAAAATCTATTCCAGTTCATCCATCTCATTTGACCCTGACCCATATAATAAAGACTTTTAAAAATGTGATATTAAAATAAAAATGTAAATGAAATGATTGCATTTTGCGATGTAATTCAGCAGCCAACACATCTTTCTATAGCTTCTTAAAATCATTTCAACAATTTATACTCTAAAAATACCATACGTTTATAATCAAAAATGTTATTAACATTTGTGATAGGGTACCACCTGCCATTTTTGAAAACTGGAAAAAATTGATGTAAGCACTCAAAAAAGGAAAAAGACAGAATTGGAACAGAAATGTAATGTACTTTAAAATAGATTTGATTAAAATACAGTTAAAAAGGTCAATACTGAAATATACATATATTAATGGTATACATACAGAAAATATAATCCTCAAAATACATTGTGAGAAGTATCCGATTGGGGTATATCTATATATATAAGTAGATAAAGAAATACTATTATGAAGTTTGATTATAATTATATTAAATGTTTAATTACAAGTACTGACTGTGCGGTGTCTGTCACTTTAACCAACAGCAAATACTATATGTATCTAAATGACTGTATAGTCTATCCTTGGTTGGCTTTTCTTTCACTATTGCAAAATAGTTATTTAACTGCTAATATTGGACAAACATAGAAAAATGTTTTGTAGCTGTTGCACAAAAGTGTAATGTATTATTTATTGTAACTCCTCATTGCAATCTTATGCTCGATTATAATTGTATACCTTTTTTTTTTTTTGTATATTTAAAAGTGGTTTCTTTATATGTCCAATGTGAATATTTGTATTAGTTTTTTTATATTATATATTAGGTATATTAAGTCTGGGCCACTGCTGCACCCTATGGAAGGCCTGGGAGGCATGAAACGCATTGTACTACACAACCAACTTGCTTTTAACATCGGCTCTCTCAGAGAGGAGTATCTGTTTTCACTACTTAGTATATCTCCTTTAAAAGCTGAGCTCTAAATACTTTTATTTACATACTGTACGCAACAAATATAAACAAATTAATATAAATACTCATTTTCTGCTTTAACACATTTGCTTAGCCAATCAAAATATTTATAATGCATTCCAGAAGATTCATAATGTATTGAACATATAGCTTTCCATTTATGCACATGGCCCCTTTGTGGAAAGCATGTGTAGTGCACAACTTCATGCCAGTGCAAAAATGTAATTGTAAATCTCAGCTATCCATTAGGAGTAAAATAGGCTCTCTAGCTGAAGCTTTTAATTACATAAAATGTATTTGGTTAACCTTATATTTTTCCCTCTCTGGCATAATGATTCTCTGTAAATCTCCATAACTGATGCTTATTATGCAATAAATCATTTTACATCCAATATGTACTAAGTGGTATAATGCCATACCTCTAAGCCAACTGAACATATATTTTGATGACTCCCTGTAAGCACTTATTCCTAAACAGTTAAAAGCAGACTTGTTATTTAAAATGCATGTGGTGTTGTATTCAAACACATATCCAATGCTGGAGAAAAGATCTTTGGTGTTTCACACTTGCATACCACCCAACTTCTGCAGTGCAAATCAGGGGGCATATAGAGTGTCAGTGCTACCACACACTAGTGCTGTCTCTTAAACTGACATTGTTGCTGCACATGCGCACAATGCTGCACATGCACGGTACACATTCTACACTGAAATGTACCTGTTTGGGGGTAATGTGTAAACAAAGCACAGACAGATTGCGCCAAATAAGGTCCATGTTAGAATAACATTTCTCTAAGAGTTTGTTGCTTTTATAGGGTTGAGACCATCCGGGATGGTCAACCCGCCACCACTGGAATTAAAGTCACTACCAAGAATTAGTTTATGTCACTGGTATTTGATAATATAAGATTCTAGTATTAGGCAAAAGTGAAGATCAGGAACAGTGGGGTGTAACCACCCTTTACTTTCTTGTTTATTTTGTATGCTCATTCCTGCTTTCCTTTTCTTGCCCTGTCTAGTATTCCTGCTATTTTCCTTTTATCCTTGTCTGGCCACAAAGTGGCTCCTGTCCCTTGTTCAGCCCCAGAGTGGCACTTGCTCAGTGTGCCCTCGAGCGCCACCTGCCCATAATAGCATCTGACCAGTTGGCCATAGATTGGCACCTGCACAGTTGGCCCCAGAGCGGCACCTGCCTAATCTGGCTACAATCCGGTTCCTGCCCTGTCATGTATTCCAGCATCGTCATAGTATCTTGTTCTGTTTTCCTTGTTTCAGGCTTTTGTTCCTTTGCTCTGCTCTGCTCCATTTCTGGTTTTCCTGGTCTGTCATTCTGTTCTGTTCCAGATATTCATTGTTTCTCTCTACCTAGTTTCTCTACTTTGTATAAATATGCAACCCCTGTTTGTGCTCCTTTCAGTTTTACTGTGTGTCTATGCAATCTTAATCTTTAAACTTATGTAATTAATTTGCTAATATTAGTTAGGTACTTGCCTAAAAGAGGGGTACCTTGACGCGGTTGGCAAGCTAACATTTAATTGTCCGATAGGTGAACCAAACCCCCACCATTTTACCATCTTTAGGGCTAGGCTAGTTCCTGTATTAAGTCATCTCAAGCAACACATCTCACTAACCCCTCCTGAATTTCCCAGAGACTGGCTAATCTGGAGTTGTGGCCTAGAAGGTGATATCTACATGTCTACAAAAAACGGACTTGGAGATTTTGCCTTTACATTTTGGCACCTGAAACCTATTCATATTGTTCTACACCCGTTACTACCCCTGTAATGAGTGCTGTGATATAATTGATCCCCCCACATGCTCTATACATTAGGCTGGGGACTGTTGCCCACATTGCCTCCTTTTTACCACTTTACCTTCTCTTCTCTGCTTCCTGTGCCCGCTTTCTTCTTCTCTCCATTTTTATTGCTGTTACTTGTAAGGTCAGAAGGACTGTGGGCTGTCTCACCTCATGTAAAAATGCCCTCTCAGTCTTCACATTTCCAAGGTTCTACATTGAGACAGAAACACTGTCACAAATGTAAAACATGACATTGTGTACTTCAAAGTTTATTCTGAGTTTGATGCACCCTTATTGCTACCGGTAACCCCTATCTTGGTATTTCTACCTCTCACCACTTCACCTTTCCTTATCTGCTCCTTCTTTTCTTTATTGTTCACTTCTTTCAGTCTACTTGCTCCACCTGTTTCTATTGCTACTAATATGGCGATTGTGAATAGTGATCTTTCCGATCAGAGGGAACATGGAATGTCTCACCTCACGTGAGTGGTAAAAGTATGTTTCATAATAGTTGACATCCATTACATCCTCTACCCAGTTCTACTTACATAGATAAGGAAAATGTCCTCTCTAAATGTAAATCTCAGTATTATAATTAAATAGTAACACTGTATGACTAAGGTATGATAAAGTTATTTATTACAAAGTTAATTTTGTTTATCATATAAAAAAAACCTGTCTCTTTTAAGCTATATACTTATTATTGTGCATTTTACTTGTGACAGTGAGTGAACTTAACAAAAAAAATGTAATAAAAATAATAAATGGAATCATTCTTTTAAAAATGTTTGTTACAGTATGTCACATAATATCTGAAAATACTTTCAAATTGTTTACCTTTTAATTATGGCCACCAGCAACATAAAATGGTATACCTTAGTTTTGTTGTATATAGAGTTTAGTCCATTGTTATATTAACTTCTGTATGTTTTCAATCACAGATCAAGAAACCTTTAGCGTCTTGGCTCAACATTAAATCTACTGAACATGTATGGCACATCAGCCAGTGGGTCACAAACATATTTGGTTCATTGAGCAGATCAAAGGAAACTTGCAGCAGCCATGTCCATGTCAATCAATGAGTAAACTGCATTGCTTTAACTGGAGATGTTGAAATTGAAAAGGTTTGTAGATCTTGAGTTAATACTTAAATAACATTTATTAAATGCTGGAAGTTAAAAAATAAGTATTGAACCCTTTTTTTTTTTTTCTTGCCTGATGTATTTTTTTCAAGATGCATTCCCATTAAACACATTCTTTATAGATTCCTATGCAATGTATGTGCTCATGATGTAATTACACTTGTCATTAGAAAATACTTTGTTAGCTAAATATTCCTTCCCAGGCCTCATGAATACAGCTTTGCAAAGCCATGTAACTGAACAAAAAGAAAAAGAAAAAAAAGAGATTGTGTCTTTACCAAGAGGTCTACCTTTTAGACCATATTTAGTGGTCTTTATTCAATAAACAGTGAAATGCAAAAATCCGGGAAAAAAAGTATAATTTGGAAAAACTCTCCATATACAAATAAACAACTGATACCGTCTTACTGCTCAGTTTATTACAGTTCACTTTTATGAGTAGATCTAATCGATAATTATAGAAGTGATTTCCCAAAAATTGGTGCAAAACCTATCATAATTGTGGTTCAAATCTTCACATAGAGATTCATGAATACAAAATTAGAAGCTAAACTCTGTAGGAAACAAATTTGCTGTGAATTTCTTATGAAATTTAATTAGCATGCCAATTCTATGCAGATAGGGAGAGCATGGTGAAAAATCCTTTGGCCACATAAAATTTACCTAATTGTGTGCAGAACACATCTTATTTCTGAGTAAAGCAGGTGAATCAGTTGGATAGTTAGATAGACATTTGGTTCTCAAAAATGCACGGACAAGGCAGACGTTTATCTCAAATTTACTGAAGTGAGAATATTCACTTCATAATAGAAATCTGGGTATTGTGTGGTTTATTCTATTTGTGTTTGTGTGTGTGTGTGTGTTTGTGTGTTCATTGTGCATTCTACGTAAACCACAGAGCATTCCAATTCCGAAGGTAAGTTATGTTTAGACAGAGCAGCAAAAAAATGTAAGTACTAAGTCTATTTGAGGAACCTGAATTTAAATTCATTCATAATGCTAGCCATTTTAATTTTCAGTTGAAGTAAAAAGTTTTTCTTATTTACAATGTATGAACATGATCATCTACAATTCAGTACAAGTAACAAATATTCCTAAATTGTTTGCCATATATAAAGAAAAGAAAAAAAAAACAGCACTTTTGCCCATATTGTACATTTCAGGGCAAAGAAAAGGAAAGTGCAAAAGAAGTCAAGCAAGGCTAATAACTATATGGCAGGATAATGAGCATTGTGATCGTCTTCCATGGTTATTTTTATATTTAAAAGAAAAAGTGGCAGTGACAAAAAGTAGAGACATTTCCACTGTAGCTTGTGATTCCCTAAGGCAAAAATGAGAAGGCGATAGCAGGTGAATATTAATAATAGAATTTGTAGGATTACATTTAAAATGTACACAAATAACCTTAAAAACACCCACTGTCGTGATGATTCAACTAGTCATCTTCTTACAGTAATGCATTAAGCATAGCTTACAAGGTTTTATGAAAGCACAGTTTCATTAACTGACAGCTAAGGGGTCATGAGATGACTTTTGCCAGATTTTTTTTTTTTTTAGATGCAGTTCAATTGCAATGCTTTTAAAATGAATGATGACCTCCCTGATGAAGGGCAGGAGACAGCGGACTGCTTGTTATGTGACTCCTGTTATACAGACTGTACAAGTACTTATCATTGAAGAAAATCAGCTAACGTCACTTGTGTTCTTCAAATCATACTTTAAAGGGTCTAATTTTCTAACAGGGAAATTCTGCATTTACGGGATTACAAAAAGGAATCGGTAGTACAGTACAAAGTGTCCAATGTAACAGTGTTATTAAGGAGGCAATCACATTTAGGGCATCTATGGAAAGCAATCTACTTTTTCATGTAGCTTTTAATCCTAAGTAAAAAAAAAAAAATCCATATTATAAATTCATTAAATCCATTTGTTTACCTGAATTTTATTAAATGACTAAAGCATCTACAGATTAATTATTTAATTATGTTACAAACATTTCATGATTAGAAGAGGATGTGTTCCAATGAGAAAAGGCTCATCCTGATGCTTCTAAAGATCCCTGTAATCAACTGTGGCTACATGGGCTGACCACAATTCTCTCCAAAGTGTTACACCTGAATTCATCTTTGCTTAAGAAGAAGCATGATTACTGCTCATTCCAAAATCCCCATACCAGATTGTTATGAGCCATATTTGTGGACATAGAAATCTTTCGTCTTTGATGTTCTCATCTTTCCTCTTTCTCTGGGAAAAGGAAGAGGTAGGAAGGAAAAGCTGCTGCTTTACATAACCATTTTTTTTTAATAAAAACATCATTAAGTATTCACTTCATTGTGTACTTTTCATGTGTGTGTCTTAAAGGGACAGCGTAGTCTCCAAACTCACTTGCGTTAAGATGAAGATTAATGCTTGTATGGAGCACAGGCTTTTTTTCCAATGTGATTTGACTCAATCCCTCCCCATTGATCACTGCAGCACTGATCATATAGACACTGAGAATATAAAGTTGTGTTTCATTTAGTCAATTCATGTGTTCCTTGAATTGAATGCATTGTGTGGACTCTAAGTGACCTTGCTCTTTTAAAAAGTGCAACACATTGTCTGATGATATCACCAGAGAATGAAACTCCTCTCATTGAACCTTGCAGCAAAATAAAAAGGAAATCACTTTTACTCAGCTAGTGTGGGCAGTCCTGGTTTCTTGAAAACTGCTGTAATTTTACAATCTCATCTAGCTGTATTTTATATTCTATAGTACTTTGAAAGCACATTAATAAGCATTCATATTTGGAACATGCATTTTTGGCACTAGCCAGTCCCTTTAAGCTTGGTATTTTTGGTTAATGGATAGCCATTATCTCTACATTTTAATTGTTTGTTTACTTTTTCATTAACTGCAAATAATGCATAAGTCAGTCTCTCTAGTCACTCAGCCCCTGCATTCCTACCCATTTCTGACATCACAGTGTATTTGAGGAGCCGCACTGACACAAGCACAGATTGGAGGAGTCTGCAGGATCCTAAAACCCTATACATGTGTACCTTGCTTTCTATACCAACAGGCTGCCCTGCATGTGAGTAAAAAACAGTATAGAGGTGTTTGCATGGGTGGATATATGTGATTGCATAGTTGTCTGTATGCATTTGAGAGCGTGTATGTCTGTGCTCAGTGGGTCAGCGAGATGTAAGAGCATGATACTCAATATAAATGGAAGTCACCAGAGAATGATTACTGCGCATGCGCAATAGTGCTGACACTCGACCTGCCACACTCCACTCCCTTACGTCCCAGATTTGCCAGGGCAAGAGATGGGAGATATACCATTTTGTATAGGATAGGGTGCAATAAAACACAAAATAAAATGCTAAATCTGTGTGTATACACGATGCAGCACTTTTATGGACTCATGCTACATGGAACAGTACCTTTAACTATGAGCTCCATGATACACATTCAGCTGCTTGTATAAATAACTAAAGACTGGAAGGCATTTTGGGTTTTTATTCATAAAGTTACATGGGAATTACAGGGAATTTACAAGGGAATTGCATATATACAAGTCAAAGCAGCAGAGTTGGCAACATTCTCCAATTAAGCTATACTTTAGACTACTATTTTGGTCTTAATTTTGCAGTTCCCTTGTCGATTCTCTGCAGTTCCACATTAATGAATAAAACCCTTATAACTTAACCAAGGGTAGGCGGAACCCATTGTTCGATCACTAATGTTAAAAATTAGTCTGTAGTAAAATGTTATATATATTTTTCAAATTTTCATGTTGAAATTTTATCATCAATGAAGAGACTCAAAGTTTATAGCATTATCTCCAATAATGCAATGTAGAATGTGATTGCATAGTATATTTTGTGAGCATATCATCACTGACTGTCGACATATACAAATGCATTTTTTTATTGACGTCTCAACTATACTCTGTTTTTATTTCTCTAAATACCTATGTTTTTTTTTTTTAACTGTTTGGAGTTATAAATAGTATGTATTGTTATGCTGATTTATTTTGATAAGTTGAAAGAAGATACTTTTTGTTCTTCATCCTTTGTTTGGGATGCATTTTTGATTTCATACTTTCTCTTCGGTTTATTGATTTTCTTTTAATTTTGTACTTATCTATGGCTTCAATGTTTAGATATGCAATTGACTAGTTAATAATAATAGTTTTAATATAGATGGGTGCTGTGGTCGATGTAATCTAGTAAGACTTTTCAATATGTGTCCACACAAAAGGTCACTGTACAAATTGACTGATAGAAGCCTTGGGTCAAATTTGCATGCATTGAATGGCAGTTGGCTGAAAGATAGAATACAAAGAGTGGTGGTAAATGGCAATTCTCAAATTTGACAAAAGTGATAAGTGAAGTACCCAGTGGGCATAGAGACATAATATAATAGAGAGCACCAGGCCCACCATCAGGGGGTGACAGGTGATATTGGCGTCCTGGGCCCGGCAGCCCAGGTCATGGCAGGAAGAAAAGAAATTCTCTGTTAAGCCAGTCTGCAGCTGTTAGGGAAGCGTTCTGCGCTCCCCTCCAGCTGCACAGCTTCAATAAAGTTTATTCTTTTAAAAAATGCGACCGGAGTTACTCTGGTCACAGTTTTTTTTTTAAACAAACTTTACTGAAGCCCTGCGGCTGGAGGGGAGAGCAGAACACTTCCATCACAGCCACGGACCTACAGAGCACCGGGAGACAGCAGCAAGGAGGTAAGTACTGGGGAAGAGGGAGGAGGGTGGCACATAACGAGCATACTGAGGGGCAAAATCCTGGCATATTGAATGGTTAAATCCTGGCATATTGAGGGGCAAAATCCTGGAATATTAATTGGCAAAATCCTGGCATATTAATTGGCAAATTAATGGCATATTGAGGGGCAAACGAATGGCAAATTGAGGGGCAAAATCTTGGCATACTGAGGGGCAAAATCCTGGCATATTGAGGGGAAAATTCCTGGCATATTAATTGGCAAAATACTGGCATATTGAGGGGGATAATACTGGTATATTAAATGGCAAAAGAATGGCAAACTGAGGGGCAAAATACTGGCATATTAAATGGCATATTGAGGGGCAAATTACTGGCATATTGAGGGGGAAAATACTGGCATATTAAATGGGAAAATAATGGCACATTGAGGGGCAAAATCCTGGCATATTAAATGGCATATTGAGGGCAAAATACTGACTTATTGAGTGGCAAAATATTACTGGCATATTGACCATCTGCTCCCAACCACCCTCCATATTACACTAGACCGGAATAACATGCTTGGGAGGGTAGGTGGGGAGAGTGGGCGATATTGTAGGGGGGGGTAGGGGGCCCAGAAAATGTGTTCAGTAAGGGGCCCTGAAATTCCTGGTGGTGGCCCTGGAGAGCACACCAAAACATACATTGGGGGATAGATATCAAATGAAAGCATGCAGTGATATAACCTGTCACAAACCTCCATTGCTCGAGGAGCTGACCGGCAAATGCTGTGTTAGTTCTTACTGTAATGCCCAGTGTGTCCCCATGTTTCCCCAGTTTAATACCTCCCCCTAAGGGAAAATCACCTGTGTGTTCCCCGCCCTCTGATGCTCGACTCCAACCTCCTAAGTAGCAACCCTATTGCCGCAACCTAGACCTAAAGACTACGGAGCCCATCGCTCAGCCACCCTTTGGATCCTTTAAAACTCCCGTGTCCCGCACCCTATATCGCTTGAATGGGGACTGGCTAGTTAGTCAGTAAAGGCTGAGTAGCTCTCCTTCCTATTGGTTCAAACCCCAAAATAGGGAACCAAAATGTGTCTGAAAGGTTAGGCGAAATAGACTTTTGAAACAGGGATTTAGCCCCTTTCAAGACAAGTGAAGCACCCTAGATGGCCACCACAATAAAAGTTAAGCCTGGTCCCCTGGGACTTTCACCCACCTGTGGCTTATTCGGGGGGCTGCCGATTGGTCATTCCAGACTGTCGGCTCGGATCCTATTGCTTGCTCTGAAATTCTCCAAAAATGTGGCAGACAACCTCTTCCAAATCCTGTTAGGCAGACGAGGGTGTTGAGATGTATATATAAAAAAAAAACAATAGTCTTTATATACATGATACAGTCAATTGCCCCATTTTCTTTTTAATTTCCTGAAACTTTTTTGTATGGGACTTTTATACATAAATTCCAGTGTTTTGCACCAAATATAAAGATATTTGTCACTGCTAAAAACACTACAAATGCTATAAGTAATGATATTTTTTAACTGAATTTATCCGCTTTAATGCAAAATAATTAAATTTACTCTTATCTACATCTAAAAGACTGAAGGAGATTGGATGAAATACAATATATTAAACTGAATATTAAATACTATGATAAACATCTAAATATACACTGTATTCCATTCATTTTTATTTCCACTGTCAACAGGGTAAGCACTATAATATGTTTACTGCAAGAAATATGAAGAACAACTGTTGCTTAGCATAGATTTTAATTTGTTTAAACTCAGTTTCCAAAGTCTAAAGCACTAATGTTGAGCAGCTGGATCTGCCAACAGCTGAGGGTGTGCACACATGTTCAAAAATTACCAATTGTTTTATTTATTCAACTATTTGAATCCTGGCGTGTCAACAAGCTTTTTACAAATTAAGTTTGAATATATATCAAAGGATGATGTAATTTTAGATGGTGATAGTTCCAGCACTGAGAAAAATATATATAGATGACAATGTACATAAGCAAATTACTTTGTTATATCATTCACCAGACATTAAATATTGGATCTAAATGACTTTCCAGATGATAGCATGGAAAATAAACAAAAGGAAAAATCTCAATAGTGAAAAACTTTGCTAAAAAGGATTTATTGAGACTTCAGAAGCAAATCAACTGATATTTTCAATCCTTTTCAGCAAAACTGAAGAAAAATCTTGCTTTCCTGGCCAAGTCATGATCAAATCATGAGTGTTGGTTTGATCAGTAACTAAACCTGCAGTTTATGTTGCAGATTATTTATTATACAAAAGAACCCCCTCAAAAAAGTTTTTTTTGGCTTTTATATTTTACATGAGTTGTAGGATTTCCTCTAAAAATGATGTGCTTTGTATTTATATCCCATGGACTGTTTGTCAATGAAAAATGGACTGTTATGCTGCCAAGTTCTTAAAGATGAAGAAATCAACAAAAACAACTGTTTATATAGATATAACATTGTAAATTTGTGGAAACCTATGAAGAGGAGGAAAAGGTGGCAGCAGGTGTGATCAAGGGAGGCTATGAAATAATTTAGCGACACTACTTTTTAACCCCTTAACGCATATGGACGTATATATACATCCTGAAAAGCATGGTCCTTTAGGACCAAGAGGACGTATATTAGACATGTGCAAAACTAAAATTTTCGTTTCGTTTTCGTCCATTCGGACGAAAATGTTATTTATTTCGTCTAAAACGAATTTCGTTCATTAGTGCATTCGTTTCAGACGAAATTCGTTCATTATTTTCGTTTCGTTAATTTTTTTCGTTCGTTTTATAGAATACAATGTAATACTATTGGCTTTCTATAAACCGAACGAGAGCCCCATTCATAAGAAATTCTTATGAATGGGGCTCTCGTTCGGTTCATAGAAAGGCAATAGTATTAATTGTATTCTATAAGCCGAAAGTCTATAAACCGAACGACTTTCGGTTTATAGACTTTCGGCTTATGTACTACATGTAATCCTATGGCTATTCTATAAACCGAAAGTCGTTCGGTTTATAGTTTAGCAATAGCATTACATGTATTCTATAAACCGAACGTCGTTCGTTTTAAAGACTTTCGGCTTATAGAATACTATTGGCTTTCTATAAACCGAACTAGAGTCGAGTCCCCATTCATAAGAAATTCTTATGAATGAGGAGGGACTCTAGTTAGGTTTATAGAATGCCAATAGTATTCAATAAGCCGAAAGTCTTTAAAACGAACGACGTTCGGTTTATAGAATGCATGTAATGCTATTGCTGTTCTATAAGCCGAATGTCTTTCGGCTTATAGAACAGCAATAGCATTACATGTATTCTATAAACTGAACGTCGTTTGTTTTAAAGACTTTCGGCTTATAGAATACATGCTGCTATTGGCTTTCTATAAACCGAAAGAGTCCCCATTCATACGAATAGGTCAATTGACCTATTCGTATGAATGGGAACTCAATTTCGGTTTATAGGAAGCTAATAGCATTACATGCATTCCATAAACCGAAAGTCATTCATGTCGGTTTATGGAATGTAGTAGAATGCTATTGGTATTGTAAACCGACTCTATTTCGGTTTAGAATGCCAATAGCACGAATGGTCGAATGGACGAATGAACGAATGATTTTCGTTTATTAACCATTCGTTCATTCGGATTTTGTTAGTTAAAATTTTCGTTATTCGTTTTTCGGACGAATGGACGAGAATGCTATTTTCGTCCGAAAATGCATTCGTCCGAAAACGAATGCACATGTCTAACGTATATATATGTCCTCGTGTTTCATGTAGCGTTGCGCTCTTTAGCCTCCGAGAGTGCTTTACCCCCCGCGTGCATACGATCACCCCGAATGTGATCGTATGCGTTTTACACACATAGGCAGTGAAAGCTAATCACTGCTTATGTGTGTTAAATTGTTGCAGTGATGATTGAAGCATCATGCAACACCTTCTGTGGCCCCCTAGGCACCGCGATCTCCCTGTAACCATACAAAACCAGTAACATATCTGTACATACATCTACTGAGAAAGAGGGAAATAATGGACAAATTCACTTTTAACCTTGTAAAAAATAACAGTGAACAAAAAAAATAATATTTTTAAATTACCAATTAATGCATTTTATACGTCTTGGAATATTATGATAAAACGTTTTGTAAAGCAAACTGAAATGCTATTTTTTTATTTGACAAATAGGAAAGTAGCACATTTATGAAATATAAATGACTATGTTTGTTTAATATTTTTTTAAAAATAGCTGAATCTGGTTTCTTACAATCTTATTCATCAATTGACAAAATCAATTTTAGTTTAGACTACCTAGAATTATCTAAAGTTAGGCAAGCTACTGGACCACGATTACACATCACACTGCAAAAATACATTGAATATAAACTGAATGAAAATGAATACGAAGTTCTTCAATCAGTCGTAAGGAGGAGTACGTACGTATTATATAGCAAAATGCTGTTAGGCTTGGAGCAGAAATACATTAAGAAATGCCAAATCCATGCAAACGCCTATATCACTTGCAAGATCCTACATATGGCAAACATATGACATTTCTAGCAAATAATAAAGTAAGCCAAAACATCTCCTATAAAAATGGCAACGGTGCCAGGGCAAACACACGTGTCTTGAACATTCACCAGCTGAAATGGAATAGACCTGTTTCCAATTAATACTAATTGCTGCGTATGCAAGTCACAAATGTGATCCCTCAATCAGAATTCTAGGCTAAGCAGAGCATTGGTTAAAATAAATATTTATTTCTCCCACCTAGAAGAAAACGGTCTTCTTGATTTTTTAGTTACCAGGTTATTATACAATCCAGTTTATCAGTATTCTTTAACTGCTGGAAAATCTTCAAAAAGTGGAACACTAAACAGGAACAACAGCGGTAAACAAGGAATTGGAAGGGGGTTGAACTTGATGGACACAAGTCTTTTTTCAACCTAAACTACAAATGTTATTATATATGTAACATTCTGATGGTTTACAATCTGCCTACTCAGTTTTTTAGTACTGAATATAGAAAAGCCTTTCATACAAACCCCACTATGTCTGCATTCAAAAAATATTGAACTACTTATTCCATCTTAATGCTTACACTTAAAATATGTATTAAGTAGTTCATTTTTTTTGTTTGGTTAGTTACTTTTTTATTATTGTTTTTAAAATGAACTTTTGAAGGGTTTTTCCCTGGGATTGAATCTGTTTCTTGGTATAAAGGGCTTTCCCAGAACATTGTATAACCCTCAGAGGGCTCTCATAGGTATTGTGTACACAAAGTACGGTAGACACATGCAATGGTGGTCTTCGTGCATCCTAACAGAAAGGCACAGAGAAGCACAACATGTGGGTTCCCACCCAGCTAGTATTTTACCAGCAGGCCGGAAATAAAGAATTGGCCCATAAGCAATGTTAAGTCTATAGAGGCAATAGCATGGCCAGTATTCTTTTGAAGAAAGGGTGGCAACCCCATGTACCCACCACCCTTGGCTTACACATTGTGCACACCCCGCGTGCGCACAGATTCTCGTCTGCACGCAGTTTTCCCATTGTTTAAAATGGGGGAATTGATGGATTTAGAGAATACTGAACACATGAAACAACCTCTGTCTTTTCAAAATAAATACAGAGGGTAAAGCGTGCTCAGCTATACAAAAATATTGGATATTTGAGAATGAAAAAATAGGGTGTGTTTAATGCAACATGCAACACTAAATGCATAAATAAATTGTTGGAGTTGTACTTTCAACTCTATTCCAAATTTTTCTTATTTCATGCTGAGAATTATTGAGCTTCATTTAGTGTATAGCTAAATCTACACTTATATTTAACCAGCCACATAAAAGTAGATCCTCCTTTTTCCAATTTAGCTTCATTTGTACATAAAATATCAAGAGAGTATTAAATATGAAACCAAGACTATAGGGGTGTCTTTTTTGTCGTTTTTTTTTCTTTTCATTCATGTCAGATAAGTCTGTCACGAAGAATCTTACATCACCATGCAACGTTTAGCACTCCACTTCTCGATCAGTCAGTGCTGTTTTTGTGTTAGTCAAATGGACACCTTGCCAGTAGTAAACCTTTAGTGTATTTGAGAATCGGGGATAGTCTTACACAACAAATACCTCATCAACTCACTAAATATTGATTCTGAGCAGTGAGTCCACAGATCTAATGTAACTTGGAAATAACAACATGAGCTCTCAACACAATAATATTCCGACAAGCACTTTTTACGATGTACCTTTTACTACCATACACACATTCACAGGATGTACCATTATAAAAATAAATACATTCTGAGTACCTTGTGTTGAGTGTGTTTTTTTATTTTATAAAATAGAAATGGGGGGCTTTTTCTGCTTTTGGAAGTTTTCAAAAATAGCACTTCAAACTTGAAGAATTATAAAAAACGAGCAAGAAAAAAAACCAAAAAGATGATTTATGCTTATGTTTCCATATATTCACCAGAGATGGATTTCCTGCCCTCTGTTTTGCAAACTACAGAGCCAAACTGACATATATCGTTTGTTGCGGTATTCTCTGGATTTCTTTTGTTTAACATTACAGAGACTGAAGATTTAAATTCAATCCTGATGTGACCTGATGTCAACTTCTTCACTGAGACAAGAGTGCAAACCTGGTTTCAGGAGCTTTAAACAAAATACGACCCCTAAACAGAGGTTATCAGTGTGTATAAATAGCATTTTTAAAAAAAAACAAGAAGTTGTGAAAGCAGATTTTTAGTTAGAAATATAGAACAAGATAGTGCCAATTTAAGAACATATTGGCCTATCTCATCCACATAATTTTGAAACGTCATTTTTTTATTATTATTTTTTTTGGGGGGGGGGTATGCAAATTCCAAGCATTCTTGCTTTTTTTATTTGCATATAAAATATTAAAAAAGTAGCACTTCCACTAGAAGGCTATTCCAAGCATCATCTAACAATTCTGTGATGCAGCAAAAGATGGAGTCACGTGACTTCAAGAAAAGTTCCATGGAGACTGTGATCCAGTCTCTCCAGTATAGATACTGGGCATCTGGAGTTCAATGGTCCTAGTTTAGGATGTACAGTTTAAACATGATGCTGCCTGTTCACAGTGCTAAACGTTATATATAGGCAGTAATAATGTCAGAATATAGTGTTTGCAACTCTAAAGCAGGGTCATATAGGCATATTTGGCTAAGGACCAGTAAGATCCAGGCAAATGGTAAAAATACACATAATGCACATAAATTTATAAAAATATATGCAGTGTATTTGGTTTGTATTTATGGCTTAAATGTAATATATTACTTTTGTGACCTGCACTAGGCCTGGAGCTGAAATGTTTAGGCTAGTGGTCTGTCCCTGTGCATTGGGTGGAACTGTTTAAGCTAATGGCTTGGCACTAGGTTTTGAATACTAAGTATGTAGTCTAATTGGGGGATGGGAGAGCGTGATGACGTAGGACATAAGTATGCAGGCTTACTCGGAGTGAGTGAGCATTGGGTCTCTCTAAACTGCTGGGGACATGTGAGCAGAAGTCTAAGATGAGCGACCTGGCAGTAGACGCAGACTGAGAAGAACGACAGACCAGGCAGTAGGTTTCTTCCTGGTGAAGTAAGCGGAGACTCTCCGGAGGTAAAAAAGGAAAGGGGAAAAAAGTCTTGGTGGCATGGCTCCAGCTCTATTAACGGGCAGCAGGGTGAGGCAGAACTAACTACAAACACAAAGACGCCACAAAGTACTGTGCACAGATACTTATTTGTATGTATAACTAGCTGTTCTGATGCTAAAACAGAGGTACAGTTGGATGAGAAGAACTGCTGACTATAGAATACTCATAAATCTGAGAAAACAGAAAGTCAGAGTGTCCCTGCTATATAGAAACCTGGAAAACCCGACAGTCTAGCCGCCTAAATAACTTTAATACCTACCTGACCCAGTCGCTCAATAGTGATACTCCCCACCATGGAGATTAACGCTCTCCAATCTAAAAATTAAGGGTAAGAGGACCAGCCAGAAAATAAATGTACACTATCGGGGGAAAACAAAATCATTAAGGCTACTCAAAGTAACACGGTTCCATAAAATACAAAGCCGGTGCCGAAGTTACTTTTTAGGTACTACCATGACTACCAGAAATAGACAAGAGCCTAAAGAACTAAAAGATCCTAAAGCAATGTCTAAAAGGGAAAAGAGACTGAAGATATTGGATAAAAGTATATCCAACTTTTACCCACTGGCAGATAAAGCTGCAAGAGAAAAAAAACAACTGTAGAAGCCTCTAGCATTACAGGAATGGTAAAAGACAGTGAAACCAATAAAGACCAAACAGATTCTTCATGGTCTGAGTCACAGGGCATTTCAGCGGAATGGTTGAACGTGGCAATGTAGAAACAATTTCAAGGATAATTTTTTGTGGTGGAGGATCAATACATTGGGGAAAGGACAGAAAAGTTATTTTTGATATCCATTAGAGCAGTTACGATAAACGCACAGGGTTTAAATTCTCCCAAAAGAGGCAAATATTTTGGGATTTTTTGAAACATGAAAGGGTGCAGATTTGTGGGATACAGGAAACACACTGGAAATTAAATGATCAGCAAAGAATACAAAACAGGTTTTTCCCCACTGGTCTTGGCTTCATCGTTGGTGAGTAAACGAAAAAAAGAGGCGTCACAATTATGTTTGCTAGGGACCTATCGGTTAACATAAAGCAACAGGTAAATGATTCAGAGGGCAGATTCATTATAGTAACTGTAGAAATAAACAACAAACTTTATACCATAGCTAATATTTATGCTCCTAACCAAACTCTAACAAGGTATATTGCTAAGATTTTTTCTAAACTGGATCGAATAAGACAAGGAACAGTACTATTGATGGGAGACTTTAACTGCCCCCTAGGACCCGAGCTAGACACTAAGAACACGTTACGAGCAAAGATAAATAGAAACACAAATTGGTAGCGCCAGAAGATGTAAGGAACGAATCAAATGCTATGCACTCCTGAACTTATGGCGTATCTTCCACCCAATTGACAGTGATTTTACTTACTTTTCAAGGTCTCACTTAACATATTCAAGAATAGACCATATATTGAATCTCACAAGAATAGTTAAGAGAATCTTTCTATCCACAGTCACTTGGTCGGACCATAATGCTTTGATTCTATACATTATTGATCAAAATGAAAAGCAAAGGGGGGGGGTGGAAATTGAGTGATCAATTATTAGCAAAGCAAAATAACCTGGAGTGGATAAAGAACCTGTTAGAACTTTAGCTTCAAGAGAACAAAGTGGCTTCAGCTACAACATGGTGTGCTTTCAAATGCGTTAGTAGAGGGTACTTAATAAAACTGGAAGCAAAAGAAGGATAAAGGGGCCAGCCTAACGGAGTTATACATAACACTTGACCAGCTGAATAAACAGAACAAAGCTATAATGACTCAATTGAAATCCAATAACATAAAAAAAAACCAGAGGTAGCAATAAATGAATTACTGATAACTAAAGCTAACAGAGCCTTGGAGTTTTATAAAAGGAAATGTTACTACCAAAGATGTAAAGTGAATAAAGCCATGAGTAGTAGGTTAAAAAAAAGATAAGGCTAAAAAATATACATCAAAAATTAAGGAGGGTAGCGAGACGCGATGAGCTATGCTCCCCCCAATGAGCTGTGCTCAATGCGATGAGCTGTGCTCGGATCCCACTGCAGGCACTTGCAGTGGGAACCCGCCTGTCAGATGACAGGGGAAAAGTAACTGGTGCTCAAAGAGAGCACCGGCTACATTTCACTAAATCGCATCATACCCAAACTTCCAGGTTCAGGCATGCCTCCTTGACTTCACACGTGATGTCCGGAGGTCTCGCGATTTTTTGGCAGGGACCCACAGGGTCTATTAAGACCCTGATCGGGTCTCTGACATAGAGTTCCTAGCTACCGATCACCTTGTGATCGATGGGCAGGAACAATTTGTGACGTTTTGGTGCTTGCTCGTCTGGGAAGCAAGCACCATGTGTCACAAAGGGGTTAAGAGACATAAAGCTGCCCACAATTACACAAGAACAACTCGATATTCTGAACCAGCCCATTAGAAAGGAAGAACTTGAGTTAGTGATAAATAAATTAGATAAAAACAAAACCCCAGGTCCCGACGGATTCTATAATTTGTTTTTTAAGTTAATGAAGGACAATATAAAGAGGGATTTGGTAAAGGCCTTCAACGATTTTGGAAAGTATGGGATTCCAGAGGAATTGATACAGGCCCATATAGTTCCAATCCTGAAAAAGGGTAAGGATCCTGAGAGGATGAAGAACTATAGGCCAATTTTGTTATTGAATGCTGATTTAAAACTATACTACATTGGCCAATAGAGTGAAAGGAGTTATTCCTGGGTTGATAAATTCCCACCAGGTAGGCTTTGTCCCTGGAAGAGCTTCAGTGAATAACATTCACTGAAGACTGATAGATGGTTAAACAGATGAGTCAAGCTTTCCAGAATAGAAATAACAAAATATTTACTATAAGCCGTAGCTAGAAAATGACATGACAAAGGATGGATACCGGCACATACGGACACGCCCAGCGTGTGGTCATCTGACACATTTCATGCCTTCAGGCATGCATTCACCTCTACTCCTGTTTAAATACATTGGCAGGTAAACAGGAGAAAACCCCCATAGGTGTTTTGAAATATCCAGCTTGAGAAGCTGAGAAGTGAATTAAAAGCAAGAAAGACAAAAGCACGCTGTATAGCACCATCTACATTGAACAATATATACATAAATAAATTCAATTTCAAATAAAAACAATGCAATAGTATACCTAAATAGATGTGAGGAGTGAGGCACAACTATGTTTTAGAAAGCATAAAATATGCCTCAAAATTCAGATTTATAAAAGAGAATAAAAACATAGAAACATAGAAACAAAGAATGTGTCGGCAGATAAGAACCATTTGGTCCATCTAGTCTGCCCAATTTTTTTTTTTTTTGGAGTACTTTTATTAGTCCCCCGTTCCCGGTCCTATAACTAGGATAACCTTGTGTCTATCCCACGCATGCTTAAAATCCTTGACTGTGTTTACCTCTACCACTTCTGCTGGCAGGCTATTCCATACATCCACTACCCTCTCATTAAAGTAATACTTCCTTAATTACTTTTAAATCGTTGCCCTCTAATTTAAGACTATGTCCTCTAGTTGTGGTAGAAAATAACGAGGTTGCGTGTTCATGCATCCAGGCTCCTTCTAATAACGCTGTGCAAACTAAGCGGTTAGGAAATAATGAACAACAATTACAGAGAACTTTAGTAGTAATAGTGTAGACTCAAGACTCACACTGCGCATGGTAGACTTAAATCTCTAAACTGTGACAAATCTCCACATATATATATAGAAAGTAAATAGGTAAATTAATGGTTAGTAGATACAAAATACGTTGTAGACGCATACTCATTAACATTCAAACATTCCTAAGTGTCAAAAATCTTGGGCATATTGGACAAACTGATTAATATCATTAGGTAGCAGGGAATATATATCAAGAGATAGATAAATTAAATATCAAAAAAATGAAAATAAAAATAATAAAAAATAGAAATGATAGCAATAGTGAACCCTGACATGAATAAATGAGACTGTGTATATGAGGATAAAAGGTAAATAATTAAACATATTAAGGGACATCAAATGCTGAGTTAAGGCCAAAAGGTTTCCTGGTACATAACTCGAAAATCCATTTAGTCTCCAGATATTTTAATCTCTGTATTAGATTGCCTCCCCTAATGCTCAATGTGGCCCTCTCTATACCCTGTACTCGGCACTTCTCCATGTTAGCATTGTTACAGCTCAAGAAGTGCCTTGTAATGGGGGTATCTCTAACTTTATCCCCCTTGCTATCAATGGGCAAAAAATATTCTCTACTGTGCTCATTAAGGGGGGTCATGCCCACAAATTGAATGTCACACGTAGCACATGTAAGAAGAAAGACCACATGGTCTGTGGTACAATTGATATACTGGCGGATCTTGTAGGTCTTGTCTGTATTCGTAGAGGAGAAAGAGCTACCTACAGTAACCCTGTTTCAGGTTTTGCAGGAAAATATCCCACATTTGTACATGCCCTTAGTATCTAGGCAGTTGATAGTTCTATGGGGTCTGGATAAAGAAAGGGTGAAATAATTGACCCAATTGTCGGTGCCTTTCTGGACACCATGTGAAACCCTTGTT
The DNA here is from genome assembly GCA_036172795.1 of Pelodytes ibericus. Taxonomy (NCBI): domain Eukaryota; kingdom Metazoa; phylum Chordata; class Amphibia; order Anura; family Pelodytidae; genus Pelodytes; species Pelodytes ibericus. The sequence continues at coordinate 128,617,894 of CM069859.1, forward strand.
CCACAGTCTCCTGAAGTCTACTGTCATTGAGCGGAATCTATAAATGTCGATCTATAATCTGTTTTATGCGGTCAAACTATCGACTCAACATAGTAAATAGAAAAAGACATCCATCCTGCTCGGGGCATTGGTGCTTATGCCCTGAAAACAGACGTGTTCTATCCCGAGTCATAGCCCTAGCAAATGCCTTTCTCAGGCTTTTAAAAGGTATAGCCTCTAGCGAGGTTTCTGTCACAAAGAGCACAGGATTCCCACAAAAAATCTGAAAATTCTGAGCAATTTCTCCTAATTTGGAGAAACTGACTGAATGGAATACTCTGAATTAGGTGAGTGGGATGTAATGATTTCACATGGAGTATAGTGTTGCCACTAGTATCCTTGTGGAAAAGTTTAGTGCGAACTTTACTATGGGCCACAAGTAACAAGTCAATATATGAAATTTGATTAGTCAGTTTGTACTGTGAATTCAAGATTGAGGCCAGAAGTATTCAGGACAGTTACAAAAGTATCCAGTTCGGCACAGGTCCCTTTCATACTAATAGTAGGTCATCAATTTAACTTTTAATAATGACAATACGAGAAGTTAGGCAGAATGGTTAAGCCTCCTCCAGGGCATCTCCAAAAATGTGGGACTCCTCTCACCAGCCCATAAATAGGTTGGCAAAGGATGGGGCAAATTGGCCCCCATTGCTGTCCCACACTTTTGGAGATATACCCTGGAGTCAAACAGGAAACAATTATGTTTCAAAAGATAGTCAATACTGGCCAACAGAAATCTTTTGAGATCACCATCAAAGTCACTATATCTATTGATGTGATACTCTATAGCAAGAAGTCCTAAGTGATGGGGAATAGCGGAATAAAGGGACTTCACGTCCAACATAACCCACATATAGCCAGAGTGCCAATCAAAATACCTGAATGTGGTAAGAACATGTGAAGTATCTTTGAGGTAAGAATTAAGACGAACAGCAAAAGGCTGCAGATACCCATCCACATATTCGGAGAACCGTTCGTTCAGGGATCCAATGACTCCTACTTTTGGACAGCCCTCTGGTATCCCTGCCCCTTGATGCTTGTGTATTTTTGGACAGAGATAAAAAATCGGAGTGATGGGTTCCTCAACCTTAAGATAGGTAGCTACATCCTTGGACAAAATGTCCCCGTCAAATGCTTGATCCACCAGTTCAAATATTACACTCTGAAATTTAGTAGTTGGTATATTAGGTAATAGCTCACAGATAAGGGTGTTAGAGAGCTGGCGTAAAGTTTCCTGGCAGTAGTCAGAAGAGTTGAGGACAACGACCACACCACCCTTGTCAGCCTGACGTATGGTAATGCTGTCGTCTCCAATTGATCGCAAAGCCCAGGACTGAGCAAGAGTCAAATTGTGGATAAACCCCTGATGTAGGTCCGATAGGGATGCATGTAACTTGCATAGGTCCCTCTCGACCAAAGAGTGAAACATGTCAATAGCCTGACCCCGTTCCTGTGTGGGGTAAAACTGTGATCTATTTCTACACAACGGTTTTAACCTGAGACGCATGTATATATACAGTGCATGCACACACACACACACATATAAATATATATATATATATATATATATATATATAATATATACACATACACATATATACATACACACACACACAGGGCATGTGCACACACACATATATATACAGGGCATGCGCACACATACATATGTAAAGGGCATGCGCACACATACATATGTAAAGGCTTATGATTAAGCGTGCTAGTCACGCGAAACGCGTCGTCTTTTTCCCACTACTTTGCTGTATTTACTTTATATTATTTTTTTCTGCCATTAAATTAGTTTTTCACACTCATTCAGAGTGCCATTCCCATTTCCTTTTCATTCATGTTCATATATAAAGGGCATGAACAAACACACACACACACACACACATATATATATATATATATATATATACACACACACACACACACACACACAGTGCATGCACACACACATATATATATATACACAGTGCATACAGACACACACACACACACACACACACACACACACACACACATATATATATACACAGTGCAAGTTGAACAGGGAGAAGAATACTGTCCATTTCACCTGTCATGGTTTTAGGCTTCAAGACACTTTTAAATATTCTTGATTCCAGTGATCGTTGTAAATAGTTATGGGGTAGAGTGCCAGTCAGAGGTTAGTAATATTGTGCCAGTCAGATACCAGGAATATTGTGCCAGTCAGAGCCCAGGAATATTATGCCAGTCAGAGCCCAGTAATATAGTGCCAGTCAGAGCCCAGTAATAGTGTGCAATTAAAGTGCTCGTTTTCAACCAACCTCCTCCCCCCCTTCCCCATCACTTACCGAATGGCTGCTGCTGCTCCGTGTCCCCAAACAGATGCCTCCTCCCTGCAGTCTTCCCTCCTGTGATTTTTTTTTCTTTTTTTTTCTGCGGACGCATCTAGCGGATGCGGCTGCCAGAAAAAAAAAAGTTAAGCAACGCTGTGCTGGCAGCACGGGTGTCACCCCCGCTGGAGGGTCTGAACCCCCCGCCCCCCCTCGGGATGCCACTGAAATCCTGGCATATTGAGTGGCTAAATCCTGGCATTCCGAGTGGCAAAATCCTGGCATACTGAATGGCTAAATCCTGGCATACTGAGTGGCTAAATCCTGGCATACTGAATGGCAAAATACTGGGATACTGAGTGGCAATATACTGGCATATTGAGTGGGTAAATACTGGCATATTGACCAACTGCTCCCAACCACCCTCCATATTATACTAGACCTGGATAACTTGCTTGTGAGGGTAGGTGGGGCGGGTGGGAAATATTGTTGGGGGGGTATGGGGCCTAGAAAATTTGTTCGGTAAGGGGCCCTGAAATTCCTGGTGGCGGCCCTGTGTATGTGTATCACAGAGCTGTACTTATGCGTTCAAGATGCTCACTCAAGGCAATATTGGGCAGGTATAAATAATATTTCCATGGCTTTTAGTTCTCAGTCCAGCCCTGTTTCTAACACTGCTCACATTTAGATCAGAATGAGGGTAAAACAAGCTATAGATATCTACTTCTAATCATGTGTCAAATTAAAAACAGGTTTATGGCGATTAAGTCAGATAACACGGCCATGTCATTATCTTCTTTATAATAGATGAGTGCTAATGAAATGTATTGCTGTCATTTGAACTTAACGACTAGATGGACCGAATGGTTCTTATCTGCCGACACATTCTATGTTTCTATCTCTTGTATGACCACAGGCCTTTCCTTCCTGTATCCATCATCAAAAACTGGTTTTATTTGGTCACTTATAGAAAAGTATTGTAATTAGTTGATACTTATTATTCCAGAATGCATTATTAAACATTTAGATAAATATTTTATCTATTTGTTAAATCTATATGTATAATTGACATTCATGTAAATATCCTTTTCATTCATTAGTCATAACCCATATTGAGATTTTATTTTCAGTATGTTATTATTTATTATGTTTATTAGTGAAAAGAAAGCCAGTTTGTTTTAGAATGACTTTATTTTGGTCACACACACACATCAGTTTTATGTGACATTCTGAAATAAAAGATTTTGGTAGTGGACTCAGACTTATGGACTTCACTATATATGGCAAATTGTAGTTTTCCCTGGATACTGTTTATGTAGAATCTGTTGGGTAGAGTAGACCAACATCCAAAAGCCTAGTCAAACTTTAGCTAGTTACCAATGATCTGTAGTAAAGGGTAATTGTACCAAATGTGTAGATTAAGGGCTTGATTCAGGACCACTATCCTAGTGGCAATTTTATTATCTGGTGTTTGGGATACCGTAGGATATTTTGTAAGCACAGATGTAACACTTTAACTATAGCACATTCACACTTTAGTTGAAAACTTCCCATCCAGCCACTGCTTATCTTTCACTAGATGAGGAGGAGAAAGATGATGGTCTTCAACTTTTTTTAATCTGGAAATCTCCATGAGCAGGAAACAACTCTTCTGCCAAGATGGTTTTAGCGAAAAGATCACTGCCACTTGTCATGCACTTTTTAGACCCAGTTTATTTTTTATACAGGGTTGTGCTAAAAACACCAGAATAACCTGGATGTGCAGGACTGATCTGTCAATACTTGTCGTGAATTAACATTATACCTTAAATTGGAGCGCACAGCAATCGTGCCACTATTGGGTAATAGTTCCACATGTGCTTAGTTCATTCATAACTGCCAATTACTTTTTTGCTGAGGTTTTAAAATCGAGAGTCTAAATGTTCATTAACATTACATTCCTTCATTTCTTTTGGTCTTTTGTCACAATTCTGTTTTTTTTAGCATCTAAAGCATGACTAAATCTTACTGCAGATGTCAGAACTACACATCCGATGTTTCTTTGACTGAGCATCATATGTAGTTCCCCAACATCTGCAGTGCCAAGATTAGCCATCACTGTTCTAAATGGTAAGTTATGCCTGGGATAAATTCATGGATACCCAAACATCACATGGTTAGAGTTGAGCGGACACCTGGATGTTCGGGTACGGCGGGTTCGGCCGAACTCGGGGGAAAAGGCGGGGTTCGGGGTCAAACTTGACCCCGAACCCGAACATACTAGTGTTAGGGGGGACCTAATGTCCCCCCGGTCCCCACCCATTGCCTGCGGGTGGGGACCCTAAAATAATTATGAGGGGGGACTAGGTCCCCCCCTCGTTATTACTAGGGTCCCCACCCGCGGGCAATGGGTGGTGACCGGGGGGGGGGGGCTTATTTTACTGGTGATTGGGCAGCAATAGATGTCCAGTCACTAGTAATTTTAAATTTAAGGCAATATGAATCGCCGAACCCCGAACTCCAACCCGGACATACAGTGAAATGTCCGTGTTAGGGTCCGGGGTCCAAAAATCGTAATGTTCGGTACGAACCCGAACTTTGCAGTTCGGGTTCGCTCAACTCTACACATGGTTATTACTTGCCATGGCTGGATTGGTTTTAGTGAATGACTCAATAGAAAATTAGAGAACTGTAATAAGATAGTTAACGCCTCCAGGCTGCACTTGGACTAGCCCTTAACGATTGGTACCTCTGGTTTACACAATTTCACTGTCTGTCTAACCATTTATGTGCATCTACAGTTTTAAGGGGGAAGGTGAGAGGTCATAAGTACATACAAGCAGATGGCTGAACAGAGATGGTAAATACAATATTGTGACTGTGTTTACCCAACACAAATCTAAAAAGTACATTGCTGTAGTTTGAGGTTTTTTTAGTGTTTGGGTGCAAATTGCATACATACTATATCGAGTTGTGCTAGACACCACTTGAGAGAATTTAACTCCATCTGGCTGAATATAGACATGAGGACTTGTAGGATTTGCAGGTAGTATTGATTCTATTACAGCATTAGTATATTAAAGATATTTTTCATAAGTCATCCACAAATTTGTCTGGAGAAAATACAGAAACCAATTAGTGTCCGTTACAAGTGGAGTCTGCTCTTAATGGAGATAAAGCTCAGTATATTGGTGCCATGTTACCAGTGTAATTTAGGTCACCCTCCATCTCTGTATTGTAGGTGACAGTACTATTCTAGATTTCACTGTAACACACTATTTTCTAGGTGACTTGCTACTTCTGTATTCTAGTTGACTAAGTATAACTGTTAAACCATAAAGTTAAACCTAACTCATCCTAGGCTACATGTCAATAAAGAAGTCCACTTTCTGTGTTATATGGAAGTAAAACGGACCACTTAACACATAAAAAATGCTCCTGTTTAAAGATAATATCCAAAAACAATTCTATTTGTCATGAATGGTTGAACGGGTAAGCTTCTTGCTCTTAAGCAATTTTATTTCTGCATTACCATTTAAGTTATATAGAGCATTCTGACTTTTCGGCGCCTATTCACGAAGGGGTGCGTTGTAGGAGAGTTGCACAATTTCATCTCACCAACTCAATTATACATTGTGCTGGGTATGGTGAAAATGCTTTGGTTAAATTTGAAAGCACAAACTGGTCTACATTTTAGGGATTCGAGCTCAGGAATATACATTTATCATAGGAGCCCTTAAATAAAAACGGTTAATGTGGTCACCCTTGATGAGCTTCTGCTGATAGACTAACTTTTGATTGGGGGATGGCATAGCTATGCCCTTCAAGAAATGGATGCAGTTGTATCAATAGTGCCATAGATATCTCACCCATTAACCCTTCTAGGTTTAGGAAAGAGCACAGGCTTTACTGTTTACTTTGGATACAATTTTAAAAATTGCGTGAGATGAATCAAGTGAAGTTTGGGCTTGATGTGGCAGACATACAGCAGTGAGTGTTCAATTTATCTATCTTTGTAAGAGTGGATCCTAAGCTCTGGTCCAGCTAAAGACAAAATGTAGGAACAGAAACTTCATTGAACATAACATTTTCAAAGCCTTTGAAAAACGTATCAGCAACCCCATCTTCCCTATTAGTTTGAATTAGTCCCATATATTTTAACGATTTTATTTTATAGGGTTTTTAGCTCAAAGCGCTTTAAATTTTCAGTTGCACTCGATTACTGCACCATTAATTTTGCAAAGGAGCCCTGTTTGTGGTTTATTGCACATTTTGAACAGTGGGTACATACATTGTGGAATACTCTGTAAATTGTTTCGATCTTCACTTAATGACCAAGGACAAATGTGGGTCCTGAGGTTAGATTGTTCTAGATCAATGGTTCTCAACCTATCAGTGTTCTTTAACTTAATGCTTCATTTGTCTTACTGCTAAGGTTGCCACCTTGGCAATTTTTTTTACCAGCTACATATAACTTTTGCTTACTGCTTTGTGATATGTAGTGACCAGAAGGAAATCAATTGTCTAATCAAGTAGTGGATTCCACAGAACCATGTTGATTATCTAATTGACTTACTGTAAGGAAGCATGTGGTTGCAACCCTAGTTACTGCTAAATGCTTTGGGTATAGGATTACTGAGCAACAACTTGTATTATAATTTCAAAACACCCTGCTCAGGTAATCATCAATTTATACTAGGTAATTAGGATTTAGCTCTTTTTGATCCACTATCTGAAAATCTGAGTGTTAGAGTTAAGTGTATTTGTTTGGGATGATCTGCACTCTGTTTTTTAATCTCTATTCACTAAAAGGTCAAATGCTGGGCAGACAATTTGCAAATGTGTGTCACTATGGTAATTAGTGGTGATCACATTGCAGTTGTATTCTGGTATGCCCATTTAACATGCATATCCCAGGGCTGTGTTGAGTGGAATAAAGTCTGCAGACCAGTCAAAACATAATGAATAAAATAGGGATTTGGTGAGCCTATGGATCCAACTTCAGCCGTTTAGCTGTTGATGAACTAGAAATCGCATAATCCTGCAACATCCCTTAAGAATTACTGAGAATCATGGTACAGGTTGAGTATCCCTTATCCAAAATGCTCGGGACTGGCAGCATTTCGGATAATGGATACTTAAGGATAATGAATCATTTCGGCAGCACCAGACTGAAAAGTGATCTACAGTACCTGTTCCACGCTGCTGCTGAGATGATCTATCCGACGCATTTACCATGAGCGCTGTTTTTTCATTTACAGTGCCAGGGAGGGTGGAGCAAAGGAGCTTTACCACCGGATGCCAGAAAGGTGAGTATCCCTTATCCGAATTCACCCACATCCCATTTTGGTTTTTGGATCTTTGTATAAGGGATATTTACACATCTGACAGAACTGGAGGTCTATAGTTGTTCACCAAGGCCCTATGGTAATCGCAGAGAATGTAGTGATGCCACATTTTTCCAAAAACATTCCGGTCATGAAATCACCTCCATAGACTTAACATTGCCTTCAAGCCAGTTTTGTTATTGGCCATCTTGGTGGTGAATTTATAATAAGCGAGAGCTGTAAAAAAAAAAAACAATTTAAAAAAAGTGCTGCCGTGTAATATTTACAGCCTTAAAGTTATACCTTAGGTTCTTTGGAAAAACAGTTATATTGAAAATATTCCAGATCCAAGGTGCAATGGATAACTCTGGGCAATAACCATACCACAAGACTTTGAAGTAAATAAGGGATTAATTATGGACAGTATGCAAATCGGGCTATAACAACACTAAGTACCGTTGTTATCTCTTGAATACAGTATTGAGATGCAAGGAGGTAATCTCTGCCTTAGCTACACACCTTCCATTCACACAGTCTCAGTTAGCTTGTTTTTGAGAAAGTTGGCGAGGGGTATTACAATAAGAATCTCATTTACATTAAGACGACCCAGCAACAATACATTGCATACCTTATGACTTCAGGCCTGTTTACCATTTGTCTTCATCCAGACTGGACAATTACTTTGTTTAAAGTGTTGTAGTTCAATTAGACACTAATTAAAGACACACTACAATGTTCAAATGGACATTAGATGGATATACAATGAAACATTTAATTTAATAAAACCTTGTAAATTTGCTCAATTAATTTCTTCTGGTGTACAGTACAAGCTGGCTTTATCCTTGCTGCATCTATTATACCAGCAAAAGTGCTCCTAGTATGAAGATAAAATTCCATTTAAAGATACATGCCATTTTATCCTTTTATTTTGGAGTCTGGGGGCCAAGCAAATGCCCCCAGGCCCCCAAATAAAATAAAACATGGCTACCCTGGAGTCTGGGGCTGCCCTATGGGCACAGACCCCCATAACAAAATAAAATAATAGCCCCAAGGGGTCTGGGGCTTCCTGATACCCAACAATAAATGATAAGCCTGAAGAAATCGTTTTTGAAATGTGTCACATTTATTTGTCTCCTACAGTGCTTTGGCCAAGAAATTCGTATGTATATGTGTTTGATTTTTTTCTTTTAATAGATTTTTTAGTATATATTTTTATACTTTGTCACAATATATACTGTTGCTATCCTCAATAGGTGCATAAGTGTGTATATCTTATACAAGATCCACAAGTACTTGGTAAATGGCCCAATTCATACATTTGTGACACTTCTAGCTTATGTATGTCAAGAAGGGGTCAGGCTTCAGCTCCAGACAGGTAGCAAGGGACTAGTGGCAAAAGTCGTGGATGCCGATCAGACAGATCGGCAAAGCTCCAAGTAAAATATGTAGAAAAATGCAGAAACAGGCACTCCACTGTCTTAAATATGGTGGATTTATTCCGAAATCAAGAGAGGACAAGGTAGGTAGAAAGCTTTATGCATTTCATGCCAGAGGGCGCTTAATCATAATGATTATTTAAGATTGTGCAGTGCCTATTTATTTTCTTTTTTATTTTTCTTTTTTTTCTCCATAATGAATGTAGTAATTCCCAGATATTACTAATATTATGATGTAAAGTCATGATTTATAAAGACACGGAGGAGAGTATTAGGCTTTTTCTATTTCTGTATTTCCCTCAGCAGCAAATAAGAGAATGCATAAAAATGTTGCCCAATCAGCATAATCCTTATAAACTCCCCTTCCATACTATATAAACCAATGTAAGAGGAAAGACATCTTCTTTCTTTGTAGAGTAAACTGCAACAAAAATAAAAATGAGGGAAAAAACAAGTCCAAAACACACCAGGATAGAGGCGCATGTACCGGGAAGAAAAGGAAAAACAATAATAGTGACACAGTAAAACTGAATATATGGAATGGTAGTGTTTAGTTGTTACACTCACAAAAAAGGGTTTCAGGCTCATCGGAAAGTAATATCTTCCAGTTTATTCCATCATCTAAAAGAAGCATATAAAACTCACTGTGTAGTAACACAGAACAAACGGCCATGTTTAAAACTAGATAAACGTACAAAAAACAAAGGCACATAAAGTGCAACTTGCGTATAATGTCCAGAGATAGTATTCAGACTCCTTCCTGCTGCCACCAGGGCAGGGTAATCAGGTACTCTTGGAAGAAACTCAACTCAACGCGTTTTGCCGGCTCTGATGTCGGCTTCTTTAGAAGAAATTCTTTGTGCAACCTCTGCATTAAAGTGCTGGAGAGTGTGTGTAAATTTTGCCTTAAATAGGCACTTAATCCTTGCCACCTGTAAATAAAAAACAGAACAACCAGGGCACCAGCCTATGGCGCCAACAGGAGGAGAACATCCACTTCGCGTCATCAACAGCGTGCGATCACGTGACCGGGACCGGAGAATTGATCAGACCCCTTCGGCCAGCCGCCTTCCTAAACTACCTATCACAAGCTAGCTACAATGGGGAGGATTCCCCGTGACGTCATGTAGAGACATCTATTCACCACCAACAAGCTTTGGTGGATAGACAGTCCAGAACACTTGACCTCCTGCATACGAACTTTATTTAATAACACAATATGCCCTAACAGACATGTCCATCGCCTTGCTATGAGGACGTGTATGCAATGTGAATTTTATGTAAAAAATAACATACTATTAAAATGCAAAAATGAAAAGGATTCAAAACGGAAGAAATATGACTAATAAAAATATAACTGATAAAAACGGGGGATGGAAAAAGGAAAAAAAGGTGTAGAAGAACCTGAAATGTTAAAAACGAAAAAAATAGAATGAAAAATGAAAGAATGAAAAATGAAAAAATGAAAAATATGAAAAGATAGACAATATAATGGAGAAATAAGTAAAAGTAAGAAACCAATACAAAAATAAAAATAAGATAAAAAAATTAGATAAAGAAACAAACAAAAAATAAAGAGATGAAAAAATATATAAATGAAATAATAATAAACTAAATATATACATAATAGTGAATAAAATAAAATGAAATAAGAATGAAAATAGGCAAAAAAAATATAAAGATGTAAAAAAAATTATATGTAAAGCTGTGTATGCACATAAAAAGAGAAGGGAAGGGAGGAGAGGTACTGATCTCCATGCTAAATGGAAAAGAAGAAAAAAAAATATGGAAATATTCATGGAAAATAAAATCAATAATTCACATCACTGTAATAAAACTAATGCAAACACACAATTTGAAACATCATTACCATACACAATAGAAAAATATATGCAACGGGGGTGGAATCAACTAAGGATGAGAAAAGAAACACAAATGCGTGGGAATGTGTTTATAAATCATGACTTTACGTCATAATATTAGTAAAATCTGGGAATTCATAAAGACACAGGGGCTCCTATTATGCTACTTTAAAACTGAGCAATAACATTACAGATAAAATGAACAGGAGCGCTAAAATAAAATTCCCGGAAAGTATATTTGCCGGAACAGTCAGCAGCTTTTTGGAGATCCTCGGCAACACAAGGACACAACTTTAGAAGCTATAATGCTTCTGATAGAATGAGGGCCAAATACTGTGTGTTCTGTCTGAACAGAGATGTTGCGCTCTCAGTAGAACTGCCAGAATTCTCTCACCCGATAAGACAGAGCCAAGTACTTAATTTCTTCCAAGAGATTGTCCATGTGCAGAAGAATTTAAAGAATTTAGATGATCGAGCAAAACTCTGAACAGCAAATTCTCAGGCCAGAAGTGCTAAGCAATTGATGAGCAGGTTAATTTCCGAATGCGACCACTGTCCTCGTGTGGAGGAACTTCCGCATTGCGCACCCCAGCCTAGTAAACTGGCATCAGAGTAGACAATGAGATATAATTATCCTGAATATGTTTCTATGTCCCGAATATGGCTCTCCCATTACGTCATGCCCCGTCTGAGAGAATGAACCTTGAGTTGTTGAAGGGACCGGTAATGTAGTGGTCTGGTGAAAATGGCTTGGATGGATATAGACAGAAGTCCTTTAATGCGGGCCAGATGACTGGTAGAAATCAGGGAATGTAATAATACCGTCTTAATTTATTTCCAGATTGACTTGACTTTGGAGAAAGGCAAGTTCAGCCTTGAACCGAGTTGATGGGGGGAAAAAATCAGAAACTCCATGTTTTGAGATGGTGTCAGGGAAGACTTTTCCTCAATTGATGAGGAAACCCAGGTTCTGTAGTAAGAATATGGTCCATGTGATAGCAAGACTCAGCGTTGATATGTCTTGTGACATAATCAACAAATCTCTAAATATATTATCAATCGGACGCCTCTCCTGTGGAGGGAATCATCCATGGGTTTTAGTAGTTTTGTCAAGCACTTTGGGGCAGATGGCCCCTGCATCTGCTAGCCCCACCACAAACGTTAGGGTTAAAAAAGTGTGGACAATGTACCCTGGATATTTGATGAAATTATCTCCAAACACCATGCCCGTAGCCTGAGGCCCATGTTCAGATACGGCCATATTGACCAGTTTGTGTTCAATTTTCATTAGTATTGCTTTACTCCTCTCTGCTGCCAAAGCAGTATTGGCATTGCTGATTAGGGATACAACACACTGAATCCACCCTTTATGGTTGAAGAGATCAACAAGGGTGTCAAACAATGCAGTCTCCACCATTTCAACAATCTTGATGAAAGGACCTAGTATATCCAAGACTTGATCCTGGCAAGTGTGCATGGAAAAATCTAAGCCTTTCTTGACATTCCAGCCTGATTTCCCTAAAAATTGGACGATTTTGGGATCAAGGTCTGGAGTATCACACACCATATTTGGAACTATAGCCCGCATTTATTTACAGGTGATCTTGTCCAGGGGTTTGCAGACTAATATGCACTAAATATTTGGCTATATGGTCCGTAGGGAACCATTCTGCCGAGCGCTGGTGTATGCGTTGAACAAAGGTTAGCTCTGGTGTCCAGTAGGACTGAGTCACCAGTTTGTAGAGTGGTGTCCCCTAGATAGACTAGATCAGCAGTAGCATCTGGAAGATCATCTTTAGATGTATTAGGGATGTTAGAATTATAAGATTCCTCAGAAGCCACCTTTTTTCTATAATCAGATTTAGCCCAGTGCAGGCCTCTTTTACGTGGTGCAACCACGTCATCTGTGGCTGGTTTAACCGTGCCTGTCGCGTGTTTTTTGAAGGCATGTGGTGTGGAATGATGTCACCGCTTTGTCACCTTACAGCCAGTTGTCACAAGAAATACAACTAATATAAGAACCAGGAGAAGAGAAAATAATGACAAGCGGTAATGCTTGTGATGATAAAAACAGGAGGTATGAACAAGGGAGGTGGGGGAAGGTAATATCCCGAGGCAAACTTACACAAGATGGGAGTGTAGAGAATGAAAATAGACAGGTACACAACCAACCGCAGTATAAGTTAAGGAGAAGTAAGGATAAAATACACAATATCAGAATAACATGCCAGAGCAAAAGTAGTATACCAAAACAGTAAATGCAGAGACATGCCCATTTGGTACTTATCTTTGAGGGAGCAGCAAAGAAAGAGGATGTGTTTCCTCTTACATTGGTTTAAATAGTATGGGAGGGAGGGGTGTTTATAAGGATTATGCTGATTCGATAACATTTTTAGGATTTCTCTTTTTGCTGCTGAGGGAAATAAAGAAAGAGATCTAGTATAACAGGACCCTCTGTGTCTTTACAAATTGAATATTACCAAATATCTGTTTTGTATTGTTTTATTTTGAATAAATTCTATATATGTTTCACCAATTCATATTTGTGTGACATATGTTTTTTTTTCTTGCACACCTGACTGTCAATGTTTTCATTTATATTTATTCACTTTATATTTTACAGGTGCCAGGGGAAGTGGTCCTGGCCCTGATCAATCTTAGGGGGGCTGAGAGCCATTTGGGCAGCTTCCAGCCCCAGTACTGTTGTGGGTCAAGGATATTAGCCCTGGGCCCCAAATGTATTTTTTTAGAGAGTTGGGAGAACTTCCCCAGCTACATTTATTATAGCGAGAGGCTCATGTCCCTCCATGTACTTTTTAGGGCCCCACTGTGGAAATTGTATTCATTTTTTCATTTTAGGGGAAATTTGCATATTTCCATAATTTCCATTTTCTCCTGGATTGAGCCTGTAATCCCACAGTAGTCTATGATAGAGACTATTTTCAGTTCAGTGAATTTTGGTCTGCTTTTGGTTTCAAAAGCATTTGGTGTGTATTCGACCATGATGTCCAAATTGTGTGGCTATTCGGTGTCACATCAGGGCCTATTGTGTAGCTTGAAATTGTGCTTCCAATATCACCCCAAAGTCCCCCGAATCTGTAGGACAGTTACTCCAGACCTGAAGATCAGCATATATTGTGTATATATTGTATAATAAAAGTTATACAAACCAGGCCAAATGGTCAGAGTGTCAAAACAATGAAACAGCAAACATCAACCAAACACGAAGTGAATTGATGGATATAACCAGGCCCCGACTGGGACAAAAAAAATAGGCCCGGGCATTTAAGACTGAGCAGCCCATTTTTATTTTTTGTAAAAAAAATAAAAAAAAATCCCGTCATTGATTCTCCAAACATTGTTTTACGGCTGATTTGTTTCATTTTACCTATCTTTTGATTTGTTTAAAGGGATACTATAGTGCTAGGAATACAAAGTGGTTAAAAAACCCTTTATTCACTATCCCGATTCCAGCACCTATCTCCCTCGGTGCTCCACCTCCTACAAGGCGGAAGATCTAATTTGCATGCGAGCACATTAGGCCGTCCCAACAGGATAGCATTAATTCAATGCTTTCCTATGGGGATTTCACTGAAGCTGGATGTCCTTATGCAGAGCATGAGGACATCCAGTGTCAGTTAGGCGACCAAAGGTTGCCTAGCCACAAAGACATTACAGGGTTAACACCCTCCTAGTGGCTGTCTTTCTCACAGCTACAGCTGCAGCTATAAACAATTTAAACTTCGTTATAGCTCAAATGACTCTCCTAGAGGGTATTCGATTGCCGCAGTGTTGTATTTTTCCACCAAAGAGTACTACCCTCCTAACACATCTCTATGGAAGCATTGGATTGGCTGAGATCATTAAGAATGATGATTTCAGCCAAGAAAACCAACGCCATGGGATGTAAAGCAAGTAATACTTAAAGTTTTAACCCTAGCAGGGGGAAGACACCTACATAGGTATATGCCAGGAGTTTGCCCCCAATATGCCATTTAATATGCCAGTATTTTGCTCTCAATATGCCAGGATTTTGCCCCCCCAATATGCCATTTAATATGCCAGGATATTGCCCCTCGATATGCCAGGAGTTTGCCTGCCAATATGCCATTTAATATGCCAGGATTTTGCCCCATAATATGCCATTTAATATGCCAGGATTTTGCTCTCAATATGCCAGGATTTTGCCCCCAATATGCCATTTAATATGCCAGGATATCGCCCTCAATATGTCATTTAATATTCCAGGATTTTGCTCTCAATACGCCAGGATTTTGCCCCCAATATGCCATTTAATATTCCAGGATATTGCCCCCAATATGCCATTTAATATTCCAGGATATTGCCCCCAATATGTCATTTAATATTCCAGGATATTGCCCCCAATATGCCATTTAATATTCCAGGATATTGCCCCCAATATGTCATTAAATATGCCAGGATATTGCCCCTCAATATGCCAGGAGTTTGCCCGCCAATATGTCATTTCATATTCCAGGATTTTGCTCTCAATATTCCAGGATATTGCCCCAATATGTCATTTAATATGCCAGGATTTTGCCCCCAATATGCCATGTAATATGCCAGGATATTACCCCCAATATGCCATGTAATATGCCAGGATATTGCCCCCAATATGAAATGTAATATGCCAGGATATTGCCCCCAATATGCCATGTAATATGCCAGGATATTGCCCCCAATATGCCATGTAATATGCCAGGATATTGCCCCCAATATGCCATGTAAAATACCATGATATTGCCCCCAATATGCCATGTAATATGCCAGGA
Organism: Pelodytes ibericus; assembly: GCA_036172795.1. NCBI lineage: Eukaryota > Metazoa > Chordata > Amphibia > Anura > Pelodytidae > Pelodytes > Pelodytes ibericus. The sequence continues at coordinate 128,633,645 of CM069859.1, forward strand.
TATTGCCCCCAATATGCCATGTAATATGCCAGGATTTTGCTCTCAATATGCCAGGATTTTGCCCCCAATATGCCATGTAATATGCCAGGATATTGCCAATATGCCATGTAATATGCCAGGATATCCCAATATGCCATGTAATATGCCAGGAATTTTGCCCCCAATATGCCATGTAATATGCCAGGATATTGCCCCCAATATGCAATGTAAAATGCCAGGATATTGCCCCTAAGTATGCTCGTTATGCCACCCTCCTCCCCCAGACCCCAGTACTTACCTCGTTCCTGCTCCGTCTCCCGGTGCTCTGAAGTTGTGCGCTCCCCTCCAGCCTCGCGGATCAATAAAGTTTGTTTAAAAAAAAAGTTTCAACAAACTGTATTGACCGCGCGGCTGGAGGGGAGCGCACAACGCTTCCCTCACAGCCACGGACCTGCACCGGGGGACAGAGCAGGAACGAGGTAAGTTTTTTTTTTTTTTTTTTGAATGCAGCCACTGCTGGGACCTCCCCTGCCGGCCTCGGCCTATGGCCACCGCGGCCCGGATATAACTAATGGAAAGCTATTAAGAGTGACCTAAAAAATATTTACAGTGTTCAATATGGAACATAAACAACCAATTTTTACATTGTTATAGTCAAATTGCAAGTACATAATTTAAGAAAAATATGGTTCAGACATTTCTGTATAGTTTCCTATTTATGACATCACCTTGTGGCACTGCATGCTTATGAACTAATACAGGGGGAAATAATTTTTCTCAATGTATGTGTTTTCTTTCAAATGCATACACAGATGTCACCATTTTGCAATTAAAAATTACCATTTGGGAGGTCAAGTGCAAGCAAGCAGAAATCCTATGGAAAGCTGTTTCTGGCATTATTTTTTTTTATCGATTTATTATTTATGAACTGGGTAGAAGCTAATTATTTTGATTATGTTGGTCTGTTTTATTTTTTTCTTGCATTGATAAGACTATGGGTTGACTAAGATTCATTTCAATCACATTCTATGAACTCTGCCCTGGGCTAGACATACTAGTAAATTCAAAAATCCGTGCATCCAAAATGCATGGTACAGGTATTAGGTTCCCGCTCCCACAAAATAAGTATATACAGTCAATGGATATTGTTTTAAATACATAATAGATAACCCATTTAAAGGCAAAATGCTCAGTTTTAAGATTTGCACTTCAAACAGCTATTCTTCTCAACGGGTCTGGCCATAAGTTTTCAGACGCAGGCCACCCTCCTCTCTCCACCGTCTGACCCAGTCAAAGCCGGTGATAAAGGTATAGTTATCAAATAAGAATTTTTAAAAAAAAATGTTTATTATTTGATATTTCATTCCTTGATGTGTTACACTGCATTTCTCCTTCATTATTGCCCCCACAGTGTCATGCACCCAGCGTGACTAGGAGCTACCCCCACAGTTCGTGAACCGCTAACACCAAATTCCGGTGACTTTGTACAGTATCCGAAAAGAGCTGGATCACTCATTTCGGATGAAGACAGGTAGCTCGAGTGGTGATTGGCCCATTCAAAATCAACCGCCACTGCACCAGCTGTCACTCCTGTTCTCATTGGTCGGTGGTTTAAAGGGACTGTCGCTCGCTTCCTGATTGGCTTGTCCAGACACCGAGACTTTAAGCTCTTCGTTATGGAAGCCTGAGCGGCAGCCTCTTCTCCCCTTACCCCGATCTGAGCCCCAGAGCTGAAAGTCGGCACTTTTACGATAAACTATGTTGCTCGCTCTGCGATTGGCTCCCGTATACCGAAATGTGGTCTATATGTAACAATTAGGACCGGGAAGCAAGGCACCCAAAGCGGCTTGACAATAAAAGTAAATAGCCTTGGCTCATTAGGGGGAACCGGGGGGGGGGGGGGGGCTTAATGTCAGCACTCATCTCATTGGTTCCTGAGTTAGAGGGCTTAATCTGCAACACAAAAGCTCATAACTCCACCCTCTTGCCTATTTGGTCACTCTCAGATTAGGGAAGAACTGATTGGTGCAGGTCCTTCTTGGCTCCAAGTTTAAGTGGCCAGATAACTGCTTTACCGGTGAGGTGTTTAAGTTTTCTATTGTTTAATCAAGTGTTATCTCGGTTATGTATATATGTGTTGTGAAAACAAATGTTCTGTTTCAAACAGTTGTCTGCTGTTCAACTGATCGTGTTCTGAGTGATTCTTTCACAAACTTGTAGCGGAGGTTCCAGAGGTGTGCATCGGTCCCCACAGATGCCTCCATGTACAGACTGGGAGCAGTGCTGAGCCAGATCAAGGACCAAGGAAAGGAACACCCGGTTGCTTACCAGACTCGAAAACTGCTGGACCAAGAGGTGGGGTATGCTGCATTCGGAAAAGAATATCTCGCCCTTGTCTGGGCATTGAAGCGGTTTCAACCCTACCTCTATGGATGAGAATTTACCGTCCTCACGGACCACAATCCTCTGGTCTGGCTCAACAGGGTATCCAGGGATAATGGGCGCCTGCTGTGCTGGAGCTTGGCATTACAGCCTTTCAACTGTAATGCCAAGTTAGAAAAATTCTCTCATTTAGATGCATTGGAGAATTTTCTCAACTTGGCTACAATGGCCTAAAGTAGAAATTCCCATCACAATTCCCTGCAATTCTCCTTTTATTGGAGTAAACCCTACAGTCTCAATTTAGAGGGGCAAAGGATTAAAAGTTATATCAGGAAGGATTACTTCACTGAGAGGGTGGTGGATGCACGGAATACCCTTCAAGCACAAGTAGTAATACAGTGATGGCATTTAAGCATGCATGGGACGGTAGAAGGCTATAAGGATAAGAGATGATTTGTTGTAAAATAAAAAGATGTACAATAGTTGTTCCACCCCGGAGCACTCAACTTATCCAATTAAATAAGGTGGTATATATGATACTGAAAATGATCCACTAAGATAGGAATAAAGACTTATAGAATATACGTGTAATCCACAAACAGTGATAAGCCAGCTAACTCCAAAATAATGATGGAAAATGTCCAAATTGATAAGCATTAATAAGTTTTATTGGAGCCCTGGGATCTTTAAAATAGAAAGATTAGACACTGACGCATTTCGCAAAGATGCGTGCCTAGTCATAAGCAGCCTCTCCAAAAGCATAAATAGTGCAAACTGGGTTAAGCGTCTAGTTGGAGGTTATGTATAAACAAGGGGCACACGGCGAGAGCACCAAATAGGGGTGCTATCGGAGTGTGCCCAATGTAGACTTCCAACAATTTTCGTGAGTCTGTGCCGCCTTTGCCAGTAACATACTGCTCATTGCGCTGGCTCAACCAATCTATAAATAAGCAAGTGCTTAAAAAGCACCCGACTAGTGGTGGTGAACTGCATCACTGCAAAGTGTTGAATGTTATAAAATAGCGCATTAGCCGTTATATGTAACAAACAGCGATTGCACCTTTTTATACCACTCCCGGCGCTTTGCAGTGCGGATATTTTTCCATCTAACCCCCAATGTATCAGCAGGGTAACAACTGTAGAAAAACATGGTAGAAAATGGTAACATACCCGTTAAAGACGTACTCCACTACTCCATGTTATGTGTGCGAAAAGTTCCAATGGCCAAAACCCCAGAAGGGTGTTACACTTTAAATATTTCAACATGCACAGGATTGTAAAAATATAAAATCAATAACCAATGAATTTAAAGTAATAAGATGGCCTGTTGCCACATAGCTCTAGTTCTAACCTAGACACAAAACTGTTAGTAGCATTGCAAGAAGTCGCTTTGATCAGCCTTTATCTCCTGTATATTTAATATACCATTCAATAATGTGTAGAAAGCAAACAAAAAACAATAAAAGAATCACAAGAGTAAGGCAAATGTCATTTATTGCTTTTATGTATTTCATGGACCGAGTGACCCAATGCTGGACTGACCATTTTAAATTCAATATTAACTATAAATGTAATTTTATACAATTCTGAAAATCACAAATCTTGGAGTCACATATTCATTAACAGAATGAGGGTCAGTCAGTAAAATTGTAAACACCCTAGTTATGGTTCTACAATGTTTAATCAGATTTATGTCTCTGGATATAGATATGGTGAAGCAAAACTAAAGACAATAAATCCTTGGATTTAAAATATATGGAGTGAAAATCTGTCCACTAAATATCAACTGATTAGCATCTATTAATGAAACATATATGTTCTCCAATGCACCGATTATATGATCGCCACTATTATGATTTGAATTATGCAACTCACCTGGTCATTTCTGCACAGTTCACTGTTTAGTGAATAGATTCCTTTGAGTCACTGACAAAAATATACACTGTAGCAATCTTGCCTACATCTAACAAGATGATATTGGATGGAAAAGCATTTGACCTAGAATAATTAGCACAACAATGCACTTAAAAAAAACATATGTCAGCTCCATATTGCAGAGCACAGATCTTATTACACAAACAAATGGCTTTTTTTTTTGTTATAGAGACCTAAACAGGCTTTAATAAACAAGCATTTGTCTGATATTTCTTTAACATCAACTCCTATATAAAAGGGGATACATGTTAATAGTTTTTGCTTTTTGGTTTTGTGTAAATAATTATATACCCTGTACAAGTATATATTTATGTGTATGTGTGCATGTATGTATTTTTTTAACCTGCTGTGAAACATTGTGCAATACCATTCTGGACTTGATACACAGGCCATACTTGAAAATGAGCAAAATGTTCTGGTAAAACACTTTCTAAATAAAATAAAAATAAAATAAGTGATATAGTTTTGTTCCAGCCCTATGAATCTCTAGCTAGGTGTGTTGTCATAGTTTGGCAATTAAAAAAAATGCACAGCCATACATATACAAAGCAACCTAGGAAATATAATTTAAACACAGACTACATTAATGGGGTGTGCAGATTAAACAATACATGGGACATCAGTTAAAATATGTATGCAAAGGAAATATAGGAAATAAATAGGCTTATGTCACAAATTAGGCTCAGAGATTGCTTAATGTTTTGCTAAAGTTTGACAAGCAGGCAAAAGCTACCAGATGTTTCAGTTTAAAAGAAAATGTGAAATATAATTTGCCAAGTATTAATGGGCCTTTCCTATAGAAGAAGAAAAAAAAACAACATGATTGGACAGCTTGAAAGAGGTGTGTATAAAAAGTATTATGCTTCCTCTTGTCATGCTATAGAGAGAGGCAGATGCCTTATAAATAATATTATACTTTTATTTCTTTTATTCTGATAGTTCTGGGAATCTAATAAAGCAGATACGGTATATATGTTTTAATAAATTCAGATTACACAATGCTTTCTTTCAGTACAGTAGGGTGTATGTATATATGTATGTGTATGTGTTTGTCTGTCTGTATATCTGTATAGGTATAGACAAACTGTTCTATCTTTTTTGTTTTCTATTGAAACATCTCTCATCTAAAGCATTTCTTGCTGAACAGTTTTTTTAATGCTAGATCTAAATATCAATAACAGCATTATTAATAACCATCTTGTGCAACTTACTACAGTGTGACTGTACATAGTGGTTCATCTAAACCGTATGTTTAAACTATGCAAAAACTGTATTAATTAGTTGGAAATCTTGGTATCATTTATCTTGAAAATATCAGAACTAGATAAGATGTCATTGAATTTTCACCTCTATTTTCCATGTGTTTGACTGTGCACTCTGCAATCTAAAAGGTGGGATTGCAGAATCGTATAGCATTCTATATAGCCATCAGTGTATATTGTAAAATCATGCTTATTTTATGACCAGGAGCTAAAATGACTACAGTCTATATGGGAAGAAGAATGGGGGGGGGAGATCTGTCAGATATTTTCTGGTAATGCTGTTTCCAAAGGGAGTTCAGAGGATAAAACCTGCCATCTGCTTTTCTCTTGCACAGAATAAGGAACACACAAACTAATACCTAAAAGTCACTGCATTGATTGAATGATTCAATAGCAGGTCACGTGATATTTTATAAGCCACAACCTTCCATGACGTCATGGACGCCGTTACCTCATTTTCGTCAAGCTTCTGTAAAAGCGAAATATTATAAGGGGAGAGGAGAAAATGACACTTCCTTTTAATTTTACTGCAATTGTGATTAGATAAATTATAATAGGATGACACTAAGGTGTAAAATTAGAAATATAATCAAAACACTAAAGAACACAATGTAATTGTAAGAAATGTGATTTATTGCTTGTCTTTTTATACTATTGCGGTCCTAAAATATCCCTAGTGTGTAATATCACTGTATTTATGTTACTTATTGAGAATAATTGATTCACTGCTTGTTACTCCGTGAGGTTATAAGTGATCTAAATAGCGGACACGATTCGAGACTGTTGTTTAAAAAGTTACAAGGATAGAATACTATTGAACACTTAACATATGTATCAGAAGCGGTGGTAAAGCAGCATTATCTATTCTTATTGGAGAGGCCAGAACCCCAGTTATGTAAAAAGTAAAACAAATCAAATGTTGTTTTTTTTAATCATCTTTTTTAAAAATAAAGGCAATGTGTATATGAACCTTACATTAGCTTTGCAGTATTCCCAGCAACCAGATCTACCTAATGTATCATCATGTAAACCATAATGTATTTGTAACAAAAGTTCTTATCAGTGACTTGCACTGTACTTGGCGAACAAGCCTTTTACCTTTAAAACAAATAATTCATTAGGTAATTACATTTGAGAGTGATTACTCTAATTAAATATAGTCTACTGGCGAATTATAATTTCTGTGTAGCTATAGATTGCTTTAAAAAAAAAAAAAGCTTTCTTTTAATCCTTTTGTAATAGAAGGAGTAGATTTTCACAAGCATAGAGAGGTCATCTTCGAAAGAAAATAAGAGACACATGAAATCAGTATAGATCTCTCAAGTCTACAGATACTAGAATTTCAACCTTCATCTAGTCAGTGCTTAAGATCCATCACAGGGTATTGGAGTAAATGTAAATTACTAGCAGTGGCTTTTTTTTTTCTAAGTATATGCACACATAGAAATGTGTCTCTCATAGTATTAGTTCTGCATAATTTGAGATGAGAAGCCTTCAGTGTCTCAAGGAGAACTGCAGCATCTTCACATTTCTGACATGCCTTACAATGGCCAAAAAGGCAGGGTTGTGGAAGAAAGCAGGCAACTTTGTAGCCAATGATCTGTTGTATGTCTTGGTTCCCCCTAATAGCATTTAGAGTTAAAGCCATAAAAGACTCTAATCTGGAGAGAAGAAGTCCCTTGCTCTGTGCTTTGATCTCCTTCCTCTTGGCTGTTTAAAGCTGACAGTTTGGCTGAATAGCATTCACTGCTTTCATTTGTAAGACATGAGTTTCCTAGTGTAGGGAAGCTAGCAGCTACACCTGTACTGCAGGAATTTACAGTGAATTGCTCCAGGATGGCATTGATTTGGGACGGGTGCAATACAAACACAAACTAATTAAAAACTGCATAATGCAGCCCTACAGGAACAAGGCAGGGAGAGAGAGAGAGAGAAAAAACAAATACAACTGCAGCTGGCAGCATGTTCCCTTAAGCAATTTTCTGGAAAAACAAAATAAAAAAAATAAAAAACTATATGTGGATTATAGATATAGACATATGTATAGATTACACATTTTGTGATTGCGGGTTATAAGGAAATAATAGGAGTGATATATTGGTTAATTAGCAGGAAAATGTTTTAAAAATCCTGTCTGTGATCGTAACATTTTTGTTTTATGTATTTTCATAATTTTTATTTTTTTCCATAGTGTATTTTTTCTGGTTTTATTCCATATTAAAATGTGTGTATTCTTGCTTTTTTTTTTTCAAAATAGAATACATTCATATTATACCGATATACTGTATGAAGATAAAATAAGCTATACAGAATATATATTTTTTGTAACAATTCTTCAATATGCAACTATACCTTAAATATTGTTTCTAGTTATCAGTCTGTTTTGTTTAGTTTATTTTTTTGTAGTATCCGTTTTGCCTGGAGGAAAATTGTTAAAACAAACAGAAATATGAAGATAGAGGTTTATAAGAAGCGCATTGGAAACAAATGTGTATTTCTCCGGTCGCTGAGACACAGTGGGGAGAGAGTCCCGGGTGCACTGTATATTTAGATAGATTGATACGCTCCCTTTAATTGTTTGACACATGCGTTGTTGTCACAAACCAGGGTGTTTTCCCAGACCCTGCTGGAAAAAAGGTGCTAAGTAATAATGATTATTTAACAAGGCTCATAAATCAGTGCTGTGGAGGAGTGAATTTGAAAAGGGCTACTTGCTGTCAAGTGGACGACCAGCAAAATCCCCAATACACTGAAAGGGATAAGTATAAAACAAAGGTATATAAATGCTTCAAAAATATGAATATACCTTAGTTTAAAAAAAAAAGAAAGCACTATTTTTGATTCATCAGGATTTAATAATAGACAATATAACTCTATAAAAACTGTACCCCTTCTTCTGAGAAGTGATGACATGAGCGTATTTACAATCTAGAAACACAATGTTTATTTTAAGTTGCCTCATTTCTAATTTATATCTCTTAAATAAAAGTCTGAAATACGTCAACCCGTCTGCTACGCTGGACTATTGAAACCTGCCGTTTTTGTATGAGGATAGTCCCATTACTAAACGATATATCTGAGGAAAACATAGAATTCGTTTATTTAGAAGTCACTTGATGTTTCTGCAGTTTTATATATATTTCTAAGATTATTTCGTGTTTTAAAGGAAATAGTTTTGAGTGTGCTTTATTTTCAGAAGTGGTCAACTATATACACACATACAATATGCAACATAATGCATATATGTACAGGTCAATGTAAATGTAAATATATACATACATACGCAAACACAGAATTAGAAGGTTGAACTGTAAACTATCCAAGTCAGTACCATTCTCAAATTGTGCTCTGCTAAGCATCGTATCCGCTCCCCTGTTAGGTGTCTTCTTTCAACATCTCTGTCATCTCCATTTGGAGATATGTTGCACGGTTTATCAGAGCCATCTCCAGCCCTGCACATTTCCAGCATGTTATCACAATTGCCATTCCCCCCCTTACTGATGTGTTCTGTTGATAACCATCAGTGCTCTCAGATTCCCACCACTCTAAGGACATCTGGAGCAGATCACAATCACTGACTTCATTTTAACCAGAGTCACCGCTTAAAGCTTCCTTTATCCCAGTGATGGCTAACCTTTGGCACTGCAGCTGCTGCGGGACTACATTTCCCATGATGCGCAATCTTGGCTGGCTGAGCATCTTGGGACCTGTAGTCTACAGCTATAAAAGTGTCGATGGTTAGCAATCACTGGCGTTGTCCCCTTTACGCAGACCTTTAGCCCATTCCTGAAGCATCAGCCTTTAGTTAAAATTCAGCCAAGCAGCGACCCCTATGTCTGGATTTGCATTTCTTATCAGACCCCTATCTCGAATGATTTGTTAATGTAAAAAAAAAAAAAAAAATCTCTTGGCTGTGTATGTATTGCCTTGAGTAACTGCACTGATCACTATCTTATGCAAATTCATTGCAAATGCCTTCATTTTAAGTGAAGTTTATCTGCTTACTGATTTTTAAATTAAAGAAGCATGACCATTTAGGTCAATGTATTTTTAAATAGTGTGCAATTTATTTCAAACAATTACACAAGGCATAAGCACATTATTGAAACGCTGTTAGCTATTTTATTCTCGGGTTTTTTCTCTCTCTATTTCTCCCTCCTCTGTGTTCATCATCTGATCTCTGCACTAAAATGTGACTATTTCTATATCTGACTCTCTCAGCCTCCCATGCAATGCTACAACCACAGCATGACCGAGTGCTCTTGTCGTTAAAGTGTGTTTAGCTAATGAATTAGCAGCTGAATTTTTTGGAATACTTTGCCAGAAAATAGACAGGGCATGGAAGCAGTCAAACCTTTTTGACTGATATATCATATATATATATATATATATATATATATATATATATATATATATATATATATATATATATATATATATAATATAAATTTTGCACACACACATATATATAGATCTGTAATATATGTATATTCACATATATACACACACATGTATGTACACATAAATCCATACATCACTCTGTATTAAGAATCACTCATTACAAATTGATAGGTATTACGATATATTTAGATTTATATATAAATTGTTAGCGCTACATAAATGGTAATGTAATTTATATGTATATAGAGAGCCATATAGATATTTATAGAATCTAAATTTCGATACGTAATGGGCGATTCTGTAATCCAGAATGCATGCGTCTGATATACAGTAATCACATCCAATTATGAATGGTAAATGCAGTGCACAAAACAGGATAAATGGCTCCTTATCCAACCGCTTGGTTTAAATTCGGGCAGGCGTGGCACATGGTTTGCCCTGTGATTTGTCATACACAACCGTTAACTTTGCTTTGGAAAATGGCTTTTTAAGGTGAGCATGGTTCGCTAAACTGATTTCTAGCTAAGTAGCTTAGTGTTGCAGTTCTGGTCCAAGCTTACTTGTTCAGGAAAAAAGTAACAGAAGGGAAAAAGAGAGAGTTTATGTTGAAGAAATGGCTAGTGGGCAGACTTATTATGCCATAAAATGGACAATTTCAGATGTACAAGAAGGATTTTACATGTTCCTGGTTCTATTAAACTTATCTGAAATTCACAATAATTGATAGCTTTAAATAGAAAAAAAAAACGCTTAGCCATAACCAAGACAAGTTTGCCGTCTCAGCCTTCAACGTTTGCTGTTACATCTTCACAACTTTCTGCAACTTGAAGCAGAGATTAATATCTAGGCTTCCAAATGAGTCTTGGCTAATCATGGGCAATCCATCAAAGTTTAACTACAGTTCCCATGACGCTCAGCAAGAGCTGCTGGCTGAGCCTCTTGTGTACTGTAGTCCACCGCCGATTGGAGTCTCTAAAGGTTAGCAATGACAGCTTTACACTGTCTCCATGTGTTAAGTACATATTGCAGTCTATTTTTCAATAATTGTGTGGAATCCCTGAAAGGCTTGCAGACAGCAGTTTTTGATACTGTCCTACAGGGGATCTGTTACACTGCAAGGCTAGATATATTAGGAAGACTTGGATCTGCACTTCTTAAGCTGCTGAATACAAATTCCACCAATACGTAAAACCCTAAGAAGATTTGAATAGTGTCACTAGCTCAATCCCACCTTTACCTGTATCCCTGTAATGTGATCCTTGAGTTTGCAAAACACAGTTGTAATTTTCTGGGGAGAGAATACACCGTGTTAATCTTAATACTTTTAAGTGCCTGGTGGCATTGTAGGGAGGGGATGTTTTGGGACTAAACAAGGAAAAAATGTCTTTGTTCTAATATAAACTAAATAAGGTAAATACAAACCAATACAGGCTGTTTATTATTATACCTATTGTATATATATTTGTATATTTTATTATAGCAGAAATGCACACACATATTTTCATGTAAAACTAAAAAGGATTAGTGAATATTATAAGCAACATTTTAAATAAAGGCTAGAAAAATAAAAAAGAATAAATGTAAAAGTTTTCTGAACACTGTGTTACACCATGTATAAAAGTTATCTTCGACATACATACACCCACATGTACATGCATACAAACACATGCACAAGAGTGTCCCTAAAATGTAAATATAATGTTAATAAAACAATCATAGACCGAGACGTTATTTGCCAAGTTTAAGACCTTGTGGCATAGACACACAATAAAGGGTTTGGAAACTTTTAGCTTAGAACTTTCTGCTCTATACGTTTTATTATTTGTATGTGATAAAAGGCATTTATACATGCGAGGAATGTGAAAATAAACCATGTATGTAAGTACCCAGCAATATTTATGTATCAATCTAGCACACACACAAATGTAAAGTTATACGTGAAAATACTTATTTCTATATTTACAATCACTACAAGGAAAATGCTAAACTGCACCAGTAACTAAAAACCATACAAGTTGAAGTATGTGGAGATTTTAATTTTGCTAGTGTTTATCAACGCATTAATAGAGTCAAGATATAGCATTAATCCACAAATACATGTATGGTGTATTCTCTATAGTTACTAATAAAATCTACATACAGCAGTTTTTAGGTCATAAATCATTAAGTGTGATCTTAGCTTGTTCTTGTGACTGTAATATTATAGGGCTTAACTTCTGTCCCAATTGTTCCTTAACCTCATACAGTGTATATAAAACAATGAATGACAAACGTGTTGTAATTGTTATTTTACAAATTCCCTTTGCATCTGAATGATGGGTAAACTCCCTTTTAACTACCCCTCCTTCTCCCTAGGAATTCATTTCAAATGTCCAGTTTGATAAAGTTTTCACTTTTCAAAGGAGGGGGTCATTTCAGCTCAAACTAATTTGTATTTTACCATTACCCCCCCCCCCCCCCCCCCCCCACACACACACACATAATTATCAGTTACATTTCTATATAGTATTATGCCTTAATTACATTTTATTTTTAAATCAGATCCTTATTTGGTTGACATATCTATTTTTAGCCTGTATGCAAATAAACATGTATGTTTAATTCATGCAGTCATTTTAATGTCCTCATTTCTAGAGGCTTACACTAAGCACAGTGAAGGTAACACAGCCGCACAGTTGTTTTTGTTAAAGGGGACACACTGTGGGCTACAAACAGCAAAACCCCAATGTTGGACAGCTGTAAAATCGTGTAGACAGGTTGTCATACAGCACTGGGGGCTCCTCTGAAAGGAGCCCATTGCTAAACATTAAATACACAATCCAGGAGAATGCAGACACACACAGAAGGGGGAGAGAGCGAGAGAGAGACTCACTCACATGCACTTCCCCACATACAGACAAACATCCAGTTTCTGTTACAGAGTTAAAGTGGCCCAACCAATGCCCAGGCCACATGCTCTACAGAGGGAGGTGCTTAGAGCTCAAGTGGATGCCAATCAAGGCATCAACTTCAAATTGTATCTGAAAGATCAGCCCAGGACCTAAGGGCAGACACATCAGTTGGAGCTCAATTGTTGATCAGATCACATCTAAGGGATTTAGGAGCACAGAAGAGCTGAGATTTGAGGAGGGGGAAAAAAAAAAAGAGACACCCTATCCAATCCAGACACCTCTCCCCTTCTTCCTATCCACGCTCTCTCTGTAGAATACAATCCTGTGCAGAGAGGGAGGCAGAGGGAGTAAAGGGTGCTATTCAATACACTGCTTCACTTTTTCGACCAAGACTTGGGGTCTTTTCGGTTTTTTTTCCAGTGCGTTTTTGAACTTTTTTTAATAAAATTTTCTTGGTTTTGTGCCGAGACCGTTTTTCTTTTTTTGCTTGTTGTTGTGCAGGAGAAGGCAGTGTTTCCCCTGCTGGAGGCAGACACTGAAGCACAGAGACATGTCCTTCTCGCAGCTGGGTTATCCCCAGTACCTGAGTGCTGGTCAGGCGGCTGTCTATGGAGGCGATCGGCCCGGGGTTTTGGCTGCCGCGGCGGCCGCCGCTGCTGCAGCTGCTGGGTCAGGGAGGCCAGCGGGAGCGGAGTTAGGCAGCAGCTCCACCGCCTCTGTTACTTCTGTGCTGGGCATGTATGCCAGCCCCTACACTACCCCTAACTACAGTGCATTCCTGCCTTACACCACCGACCTCGCCCTCTTCACTCAAATGGTAAGTGTTCCAACTTTATACCGATTTTACACTCTGTACGTCAGGCAGAAAGCTTCATCCGTACTTTACTGCTGATCACTCCGGCTGCCGTGAACTAGAACTGTTTTGGCTGGCCCAGCATTGTGGGAACCCTACTCCATAGCAGCTGGGAGTACTGATCAAGTGTAGTTTATTCCTTAATGGTCTATGCAGGCTATGTACCGCGTTGAAAACAATTAGTGCTCTTCAGAATTCTTCGTTATAAAGCAAAAATTGGAGCAATCAGCATGAACATTCTATTGGTTTCCTTGGTGATTGCTCCAATATGAGAAATTTGCTAGTGATGGATAGCCCTGTTGTGTTTATAAGATTTGTATGCTTTCATTTTTAGAAAATCAAAGCCAAATCAGAAATGGTTAATAGCACCGGGGGGAAGCAAAACAGTAAATACTTGCATATCTTCAATGTTTTCTTGTACATCTAAATTAGAATATTAGAATATAGTATCGATTAGCAGGCTAAAGTTGACATGAAGAGATGAGGACATGGATTTGTGTATTTTGATCAGGGATCTTGATCTGTTTCAATATCCTGTAAAACTAAATAGATCTGAATAAGAGAGACTTTCTCCCAAACCGTAACATAACTATCTACTTTTCCGGCTATTTGAGTGAAAGTTTTTGTGCTCTTCCAAGTCCAATCTTGATGTATGGAGCAGGATTCGCTAGTTTCGTGTTAAGATTCAATTTCCCTCTAGATTCTTTTAAGCTTCACATAATATAGCAGTAAATATCTTTAAAAAAAAATCCACGAGATACCAGTCTGATCACTTCCTGCCTTTCAAGGCATTGAGGAAGTACTCATATTTCATTATTGAGAAATGTAAAATACATTTGTTTCTGCTGAAACAAATTAAAAGAAAACAAATTAACCCCCAAATCATCTACTGTCAAAATCAATAATAAAACAAGCAGCCGTTTTATAATCACATTTTAAAACAAACTCAAAATATGAATTGAATTCTAATTTACTGTGTAAAAGCTTCTTATAAAATTAGTAGCAGTTGATTAAGATGTATTAATTAAGTAAAAAAAAAAAAAAAAACCCCTACTAAGCTAAATCTAAAATACTGCTATTCACTTAAGATTTGTTGAGAACTAAATATTTTGTAATGTAAATTTTCTTATATGAATACTGTGCATTTAAAGATGCAGATTTTGTTCTATGTCTGATAGGTCTAAGCTTTTCACTGACGTGCTGAAAGATTTAGGAGCCTCTTAAAGATTCTCTGCAGGGCGCATACAATAGTTCAAGAATTTTACTACCAAACTAAACATGTATAAGACTGTGTTGAAAGTAAACCTGACAAATTGATCTGCAAACTGTGTTTAGGAGTCATGTGCTTTTATTTTTTAACATGTTATTGTTTGCATTAAATGCATAAACGATATAAATATGCACAACGATTATAAAAGGCTTTATTTTTTTAAACATGGAATCGAAACATTCTGTAAATACTCTGTAAAAAAATAAATGACAATGCACCGAGTTGTATGGAATTCTTAGTAAAAACTAAATAATAACTCGTACCGATTAATACATTTCGGGATACGTATTTGTATACTTTAAAATGATACACAATACAAATGCAGACACTTGAATAGTTTATAAAAATTAATTTGGGGCCTAACGAGGTTGTCATAAAAAATAACACTTCTATTTCAAACACTTCCCATTTAACCCGATATGTTCCGTTACAAAAAAGACATCACTAGCAAATGTAACTCAATTATTCTTTTTTTAAAATCCTTATACGTCTTTGTTGATCTATTTCCTATAACTGTGAATCAGAAAAACGGACAAAACTTTCAAGTCCAATTGAAATTGAAATATTTGAAAAGGTTTATATTCTGCATTATTTTGAGTTTTGTTTTTTTTGTAGTATCATTCAAATGTCGCCCTTTGTGCACCTGTACAAACTAATGTATTTACTTCTGGATCAGGGAAATTTAGTTTGCATTATTCGGTGAAAGTTCAATATACCAGTCATAGAAAGAATAAAAATGGCTATTGGAGTGTGGTTAAAATGCTAGAGGTATACATGCCAGTTTCCATATTTCTATTAGACTAAACTGCACAGAAAGTGGATTTAGAAATGATGGATCTCCCAAAGCTTGAATGGTCTTGAAAATCTGCAGACTCTTATTAACAGTTTGGAGGCATTGTTAGAGAAAATCTATCCAAGGTTAGCAAATCCCCAGGAATCTGTTGTGGCTTTTTCCACTGATAGGAGGGCAGAGCTTTGGGGATTTGAGGGCAAAATTGTTTTTCCTAAAAGTTGCATCAGATTTTTTGAAGCCAAGAACTGATTTGTGTAGCAAAAAGGCAGCTAAAAAAATACATTGATTATTTGAAATATTAAATGTAGCACTTTGATTGACAAATCGACTAATCTGCCTCTGTTTATCTGTTTCAGGGAAACCAGTATGAATTAAAGGATAACCCTGGTGTCCATCCAGCCACTTTTGCTGCACATACTGCCCCCGGCTATTACCCCTATGGGCAATTCCAGTATGGTGATCCAGGGAGGCCCAAAAATGCCACCAGGGAGAGCACAAGCACCTTGAAGGCCTGGCTCAACGAGCACCGGAAAAACCCTTACCCCACCAAGGGGGAGAAGATCATGTTGGCCATCATCACCAAAATGACCCTCACGCAGGTTTCTACGTGGTTTGCCAATGCAAGGAGAAGGCTCAAGAAGGAAAACAAGGTGACCTGGGGGGCAAGGAGTAAAGAAGATGGCAATCTCTTTGGGAGCGATAATGAAGGAGACCATGAGAAAAACGAAGACGATGAGGAAATCGATCTGGAGAGCATAGATATTGATAAAATTGATGATAACGATGGTGAGCAGAGTAACGAGGAAGAGGAGGACAAACCAGAGCACTTGAGACAGAGCGAAAAAGAAAGTTTGAAAAAAGAAGGTGAAATAATGTTATCGGTGGGATCTGATGGACATAAATCTAAAGACTCTTTGTCTCAGGGCAAAGAATCTTCTGAAAGCAGCAATACCCGAATTGTAAGCCCAGGAGGGCAGGGGAGTTTACAAGTGCCAACTCACAAACCAAAAATATGGTCTTTGGCAGAAACTGCCACCAGCCCTGATGGGGCCATCAAGTCTTCTCCTCCTCCACCCCAAGTCAATCACACCTCCCCACCCATCCAGCACCCTGCATTCCTCCCAAGCCATGGACTTTACACATGCCAGATTGGCAAATTCCACAACTGGACAAATGGAGCTTTCCTTACCCAGAGTTCCTTGATAAATATGAGGTCCTTATTGGGAGTAAATCATCACCATGCAGCTCATCACAACCACCACCATCTCCAGGCCCACCAGCAAGCGCCCCTCTTAACAGCCAACCTCGGAGCCCTCAGCACTGACAAAAGCACAGAAAGGAGCAGTCCCAAACATACAGGTGATTAATCATAGCAAACTGTACATACCTGATCTATATGTATGATACGTTGTAGTGGTTACCAGTGCATTTAAGAAAAAAGTCCAAAATACAGCCCGAGCAATCGCCATGGAAACCAACGCAATATTCCCAAAGATTGCCTTACTCTTAGCACTTTACCCCGGAAATGCTCTTTATACATCGCCCTCAATATTTAAATCTCCTTCAACATTTATTATTGTAACAATCTGTCACAGAGGGTATATCTATAATCATTCATAGCAAGTCCACCGCCAAAAAGTGGATCAGTATAGGGTTTTTTTTTTTTACCTTACATATTCCTAATATTTTATTTTATTTTCCTACAGAAAGAGAAAGCGTTCCCAGGACAGAATCTCCGCTTCAGTTAAAATCCCCCTTTCAGACAGTCCGTGAAAAGTAAGTGTCAATATTTTGTCTTCAAATATAAAATGCAAAAAAAAAAAACAGTGTAAAATTTGACATAGAAACATTATATCACTTATTATACCATTGGGAATAAATCTTATTTAAATGGAAAAAGGATTATTATTTTTAATAATAAATACCTGTGTTTTTTTCCAGCTCAATCTCTCAGCAGGATGGGACACCGCGCATTTTAACAGCACTTCCTTCAGCCTGATTCCTCAACCCTTAAAACTAAGAGACTTATTCCAACGTATGGAAAATAATAAGGGTTTCAGAGAATTGACTTGGAAACTCTTTTTCTTTTTGCAATAACGTGGTGCGAATTCAGACAACCGGTTTTACAGATCTGTAGGTGGATAATTTTCTCCTCTGCACCATTTCAGCTCCTGTAATTAATTCCATGCATTGATTATTCGTTTTGGTAAATATTCCTGAGTATATGTGTTTTATTTCTGTATATAAAGTGATCTCAGATTGTAAATAGCGTGTCAGCAAAAAACTTGTCTAAATCATATATTTTTGTCTAATAAACTAAATGAAATTATAAAAAAAAAAAAAAAACCACCATCATTTTCTTTATTGCAACAATTTATTTTACATTTTAAATATTGTCTGCCCTACTCGGTACTTTTTTTTTTATTTTACGAGGTTTTAACAGTTGCTGGTTTTCCCTTACTCTTGATCTAAATAGATCATTTCCATTTTAATGTCAGTCATTATGGGGAGAAAGGATATGTTAAGACAATTTGTCATGGATTGCTTTATGGTGATTACTTACAATACAGCAGCTACTACAATCTGCTCCGTTGTATAATTTCTATTCAGTCCTTGGTCAACTGTTTTTTTTTTTTTAATTTCCCCTCCTCCTTTTGAATTGTTTAAAAAAAAAAAACAGTTTTCGAACTGCGGACATTGAAATATTGATTGCAATTTAGCTTTATAGATTTTAAATAAGGTATTTTAAAGACATTTATTGATTTTATCCCTATGGAGTAGGCAGTTAACACCTTGACAGTTCATAAACTGCCAGATTTCATAGTTCAAGTTAACAAATTGAGAGGAAGCGTACAAAGGAATATTTATTAATTTATGGCAGAGTCGTAAAAAAAATAAGAAAATAATTAAAAAAAAAAATCAGGAGGACCCAGCACTGCTAATTATGTTCCACTCCCTTATAGTTACAGATCATTTATAATAAAAATTAGTTCAGATGACTAGGGGCTTAAAAAAACCAGAGTGTACAGAAGCCAGGGTGTGTGAATGCATTTGTTTAAACATTAATCTTCCTTAGACAATCTGTTAAAAATCTGTAATATTTTCACTGCTTTCAGCTCTTTTTTTTAAATTTCTAATTGCGAACACTAAGCAAGCATTGAGGTGCTATTAAAGATGCCAGATGGTTGTTCCTGGTTGAAAATAGAGAGAAGCAGCTGGGAAAATCATTAAGAAATAATGTGGGACGCCCTATCCAAACAATGCCATCCCCAAACAAGCACTTGTCGGATGCAAGAAGCGATTGCGAAATAAAATATTAATAAAAACACCCATCAAGAGTAAAAAGAAACGGTGATCAAGACAAAAAAAAAAAACAGAGGTGTCTCCAGCAGCTTAATTGTATGTTGATGTTCAACTGAATTACTACTGTCTAAGCTAAATAGTCAATTTATGAATGTTCTTCAGTGCATTTGTATGTGTGCAAAATATAAAAATATGAATCTATATACACATACAATTGTTTGGTGAATATTTTTAAATAGATATTTTTTCCTTAGGAATATTGTGAATTTTTTTTTAAGGAAGCCATCTTCAGAGCAGTTTTCTGCTATTTAAGGTTATGTGAAAGTAGATAAGTTTATCTCGCATTAGATGCGTCCCCATTTAATCTAATTACTACCTCTGTAGGATATGTTTGTTCAGTAATCAATCGAGCACAGAGGATCTGATTATGCGCACACAGTGTTGAGTTTAGTGGTAAAATATGCCTATTCTGCCTATTAAATGGTAATTTAAATAAGTGAATGAGATGGATTGATGTGTATTCCTTTTAGAATCTGTCCAGTAGTAGCAGTAAAAGGGTGATAAGAGTACTGAAGCTTCAGTGTTCATTAAATCCATAGTTTTTTTTTTTTATCAGTTTAGCATACTACTGATGTTTTGTGAGAGTAAGCTCAGAGCTAGGTGTCAGCGTGGCACATTCAGATTCCTTTCCAAAATCACTACAATACAGAGCGGAACTCTTCTGCAATACAACACCGCCCTCTATAGGCCGTGATCGGTAACGGTCAAATACATGCAAAATGAAATGCATAACCATTGTCTATTTATACCAGTGATTTTTTTAAAGCATTTTAAAAAGTGTGGAGCACGGTTTCCACGGTTGCTCTGCTAGGCAGCGCGCTAAGAATCATGGGAACCGTACTCCACAATAACTGGCATGCAAAAAGATATGTTTCTACCAAAACTGTCATCGTTTCCTTATAAAACTAAACCATAGGGTTCGAACAGATTTTGATGCGTAGTAATGTTTACGTGATATTTTACAAAGATCGGAAAATCAAAGTTTAATTCAGTTATAAGAATGCATAGCCAACTCGAATGAATTTACATAAACAAAAATAACCATAATAATTTATATTATACCACCAATATTCCCATCAAATTTAAGAAGCGTATTTTGTACTTTAAAAATGCTATTTTTAAACAAAATTAAAAAACAAACACGGTAGTTGTTAAAATACAGGCAATTATAGTGATCTAATTAAATAGATTTTAGATTGTGACTTATTTCCTTAATGCGTTGTTTAAACGAACTATGTTGCCGGTTACATTTAAATACGTTTAAAAGTCTTGGTATACTTGACTCCTGCCTTGCTTGTTGGAAACCAGCGTTTAGTTTGGGTTTTTCCTATTTAACACTCTTTGGATGTATCAGTGCATTCAAAATGGTCGTATTGTTGTCATTTCTCTCTCACCATGCAGCTTTCTACCCAGCGGAGTGTCAGATTAGATCTGTTTTGGGCATTTAGCTGTGTTAAAAAGACCAGGGTATCTGATGATGTCATTACTGATATTTGTCCTGTGTTCACCCATTCAATGAGGTTAATTAAGATTTTACAAATTGTAGACAGGAGGGCGTTACTTTTCACGTTGTCCTGTAAAACCAGTTCATTCTCTAAAACACTTTGACTTGCTAATTCTTGTTTATATACAGGGCATCGCAATTTACAATTCTATCCTACTATTTAAATGCGGTAATTGAATTGCACATCATTGTGTGTTTGAGGCACACAAAAGATTACATACACACGAACGGAATTAGGTGTGAGACCTAACACACTAGTCATGTTTTCACCTGTTCAAGTGTATGCATTCTAAAAATCCACTATATATACACACACATATTAATATATAGTGTGCGTTTGTAAAATAGATACATCGGTTTATCCATAAACTGGATTTTTATATTTTGTTGTAGATGCTTTTAACATTGATTGTAGTTTTGGAATATGTGGCTAAATTACTTCAACCGCTATATAGCATTTTGTAGCACAAAGTAATAGTTTTTTTGTATGATTATTTTATGTCTTTGTAAAAAAAAATGTTTTCCTATGATAAATGCATAGTTCAGGGTTGTAATTAATAAAAGGTAGATCAGTGTGCGTTGTACCTTGAACTGGCAATTTTTTTATAAGCCCTGAAAATAACGGAGATGAGATCACCCTATTAAAGAGATGTTTAAAGTATTAAAACTTAACAAGTCCAATTTAATGTTACCGTTTTTTAAATTAAATATAACTATTTGGCTTCTCTATTAAAAGTAGAATTTTCTGAAACTCACAACAATAACACTGATGTATTGCACAGAATATGTTTGTAGTGTATTTATGTACCGGCTAGAACGCATTTTCTACCCAAAATCCTCTAAGAGTTTACATTACAACTCTCTCTAGGGTGGAATTATGTCAATTTTTTATTTAGCCGGGTTAGTTCAATTGGGGGTGAGAAATGCATAATGAATATGACTTTGCCTGAATTAATAAGTATCATTTTCTGTTTTTAAATACAATGAACACATTATAAACCCTTTCTACCCACCATATTTAAAGTAATCTAAATTAAAAAAAAAAAAAGACACCTATCACATATCTTCAAAACAGTTTTAATAATTTCACCCATAATTTGACCATGCAATATATTTACTAACTAGACTAGAATGCAGACTTTTAAACGTTTTATTCAAATTTCTCCCGTTTGGTTTTATACACCGCTTTATGACATGCAATTTAAAAGAAGCGTTGTTCATATAGTATGTGTTTTATGTCTCTTCTGAATTGCTAAAACAGCCTGCTTTAATCTCAGTTCACTTTTCCTCTTTGCTAGTTCTTTAGCGACGATCAATTATTCACCAGCACATTTATATCCTCTACAATATGGAGAATTCATATCTCTGTTTTAGTGGCATGACACTGATTAATGTTATTCGCTATATACCTCCCAGAACAGTTCCTCTCTATGAATCATGCACTATAAAGTTTCAATCGCCCTTGTAGATTAGAAAAAAAAAAAAATATAGACAGAGAAGTTTGCAGAAAGGAGAGAGAAAAAAAATGCATAGGAAACACATAATACAAAGCTGTGTGCTAGTGATTGTTAAGTAGATGGTGTCTGATTCAAATAACTGGTGGATAATTATTGACTGAAAGAATCCCCTTCATTAGTTAAGTCATTAGATGTACTCTGTGGAACAAAGGCAAGGCAGAGGCCATGCAGGTGGGCTTCTAACAAGATCCCCCCTCCCTCTTCTCATTCAAACACTACTATGATGCTATGTTAGCCCTTTATGCAGTGAACACCCAACGAGAAAACAGTGGCAGTTTTACCTAAGGGCAAAGATGATTATATATTATATAAACACACACAAGTAAAATTAATTTAGTAATGCTCGTACATTACAGAGAGTGGTTATTGTTATAATAAATATATATATATATATATATATATATTTATATATTGTGCTTGAGGGTGGAAGACAAATGGGGAAGAGGGGACTAAGAGTGATGCCGTAGTGTAGAAAAAAAGTAGTGTGTGTGAACTTCAAATCTAAACTTTTTATTATTATTTTTTTTTAAAAGTGTACATTTATTTATGGCACAGAAGACATGCATATAGTACAGTGAAATCCAAAATAAATAACATCAGAAAAAAAAGCTGCTAGTGTTGAAAAAATCCAATTCCCAGGACAATACTACACTTCTGCAAACATAGGACTTTTTTTTTTTGCAAGGTTTGTGGTTGCTTAGAGCAATTATAAAATAAGTCTGGGAAATATGACACAAAAAGGCTTTTCTTGCATTGTCCATAAAGGTGCTAAAAGCTTCTTGTGCTTACATAGAAATATTTGCATTTATTAATCTAAAGCAGTTAGCCTTTTTTTTTTTTTTTTTTAAATTCATATGATCATTCTCTGTTTGAGGACACACATTAACATATGTAACCAATTCATAGTGCATGTTAATATGGGTATAAGTGAACCATCAGATTTATTTCAATTGTGTATGTTGGCACAGTCAAATATGCCTCATTGTGTTGGGTTGTGAAGTGAGATGTGTGTGTATATGAGTGATTAATTTGAAGCACAGAAAGACGGCTCTGCTTCTCTAAGCTCTAGCTGCAAAATGTGGGCTAAAATATGAAATTCTCAGGAATTGTCCAATTATTATGTGTGGACACCAACATGGTGGGGAGGGGGGTATAATGAAGGCACATATAACATTGTAAGTACCAAAAACAAGCCACAAGTGTAAATAAAAATAATAAAAACAAAAAAAAAAAAATGCACTTTTCTT
The DNA here is from genome assembly GCA_036172795.1 of Pelodytes ibericus. NCBI lineage: Eukaryota > Metazoa > Chordata > Amphibia > Anura > Pelodytidae > Pelodytes > Pelodytes ibericus. The sequence goes on from CM069859.1 coordinate 128,657,042, forward strand.
ATACACCAAACACTTTCCTAAATTCTGTCCATGGCATGGCAGACATTTTTCAGAGTGATTTTTGGCACACTTCTACACTGCCACAAACTTTTGTCAGGAGTTAAATTGTGGCATACTGATTTCTGTACTAGTTCTATGTGTGTGTCACTTCACCCATTGTTCATGGCTGACACTTACTGGACTTTTGATGATGTTCTGTGGACCTTTATAAGCCTTGCCTCAGACACTTGACCTGTTCTTGTCCTTTGCGCAAAAACATCAACTTCATGCTTGATACTAGGGTTATAGAAACCAGCAATTAGTAGCAAATAGGGTTACCACCTCAGCCATATTTTACTGACCACATAACTTTTGCAGGCTGCTTTGCAGTATGTAGAAGTCATATATGACCAAAAGGAAATCAATTACCTAATCAAGTAGTGGATTGCACACATCCATGTTGATTAGGTAATTGCTTTCCTTCTGGTCACAAATGAATTCTAGATACTGCAAGGCAGCCTGCAAAACTTATTTGTGGCCTGTAAAAAAATGGCTGAGGTGGCAACCCTACTTGCTTCTAATTGCTGGTTGCTATAACCCTATGGACTAGTTACAGCTCAATCTGTTTAGCTAATTAGCCCAATAATCTGATTTTCTTAAAGAGAACCAAAGACAACAATCAACAAACATTTAAAAAGCAAGACTGAGATAGATCAGTATCTCCTGGACATTCTAGTTAATGGCTGCATTGGGCAAGCAAATTATGTTTAGGTTTGTCTAGTCATTATTTCATTGAATTACTACCTGTTGATACTGGATTGATTATCACTGGCCATCTGAACTGATATCTGATCAGCATTCCCTGGATTTTTAAACATTTCAAAATTGCTACTGTTTTCCACTATACACCTGAATAAATCGTACCTTAACTTTTGTCTCTATCTTTCTTATTGCTTAGAGTTGTACAGTTCAGCCATTTTTTGAGGTACACATATCACTTTTACTTGCTGTCCTACAGAGGGATATAAATGAATTAATCAAGATAGTTCCTATGGGACTCCTTGCACCCCTTGATGAGGTCATTGGCTCCCCCCAAGGGTCAAACATTTTCCGCTACATTGACCTAAAGTTTAAAATTCCTTTCTTAAGTCACTGCAATTCTCTCTTTATTGAGTAGACCTTTATGTGTCCAGCAAACAAACTGGCAGATCTGCTCCTTCAGATGTACATCCAATAGAAAGCATGCTAAAGTAATGAGTGGGAGGGGCAGCAAACCTATTAGTTGTGAGTAAAGTAAACATATTTTTTAATACATACAATAACAGAATAAAAAATAGTGCAATCTGTATGATATATATCTCTGCACTTTTCAGAGCATATATGCTCATATATTAAACAAAATAGATCCAATCAAGTAGGAGAAAAGGTTGATGTACATGTTCATGAGCTCAGAAATATTTTATCTGTTTTAATAAAAGTAAAAATATTGTGCTTACAAGATACAATAGAGCAGTACTTCTCAAACCTTTCCTCAGGACCCCCCAACGGTCCAGGATTTAAGGATTACCCAGTTGTATTTAAATAAGAATATGTACACCTGGTGTGGTTCCCTAACCATTAAGCAACCATACCAGGTGTTCTACATATTCTTATTTAAATACAACTGGGTAAGCCCTAATTTCTCGACAGTTGGGGGGTCCTGAGGACAGGTTTGAGAAGCAATAGAGGGTACTCCTCTTTGCACCCACTTGCACACATAAGACATAAAACCCAACTCCTCTGTTGTCAGGAACACTTTGGAAGTATTTCATGGGCTCAGGAAAGGTTCTATGCACTGAATCCGACAGGTAGTAATAGTGTCTCCAAACAGATGACGTCAAATGTAACCTCTTTACGAGAAACATCTCTTGACTCTATGGCTTGAGGTTTTACTTTTAAATTCTTTCCAGCCTTATAAATGTAATGTAACATGCTACAGCTTACATTTCTGTGTTAAAAAATAGTTTGGGCCCATATTAAACTTTGAGAAGTAGTAACACAACACACACCAATTACAAATAAAACAGTTTTGGGAAGACTGTGCAGAGAGGTGTAAGAAGTGTAACTTTCTGGGATGCCAAACAAAAGACGATGCCAAAAATACAGTACATCCTGTTTTGGTTTTATATTGTGTGATGTATTCATTTTCTATATTTATTAACGTGTCAATGAATCAGTCTACAAAATACATTAATAAAGCAAATTTCTGTATAATATTAGATCTTAATCCTAAACTACCAGATTGATTTAGTCCAACATTAAGATGTATTTAACCTGTAAAATCCTAAAAGATGTCTTCATGAGTATCCTGATGTTTTGTTATCTACTGGATTAATATCTCAAAGGCCTATACTAGTGATGGCTAACCTTGGCACTACATAGCCCATGATCCTCCCTTAGCTTTATGATAAACATCTGCAGTACCAAGGTCATCCCTACTGAAATGTCATTGGTCAGGTTAAAGGCAAGGTATTATTAAGGAACATACACTGTGTAGGATCTGGTGAAAAATGATGCTTTAACAACCATGATACATTTGATAGCAGTGTTGTATTTGAGTCCACTTTTTTTTTTTGGCAGGGTCTGACGTTTTCCTTGTTCTTTGCTAAACATTCTACAAATGAAATGATCACATCTGCATGCCTGGTTCTTAAATGCACGTTTAAGACCTCAATCCCAAAGGAAATAAATTTCCACAGCAGCAGCACAGTTTAACAAATCTTCCTGGAGAACGGAGAAAGACCAGGGCTATTTAAAATAGTCAATTCTGAAGCAAAGTTCTAAAACTGGAGCTGTCACCACGGAAACTAATGTAATGTTCCTGTTGTTAAGACCACTTTTAGAATCTTGCTCCATAATTGAGTTTTATAAATAACTCCCTGTACACTACCATTCAAAAGGTTGAGGTCACTTAGAAATATCCTTGTTTTTGAAAGAAAAGCACATTTTGTCCATTAAAATAATAATAACCAAAAAGGATCAGTAATACAGTGTTGTAAATGAGTATTGTAGCTGCAAATAGTGGATTTTGAATGGAACATTTACATAGGTCCATTATCAGCAACCATCACTCCTGTGTTCCAATGGCACATTTTATTAGCTAATCCAAGTTTATCATTTGAAATTGCCAATTGATCTTTTGAAACCCCTTTTGCAATTTTCTTAGTACAGCTGAAATTTGTTGTGCTGATAAAAGAACCAATAATACTGGCCTTCTCCAGACTAGTTGTGTATCTGGAGAAACAAAGATTTTTTCTGAAACTCGTCAGTCTATTTTTGTTCTGAGAAATGAAGGCTATGCCATGCGAGAAATTGCCAAGAAACTGAAGATCTCGTACAATGCTATATACTACTCCCTTCACAGGAAAGTGCATACTCGCTATAATCAGAAAATAAAGAGGTGTGGGATGTCCTGGTGAACAACTGAGCAAGAGGAGGTCCTCAACTGGCTTCTTTATTAAATAGTACTTATGTCAAACATGACAGATTTGTCTGTCCATAATTTTTTTTCCACCTTTCCTCTAAGTTTGACATGTTTGGCTCACAAAGAAGAACTAATGAAAAGATGCTGGAGGCGTGCTTGACACCATCTGTCAAGCATGGTGGAAGCAATGTCATGGTCTGGGAGCGCTTTGGTGGTGGTAAAGTGTCAGATTTGCACAGGGTAACAGGAATATTGAAGGAAGGCAATGTTTCCAGTTTGCAACACCATGCTATATTCTGTGGATGACACTTGATTGTAGCCAATTTCCTCCTACGACAGGACAATGAGTCCATCACTAGGCATGGAGAGTGCAAGGCAATGCTGATGGAGGTCTGATACTGCAAGCACATAGACTTAAAACTGTCTGCATGACTCCCAAGTGCCGGAAAGTTATTGTAGGACATAGGGAAATGGGGTAGACTGAGGTATCAAACATAGAGAAAAGGGAAAGAGAAAAGAGAAACAAAATAGATAAGAAGTAAAAGACAAGGTGGGAGACAAAGCTGGCAGAGTGGTATGGGGAGGGAAAGAGAAAGAAGGAGAGGTAATGAAAGGGAGGATATGAAGGAAGTCAGACAAGAGAGGATGGTAGATAAAGAGACAAACAAGGGGGATGAGAGTGTAAGAGAATAAGAGAGAGACATGAGGGAATGGACAAAAGAGATAGACAAGAGGAGGAGAGAGACAGACAAAAAGGGAATAGAGGTGTGGGAGGAGAGAGAGACAAGTAAGTATGGCACACTGTATACTTGTGGAAGCTGTGGGGAACCATGTGTGTGTCTCTGACATACTGTATTCTTAAAGGACAACTGTAGTGCAAAAAAATAGTTTCTTTAAATAGCTTTTGCACTGCTAATATCAACAGTGCAGAAAAAACTAAATGACAAGGTTGAGGAAATACCTTTTTTCTAGTTCACGCTCTCCCCTAACAGTTTCTGGCAGAAACCATGTTGCAAATAATATCGGTCGTATCTGACCAAAAATGCGCATCCCCGTTTCTCACAGATTGTGCATGTGCACTGGCCATTTTGCGCATGTGCGATGGCCACTGACAGTATCCAAGATGGCCACCGTGGCTGCTGCCAGTCACAAAATGGGGCTGCATAACATTTTTTTTTCACTACAATTGTCCTTTAAGAAAACTATATGTAACTTCTTTATGCATACTGTATTTTAAAATAAATAGGGATTTGATGTGTTGACATGAAGCTAAGTTTGGGTATGAGGCATGGCAGGGCTGGAAAGGTGGGCAGAGGAACAATTTCCCCCTGGTCTTCCCTCTAACATGGCAACATGGACTGCTGCTTGACCAGTTTTCACTTATAAATACCCTGGGGCATTACAATTTCTACCTTTCTATACAATTGTCTCTCTTTAAATCTGTATACCTTATCTGTGAACATATCCATCCTGATGAAGTTGTGACATGGGCAACTAAGTAACATTTTCCCCTGGGCCAAAAGATGCCAGCCCTCCCCTGGGGTTAATTGTCAAAGATAGGATCTGCCGTGGGTGCCAAAACCATTGGGTATGCCCCTGATCCTATACAAATATATATATATATATATATATGTATTAAGGCCTTTTGGCCTGTAATTGTGGGAGGGGCGTATGACTCACCTTCTCCCTATTTAAGGGACACCCCTTACCTGGCTCCATACCGTTCGAGGTCAGCGCTGCATGAGAATCCACTTCCGGTTCACTTTCGGCGCCATCTTGCTTTTCAAAAAACCCCGCGATTTCGTTTGGTGTAGCTGTGTCCAGGAGCCCTCACAGGTTTTCCGCCCGTCCAGCCACGCACATTACCGGTTTTTTCGCCGCAGATTAAGTCCACAGGACTTCAAAATCGTAAGTCCGTCGCCTGGATCATTTCCCACGGCGTCGCGATTTTTAAACAGCCTTACTTTACGGCCGCACGCTTCACGGCCCAGTCACAGGCATATTAACCCTTTTGCTTCCGGCATTGATCGCGTTATACTCTATGTACTGATTCTTTTAGTAAGCAGACTTATTTTCGATTTTCTGCAATATCAGTATCTATAGTTGCTGTTCATGTCACTATTGGTATTTATTTCATGCGATTGCAGAATCCTTGCATATGACTGTATATATAGATGGAGTTATGCTTGAACAAACGTTACATTATTATAGATATCTCACGTTAGTGCCTGCGTTATAACCTATGTTTTAATTCATTTAGAATTACGTTTCTATCACTCCATGTACACACGTTCTTACATGGCACGTTATAAATTCTGACTTTTTCTTTGTGTACTCAAACGACATACCAAGTACACGAGAACACGGTCTCAAATCTCGCAACTTTCGGGTTGAATCACACGTCTTGATTCAACCACTCATACGTCACGTAGAGACTTATTATATACACCCCAAAAAACCTGGTTACCAGGGCCATACCACTTAACATGGCCAGTCGCGTCACTACCATTCATTAAACTTTTCCCCTCCAAATGTACCGCTAGATACTCATCACAGCTAGCTAGTCTATATTGGTATCATAGGATCCAATTCTCACACTATCATTTCTGGTTTTCTATCCCTTTAGGTTTTTTCCAGGTTTTTCTATTTTTCCGCTTATCTATCGCATACATACTACCAGGTACGTTTAAGCCTGCTCACGCCATACGTAACCTACGGTTCCATCTCCACCTAGGACATAGAGTACTGGCAATTCTAGGGCTTATAGACCCAAATAGGTATTTCCCCTCCAGGCATTCTGCCTATCGTTTAGTGGTCCGCGAGGCCAACACCCCGCCTCAACGTTTCGGAGGTAATGCCCCCCGGGCCACACGTGAGTTAGTCGCCTCGCAAATTATAGAGAGGGCCTCACCTGTCACTCCCTTCCCCTGTTTTCTTTTATTGTCACCGAGAGGCCAACGAACTCCTGCCACTACGTCGGGTGGCCTCAATAACCCCTCGCGCCAACGCATAGATAGAGCCTCTCATAGCCACTTGGCAACTAGTAGGGCCTCACCTGTCACCAAAGAACAAGATTAATTCTTCGCCTCATCCGGCATAATCAGCCTGCCAGTACATCCCCTGGGGTTTTTTCACGCTAACCATATATTTTGTCATCTAGTATGTCTCAAGACGGGGTAGAGGATTTTTCCCTCCCAAGTACTCCGGCTAGAGCAACCACCCCATCACAGGTGGAAGATACGGCCAGTCCAGCATCTTTCAGGTCATGGACTATCCCTCGCATCACTAGCGAACTCAGGAGACGTCAAATCCCATTCCCTGCTACAGCAAGGAAAGCGGAACTTTACAAGTTACTGCACACCTCAACCGATAACAGGGACGCTGGGGAAGGGTCTAGCCAGTCTAACCCAGGAGACATACATGGCATGCTCACGTCCCTCATGGCATCCATGAGCAAGGTCAATTCTAGGCTGGAGAAACTTGAATCGGTCACTACAGCCCTCACTTTGGCTGGGCCGGCCACCGCAATCCCTCCAGCAGTGGTGGAATTGCAATCAGTTTCTCCAGCCATCACCCCGAATGACCAAGAGGTTTACCCTGCCCACATGATACCTGAGCACCTCAAAAAAGATATCCTGGAAGGTAAAGATGTCAATCTGGCCTCACTTCTAATTGCCTCCCAGGACATAGTGGAACATAAGACGTACGCTTACGACGATATTTCTGTGGTGGTCAAATCTAGGGATGCACGATTGAATAGGAAGCTAACTATTCCAGAATTTGTATTAGCTTTTGGCATTTATCGTGATGTGATCTGTACGGTATATCCCCACAGACGTGAGGAGTTTGATTTGTATATGCACAGGCTGGTGGACCTGGGCAACAAATACGGTGGGTCAGCTTTCTATGACTACCATAGATCTTTTTCTGCCAAAGTGTCTGGCGCCTTCTCACAGTACGGGACAAGGTCTAACTGGAGCAAGATAGATACCATCATTTTCTGCAGGCACTTTGCAGGTCTAAGAGCACCGGCCTGTGCATACTGCTCCTCCATGGCTCATACTGCAAATTTTTGTCCTACCACTGCGAACGAACCTAGTACCTCGCAGGGCGCTAGTTCCACTGTTTCAACAGAGAGAACACCCAAAGACAAATTGGGTCGACCTATCAAGTTTTTGGGGAAATCCCAAATATGTAATAATTTCAATGTCGGTGCATGTAATTACAGTGGATGTCGGTTATTGCATATATGTTCAAAATGTTTTAGGGCACATGCGAAAACTATGTGTCCGAATAAAATGTACCCTAAACAATACTTAACGGAGATAAATATTTCTGTACTCACAGCATTACTATCACAACATCCATCTAGACATTTGGTAGACTTCATCATCACTGGTCTATCACAAGGATTCCATACTGGTCTCATACACATGCCTTCAGGGATCCTTGAATGCCCCAATTTACAATCTGCGCAACAAAACCCTACAGCGATTAGTACACTTATAGCCAAAGAAGTGGCAGAGGGCTTCCTATTGGGTCCCTTTCAGTCCCCTCCTTTTTCCACATGGCGGACAAATCCCATCGGTATTGTCACGGGGAAATCTTCCCTCAAACAAAGACTCATCATCGATCTGTCGGCACCTCACACCTCTGCCACACCTAGTCTGAACTCCCTTATCCCCTCTGAGGAATTTTCACTCCAATACTCCACCATAGATCACGCCATTACGGCTATCATGCAGGCAGGGGTCGGTGCATGGCTCAGCAAGACCGACATAACCAATGCCTTCAAATTATTGCCTATCCACCCTACACTATGGCACCTGCATGGCATTAAATGGGCCGGGCACTACTACTTTTTCTCACGCTTAACGTTTGGTTCAAAAAGTAGTCCGGCCATTTTTGATTTATTCGCAGAAACACTATGCTGGTTACTATTAAATGTAGCCAGATGCCCTACAGTCATACACTACCTGGATGATTTCTTACTGATCGAAAAGAATAACTCCCCTCCCAGTAGCCTCATAGACACCATCAGTCTTTTTAAACAAGTAGGCGTTCCAGTTTCCCCCACCAAAACTGAAGGACCAGATACAATCATCACCTTTCTGGGAATCATGCTAGACTCAGCCACTATGCAAGCCAGCCTGCCACGCACCAAGATAGAGAACATACTTACCAACATTAACCTCTACATTCATCTCGGTACTTGCAACCGCAAAGAATTGCAGTCCCTACTTGGGTCACTGAATTTTGCCATGCGCATTATACCTCAAGGCCGGGCTTTCATCTCACGGCTCCTATACATGTTCCCACTGTTTAGACATGATGCACACAGGTTGCCCCTGGATACCCAGGCCACGGCAGACCTACTTATGTGGAGAAACTTTTTAACCACCTGGAATGGGAAAAGCATGTTCCTCCCTACATTATCTGACTCCTCACCTACCATCTGGTCAGACGCGGCGTCTACCACAGGTTTTGCAGCAATTTACGGGAATGAATGGCTTTGGGGTAGCTGGCCTCCAGAGGTCCAGGACCTGGAGGGTTTTTCCACCACCTCAGCTCTATTTGAGATCTATCCCATTGTGGCAGCTGCCGTGACATGGGGACATCTATGGGCAGGTTCGTCAGTACGTTGCTACTCAGACAACCAAGCAACCTGCCACATTATCAACAAAGGCCGATCCAAGTCACTAATCATTATGAGGTTCTTGAGGAAACTCACCTGGCTGGCTGCGTGTCATAATTTCTTCTTGTTTTGTGTTCATGTCCCAGGTGTATGTAACACGGCTGCTGACAATTTATCTCGTTTCAATTTACAGGCTTTTCGGCAAATACTTCCGTCAGCCGCGCGCACAGCCACAGCCACTCCACCTTTCCACCAGCTAGTAATGGACTAGACGTTATCATGCAATATAGCAGAACATTGTCACAATTAGCACTGTCCGCCAATACCCGGAGAACCTATGACAGGGCTTTCCTTCTATTTAAAAGATTCCTGTCAGCACACGACATCACACAACCTTTCATCATGACATCCTTGTTGGGTTTTGCTTCTTTTTGCCACCTCAAACTCAAATTATCATACAACACAATCAAGCTATATCTGACAGGCGTTCAACATCACATGCTTACTTTACAACCAAACAACACAAGTTTCATGTCCTCCTACCAGATCAAGAACATCCTCAGGGGTATTCAGAGATCTGAACCCCCACGTACTGCGCAAAGGCTTCCCATAGACTTCAATATTTTCAAAGATTTATCCAGCCTACTAGATTTAAACCCCTTTGCCAACAACACAAACCTTGTTATAAAAACCGCCATATACGTGGCTTTTTATGGGTTTTTGAGACCAAGAGAATTTACCGCCATCAACACAACCCAATCCACTCACATTCTGCTTCACTCACACTTGACGAAACACATGGATTACTATATCTTGGCTCTGCATCACTCCAAAACCAATCAACATGCACCTCCGGTAGAGGTTAGATACTATCCTACCCACAACGAGTGGTGCCCCGTCACATTACTGGACACATATACCCAGCTTGTCAAAGCATCACCTTCTCAGCCACTTTTCTGTCTACAAGGTTCGGTACTCACTACCACCACATTTATGACCCACGTCAGGTCTCTACTCACTCAACTAGGCCTAAAATCAGCTAACTATTCGGGCCACTCCTTCCGCATAGGAGCGGCCTCCACAGCGTCCAGTGCAAACATTCCAGTTCATGTTATCAAGTCACTAGGGCGCTGGAAGTCTTCTGCATACGCTAGATACATACCTAACCCGGTACAAGAAGTTAGAAATGCCTTTCAAGACATGTCTGGTTAAAATATGTATTCTGCTCGTTTCGTAATAAATTTGATTTTCTACTTTTGCCCTCTTTATTTACAGGCCTACCTCATCGTCGGTTCCGGCACACCACAACCGACTTGCTCTTTTAATACCATCCCTCTCTTACCAACGTTTGTATCTTCTGTACTATCATGAGCCCTTCACACAAGTATTAAGGCCTTTTGGCCTGTAATTGTGGGAGGGGCGTATGACTCACCTTCTCCCTATTTAAGGGACACCCCTTACCTGGCTCCATACCGTTCGAGGTCAGCGCTGCATCACCCTCCCACCCACTCCTCATTATTAACTCCTTTTCTCTTACATTTCTCTTGGTGGGCCCTCTTTATTTACAGGCCTACCTCATCGTCGGTTCCGGCACACCACAACCGACTTGCTCTTTTAATACCATCCCTCTCTTACCAACGTTTGTATCTTCTGTACTATCATGAGCCCTTCACACAAATATATATATATATATATATATATATATATATATATATATATATATAAACATTGAAAGTAACTTACCAATAGGGATACATTTTTATCCTCCCAGCCAAATTCTGGACAGGTGAGAATCAGTAGATGCTGGTGACCTAAAACTTGTGAATAAATTAAGAATAGTCAAGATACAGATATTCACATTTTAGCAAACACAAACATTTTAGAGTTATTGCACTTTCATATAACAATGTAATTTTTTAAGGATCGTATTCATAGAACAACAGAACAGGCTACTTATTATTGGTTAAATGAATGGAAGAGACTGAAAGTAAACACTGTACAATGTACCTTGAGGACAGGTTGGTGACAAAGGAGGAAGTAACATTGTAACACATTTAAATAGTACAAAACAGCTTTTTCCCCCCTATCACATAGCCCCATTAACTGATAATTATGTAGATAACAATTAAAATGGGCCTGCCACATTCCAAATGTTTACCTTGCTAGACACATCCATCATGAACTGATTTGTATGATGATCATTCCCTTTTCATTTACCTCACCCCTTTGATGGATGGGATATGCCCTGGAAGATTCAGAAGGAGGAGGGGCAATATAGGAGGTGAGGTGAGTGAATAATTATACAGCATTTGCAAAAAAAAAAAAAGGCAAAAGGTGGAGTTTTGTGAGGTAAAATCGTCCCTAACTAATAATTCCAAAACTATGACATGTGTGTTAAAAATATTACATAATTGTGCCAATTAATGTGTTTGGAATTATCTTCAAGTATCAATTTAGGAATAAGTCACCCAGTAGATTATGCTGTTTGCTTATGCATTAGGCTGCACCTATTTTAAGCCCCCTTAAAATGCAAAGAAGAAACATAATATTAAAGTGCAAATAATGAGAGCTATTCACTACAAGTGAACTACAAAAATCAGGCACTGATAGCCGAGTTGAAAAGTTCTCCAACTTGCCGGTCTTTCCAGCTCAACTATTGATGTCTGATTTTTGCAGTGCACTTGCCAGTTTAGTAAATGGCCCGCACAATCTTCCAAATGTCAGTCCTGTGTATTGTACATGGGACATAATAAAATCATCAATCGATAGTACTATATCCATTGCAAATTTGTTTTTTGTTTCCTTTTTAGTTAGCAGATTGCCTTTGTCTAGCCTAGAGGCAAATATTGGAATTGCACTGGAATGCATTTTAAAAGATATCCTGCTGATTTTATATATTATTTTATTAATTTCACATTACCTACCACTTGGTTTGGTATGAGAAATTATTAATTCTGTTGGATTTTTTTCACAGTGGTGATTTTTTCCATAAACCATGCAGTATCTTTTTTGTTTTGTTTTGTTTCAGGTGATTCCCTATAACATTTTAATAAAAATATGTTACTATATATTCATCCCAGGAGTAATTTAAGGGTTACAGTGGTAAGCCAACTGAATTGTTCTAGAATGGTGACCCCAGAAAATACATTAGTAGCGGACAAGCCTTGTGGCTTGTTTTGTTTAGCAGTAAATAGTTCACTCCTGGGAGGGAATTATATCCTGCTAATTTGCTGGTTTGCATAGCTAGGAGGTCTGGAGACCCCATCACTTGGCATTTTCATCTAACTGCAAGAGTCACTTAGTCCCCAGACACAAAATTCCATGATGTTTGGACTCCAGAGCTTCCGTAAGAAGCAAAAGTGTTTTTTCACTCAAAGAATATAGATTTCAGAGAGCCTTTAATTCTCATCTACAGGGACACGCAGTCTAATCCCTAAAATTATCCGGTAACAATCATTAAACTAGAAAGAAAATGGCTATGCAATTTCAAAATAACTATTATTTAGTCATGCCTTGGCACTGAAAGGGACTCTGTCACCTAAACACTGTTTATACAGTGAATGCAGAGAAATGTCCTTGTTTTGTCTCCTTTTTATGACAAAATCTGTGACTTGATATTCCAATGAAATACCTTCAGTGGGAAATGTGTACATGTGAAGCCACAAGGTGATGTCATAAATAGGAGACGCCACAGACACATTTAAAACACATTTTTCATGCATTTGCTTCAATTCTACACAATGTATCCACTTCCACAAAACATCCACTTCCATTTTTACAGCAATAATAAAAGTCCCTTTAACATTCTTAATTCACAAGTCAAAAAGAGTTAATAAACATACAATGGGGACAGAAAACGAATTGTGGGTATCCATTAAATACTGTGACTCCCTGACCACAAATCGAAAGATTCACATTTGTTATTTTGAATTGTATTCCAACTAGTGTCCACATACATAAAAGGGTCAAGCTAATGTTTAATTCCCTGCACTATATATGAATTTGGCCAGAGACATTTGAAACAATGATTTCCAGCTGCAATTTTACAATAGGATTTCTAACTACTTACTTCATTTCCATCTTTTACTACCAAATATAATTCCAAACTCTATTGAGAAATCACTAAATGGTGTCAATTGTCATTTCACCAGAAATCACCTTTACGTGTAAAGTCTAATTAGGTTCCATTATAAATTGTCTCCTCAATAAATTTAGTATTATGGATTTATACCAAGACTGCTGAAGTAGTTTTTAAATAAATACAATGGATCTGTAAAATGTGATAATTAGTATACTTGGTAGTACCTGAAAATGTAGGTTAAAACAATACTGATCTTATAGCTCATACTGATGATGCCAACAAGACTTCAGAAAGGACAGATACATGTAAAAAAAGGAAAGGAACCAAAAATACTTGCATAATATTGTCTGTTACAGCATGGTACTATTGCACTGACAAAGGTATCTTTATTGTATGCAGCACCATAATCAAAACTGGTACTCCTCCATCATGGGATCGGCAGCCATCCTCCGAATAGCTTTCCTCTTGTGCTTGGATCCTTCACTATGCGGTGTAGGACATTCGTATCTTTCCAGTGTTTGGCATAATATGTGTGATCTTTGATCTTATATTCAGGACTTTGATAAACTTCATTATGCATGCAAAAATGGTGAAAAAATAATAATATATTATGTAATAAATTCTTTGCAATCTAATATCATACCAAGACCTGTAACCTGTCATTGACACACACGAAGGAGACACTACAGACACATATATCTTTTATTTTATGCTTTAGCTTGCAATTCTGCTGACACAATGTATAAATCCTTTTTCATCATTTCTTATTCTCTACATTCAAAGTACCGTATTTGCACGCATATAAGACGACCCTGATTATAAGACGACCCCCCAAACTTTGGATATTCCTTTAGAAAAAAACCTAAAGCCTGAATATAAGACTACCCTATAGGAAAAAAGTTTAACTTGTATATATTCACATGTAAATTACTTTTTAATATTTAATAAAAAATATGATATTAAACAAATGCATTTCTTATTTTTATTTCCTTTTATGTGCCAATGCTGCCTCTCTCTTCCCCTCCCCCCAGCTTTGTCTCTCTCTGTCCCCCATTCCCCACAGCATTGTCTCTCTCTCTCCCCCCAGTGTTATATCTCTCTCCCTTCCTCCCACGTTGTCTCTCCCTCCCCCCAAACTTTTCTCTCTCTATCCCTTAAACTTTTCTCTCTCTCCCCCTCCCTCTCACCTTTTGTCTCTCCCCCCTCCCCTTGTCTCTCTCTCCCTCCTCCCCTTGTCTCTCTCTCCCTCCTCCCCCTCCCCTTGTCTCTCCCTCCCCCTCACCTTGTTTCTCTTTCCCTGGTGGCTAGTGGAGGCCGCCGGGGGATGTCTGCATGATACGTCTGCATCGCGCAGATATTCACTGGCTGTTAGCGAGGGGGATCGAGGTCCCCTGCAGCTTTGCTGGGGACTTGGATTCCAGTCTTATAGTCTGACCTAGATTTGAGGTGAGACTATAAGACGACCTCAAATATAAGATGAGGGGTCTTTTTCAGAGCATTTGCTCTGAAAAAAACCATGTCTTATATTTGAGCAAATACGGTATAAACAGTGTTTAGGTTGACAGAGTCCCTTTAACTATCCCCCCCAACGTGTCCCTGCTTTGTCAATCCTGCCCTTACGGACTCAGCTGACACTGCAAATACAGTCAGAATATTCATTTAAAACTGTGTATACATAGATTTAAATAGCAATGATTAGTGACCTGTCATTAACACAACTGCGACTAAATTAGTGTTAGTAGAGGCAGCCTGTTCGCAGCTGGTGTTTAAATCTTGTAGTTAGGTCTTACATTTGTATAGTGGCCTGTGCACATTTTTACTGTCTGTTGTAATCCTACCAGTATGAGAACTGCACAGAATTTTTTTTTGTATAGCTAGTAACAGCACAGTAACAGCTATATCACAGTATCCATGGTATACACATTCTGAAGTGATTTTATTGTAAATTATACAACAAAAATAATAGTTATTTCAAATGATTTCTAATGCCAGAAAGCTTAGCATGGATGATAGAACTTGGTGTCCGTAAATATATTTGCACATGACTTTTCAATTTTAGTCTTTGTATAAAATTAGTTACCTAAATTGCATTTACACTGTCAAGGTAGAGGATGCAGGCCAGAATAACGACGAACGGACCAGGCCCCCTCCGGGTTTGACCTTAGTTTACTTAGGATCCTGAACTACTTCCTTCTTTCCTCTTCTTTCACGTTCCTCTCATTTCTTCTTTTTTAATCTTTTCTTTTTTTCTCTCTTACTTTTCCTTAATTCCTTAATTATATATTAACGGTATATACCTTCTAACAGAATTGTATTGTACATGTACTGTATGTTAAATGTAAATATAAAATTTTGTATGAATAAAAAACACATTTTACAAAAAAAAAGTTAGAGCATGCAAAATGTCATTCAATGGTATAGATAAAGAAATATATGCATTGATAACATTTTATGACCTGACAGATTCATATTAAGGCATAACGTGATATCTCAAACCAGAAATGGCACAAACACTTTTGAAAAATCTTTTTCTCATTAATTATACTTTTTCTTGCAATTTTCCATACACAAAATATAGATGTATTTTTTTTGTCGCTAGTTGGAATTACAAACAACAGAGAGCCTTTACCTGTGTCATTGTACATGGGGAAAGTCACGTTAATGTTCACAGAATTTACTACATTCCACTACTTTATCTTTAGATGGCATGTGCTATGTTACAAACCAGACTGTAATGAGCAGAAATGGGCAAAGTTTTTGTGTCAAGGTCCATAGAACATATGTAAAATGTCCACCACAAAGTGAAGTAAATGTCCAACATGACCAATGTTGGTGTCTCCTCTAAGCAGTGAGCCTCCTGCTCTGTTTGATCCATGTGAGGCCTATAATTTAGCTTTACAAATTTGGGACATCTTTAAGAAACTCCCAAATTCCTCACAGATCTTGTGACAGTATAGAATGAAAACAATACTGTAATGTTACATTTATAAATCTCACGTTTAGCTGCATCTTCTCAGTGCTGCATGGGAAATACTGGTCATGCTCATGATGTCATCTCCGTGTATGACCACTTCCAGCACCATTATTGTCAAAAGCGAAAGTGCTGGGCAAGTGTATTACACAGCATTCAGCTTTGTACTCAGCATCTGCAAAATCTGCAACTACATATTTTCTAAAATGACTAAATATGCATTTAAAAAAAATAAAAATTTAAGTATGAAAAAAGGGCCCTGCTGTTTTTGGCTCCACTACATGTATAAATAAAGTTTTTCATAGCTTTCTTTCAAGATGATGGATATTTTCAGACACACATGGGTTACACAGCTCTTTTTCTCTTCAACTTGCTGTTTGCACTTTTCTGGGGTCGATTATCTCTCTCTGCTATTGGTGACCCTCATTTTTACAAACAATCATTGGAGTGGAGCTAGTTATGACCACTCTCACTGGATTATATCCTAAAATGAGAGTATCTGGGAGTGCTAGCAGTAAGTAAGAGTGGGCAACAAATTCAGCCTACTTCCTTCACTGTGAAGACCCGGAGGCAGCCGGTCTGAGTATAAAATACATGTACCTTAAATAGTACATGCCAGTTTATTCCTATACTTAGTACCACTGTATGAAATAGGAGAGCAAAAGAAAACAAAAGTTTAGTGGCTCTATAATAAATTTTGTTTTATACACTGTAGCGTGTGGTTGATAGTAATGATCAAAATAGTTTGTAGTTGTTTGTAGCAGTTTGCAACATTTTGCGGCAGTTTTAGGCAGCTTTTGACAGGTTGGGATACTTTAAGATAGGGTATGGTACTTTTTCAGAATAATAATCATTTCTTGGAGCTGCTAGGCTTGTCCTACATCATATATTTGATTTAATCATAACTGGCACAGTGTTAGGATACTGTTAACAGGCTTGTACAGCAGAGTGTTTTCAAGCATTAATATTTGTTATCATTGATACCAAATTTTCGTCTATGTGTTACTCGTAATAAGTGGTTAATGCAGCTTATTTCTTGCAACAAATGATTTCAAATAGTTTTAAGCTGTGCTTAATGTAGTAATGGGTCCTCGTCCGCAATGAAATGCTCAATGCATGTCTTCAGAAATAGGTCTCTTGTAAAATCAAATTATTATCCTGTCCATCCTAAAAGATACATGTTGACTTTTCAAGCTGTTAGGGTCCCTGTACAACTCACCTACCTAACTGACCAAATTATAGCTGTGCTAATATATTACTATCCACTGGTGGCATGTGAAGTTGACTTCAGCCATTGATAAAAATTTAGAAATCAACTTGAACTTTTCAGAAAGTAGAGGATATACACTGATTAGCCATAACATTATTACTACTGACAGGGGGCAAGCTGGGTGGAGGCAGTTTGATGCTTTGGGCTATGTTCTGCTGGGAAACCTTGGGTTCTGCCATTCATGTGGATGTTACTTTGACACGTATCACCTAACTAAGCATTGCTGCAGACCATGTACACACTTTTATATAAACGGTATACCCTGGTGGCATTGGCCTCTTTCATCTGGATAATGTACCCTACCACAAAGCAAAAATTATACAGAAAAGGTATGAGAAACAATGAGTTTATGGTGTTGATTTGGCTTCCAAATTCCAAAGATTTCAATCCAATTTAGCATCGGTGGGATGTGCTGTACAAACAAATCCTATCCATGGAGGCCCCACTTCGCAACTTACAGGACGTAAAGATCTGCTGCGTATTAATGCCAGATGCCACAACACACCTGCAGAGGTCTAGTGGAATCCATTCCTCGATGTGCCAGGGCTGATTTGGTGGCAAGAGGGGAGCAACACAGTATTAAGCAGGTGGTCATAATGTTATGGCTGACTGGTGTATATCACAACAGGAAGATTTTATATTTGGTTAAATCGTTTAAATGATTTAAAAGTTACACAGGATTAAGAATGAAAAAAGAGATCTACATGTGTGTCTATAATGTCTCAAGCTTTAATTCCAATACAAATCAGAAGAAACATTTTTATTAAACATCTATCTAGACCTGCTGAATATTATTTATTTTTTTTATTTGTTTTTTTTACAAAACATACACTTATATTTTAAGAGTTACTAAATAATTTAACTTGCTTGATGATGGTTCCATCTTAATTCTAGGACTCTTTCTGTTTAAAGAAAACTGTGAGAAGATAACCATGGATACACAATCTGGTATTATGAAACAAAAGGCTCCTGTCCATTTTCCAAAGAATGCCAAATTTCAGTTCTGAATTAAATGTTTTAGTTCTACCCTTAATAATTACTGGTTAGTGATGCATGACAATGAATACAACACTAAAGAGGTGTGGTTAAGTTCAATAGGACACTAACTGTTTCCCATTGAACTGATGATAGATTGGTGTGTCAGTCATTATCTCTCAATTATTTGTATCTCACAAAATATGCTCTCTGTAGGCCATGCCAATGATTGCCCTTTAAGATCCATTGTAGAAAAAAGGACCTTCCCCTTCAACAAAAACATATATTTAATATAACAATTATGCGTAAGCAGCAATTCTTATGGAATTTTCCTTTCTTCTCTTTTTACTTATTATTTAACAACTGTAAATGTATTATTATTAACAACAGTAAACTTAAACATTTGACTGAATGAATAAGGTCAGATTATATTTATTACAATAATGTGAGTATGACTTTGACAAAAAGAAACACAATTGTTGGTTATATTTCTAATTTTCTACACTGATATTGCGTTTCCAAAACATAGCAAGTGACTTATTTTGATGTTGTTGAATTTGTTTAAATCAGTGCTGCAGTGCCCTATATTTTGTATAGTAACATTGTCCTTATATATTATTTTTTGATTTTAAGTGCTCACCTCACATAGTCTCTATTTCTCTTTTATGCTCTGTATCAGTGCTGTGTCAATTGTTGGTGCTATATAAATAAATGTTAAAGTAATGTAATATACATCTCACTTTATTTATAAAACTCTGGTGTGAATCGCAACATTATTTTGCTTTCCCATGCATGAAATGTATATAATTATTTATCTTTTCCAAAGCATTAGGATAGGCAGTAGTGCTATACTATAGAAAAGGGTTAAATAAGTGGATGAGCAATCAAACATTAACTTTACACAAAGTACAGCACAACATACAGATACTCACACTAATACATTACATATATAGCTATAGTTACATACACATACATGTAGAACATTTTAATAATATATTTATATATATAATTTATATTGATATAAATTATGCTCTAATTCTAAAATGCCCCATGTATTAGTATCTGAGTGTTCTTCTTGACCGATAGGTAATTAAAGGTTTTATTTTTCCTTGTCGGCCCCACACAATACATTGTCCTTTGTCACTGTGCAAGCAATGCTGCCCACAGTTCAAGCACAATGAAGCAATCCATTTATTTTGTTGGTGAATTGCAGCACAGAGAGAGGTGGACAGTGTTGAAAGTTTATCACTGTCTTGTCCCTTTGGCAGAGGTAGAGCATTCACACACCCTCTGCCCCAGTACACAAATGTCAGTCTTTTTGCAGGCTGCTGTTTTTCTTTTGAAGATGCCGATGGTGTGTCTGATCCTCTAATCCATTTATCCAGTTTCATGAGTGTATTGGCTGAGTGCGTTCACAATAGCCAAGCCCAGCTGGAAAGAACAAGTCAGTGACTACAGCCTGCACACCCACCAATACCCGACATCACTTTCAGCTGTGTTTGTGGTACTTGCTTCAGAAACAATACCATGAATAGCATCAGGATACTTTAAATCCATTTTAACACGAGTTTTCAGTTTGCGTTATAACCAGCTGTATAAGATGATAACACAAGACCCATAAAAGATTCGAAGAATGAGGCCGATATGCAAATAAAAAAAAAAGTAAAAACAAAAATAATAACAAGAATAAAATAGTAATATTAATAATAAAAAAGAAACTTGGCATTTTGGGAATTTAACAAGCAAGCCTTACAAGCAGACAAATCATGCATTATGAACCAAATTAGGGGCTTATGTTAGCTGGTTATCACTGCTACTATAACAGTAGCCATGTCTAATATTTTCTAATGAATAATTGTACAAATAAATACCAAAATGGCTTCACAAAGTTAAATACATCAACGGGTTTGTGTGCAAAAGTAATTATAAGGTGACGTGTGGAATGCTAAAAAGATCTAACAATGCGGTGATTAACATTTTTATGAATAAAATTAATCACGCATTAACTCAAGCAGCTCAATACAGCTGAATGCCAAATGTTACATAGCAGTCCCACAGCATTTCCCTCCTCCCTTCCAGCCCCTTTGCCTTCTTACACCCAAGAATTCTGGAGGCAGAATTGACCCACATCAAACATAACTGCTACTTGGAATTTCACACTGTGTGAGGGGGGGGGGGGGGGGGGGGGGGGGATAATGTAATCACATACAGAAGAGAAATCAAGCCACAAGATTATTGCTATGTTTATATTAATGCTTTCAAAGTCCAAACAACTCACTGATTTTCTCACAATAGTGATTGTAATTCTTGGTAGCTTGAAGATAAATAACATTCTGGTCTTTAATGGGAAAAAAATGATTGATGGGAAATAAATGTTGGCATTTTAATATTTTATTGGACCCCCCCCCCCCCCCAAAAATGGACAAAACTATCATGGTTTACAAACACTTATTGTTAAACAATGTTGATTGAGCTTTTAAAGCACCCACTGTCTTTTGAGTAAATCTTATTAGGCTTTGAGATAGGAGCTTACCCATTATTAAAATTTCCACTGTGTCAGATAATAAAATGTGATTTTTTTTTTCCTCTTCTGTTTTTTTTTTCTTTCTTTCTTTCTTTTTTTTTTTTTTTCTAATCTCCTGCCACCGTGGTTTTGGGATTATTCCAACAGGCTGTACAAAGGAAGGCAGAGTCATCTGAAGTGTCACTCTGCAGTTGTGGCAAAGTAACAGAATTTCCATTTTGTTGATGCTCCCAGCACATGTGTGGAGCAGAAGGTGATATCAAAGGATCCGTTCTTCCTCAGTTCTGCACATTATTTTTCACTGCTGTGGTGAATCTCTCTGAGCTCTGTGAACCAATAAAACAACGGTCCCTGTTTGAGTTGATATATTAATATTTACTGAGGATTTGCAAGGTCGGGGCTAAATGTCAGCAGATTGCTGGGGCTGTACTATAGGGAATAATTAAATAACTCTCACAGCATATCAGCAGCCTAATATCTGTGTTAACCTTTTTCTTTCTTTTTAACAGTAGGATGAAATATTATTTTTTTTCCCTTCAACCCAAGCAATGATTTAGAAGAACAATATTACTAAAGGAGTACTCAGGGAGAAATTGTATTTGACAGTGGTGCTTGGCTAAGTCACTGGCAGATGTTAGTTGTGGAGGTTATGTTGTGTGAATTATCACCAAGCTGTTAGTGTGCTCACCTGCATCTCTGTCATTTTCCTGTGGCTTTTTTTTGACTAGACAGAACACAGCAGTATTCTGTAAAAGTTTGCAATATTTATAATTAGGCTAATCTCCAAAGAAGGCTTTGGGCCTAGAAAACTGAATTAGAATGCTGCCTTTTTTTAAACTAAATTTCTTCCGCTCTGTCAGTGAAATTACTGACATTAAGTATACACTAAGCAAAATACAACAGTAGCTTTCCTTCTATTTCCTATTTTCCCTGTTTTGTTTGTTTATAGATGACCTGCCTTATCCCTGGGTGTAAAATACCAAATGGAAATGAATTGCTTCTATGTAAATGCTGCACAGATGTGTTCAATATTTTGGAACTGATGTGCTAGTTTCAACACACTGCAATTCTTCACTGAGAGTTTAACTAGTGAAGTGGTATCTGTTTCCAATTAGATATGAAACAAGTCATAGCTGCAAATGTTTCTTGTGCTACACCAATACTGTGAATATGCACCTCCTTATAATTTGCTGTTTAGGGTGTAATACACCTGTTGAAGGAACAATGGTTGAGAGTTAAAGCTCACAGACAGGAATGGACAGACACTTAACAGGACAATTTCTAACTGTCCCAAAAGTGTGACAAAAGTAATAAAAAAATTGAATAAGCTCCTCTGTGACTCAGGCTCATCAAAAACTGCATGACCAAAGCAAGAATCTATGGGAGAACAGCCATTTGGAATCTGTTTGGACCAAGTACAATAAACAAACATAAATAATCTCATCAAAGCTCAAAACCTGGATCCATGAGCAATGGAAAAAAATAATTTAGTCATATTTAACCATATTTTCTACATAAGAATGGATATTCTTCAACCCACAATGTTGTTGCCAATTCTTAAAGGGGCACATGTATAAATCATTAATAATTAATTGCATATAAAAGAAAAAATAAAATTAGTTTTTTGTCTCCTGGCTCCATTTTGTGAATATTTCCCATGATGCAACATCATCAAAAATCTCACTTTACAAATGCGGCCAAAGCCTGCATGATGAAGTCATAAGATATTCCCTTGCTCTCTTACTGACTCCTGTGCAGTGGCGTCCCGAGGGGGGGGCGGGGGGGGCGGCCCGCCCCGAGTGCCACTGACTAGGGGGGTGCCACCGGTGCTGCCGGCACCCCCCGCGCTGCTTACCTTTTTTTTTTTTTTTTTTCAGGCGTCCGAATCCTCTGGATGCGGCCGCTGGGTGAAAAAAAAAAAAAAATCACAGCGACCGGATGTGACGATACGTCACATCCGGCGACTGTGTTTCCCTTCTCCGTGCAGGAGGGAGAAGAGAAGACTGCACGGAGGAGTCGTCCGTCCGGGAGAAGCAGCGATTTGGTAAGTGATGGGGGGGGGGGGGGGGGGGTGGATTGGCACTATATTACTGGGCTCTGACTGGCACTATATTACTGGGCACTGGCTGGCACTATATTACTGGGCTCTGACTGGCACTATATTACTGGGTTCTGACTGGCACTATATTACTGGGTTCTGGCTAGCACACTATTACTGGGCTCTGGCTGGCACTGTATTACTGGGTTCTGGCTGGCACTATATTACTGGGTTCTGGCTGGCACTATATTACTGGGCACTGGCTGGCACTATATTACTGGGCTCTGACTGGCACTATATTACTGGGTTCTGGCTGGCACTATATTACTGGGTTCTGACTGGCACAATATTACTGGGCTCTGGCTGGCACTATATTACTGGGCTCTGACTGACACAATATTACTGGGTTCTGGCTGGCACTATATTACTGGGTTCTGGCTGGCACTATATTACTGGGCTCTGACTGGCACAATATTACTTGTGTTCTGGCTGGCACTATATTACAGGGTTCTGGCTGGCACTATATTACTGGGCTCTGACTGACACAATATTACTGGGTTCTGGCTGGCACTATATTACTGGGTTCTGGCTGGCACTATATTACTGGGCTCTGGCTGGCACTATATTACTGGGCTCTGGCTGGCACTATATTACTGGGTTCTGGCTGGCACTATATTACTGGGCTCTGACTGGCACAATATTACTTGTGTTCTGGCTGGCACTATATTACAGGGTTCTGGCTGGCACTATATTACTGGGCTCTGACTGACACAATATTACTGGGTTCTGGCTGGCACTATATTACTGGGTTCTGGCTGGCACTATATTACTGGGCTCTGGCTGGCACTATATTACTGGGCTCTGGCTGGCACTCTATTACTGGGCTCTGACTGACACAATATTACTGGGTTCTGGCTGGCACTATATTACTGGGTTCTGGCTGGCACTATATTACTGGGCTCTGACTGACACAATATTACTGGGTTCTGGCTGGCACTATATTACTGGGTTCTGGCTGGCACTATATTACTGGGCTCTGGCTGGCACTATATTACTGGGTTCTGACTGGCACAATATTACTGGGCTCTGGCTGGCGCTATATTACTGGGTTCTGGCTGGCGCTATATTACTGGGTTCTGACTGGCACAATATTACTGGGCTCTGGCTGGCACTATATTACTGGGTTCTGACTGGCACAATATTACTGGGCTCTGGCTGGCGCTATATTACTGGGTTCTGGCTGGCACTATATTACTGGGTTCTGGCTGGCACTATATTACTGGGCTCTGACTGGTGCTATATTACTGGGTTCTGGCTGGCGCTATATTACTGGGTTCTGGCTGGCACTATATTACTGGGTTCTGGCTGGCACTATATTACTGGGTTCTGACTGGCACTATATTACTGGGCTCTGGCTGGCACTATATTACTGGGTTCTGGCTGGCACTATATTACTGGGCTCTGGCTGGCACTTATTTTACTGGGTTCTGACTGGCACAATATTACTGGGCTCTGGCTGGCGCTATATTACTGGGTTCTGGCTCGCGCTATATTACTGGGTTCTGACTGGCACAATATTACTGAGCTCTGGCTGGCACTATATTACTGGGTTCTGACTGGCACAATATTACTGGGCTCTGGCTGGCGCTATATTACTGGGTTCTGGCTGGCACTATATTACTGGGCTCTGACTGGCACTATATTACTGGGTTCTGGCTGGCGCTATATTACTGGGCTCTGGCTGGCACTATATTACTGGGTTCTGGCTGGCACTATATTACTGGGTTCTGACTGGCACTATATTACTGGGCTCTGGCTGGCACTATATTACTGGGTTCTGGCTGGCACTATATTACTGGGCTCTGGCTGGCACTATATTACTGGGCTCTGACTGGCATAATATTACTGGGCTCTGGCTGGCACTATATTACTGGGTTCTGGCTGGCACTATATTACTGGGTTCTGACTGGCACTATATTACTGGGTTCTGACTGGCACAATATTACTGGGCTCTGGCTGGCACTATATTACTGGGCTCTGACTGGCACTATATTACTGGGTTCTGGCTGGCACTATATTACTGGGTTCTGGCTGGCACTATATTACTGGGCTCTGACTGGCACTATATTACTGGGTTCTGGCTGGCGCTATATTACTGGGCTCTGGCTGGCACTATATTACTGGGTTCTGGCTGGCACTATATTACTGGGTTCTGACTGGCACTATATTACTGGGCTCTGGCTGGCACTATATTACTGGGTTCTGGCTGGCACTATATTACTGGGCTCTGGCTGGCACTATATTACTGGGCTCTGACTGGCATAATATTACTGGGATCTGGTTGGCACTATATTACTGGGTTCTGGCTGGCACTATATTACTGGGTTCTGACTGGCACTATATTACTGGGTTCTGGCTGGCGCTATATTACTGGGTTCTGGCTGGCACTATATTACTGGGTTCTGACTGGCACAATATTACTGGGCTCTGTCTGGCGCTATATTACTGGGCTCTGGCTGGCACTATATTACTGGGCTCTGACTGGCACAATATTACTGGGCTCTGGCTGGCACTATATTACTGGGCTCTGACTGGCACTATATTACTGGGTTCTGGCTGGCACTATATTACTGGGTTCTGGCTGGCACTATATTACTGGGCTCTGACTGGCACTATATTACTGGGCTCTGGCTGGCACTATATTACTGGGTTCTGGCTGGCACTATATTACTGGGCTCTGAGTGGCACAATATTACTGGGCTCTGGCTGGCACTATATTACTGGGCTCTGGCTGGCACTATATTACTGGGCTCTGACTGGCACTATATTACTGGGCTCTGGCTGGCACTATATTACTGGGCTCTGACTGTTACAATATTCCTGGTATCTGACTGGCACACTATTACTGGGCTCTGACTGGCACACTATTACTGGGCACTGACTGGCACAATATTCCTGGGCACTGACTGGCACAAAATTACTTGGCATCTGACTGGCATAATATTCATGGGCACTGACTGGCACAATATTACTGGGCATTTGACTGGCACACTATTCCTGGGTTCTGACTGGCACAATATTACTGGGCTCTGGCTGGCACTATATTACTGGGCTCTGACTGGCACTATATTACTGGGTTCTGGCTGGCACTATATTACTGGGTTCTGGCTGGCACTATATTACTGGGCTCTGACTGGCACTATATTACTGGGTTCTGGCTGGCGCTATATTACTGGGCTCTGGCTGGCACTATATTACTGGGTTCTGGCTGGCACTATATTACTGGGTTCTGACTGGCACTATATTACTGGGCTCTGGCTGGCACTATATTACTGGGTTCTGGCTGGCACTATATTACTGGGCTCTGGCTGGCACTATATTACTGGGCTCTGACTGGCATAATATTACTGGGCTCTGGCTGGCACTATATTACTGGGTTCTGGCTGGCACTATATTACTGGGTTCTGACTGGCACTATATTACTGGGTTCTGGCTGGCGCTATATTACTGGGTTCTGGCTGGCACTATATTACTGGATTCTGACTGGCACAATATTACTGGGCTCTGTCTGGCGCTATATTACTGGGCTCTGGCTGGCACTATATTACTGGGCTCTGACTGGCACAATATTACTGGGCTCTGGCTGGCACTATATTACTGGGCTCTGACTGGCACTATATTACTGGGTTCTGGCTGGCACTATATTACTGGGTTCTGGCTGGCACTATATTACTGGGCTCTGACTGGCACTATATTACTGGGCTCTGGCTGGCACTATATTACTGGGTTCTGGCTGGCACTATATTACTGGGCTCTGAGTGGCACAATATTACTGGGCTCTGGCTGGCACTATATTACTGGGCTCTGGCTGGCACTATATTACTGGGCTCTGACTGGCACTATATTACTGGGCTCTGGCTGGCACTATATTACTGGGCTCTGACTGTTACAATATTCCTGGTATCTGACTGGCACACTATTACTGGGCTCTGACTGGCACACTATTACTGGGCACTGACTGGCACAATATTCCTGGGCACTGACTGGCACAATATTACTGGGCATTTGACTGGCACACTATTCCTGGGCTCTGAGTGGCACACTATTACTGGGCACTGACTGACACAATATTCCTGGGCACTGACTGGCACTATATTACTGGGCTCTGACTGTTACAATATTCCTGGTATCTGACTGGCACACTATTACTGGGCTCTGACTGGCACACTATTACTGGGCACTGACTGGCACAATATTCCTGGGCATCTGACTGGCACAATATTCCTGGGCACTGACTGGCACAATATTACTGGGCATTTGACTGGCACACTATTCCTGGGCTCTGAGTGGCACACTATTACTGGGCACTGACTGACACAATATTCCTGGGCACTGACTGGCACTATATTACTGGGCTCTGACTGTTACAATATTCCTGGTATCTGACTGGCACACTATTACTGGGCTCTGACTGGCACACTATTACTGGGCACTGACTGGCACAATATTCCTGGGCATCTGACTGGCATAATATTCCTGGGCACTGACTGGCACAAAATTACTTGGCATCTGACTGGCATAATATTCATGGGCACTGATTGGCACAATCTTACTGGGCATCTGACTGGCACAATATTCCTGGGCTCTGAGTGGCACACTATTACTGGGCACTGACTGGCACACTATTACTGGGCACTGACTGGCACTATATTACTGGGCTCTGACTAGCACAAACAATAATACTGGCTCTGACTGGCACAATATTCCTGGTATCTGACTGGCACAATATTACTGGGTTCTGAGTGGCACACTATTACTGGGCTCTGACTGGCACATTACTGGGTTCTGAGTGGCACTATATAACTGGGCTCTGACTGGCACGCTATTACTGGGCTCTGAGTGGCACACTATTACTGGGCTCTGACTGGCACTATATTACTGGGTTCTGAGTGGCACTATATTACTGGGCTCTGAGTGGCACACTATTACTGGGCTCTGACTGGCACACTTACTGGGCTCTGAGTGGCACACTATTACTGGGCTCTGACTGGCACAATATTACTGGTATCTGACTGGCACAATATTACTGGTATCTGACTGGCACACTATTCCTGGTAACTATAATTGTACAATTTTCAAACATTGAAAAAATTGTGGGTGTTTTCTTGCATTTTTATTGTGGGGGGGGGGGGGGGGGGTGCAACACTCGGGGTCCGCCCCGGGTGCCAAATGCTCTAGGTACGCCCCTGCTCCTGTGTATCATAGTGGGCAGGATCAGGTGGCTATGTACAACTTTCTGCACTTACCTGCCTTCCAAGACAAAGAGAGGAGATTAACCTGATCAAACAGTATCATAACTCTGCCCCCTTGTGATGTAATAGTTACATTACCCTCCCATTCAATGCAGTCATAATTCTGACTAATAGACTGCATTCTGTGTCCCCAGCCTGAAAGTGAGAAATTTGTGCTGTAAAGTCACTGAGGGGTGGCACCCAAAAAGACTATATTTCACAAAATGTACTTTGGAGAATATTGTATCATGGATTAAAAAAAATCTCAAAATGGATGCTGGAGATAGACACATAATTTTATTTTTAGTTTAATATGCAATTAATTTAAACATAGAAAAAAACAGTGGCATATGTCTTATGTGTTTGTTTTAAATGCACAGGTAATTTAGTTACATCTTATATAAGTGGTAGTGTCCCCTTAAGTCTAGTAACACTGTTTATTAAAGGTCCAGTGTCTTTCTTTAGTATCTACAATAAAAATTACGAAGAAGAACTATTTTACTAACTTTTCTTCTTACCTCTGTTCATTCTAGTTCCCAACCCTCCACTGTGCACTTAGACAAAAGCATTTAATAACTTGCTCTACCGTTGATCATTAACATGTGCCAGATGTGCTTTGTTATAAAGAAGTGATGTATGGGATGTCTCTCATCATACCTGTCCAATTATTCCTATGATCTTTTATAAATTGAATTCTGAGACTATTTGAATAATGGGACATAAAAAATTAAAAAAGTTAATGGCTTGCACTATATGGGTGGCTATCTTTTATGCAAATAAACACTTGATAAGGCCACTCTAGATCAGCATTCTTCATGGTAAACATTGACTGACTTTGTGATGGACAACTTAATGATGTTCTATGGTCCTTCATAGACCATGCCACAGACACTTTGTTTATTCTTACTCTAGATGTGCTAGAACTTATACAAAGTTCTGATATTTTCCAGTTTAACATCCTCTTATATTTCCTACTAAATGGCTAGTAAAGGTAATACAACTAGTCCTAGAACAGAGCAGCTCACGTACAGGCTTGTATTATAACACTATATAAAAAGATTGTTTTAGAAATTATGGACTGCAACTCATGAAAGCAAAAAAAAATGTTATTTAGGGATTGTGGGAATGTGCTTTAATTTGAGGTGACTGAACATCTGAGAAAAATAAAAAAATAGAACATTGCAATTAGAAAAGTTGTAATTACAATTAAGAAGTGAACCAATACATTTTTGTGGTCTGTTGTTTTAAGAGTCTGGATGAGAAAATTAGTCACAGAATCTATGGAAAAATTTAGCAAGAAGGCATAAAGCAAAATTAAAAGCGTTTCAGTCTCATTAAAGGACAACTAAACTTTATTTTTACTTCTAATAGAGAAGGACAAGTGAAGAATTAGTTATCCCTAGTCTGAGGATAAACTGGAATGTGCATTTGATAGTACACGCCAGTTTATCCTATGACCGGCAGCTGCCATGCTTCATAGGAAGCAGTTAGCCAAGTCAGGTCACCGACTGCCTCTCTCTGCTGTTGCATGAGATTAGCAGAGGTCTCACTGTGGTAACACAGAGAGATCTCTGGTAAACCCAGAACCCAATCAGACCAGTATGCGCCACCCTCCAGACCGGCTGCATTTTAGTGTGTCTCAAAGTGTTGGGTTTTCTTGGGAGAAGCAGGAAGTTTTGTTTACATTTACCTTAAGCATAAATAAGCCTACCTGTCACAACACTGCCCCTCTGGAAAGGTAAGTACCCGCACTCTCCTGTTTTGTACATATAAATATTAATACTAATAAAAACAATACAATTTTTAGCCAGCAAAGGAACATACAAATATTCTCTATTTTTAAGTATGTCTTGGGGAAGTAACTTCTGCCCACCATAAAGGGGATGTTGCTATTACCCACTTTAATAGCACTAGGTCAACACACCATGGGCATTGAACCCATAACCCAATTGAGCTACCTCACAAAACAGTTATTTTGTTGTCGTAATCAGTATATACTAACATAAAGTTTCATCGGGATTCCATCGGTAACTGTTTCACTCCAGAGGTGCTTCTTACTAGTCACTCTTTTCTATCACAGTCTGTTATTATTTATGACTGGTTGCTTCTTTTTCCCCCTGTTGTGCCATGTCCATGAGACCAGGCCTTCCACCATCAGGGCCAGATGTGCTACTGTCCCCATGCGCGCGTTCTGCTCCAACAAGCATAATATAAAGTGCATGTTGCCATCCCAACGCGCGTATGAACTCCGCCCCCTCAAACCACTTAAAGGACCAGCCAATGAAAAGTATATAAGGCTGAAACCTACAAATCTACTTTGATAGCAACACTAAGGAGCCAATAGGAACTCTGAGCAGTCTCCAAGCGCTCCTGTATTCGGACCCTTGTTATCGACCCAGCTTTTTCCTGACTTTGCTGCCTTCTGCATCCTGACCCCCTGACATGTTTTTTTTACCTCTCTACCTCTGACTTCCTGACCCCGGCATGGCATACCTTCTACGTTGATCTCTTGCTTCCTGACCCCGGCTTGGCATATCATTTATTCTCCCCCCTGGTACCCAGATTTGACCTGTCTACCACTACACTTATCTCCTGCTGGTCCTGCTCCGGTATTACACCCTGTCAGCATCTAAGTCAAGCAAGTTATTCCAATTGCTCATACTTGCGGATACTTTGTGGGAGTTCTGTTTATTCAATTGGTCCAGGGCACTTCCCCAGTAAGAGTGATTCTGTTGCTACTGGGTTCCAACATCTGAACGTGAGTACTTACACAAAGTTTAATTGGGTGGAATTCCATCAGCTGACTCTACAAACTTTTCAGGGTTGATACATGCTTTGATTTGCTCACAATTTCCTCTCTATGTTTGTACATATAAGAACAGCAAGACTCCTAAACTCCAAACAACAGCAACATTTTTTAGATATATAAAAGTCGGGAGAGTACGACATAATAACATAGCTTGAAAGAAAGTGAATAGGTATGAAAAATGACATCATTTAATGGGTGTGGATTCCTCCATGTTTATTGGAAGGTTTAATGATGTTAAGTTCAGAATGAATTGAAATAAACAACCAATATAGATATTTGCTATTTTGAGTAAGATACAAAGTCACAGAGAAGAGGTGAACGGAATCAGGTTACAATCAAGTCCTGGAAACATTTTAAGAGTGTACTTATTATGGTAGTCATAATATTGTATTAGGCAAGGAGACACAAGGAATGCGAAACAATAGGCATGCATTTAAAGAGCGAAAGATCAAAGTGGCCATGGTTTGTTCGGACGAAAGTACTGAATTTCAGAATGCAATCAGTTCTAAAATGAGTTATGATTGACCGCTCCTCGAACAAGAGTGTTTAAATGGCTATATTCTGCTTTAAAATCAGCTTAGTCTGAAAATTGGACACTTTGTAGACAATGATTATTGTAACCTTTTTTACTTTTAAGTTTTCAAGCAGGGATCTTTTAACAATGTATTAACAATTGGAGAATGAAGTTTACCGAGAGAACATTGTGACATTGAATTAATTATGGTTTTACATAGAAATGAGTAAAGCTCTTAAAACGTGGCTTAAAATCAGTAGTAAGATACATAACGTGTTTTTTTTTTTGTTTTTTTACAAGTGACCTACTTTCCCATGAACCTTTTGACTGAGAACTGTAACAAAACTCACACTGGTATTATGTTGTCCATTTTTGTGGCACTACAAGTTAATTTATAAAAATAACAACATTTGTGATTATGCTGTGTTCAACTAGTTTACATAACTTTCTGTAACCACACAGTTTACAAAAACAGTTTGTAACTGTGTGGTCATATAAATATGCCTGGCAAATATTTTCTGAGGAAAATATTATCTTTATGAGATGTCAATTGTACACAGAACCTTTTGGACAGAATCACCATTGTCAGACCAACAAATATAATTCAACTTGGTTGTTCTTTATTAGTCTTTTTGTTGATGTAGACGTTGCAGGTTTGGTAGACTTTTGTAGCGTTCCATTATACATCTGTTAATTTGTGATAGGTAAACACGTTTTTCTCTATCATATAAGCACACTGAAATACTTTTTATGTTCAACATGGAAAAATGATGACAGGCTTCTCTTATTGGAGAGGCCTCTATTCTCTTTAGCCATTTTGTAGGTAAGCATATGAAAGCGAGTGGATGTACTTATTTTTAATTACTTTTGTCCACATGGAGAAGAAACTAGTACTAATTGGAAAGACGTTTACAGACATTACTTGTACTTTATCAAATAGCATTTATTTTTGTTTCCACCACTGACATGTCATAACAAAGGTGTTTGTTTCTCTCAGTTGCTCCCTTTTCTCTATATGCCAATTCTCTATTTTATAAAGGTGCTATTTTCTTTGCAACTGAAAAACACAAGGTTATTTTGTCTGGTGCAGAGGATCTGCCTACTTACATTTGTTGTGTGAATCGTCATTTTGGCTGCTGGCATATCCCCATCAACAGTGTATTTATTACCTGTACTAGTCTTGGGTTGATTCCTCTATTTGCAATCCCCATCATGTCATTCTGTGTGATGAATGTAATGAAAACATCCATACAAAACTTTTCCAAACCCATTTTAAGTAGTAGACTGGCAGGCCTTCTAGGAATATAAAGACCTTCTTTGTTTTAATATTCTGCCTTTCTCAAGAGGATGCATTCATTGTTTTCCTTCTGCTGTTTATGCAGGAGATATTAACAAATCAGCTCATTTATTTGCATTTGGCTGCGTATGTCCATTAGACTTACACAGTTTAAATGCATATGCAGTACTAATGTCAGGACAGACACAAGTTTGGCAGGAGAGAACCCGGAAAATCGGACTGTTGGCCACTAATGCAATTATAATTTAAGTACTATACAAGTAAAATAGAAAGTTGTGGAGATCTAGTCACTAAATAATGATTTGTAATGAACTGCCCATGTAAAAAGCAGAATCCTGATAAACTTCGGAAGTCTGCGCCCACAAAGGCGCTTCTGGCTGGGATGGCTTTCAGTGCGCCTTCGCAGCCAATGAAAAAAAATAACACTTGAAAGCGCCTGATTATTGTTGGAGATCCTCCGCAAACAGTGTTTGGCAGAGGTCTCACTCCCACACTGCAAAGTGTTATACATAACAAATGACAATTGCGCCTTTTTATAAAATTTGCTATCAGTTTGTCTAGTGGAGAAAAGTTTTTATTCGTTATAGTGATATAGAGTGATAAAACTGATTTTTTTGGACATGCAGTTTAATGCTTAATTTTTGTTATCCCTTTGTCAGTTTACCAAACATCACTGGTTAGTGACTAGACCTTTATTTCTCTGTTTTATTTGTTTAGGTATTATAGTTCTGTATTTTTTTTGCCATTTTTCCAAATATACTCTGTAAAAACAAGTAATACTATTTAGTATACTAATTAGCATCTGTTAGACATCAGAGCTTCACACATAACGTATTTTCTCGTGAGAACAGTATACCTATTTAATAAAAGCTGTGACTACTAATACATTAAAGGGAAAGCGCTAATACCTTTATCTAATTATTTAAACTAGGAGGCCAGTAATCTAGTTGTAAGAATGCTCTTAACATGAAGGTGTAGACAACCATGCTCTGGACTAGAGGATCTCTGTTTGCCTTAGTATTTAAGCAAGGTTCTAATGAGATTTGCATAAGTGATAAGTACAATGTCTTCAATGAGAAGGTTAATCCGGGAAATAAAAGATAAGTGCCTATGGGGGAAAGAGGAGGATTTTAATTTCAGAGCAATTAATTACTTCAGCTCTTTTTGCAAGTGTAAAAGATCTAAAATACAGCATTCTCTGTGTCTTCTGCAATAAGTCAAAACAGTGGTAGGAGAAAGATATTTGTAAGAAGCATAAGTTGTTTTTTATTATATACATTTTAAATCCTGAATAAACTTGTGGATATGATTTACACACTTGCGACACAATAAGGCACTCGTGGTTATGTGCATTAGCAAACATGTTCATTTAAAGGTACAGCTGCATCTCTTTTATGTGTGTAGTTGTCTCCAAGTTCCATGTTATTGTCAGGCATCTTTGGACCTCATTTTAGTATCCTGACTTTACCATTAATCTTATTAATCAATTTCTGGTAATTGAATGATATGTATGCATTTGTTAATAATGGTATGACCACTTCAGGTTACTATAACCATTTAATCATCATAAAATAAACCATTTACTTACTGAAAGGTAGATTAAAAGGTACATTTACTTTGGCCCCTTTCAAGATGGACAAGTGTGTCTTTTTAAGGAGCCATATTTATAGTTTTTATCATTATAGATGTGCCAAAAACTATGATAAAATCATGTTTTCTATTAAAAGCAATTAGCAATTTGGCTAGTGGTAAATAAATATTTTTATTCTATGTGAAGTGATACATGTAATTTTTGATTGTTTTAAAATAATTTTTGTTTCCATTTTAGAAGCAAAGCATACTATTTACATGCATTTTAGATTCTGAGAAACAACCACTTAACACCTATTAAAAAGAAGCTAATTCAGTTAAACGTGAGAGTGCTTGAGAGTGTGACAATCTGACCACCTTTGGGAGAAAAGAACTAAATAAAGAATAGATTATTATTAAATACACTGGAGAATTTGGATATGGGATTCTCTGGTTCACTAAAAAAAAGCAAACATCTTATATACTGTATACTCTTTATAGTTTATTTTGATTTTATGTAAAAATATTGTGCACCTGCAGCTTAATGTTAGCTGATCGATTATGGGTGTGCATGGAATCTTTTAGTGCAATACTCCAGCTGATCAGCTATAAGACAGAGAGCAAAAGCTCTAAGCGTTTAAAAAATACAAGCAAATCCCCCCCCCCCCCCCAACAAAATCTAGGTTCATTTTAGCTATAACATTTGCTCCCATCAAAAATAGTAAAAGTTACTTTTTAAACTTAAGTATTTTTTTTAAAATGTAATTTGAGTGTTAGCACCTGTTTTTTTTAATATGAACAGGAAATTCAGTGCAGACATATTTATAGGTGTTGTATATACTAATTGCAGTTATAGGCTACCTACCTACATGATGCTTTATGTGGTCATTATATTATTAGTAGTATCAATTACTTTTATGCAAACAGTACTAGTTAGTACAAAATGTTTGGTATATGTTTTATATTGATGGTAAATTAAGAAGTGTTTAAATATATTCTGTTTAGCCCTAGACCCCAAAACGATATGTTTTTCCTAAATGTTTTATCTTTTTCATACTTATCATTTTCATTACTTATAACTGCAAGAAAAACAAACTATCACTTGAAATACTGTCATCGTTTATTTATTTTTCTCATGAGATACTTATAAAAAAATAGATTAATAAAAGTGTTTTCTTTTACTTCCAGAGTTCAATGCTCTAAGCAGGAAACGGTGATGAATTGAAAACAACAGTACAAAAATCAGGCCAAAATAGTTCAGTTGTCTATCTTGCCTATTTTGGTCTGAATTTTGCTTTTCAGTTTTCATTTCACCACAGTTTACAGTTTATTGAATAGATCCAACCAGGGGCAGAACAATAGGTGGTGCAACAGGTACAATGCACGCAGGCCCATCATGTGATGGTGTGGCCCATGGCAAACAGTATGTTGAGTATCACAGGTACAGTTTGATATTTTACTCCAGCGGTTTGGGATTTCATTTTTTAATTACCAGCCAAGTGTCACCCTTCCATGAATCAGTACTTTTTGTATTGTAGCATTTAAAGAAAAATATTGGCCTAGTGTGGTGCCCAGAAATAGTTTCTGCACCACATTCTTACTCCATCACTAGATCCAACCACGTACCACACCACAAGTTTTCAAAAAACCTGTATATTATCATATAGTTGCAAAAATCCTTTGCAAGGGAAAAATATTGGTCTAATGACATTGATTACAACATTTAAGTAAAAGGAAAATATGCTTGGTAGAACGCACAAGTTCATATATAAAACTGTTTTACTTGTGTGGCTTTACTGTTATCTTTGTTGATCCGAGTCCTTATACAAAGTTATTTGATATCTTTGATATTCTTTTCATAAACTGCTTGTCTGTAGTTGCATGTACTAGTAATGTTGTCTTAGACAGATACAATACCAAAACTAAATGTTGTACAAGCTTGTTAGCTTGTTGTAACTTGGCCAACAATGGCGTTTGAGATGGAAGTTGATAGCAACTGATGGGAAACAGTAATAATCTCTTAACAATGGGGTTGTGTAAGCTTTGTAATTCTAACACATATTTACACATGTCCTAGCACTTCAGTAATGAACATAGATCTGTGACTCCTGTCAACAGATTGCCAGTGGGTGTGGAAAAAAACAGCTAAGATCTCAAAAGGAAATAGTAATTTTATGTATCATTGTCAAATGATTGACCGCTGAAAAAAGTATTTATTTTCTATAACTGACAGAAATGTATTTAGCTTTGTAAAATACAACATTAAATTAAAACCAATTACCCTAATCTGTGTGAACACCAGGAGGGCAGTATGACAAATGGGTTAACCTAAAAGCCCCAGCGAATCCCAAGGAATGAATTAGCTGGAGCTGCAAAGAAATAAAAAAAAAAGTGTTAGATACAATAAAATTAAAAACGTATAATTTAACAAATTGCAGGTGTGTAACCATTCATACATGAAAGGCCAACCAGCTTCCTAAAAATACAGAAGATTGATAGACAGAATCCAATAGATAGGCTAATTTGTTTAAAATAATTTCCAACCATTTAAAGGTATACGGATGTTCTATGCTGTTCTCAAATGCATGGTCTAAATGACCATGTGAACAGTATAGATTGTGCTATAAACAGCAGCACATCAGCTTAAACTGATACTTATAGTGAGTGCTGGTTACACTTAGTTAAATCACTTTGTGCCCGAAGTTCCTTGTTGCTGGGCATCACAATATTCTGCCAGAGACCCACAGGGTCTATAAAGATCCTCATAGGGTCGCTGCTTCTGTATTGCTAGTCTTTGGGGATCAAAGCAACATAAGTCATTTAGATATGTCTTCTGGTGCAACCTTAAATAATGGTCCTATAAACTTCTACTGTAAAGATAATGTGGTTTTCAGGTGTTTAGGTGATAGCTCTCAGTATGAAGTTACAAGCCAAATCACTTACCAATGAGAAAGATAAAGGATATAAAGGGCACAGGTGGTTTAATATGGTAAATATATATAATACATATAAGCTAGAAATGTCTGCCTAATTCCTAACACTGAGTTGCATACTCTTTTGCCACAGAATATCCTGATTTTGCCATGCATGGACTCTATAAGGCCGGGTTTCTAATGTGTAGCCCATCTGACAGCAAGGTATTAACCCTAGTCTCATTAATACATGTATAGTTTTGTTTAAACAAAGTTGGTTTAAACTGCTTTCACTACTTTTGTAATATTTCTAAATAACTAAACATGTTTCTATGGATAGCAAGCTATTTTTTTGCACCATCAATGTAAATAAAAGAACTAGAATACAGCCCAGCACACATCTAATCCTATTATAAGGTGCTGAAAGCATTCCTCAGGGAGTCTCCAACTCGTCTCACAGCTGGCATGTTGAAAAGTGGTTCTTCTCCATTCAGCCTATTCTGGTTCATCCTGCCCATGAATCTACCCCAGGACAACAATAGTACTATCCTGATGAAAACATCCAATAGTAAATGGACATGCTGCCATGAAGGGATGTACTTGACTGGTAATGATATTCAGTTAGCTTGTATATTATAATATTAATCCATCTATAAAGGGGCATAATATCCGCCATGAAACTTTATCCCATGCTTACAATCTAGGCATGAAACTATCAAATTAATCAATGGGTTTTTCCAAAAGATTAAGTATGTGCATAGAACAACCTGCGGCCCTCCAGCTAATGATGAACTTTAAGCTAAGTGGCTGCCAAAGGAGTATGGGAAATGTAGTCCTGCAACATCTGGAGGGCCACAGGCCACCTACCCCTGGTATAGAAGGTGGCAACACAAAGTATTTGTAAAAAGTATAAAAATGTTTTACTAAAGACATATCCCTTCCAGAAATATAGCAGGTTATGTATAATAATGTTGGGAGTTTGTGCCACAGGAGCTTGTCCTGAACTTTCAGATTATTCCAGGTTTCTGAGAACAGTTGTAGAAAGAATTGGGCACTGGAAAGTAACTGAAAGGTTTTGGAGAACCTCTTCCAAACTCTGTTGATATGTTTATATATAATCCACCTTATTATATGAGTTAACTATAAAAAACACAGGGTTGTATTGACCCCCTTTTTTGCTGTGATATTTTGAATAAATCACTATTTTGTGGAACTTACAAGTGTTTTTGTTATTTTTATGATCATGATTTATACTCCACCCCTTCAATCATCCTGATTGACATTTGGATTCACTTATGGGCTAGGATGCTGTCACCAGGTGCGCTTAGTACAGTACACTAAGGCACCAAGAGACCAATAATGTGTTCTAAATTAACTATACACGTATTTATTCAATATATATATATATATATATATATATATATATATATATATATATACACATACAAAATGATTACACAGATTTAAATTATAATATTAAACTGAATAAAAATGAATAATCAAATTCCTATAATTCACAATTTCCACAAGAAATTAAGAGCATTTGAATTTAAGAAAGGCCACATTCCATACTATTTATTTAACCCTATACCATGTTGTCAAAACCTCTGAAGATCCACTAATCTCCACACCTGCTGCATGAAAGCAGTCAGCAGTAGGTGTGTCATAAAGGATATTTCAGATGAACAGTATTAGGGCATCCCCTCTGCTTTTATCATTATGTGACCATTGTGACAACAAACCACATTTTTCCTAAATTACCTAATCAGATTCAATCACTGCACTTTATTGTTTCTAATCCCGTGTGCCCCTTTCACAATAATGTTGCTTGCTCTAGCTCTTATCTGTTACCTGACTTAAGCACATATGCTCTTCTTTTTATGTTGTCCATTTTTTGGACAATCTGTCTTCCTGCCTCAATTACCAAATTGATTCTGTTCTCTATGTTATTCCATATCTTCCTTCAGTCCCCCATCATGAGACGTTGTCTAAGCTCCCATTCACTTCTGCTTTTACCCAGACACTCCTTTTTACTGTGACTTGCTCCTTCTTGTATCTATAGGCACTCAGTAAGCCTGTCTCTTGATCTGTCAGATTAAATCAATCCATTTATACTCTGCAGAATTTTCATAAATGCAGAAACAATGTTGACAATAATTTTTTATCCAACATAAATTTTTAAAATGGGATATATAAAATATATGGGTTATTATATGTGAGTAAACAAAGGAGTAAGTCATGATTATATATGTAAGAAAATATTGCATATTGCAAACCTTACAGCCAATTATTGCATTCTGTGCACATAAAACTCTTTGGCACACTCTACATCTCGCAATTCTTGGGGCTTTGGGAGGAGCCTGTTGAGAGTTGTAGCAGCCCACCTTATCATTATAAAGTGTGTCGTACGTGTGTTCTCTTTACTGGCTTCCATCTTTTCTGTCCCTTCTTTGGTGCAAACTTAGACACACCATCACACACAAGAGACTATTTTTTTTTTTTAAATCAGGAACTTGGTCATGGGCCATTATAATAGCTGCCTGCCTGTTAGGGAGTACAGAGAATCCTTCAAACCTATCTGTTGCACGAGGAGAGCAGAACAAAAAGAACATAAGTCTCTACTACCAAACTAGACCAGAGGGATATGGCCCTGTCCCACTTCCTGTGCCAGGAAAGGAAGAGATTGGCATGAGGCTGACAGTGGACAACATGAATTAAAAAGCCATCCTGGCAAAAGATAAAGAAAGATGAATGAAACCTTCCTCCCACCAGTGCTGCCCTCTATCTTCATTTTTCTCCCACCAGTGTTTGTGGCAAGGTCTGAGAAGGTCCATAGAACATCATTAAAATTATCTGTCACAAAATCTAGTAAATTACCACCATGAACAAAGTAACGGGTCCCTATTCAACTGACAGGAACAAAGCACAAAGTCTTTAAATATACTCTGGGGACTACTCACTAAAACTGATCTGACACGTGAACTGCTAAAAAATTCCCAACTTTACATCTTTTGCTTTGCAAGTCCTTGGCAAGGTCTGTGACGGTCCATGGAACATGATTAAATTGTCACTGGCAAAGTTCAGTAAATGTCCCACTGGACAAA
Source organism: Pelodytes ibericus (assembly GCA_036172795.1). Taxonomy (NCBI): domain Eukaryota; kingdom Metazoa; phylum Chordata; class Amphibia; order Anura; family Pelodytidae; genus Pelodytes; species Pelodytes ibericus. The sequence goes on from CM069859.1 coordinate 128,697,474, forward strand.
CATGATTTCTGTAATATGTCACATTTTCTAGCAGTTAACTAAAGTAGTTTAAGCACTATCACTAAGTGTTACTAATAAGCCTAAAGACATGAGCTTTTTCATTGCATGTCTTCCCTGATATATTTTTTAACTTAATAAAGTAACATTTTATTAACAGTCATATCTAAAATATATTTTATTATTTTGTTATTTCAATATATTTTCTAATTAATATAATACATACAATATATTATTAAAATCTAGTATATATACATTATATACTCATTATGATAGAATTATGGAGGTTTGTAAATACATCTCAAACTGTTTTGTTATTAAATATTTTCGCTAATAACAGAACTTTACAATGTAAACTCTTTTTTTTTGTTTTTGTTTATTACTTATACTGATCACATTTGCTTGGGTTTGCCTTAATATATACATATAGGCCATACTTATAAATGATGACTTGTAACATCGTATTAATATTTTACCCTAACGTTGCTCACGTTTTTACCTTAATGAATATGACCCTATTCCTTTTGTTTGGGTTTCTATCCTTTTTCTAATTGTTTAGTAGTGTATACAAAAATCCTAAAAATAGGTTAATCCAAGTAATCAAACACATTCAACTGCACTTCACTTTGGCATTTGAAAGGTTAATATTTTGGACAGTGACAACAAGTCATACTGAGAACACCAGTATGTAGTAGGTTAAATACACTTTTCGCCTGCTGCTCTTTTATTTTAGTGTCATGCAGGGCAAGGGAAGAGAAAGCCTTTTGTGGAGCAGCAGCTGGTTTGACTTTGCTGGCACCTTAAGTGGTGATCCTTTCCTATTTTAATACTGTAATTAGCTTAGGATCACACCCAGCTTGTTTCTAGTTGTTTGGAACGCTTAGTGTGTTTTAAGGCAGGGGGGCTCTATTACTGTCTCAGTTGCCGAAAATCCTTTCACATGCAAAAGACAGTCAGCTTTATCATTCCTGAGGTTCCTCCTAAATTAAGCAGTGACTTCAAATAGTTGATTTTCATTCAATGGACTCCCACCTAGGTATCCGTAACCTTTGGTTCCTGAGTCATCCATATATTATAAATATTAATCCTTTACCGCTCAATGACAGCAGCCCATGGTACAGATGAATAGATTTACAAAGCAGATGTTATATAACATTCAGAAACTCATTTTTTATCAAACAATGCTACGGGACACCCAGAAATGTTCATTGTTTAGAAGGAAAGTAGACTCACATAAGTAAAAAAGAGTAATAAAAAAAACGAAAAAAATGCAGGGATTACCAAAAGTCAAAAAAAAATTAGACTTGTTAAAATGCCTAATAAAAAACAATTTCTGTTGTTAATAAAGATCTATCATGAGAATCAGTATGTCTTTATTAACACATACAAAGAAAGATAACATAAAACATAAATATAACAAGACTGATATCAATACTTAAGTTCTTCAGTTACGGCCCAAAGCAGATATTTGATATCTATCAGAACACAACATTATCAATCGCCAGTTCTACTAACAGATAAGTAAAGAAAACATAACCATCTGGGCACCAGGTTGGATTAATCTTTTTTTTATAACCTAATGGTAACTTTCCTAATATTGCTTAATAGGGTTTTTTTCTCTGCGGAAAGTTGACGTGGCATCCAATTATAAGGTCTGCAGATAAGATGCAGTACAGTGTTGGCTATTTTAATGTCATAAAGATCAAACGAACGAGAAAGCGGCAAAAATAAAGAGTTGGATTAAACTACAATGAAACAGGAAAAAGACCTATTTTTAGGACTTTTATTCTCGATCTGTATATTTTATTCACAGTTTCTTTTTAGCCCAACAAAAAAAGCAGTATTGTGTTCAGCATCTGCACATAAATAAAGGAGAGGATAATATTTGATTTAAAAAATACAAGTAAACGATAACTGCCAATATTGAGACCATGTGAAGGCAAAGGAACAAAGCATACTTTCATTGCTAATCATGTTAACATCAAAGTTTTAAAAGTGCATTTGCCTATTCAGAGGAAATGCCATCACACTTCTGACGATCACATCTGCCACTAATATCATCCGGCATGTGGTCAGCTTTCTGTGCTTACTTTTATCTTTCGACCAAAATTTCATGTCATGATTTTAACATCTGATGTTGAATTCAGGTCACTACAAAATAAGTACAACCTTTCTTTCTGTTCCACTTTTATGAAACATCCATGGTGTATGTTGGAACACCACACTTTATGAAAGAAATCTGGAAAATATTAATCCTAAATAAAGAAAAAAGGAAAATTCACCTAAATACATACATCCATACATATATATACATGTATATATATTATAAAAATGTGTACATATATTTCCTTATCATTCAATGGAATTTTACACTGATGCTGCTGTCATTTACCCCTGAATATACTACTTCGGGATCCTGGTCCTGATATTGCTAGAATAACATGAACAGAGTTTATTGAAAAATGTATTAAGAAGAGAATATGACTCATCTTTGTACTGGTTATGCCTGGTCTAATCTCACTCCTCTCTCTTTTAAGATGTCTTATACAGCTTCTCTACTCTATGGAGTCTATTCACTAAAAGGTGAGTTGCAGGTGATTTGAGGTGAGATGAGGCGAGTTGAAGTGAGATGAACATTTAATCTTACCAATTTAGCTATACATTGTGCAGGGAAACTCACCCAGATTCTACCTTCACTCTGTATATTTAAAATGGTGAGATAAAATGTTCATCTCACCACAGCTCACTAATTACTCACCTTTTAGTCATTAGTGACCGTGTGCCCAAAAATAAGGGATCAAAATCCCCTGAACTCTTTGTAGATAGCAGAAATATGCATAGGGGTAAAACATTGCACCTACAATCATTAGATTATTATATGACTTCCCATTACTGACGTAGGTAAAGGCATAAGACGTAAGTGTACTGGCATATACATAAACACATACACTTTTGTACCAAACTCACATATTTTAGGTAACAAGTAACAAACCTCACAAGCAAGTTCCTCACTGAACCATCAACAGCATTACTAAATGAATGCAGACCTGTTCAACATTTTTGTTCAACCTGGGAGGCTGCTACTGCTCCTATTCCATAGTAAGTTACGAAGTTTGCTTTTTCAGACGAACAGATGTATGATTGGTTATGAGAGAAATGAGATCAAAACTCTTCCCCTCACTATCCTGCCAGCCTCGTGGAATGATGATCATATCAGTGGTTGACTGACTTTAAGCAAAGTTCCAAAGCACTTGTGAAGCAACAATTGTTTTGCCCACAGAGACTTGTGGATGCATGTTTTGGAAAAATGTGTCAGTGGAATATTGGTAACTTGGTAACTTCCCCAACTCCATTTGTGGTGCCTTAGGAAGTGCACATAACATGGCTGCCACCAGCAGAAATTACTTTTAAGTATGGAATATAAGTGTAATAATGTTGTTTATTAACCTGCATAACCTATGTAATGCATGTGAACAATTTACAATATTAAGGCCAATATTCTTGCTCATGGTACTTACTTACAAGTGACTAGAATAAGCAATGGCCTGGCCCAGTGCATAAAGAGAAACCATTGAGTAATGGTTGTCAAATCATAGACATGGTCACATAAATGGGCTACCCTTCCACTGGGCTAGTTGCCGAAAATTAGTACGTAAAAATGTTGCATAATTCGCAAACAGCTTGAGCAAGAAGCTAGTTTGTGAAATGTAAAACAACATCAATGCAATATTTCTACTTCCATTTATGAAGCTTTCTCCAGGGAAAAAGCAGACTTTACGAATACAAAATTCAAAGTTTAAATACACATGTAGAAGAAAAAAAGTTAGTGGGCATCACAAGGACCCCCATTAACTAGGGAAAGCCAATGGGTTTGTTTAACTCTAGTGTGAATGATGAGGATTAAAAGACAAGGAAACCCACTTTGTCAACTCATGTGTGGTGAGTTGAGAAGTAATAAAATACCAAACTAGAATTAGCAAAAAAAATACCTTTCCCATAGACAAGGTATAGTCATAAATTATATGTGGAGTTGAGAAGGTCCCTGTTCCCAACACATCTTTTCCAGTGGCACTTAGTCATTTCCCATTGTACTCAGTCAGTTTTATAGTCTACAAGATTATATTGAGGCTATATTGAGATCATAAGGCAATCCAGTCAGAAGGAGGTTTCCTAATGAAGTCAGGGAATGGCCCCTGCATGTCAGCCAAGTATCATTTTATGGACATTAGTCAATTTGTGACTGGACATCTCATTCCCTCCAGTAGAGGCATCTCATCTCCATTCATCGTTGAGTACTGTTTATTTTTTATAATTTTTTTTTTGTGTTAAAATGCAGTTTTGCAGGTTTCTTATACAATGTCTCCTAGAGTAATAATATGCACATGAATCCAACCTTAAAGTTTTCTTATCGTGGGGAAAAAAATAAAGAAATTGGGCATATTTTTATATAAACACTGTGCTAGCAAATTTATAGATTGTGACATATTATGCAAAGGAAATGTCACTTGTCAATGATCCCTTAATATACAGTTTTAAGCGATGGGCACAGAATAGAGCAGTGTACTTGGCATGTTTCATTGCCTTCCATGGTCAGAAGGTGGTGCCAGAGCGTACACCACATTTTGACCTCCATGATGAAGTCCATTCTTCACTACCTTTAGAGAACCTCATGCTGCAAAGTGAATCTACCTACACAAACAGACACACAAAGAAACACATTGCCTTCTTATATAAGATTTAAAAGATACTTGGATCAGTAAAAGGGCGGGGATGGAAAGCATTACACTTCCTTCCAGGGTTCGCAAAACCATGCCTGAATTAGTTTAGCAGTGTGTATAACGGAAATTATCAACATGGAATATGGTCATAGTATCTGCACTATATAGTGCTCAAGTAAAATAGCTTAATATTTCTTGACTGTTCTACCAACAACAGACCTAGTTATTTTAATTAAAAATGTTCATATCATATTTTGCAAGCCCCCTTTAAATATATATAAATATATATATATATATATATATATATGTAATAAAACAATGCACTGCTTATTCATAGGCCTGTAGCTATCTTTTTTTTTGCAAGACTTACCATCCATCATTGCAGCTAGTGAGACGATGAGCTGAGTTTGCTGGGCTCAGAGAAGTAGATCCCAGAATGGGATATTTGGTTCAGTTCTTCAGTAGAAGAAAATTAAGCAGATCCCATGGAGGAGTATTAGGTTTCAGGGCCATGCTGAAGAAAGTGTTCCAATATGTTTGACATGCTATGCAAGAGAACTGTATTGGTAGGGCGACACAGGGTGTATAGGGCATTAGACCATTGGTGAATCCATCAAGACAATGTGCATTGTGGTTATTGCAATTAATACATATATATATATATATATATATATATATATATATATATATATATATATATATATATATATACATATGCAAACATTATAGTTGTAGACATGTGCATATATTGCTGATCATCTTGGTACTGAATGGACTATACATGTAACTGTTTTTGGGTAGACACAGCTCCTACCCCTTTCCAGCCTCCTATTTAGGTTCCACTCACATTTTGTTTTTTGTTTAACCCAGGTCTCTTTTAGTGCATTCAGCTCACCCATGTATTCTATGTGGGGCAGACAACAGTCTGTGTAGAGTTGCAAGAACAGAAGACATCAGTAGCTGATGAGACAGAGTGTCTTGGTATCCCAGACCTGCCAATGGGCTGTGTAGGGATTTGTAGAAGGGAGATACTAAAGACTGTACTAAGCTAGATATTTCAATCTTAGGTTCAGGTGTGTCGATTCTACTTGGTGGTCGGTTTGGGAACACATATTACTCTTAGAAGGGACTGCACCAGCCTTAAGAGAGGTGGGTCTGTTGACACATCATAAACGACTGGGGAAGCAAATCAAGTAGCTCACTAAGTGGTTGGTCTACCATTACATTTCTGAAAGGAGCCTCAGATATACAGTATGTGTTTGTGTAACATATTTGGGGTATCTAGGTATACCTGGTGGGAATTTTATGTGTCATGTCTCATACACAAATTAGATGAAGGCACACCAAGTTCATAAAAATTTATTTAAGTTCTCCGGTTTCAAAATAATGGTGACCTTCAAGATGTTTATACACACATATCCTGCTTGAATCTGTATGTACATATACACATTATCAGCTGGTTGCATTTTAAATTCTAGTGCATCCTGTTTGTAATTCATAAGTTATGTAAGTAATGGCAGTGTATTATTATTAGCATCAATTCTTTACTTATAGTATACATGCAATAAACAGCTACCTCAATGCCATATCCATTTTCATGCTACTGACAGCACTGCGGAAGAAATATCCATTGTTTAAGAAAAAAGTACAAGCTTTTGGATTTCCTCCAATCTTTTATTTAACTACATTAAAGTTCTACTGAGTTTTCCTCATAGTGCTTCTTGGATTGATAGGTTTATTGGCCTTTCAAGAATGAAGTGTTCTACTGATAAATTGTTTAATTGCAATGTTTTGACTACAGAGTTTCATCAATTGGCCAAAAATAACAGCATGTGCGGAGATAACTAATTCTTGCATTCTAGAAAACAGTCTGTGGTAATCTGTATTTCTTCATTAGGATAATCTACAGTTCAGCTTTGTGTTTAAAAGTGTCTTTACCACCATATGTCCTTGCAGCTCATCATTAAATACCATTGATTATGAAGCATTCTAATATGTGTTAAAGTTACTGTTATGAGGGAGAAAAAAGTTTTGGTTCTTTTTAAAGTGAGTTTTATTTAGTTTGCTTTTCATTATGAACATGTTGCTTTAATTCATACCTGTTAAACATTTTGAAAGGCGAAAGCAGGCAGAAGTAGACATATTCTTAGATGATTACTGCAAACTGTAGTCAGTATGTCTTGTATTTAGGAATGTTATGTTTTGAGAACTAAGGTCTCACAGTATAATAAGGTCAAGTCCTGTCACTAGAAACGTATGTTGCCAAAGGCATTGTGGAGGAAGTACGATCTGCTAATAAGACCTCTAGTCATACACCAAGAACTTCTCAAACTTAAATGGACTTTCAGGCTTGTCACATTGTACCATCAGTACTTTAACAAACTATACATTCTCCTCCTAAAACGAATACACTTTGAATCATACATTAAATGGCTGACATATAGAATGGTTCTCAGTATTCTTTTTTTTTTTTTAAATCTTATTTTAATCACTATAATGTCCAGGTAATATTCACTATGTGTTTTTTTCTAACTTTAAAAAATTCTGGATAAGATCTTTGAATAAATATATATTTTTTTAAAGGTCACCTAAAGCATTGTTTGTAATGTAAATGTAAAGCAAATAAAAAAGATCTATATGTTGTGTTAGCAGACTTGTAAGCAAATGCATAAATTAAGAGGAAATTGGGCTTTCAATATGTCTGTGGTGCCTTTTCTTGATACAAGATACAATGATACAAAGCAATATTAATCGGAGCACTGCCATAGATACAGTTAAGCCTCCTGTCGCTTGATATGTAAATTACAGATTTCCCAAAAGTAGTTCATTTGCATATCAAATCATAGGTGATATCATAAACAGGAGATAGTGTAGAACCTTTTAAAACCCTTTATGAATTTGCTTGCAATTCTGCTAACATGATGTTTTGATATTTTGTCTTTGTTATATGCCCTATACAGTGCCAAATTCAAGACCATGGCACATTTCCTTCAATATTTGTGTGCCATTAAGTCTGAATGTTGCAAGTATAGGGTCTGCTGAATAAAGAGAGAAGTTTAAACATAAGGCCAAAGTAGCCGAGTTGGAAAAATTCTTCCATTCAGCTACAGTGGAGATTTTTTCCAACTTGGCTACATTGACCAACAATTTGAAATTCTCTCTTTATTGAGTAGACACTTATTGCCAGTACCACTTAAACATATTAAACAATGCAAACGTGTCTAATATTATAAAGCACTGATTTCCAACTAGAGGTTGTGGGACTAATGTGGCCCTCAAGGGTTTTATTTCCAAAAGCCTGATGGTTTCAAACTCAAGTGTATGCTTTTGCTTTGTTTGTGTCCTTCCACATAAAAAGTGGGACAACACTGTTATATAATGTAATGAATAGAATCCAAAAATACAAGTAATTTTAATGACATCATTAATGATTACTAGCACATTTTTTAAAAGTTTATAGAATACTGACTTTCCAAATAAATCCTACTAAAGCCCAATTTGTCTCAGAAGAAGAAAAACCCTTATTGTCTCCAAGGATAAAATACATCATCACTTATTAAATTTGATCAGGCTCATATCATCATTTTTATTTATTGTGCCAATTAATGCATTCCAAAAAATATATCCTAATCTTTCTTGAGAGTATTTGCATCTGCAATTACAATACTCTGTTTTTGCTCTGTATAACACTACACCCCTACAAATAAATCCCTTAAGAAAAATGATTCCACTTTCTGTCTCTTGACTATTCCCTTCTTCTTGGTGTGAGACTGCAAGTGGTGAAACAGAGCTGTATATTTTCAAATACAGTGTGACTTAGTTGTAAAGTATGGAGTAAAGGGACAAGATCGTTTGGTATGCAAGGGGAGAGATGCAGGTGTAGTTGGAGATGGTCCAATTTAAGGGCAGGCAGAAAAGGTTTGGAGGGAACAAGGATGGAAAAGTTTCAAGACAGTCTGTATTATAGAAAGTCAAAAGAGCAGGCCAGGGATTAGACCTAAAGGAGAGTAGGAGAAATGAATACAAAGATAATGGTTAATGGAAATAAGGACAGCCTTCAGCCTTCATCTCAAAATTGAGCAACCTGTATGAGCATTACCATTTGTATGCCCAGCATAATACAAGTATGATTTTTTTTTACCCAAAATATTGGTTAATAAAACAGATTTTATTTTCAATGCTTGGGTCTCATACTTAGACCTTAACATTTACCAGCACATACTTGCTCTCCTCTTGCTGATTGGTTAATCATTTAGAATCTTACATTCCCATAATACAATGAGCTTTATGGCAGGCATGTTGATATGTATTACTAAACATATCTTTAAAACATGTGAACTGTGACAGGCCCACTTTAATCTAACCCTTTATTTCCATTAGAATACATGTTGAAGCTGTTCTCGTTTATTCTTTAAAGCTTATGATTGGAGCCACTTGTCCTCAGCTCTTTTTTTCTGGAAATAGCTGCATAAATTCCCCTAAAGTACTGTGGCAAAACTCTTTGAAATTGAAAAGACTTGAGTAAAGTTTATTAATAACCAACTCTTGTTTCCAGTAAAAATGACTCAGCTGCATCTATTGATTTATACATTTTTAAAATTCATTTTATTTGTTATCTAAAGGGGTAGAAACCAGATCTTCATAATTAGTACCAAGAAGTTCTTGGATAGGCCTATTGTTCCCAACATGTCCTGACCTGACCTTATTTGTGTGTGTTGTTTGTTGGCTTTACTTTATTTTTAAGCAATAGTCACACACATACATTAAATCAAATGCTTGAGTCATTGTATAAGAAATATTCTTGGTTGGCAATTCTCAATCCTTATAAGGACAATATTGTCAACCAAGTTAGTGGTAGTGAAGGGGTAAAAAAGTTAGTCACCATGCCATAGTGAATTTTCTAGCCAGCATTATGTTTACCTGGGCATTATAAGTGTTAGGAACTGCCATTCTCTATGTTCTTAAGTGCTTTTTGGGAGTGTTTCACCTATAGCCACTTCACCAAATGGTTGTTTACCAAGGTAAAGCAAGGCTGCAAGACTTACTGAGGATCCCTAGGGCAATAGTACTCAGAATTCTGGCAAAGAAAAAACAGGACAGATACCAAGATCAAAAGTGGATAGTCAGGTAGAAGCTGAGGTAAAAACACTGGAACAGAGAGCATATGCAGGAACAGAAGCCAAGGTCAAAACACAGGAGCTGGTAGAGGAGTACCAGCTATTACCTGTCATTAAAATGACAGGTAACAGCTAAAATCACAGAAACAATGGAGAATATTTATAAGATTTACGACAAATTCCGCCCCGGGTAGCAAGTCGCCGCAGCTTGATAGATTTGTATATTAAACCCTTCTGTAGATTTTTGGTGATTTACTCCTCATGGAAGAGCTTTCTGGTTCAGGTAATGCATAGGATAAACCTGACCTCATGGAGGTGTAGTCCCTGATAGCAAATCTATATGACAGTAATAGATTCTGTGTGGAGGAAAATCATAGACTTGTTTCTTCTTAAAAATATAAGATACGGAGGAGGAATGCTTGGAAAATTGACAGAAAATGTGATAGTACTACATACTGAAAACAATTTAGGTAGACTACTATTGAAAAATAGTTAATTTAATAATAAATTTAGAAATTTGTCCAACACTCCAGTCAACAGTGATATTATGGAGGGACCGCTGGTACTAGAGAACTAGAGGAAAAGAAGGAGGACAAGACTCACCAGCCTAGAGAGGAAGAACTAGTCTCTTGTCTTTAGTAGAGAGGTATTCCTATTCCTCCTTCGGTGCGGTAGGTGCGCTCTTCTTCTCACAATACATACAAAAACCATCAGTGTGCCTTTGTTTTTTCTCTTCAACTGAGAGTTTAGAAACTCTGAGCGAAATTGGCTCTTCATCAAGGGTAGAGATTAGAATACTTTGGTGCCAGACTAACCAAAGATCTGCAACTTTTCTATTTCTGGGCTTGCCTTTCTCGGATACAAAGGTCAGTCTTGATGGCTTGTGCTATGACCTCTTCTAGATCTTATAGGAGATCTTTAGTTGATAACTCATCTTTGAGCTTCTTAGACAAACAATTCAGAAAGACTACAACCTGGGCATCATTATTCCAAGACACTTTGGCTGCTACAGTTCTAAAATCAATAGCATATTCTCCTACAGAGCGATCCCCCTGAGAGGCATGGAAAAGAGACAGAGAGGCAGTAGCAATTCTGCCCAGAATATCAAAAGTCTGACGAAAAGCCTGAATAAATTAAGTAATGGTTTGGTACAGAAGAATTACATTCCCAGTAAGGAGAGGCCCAGCTTAGGGCTTTTATAATGAAAACTAATTTTATATATGATACATTTTCATGAAGTATACTTTTTCTGTAAATATTTTCTTTGATATACATATTCTTTGTTGCACTAAAACAGTTGATAGTTACCATATTCAGACCAACAGGCTAGGATTTTGTCTGACAGCAAAGGAATAAAGTAACCCACAATAGCACAGTCAGTTTAAAAACAAAATGGAGTTAGTTGGAACTGAATAGAACATTGATTGAGATATTCGCTGCAGGCTGTGGGTTCACCAGTAAAGTAAAGGGGAGCAGCTAATTTTAGAGGCTTGACATGAATAACAGGTGTAGCCAGAGGCATGGCAGAAGCAACTGACTGGACTTGAGTAGAAGCTGGAACCGGAGCAGATCTGGCCACTGTCTTGTAATGGCAAAAAGCCAAATCTGCCATAATACGTGAGGGCAGTAATATGCAGAGCAATCTATGGCTGTGATAATAGGAAATAAGTTCCCATCACGAGTGTCAAAGACTAGTCATCAATGGGCATGCAATAAAGAAAGAGATTTGTAAGAATGTAAGGCAAGGATAAAGTTTAAATAAGCCACCAAAAAAGCTTCTGGTGAGTCAGCAAACATGCAAGTTTTTTTTTTAATTTCTTGTTGTTATTGTATTTTGCATTTTCATGGCTAGCAGGCTTTTAATATGGAGCTAACACTGAGCAGATTGGCTACATTGGCTACAGGCCAATGTTACATCTTTGGATGCAATCACATGGCAATATTTTTTTAACAAAGGGTGCCTAGCCTACTTTAACATTAGACAGCTCTGCAAATAAATTGAATGTCCACTTTTCAATGCAACCTAAATCTTTATTAAATCATAATACATTTAAAAAAGAAAGCTGGGCCGTGCAGGTAGTGCCTAAAATGTTAATGTACCAGTTACTAAAAATAATCAATAAAAAGGACACCCGTATATAAAAAAAGTTTATCCTTTAAAAAAAGGATAAAATATCTGCTTTAATCATATTTCGTGCTTTGAATGTTATTAGTACATCTAAAATCTATTTTTGTAAGATGCCCACAAAGAGGTCTTTCCAGTTTATTATATAACATGGATTGCAGTTTCACAGGAATGTAATTCTTTTCTGTTATTCCTCATCCTTTTTTGTCCCTATGTTGTTTGTCTCACAGGTGCTGTGGGTCATTAAAGACGATATCTCTACAACAATCTATAGAAACATTTCTCTTTTATTGAAAGATGATTGAATGTGAGTTATTTGTACAAATGCAACTTGGCCATGGAGGTTAACCTGCATATGCATTGTATTTTCTACTTTAGAAACTAGTCCCAGAGTGTAAGCTCTTATGAGATATGTTATATGTATTGCTGTATGTTTATACTTTTCATTCAGGTACAGACGTGCAAAAAGTGTCATTACAAAATAAATGAAACATAAATATATTTTAATAAAAAATAGTTTTGTCTCTGCCAACTTAATATTTCACATATAAGCTCCCACTCTCAAGCAAAACAACAATTATATATCTGTGTGTTAGCTTGTCTTGTAACTGTTTGTCCAAAACATGCCTGCTCTTCAAAATGTTATATTCCACACACAGTGCCCAAAAAATATTGTATAAGTATTGTATAATGTAAAGCAGAGAAAGGGATCTTATATTTTTGTCCCTCAACTCTTTCTATCCTATCTCCCAAGCCCTCCTTCTAATATTACATCACAGAACACATAGACGGATGTAACCACAAGTTCCACAGAAAGAGTTTGATTCCACAATAATAAAAAATGACAGCATAAGAAAAAAAATAAATGCATAGTAAAATAGCTGCTATATGAGAAAAGTTAATCAATAACTGTAGCAAGATCAAACTTCTACCATATACATTATGATGATTAAATATAGCAATAAAATATCAAAAAAGTGCTTTTAAGCTAACTTCCTCATAGAGCTCTGTATCTCTCTAGTACTGGAGAATTACCTTTCTTACCTTTTACTTTTTTTTAAATACATTACAAAATGCTTTCATTTTTACATTTATTTATAAAACACCATCCATTTACAGACCTTGGTACCCAGCACAGAGGGGAACTACATGCTATGGTAGATGAATATGAACAGGCTGATACATTAGATAGAGAGCCCTGCTCGCAAGCTTCCATTCTAGATGGAGTGGGGGACAAGAGACACCAAGGTGAGTGAAAAGACAAAGGGGAAGGTGGTGGTAGGAACAGTTTTTGGGGGCAGTTTGAGTTAGGTGGGTTTGTCCAGAGATTAGTGTGTATTATAGTTGGATGAATAGTATGCTTCCCTATTTCTAACAATATTTGGGACCAGTGAGAGCTAGGTTGGCTTAAGGTTTATTAATAAGATGAGTTTAAGCTTCCATAATGAGGTGAGTTTTAGAAGATTGGAGTCCCAGAGAAAGAGGACAAGTCAATGCAGAGCAACAAGTGAGCAAGAAAAGCCTGTATCCACATTTTGAATAGTTTACAGGGGAGGAAGATGAATCAGATGTAGACCAGTCAGGAGAGTATTACAGTAGTCAAGATGAGAGATCACTTGCAACTGCACTAGGATTTGACCAGCCTCTTTGCTGAGGAACAGGTGAATGAGTGCAATGGTTCTGAGGTACATTTGATGGAATTTGGCCAGGGACTGAACATGGGTTTGAAGGAGAGGGATGAGTCAAAGACACCCCCAAGACATTGGGCTAGGTCAATGGGTACAATTGTATAATTTTTGATGGTAAAGTAATGGTGAAGTGAGGTACAGGACAGAGCTTGAGGAGGGATGATTAAAAGTTCCATTTTAGAGATACTAAGTTTTAGTTATTGATCAGACATCCAGGTACAGATGGCTGAGAGACAGTCCTAGACATGCAATATGACAGAGGAAGTAGGTCAGGAGAGAAGAGGTAGATCTGAGTGTCAACCTCCTTCAGGTGGTATTGGAAGCCAAAAGAGTAGATGGGTTTTCCAACAGAGGAGGTGTACAGGGAAAACAGCAGAAGGCAAATCTCCGACCCTTCCAGAACACGAACAGAAAGTGGAACAAAGGATGACGTCGCGCCAGCAAGTGACATTGTGAAGGAGCTCTCAGATAGATGTGACTCAATTCAATAGAGAGCCATGCCATTTATGCCCATCTAGGCATATATTGCAAATATGTGTAATGTGGTTTTACTTCCCCTTTAATGCAATGCCTACATTCACTCAGTGTTCAGTCATGTTGGAGTTTGTCCTGACACTGTATTTATACTTGGTATGACTACCTAGTTCTAAAATTTGACTTTGGTTATTCTTTATTTTCATATCCTGTTTTTCTAACTTTTGGCTTGGCTTTGGAAATTCCAATATTCTTATACCCAGATAATCTGACTTTGACTTATGATAATTCTATTCTTTGTTCATCTGTTTATTCTATAGATTCTAAGCTTCTCTGACTCATCATAACGCAATATAGCCAGTACACGACACAACTTAGTATTAACATTTTGTCTTGGCTCCATAGATATTACAAATGCCAGGTGAAAAGGAATGTATTTTCTGTGACCAGAAGAACCTAGCTGGTGGCAGGACTGGACATTGTGACCTGACATTACAATGAGTCCGGTAGCTATTGAAAAGGGAAGTCTTTAAGGGGTGGAAAAAATAATGGGTGCAGCAGGTGCAATGCACCAGGGCTTGTGCCTTCTTAGGAGGTCCTCTAAGGAGGTTCATGACAGACACTCTATCCAGTATCACTGCAATATTGGCCTAGTGTGGGCAGAGGAATTGTTTTTGCACCAGGCCCTTAGTGATCTTGTTCCACCTTTGAAACATTGGATAAAGGGAACACTTGACCCTAGAGACACAAAGGGTACGCAAAGCAACCACTTTCTATTATTTAGGGAATGTTGGTGCTAAGAAGCAAGTTTTTATTTTCTTTAGATTTCGAGGAACGTATGTCTAATTGCTGAATGTTTAGTCATTCTCATTTTATCCACATACTGCAGCATAGTCGAACATTGGTGAATGTTCACTGATTTACTTGTTTAAGAGAGGAGCACTGAAATATATATGGTAAATAAAATTAGTGAATTAGTGTAGGCAATGGACCAGATTCCCTGTGCGTCAGCTAATTTTTAACACTCTGGTGATATTAAAGTTTTAGTGGATCTACCCCACATGTAATGACTGGTTTTATTTTTCATGGAAAGAAAAAATTAAAAGTGAAACAACATTTTGTCACACTGTAGTGCATTTATTTAAACTGTACCTCTTTTGGAAGCACTGACTTGTCTTTGACACTATCATAACATTTTTATTTTATTAACCTTTATGTACCTATCTGTTATAATGAATTCAGAGGTTTTTCAAAATATAAACTGTAATTCAAACTTGCTCCTCTAAACCTGTTCAAATGCTCAGAAATTGTCACTATCAAAGAATATGTGATAATCCATGTAAATCAGATCATTCTCAATTATTATCTTTAACCTACATGTGCATTTCTCAACAGAGAAAATGTCAAACGCATTCTAAGCAGTGTAACTAAGGTATCATAGATTGAAAATGTAAAAGTAATTCAGTACTGCATAGGAAAATAGATAATACACTAACAATACTTATTTTTAATGTGTGCAATTCAGATGTCTTTCGCGTTTTGGCAAGGACACCTTCCAAGATTACTCAACACAGCAATATAACACAGCCATATAAAATCACCATCCACATAGTAATGGGAAGTAACATTTTTGATAAACTAGGATAATAGTATATCACTTTTTATTGCCCAAATATTATTCACTGTTGAGGATGGCATTACAGGAAATTGAGTGTAGCAGACAATTTTAAGTACCCATTGAGAGTAAATGGGAATTGATTAACAAACAGAGTTGATGATGAAGAATGGACCTTTTGGCATCGAGCTGTAAGTGGTACAACTGGACAGTGATTTGAAAATGTACTTCTTGATCAAGTACGGTTTAGTTTTGAAGTGGGAAGAGTGGCGCTTTATTGTGGCCAGCCTAAGGCACACCTTTGCTCGATATGCCACACCTGTGAGGTGGATGGATTATCTCAGCAAAGGAGAAGTGCTCACTAACACATATTTAGACAGATTTGTGAACAATATTTTAGAGAAATAGGCCTTTTGTGTACGTAGAAAAAATCTTAGATCTTTGAGTTCAGCTCATGAAAAATGGGGGCAAAAACAAAAGTGTTGCATTTATAATTTTGTTCAGTGTATACAAAAACTCCTCATGTTATTGTAAGCAACATCTTCAAGCTGACAAACATGATTCATAGCACATCACTTGTATGTGTCTCTCTATTTTTGTTTGTCTATATGTCAGTTGGTCCATATGTCTAGGCTGTAAACATTATTTAAAGTAATGTGCATCATTTATTTGCACTGATGCATTTTATGTGGAATTGTTTATTTCAGTTATTGCACTGGGCTGCAATGTAAATCAGAGAACAGTAAAGGAAGCTCTTAGCAGAGCTATGAACCTGAATGGTTACAAATTTCAAAACAGATGGGAAGAAAAGTGAACCCCCACAGTTTGCCAGATGTTGTAATTATTGTCAGACAGTTTGGCATATCACTACAAATAATTTCACTCTGGCATGTGACTATCCAGTTTTCATGATCAGAACAGCAAAAGAAAAGCAATTTCTTGAAGTGACGAGTGTAACTCATATGTTTCTGGTTTGTTGTCAAAATGAATTTTAACATGTACTTGGGATATTAAAAATAAGCAAAGAACTGTTTGAATTAGCATATCTGGAACGCAAATTAAAAGAATCTTGCCACGCTTTGCATGCTTACAGTCATTATATTTTATTGCTTTAGTTTACATCTAGATATAAAGTGATTAACTATTCGCTGACACGCATGCACTTTAATAAAATATATGTTTGCTAGTTATGAAACTGCTAAGATGAATCTGTTAACTCCCACTTAAAGGGACTGTCTGGTGCTCAAAATGCATTAATGTGTTTTCAAAGTACTTTAAAATGCATTTTTTTTACATTTTAAAATACTTACAGCTGATGAAAGCAGTTTGAAAGAAGCCAGGACTGCCCACACTAGCTGAGTAAAAGTCAATTTCTTTTTTTTTCTGCAGGATCCAATGAGAACAATTTCATTCAAATTAATGGAACCTCCTGGCTCTCTAGTGATGTCATCAGATAATGTGTTGCACTGTTAAGAGATCTTACTGTGTACAAGAGCAAGTCTACACAATGTATTATACTGTAGTAGCACAGGAAGTTACTAAATTAAACAAAACTTTAAATGCTCAGTGTCTGTATAATCAGTGCTGCCACACTTGCAGTAAACTTGCAGAGTAATCACTTGGGAGGGCTTGAGTCAAATATTAAAAATGTGCTTTATGCAGAATGCCTGCATCCAATCGTACTGGAAAAAAGCCTGTGCACTATACAAGCAGTAATCTTCATCTTGCACCAAAGTGAGTTTGGGGACTAGACTGTCCCTTTAATTCTTGATTTTATAATAATAACAATGATCCCATATAGAAGACATCTATATTATTTAAGGAGAATTGGACGTGAACAAGAAATGAGCTGTAATAAGATATATAAGACTATCCACATCAAACAAGTTAGTGAAACCAATTTCTTAGGGAATACCCAGCAATTGGCATAATCAATGTTAAGAGGGTTTCTCTTACAGATATTAGAAATTGGGCCCTCATATCCAGTACTATGTGCACAGAGCTGCCCCTTATATTAGTCCCAGTGGGATAGTTGGACACAGCAGTCACTTTAGCAGTAGTGGCACGTTGCTCCATCACGGCATGTTCATTTGGGTGCCAGTGTGAGAGTTTGGTGTGCTGTATTCACACCAAACTCTGTCATCAGCTGTGGACCTGCGGTCAATGTTTTCTTTTCATCAAATATGTCTGGAACATTCCTCTTTCCATGACATTGTCCTGGAACTGGAGGTTTACGCTCTTGCACAGCTGTTAAAAACACAGTGGCTTGAAATAAAAAGGAGGGGGAAAAAGTTTATTAGAGAGGGGTTAGATGTCATTGGTACCATATTGTACTTAAAGATCTAAACAGATTCTGGGAAATTAAGATGAACGAACGCATATATTGATATTAAACCAGGTTGGATCTGATTATAGCCGGTTCACTAGAGAACATACATATGTGGGGTTTTATGTAAACCAGCAAATGGCATTTAGTTTCTCACTTATTATGATTTTTAATCAATTGGACTTTTTTGTTAGCCTGTGGATTCAATTATATGTTTGCTCAATAGAGAACAAGTCACTTCTGAGCTTATAATATACCACTAAATATCACTCAATATTCCCGTCACTCACTTGAAATAAAAAGGAATTATTATTTATTTATTTTATATATTTTTTTGTACTGAAAAATCGATTCGGTACATAAGGACCAAATGCCAACCAGGTTACATGACAAATAATTATATTCTAGGGCTCTAGGCCACCAAGTTGTCATATGTGTAATATTTTAATCTTAGGATTAGAAGAAGGCTAGTTCATCATTATTATTTCCCCCTTGGGACTGAGAACTTCGTAGTATCTAAAAGCAAGCTTTCTCAATAAAGACTTAATTATCCATTGCCCACTATAGCTTATTGAGATTCCAATTGGAGGCTTAATGAAAATTGTATGAGCATTCCTTTAAATTAAGGACTTTTTGATTTCCAAAGTGGGTAAATTTACTGAAGTGAATGATAATGGGGATATTGATAAAACTGGACTCCAACCTGAAGAAAAAACTGTGAAAATCTCTCTCAGATTTACATATCTTGGCTAAATTAGAGGCCTTAAATAAACATAAGCCTGAACGAAGCCTCACCCTAGAACTAACAACAATAAAGGAACAAATAAAAACTAAAACCTTTGAGATAATAAATAAAAAATTAACTTTCGTGAAATAAAAGTGGTACCATGAAGCTAAAAGAACTTGGAAATTACTAACTAAGAAATTAAAATACCATCAAAATCTTTCTGGTCTCCTAAATAAATTGCTCAAGTTTTTTTGGGATTCTATAGCTCTTCAAATCACTTGCATGGAAACAACACAACTCCTTATGAGATTAAGACAATCCTGGGAAAACTAAAAATTACAAAAAATATCCAAAGATAAACTGGAAATATTAAATAGGCCCTTCTCTTTGAGAGAAGTAGAGGAAGCCATGGTTAATTTAAAATCAGGTAAGGCTCCGGGACCTGATGGGTTTTCGGCCCCCTTTGTTAAAACTCTTGGCAAAGTCATGCTCCATTGCTATTAAAATGTTTTTCAGGGTTTTCAAGTGGAGAACAAATACCCAAGGAAATGCCTATAGCCACAATAACCCCAATAATAAAACCAGGTAAAGACCCAGTATATACCTCAAATTACAGGCACCATCAGAGAGGCTAAAGGCAGTTATACCATCTCTTATACATTTTGACGAGTCTGGCTTCATATATGGTAGGGGTCCATCAGACAATATTCGGAAGTTGTCAAATCTAATATACAAAGTAAACTCAGAATGGATTCCAGCTGCCCTGTTATCTATTGATGCCGAAAAGGCGTTTGACAGGGGTAGCTGGAATTTCCTGGATGCAGTACTAGAACGTTTTGGGCATCACGGGCACTTTCACTGGACCCTTTAACTATTATGATCAGGAACAATCCTGAAATATATGGTATAGCAATAAAAATCACTGATCATAAAATAACGCTATACCCGTATGACGTGCTCCTAAACCTATTGAGGCCGGACAGGTTAATCTCTGAAGTATTGAGAACTGTGAATATATACTCTAGGTTCTCATACTATAAAATAAACTTTAAAAAACACAAATAGTTACAAAATATATCTTCCAGGTGAAGATACAGTTTTACTCAAACATTTATATCATTTTGACTGGAATAACCATTTAATAGAATATTTGGGCCTGAAATTGGGTTTAGACCTCCAAGGATCTGTTAGGGCAATATACACTGATCTGTTCAAGGACCTCAGGGGGAAACTATCTGGCTGGAAGGGTTTGGAAACCTCTTGGCTTGGTAGAATTGAAACAATACATTCATATATCATCCCTAGGGCGCTCTACCCTTTTAGAACGATGCCAATTAGAGTCCACTCGGATGTCCTGACTCAATTTCAAAGATTGTTTACCAACTACATCTGGTTGGGGACAAACCAAGAATAGTCCAAAAAATATTGAAAAGAAAGCTTTAAGAGGGAGGTACAACATTTCCAGATATATCAAGGCTCCATGAAGCATGTATGGTTATACACTCTCCTGAATGGTTTAGCCCCAGAATTTGTGCTTTGGACTGGCATAAGATGGAGTTAGCAGAAAGTTTTCCTCATCATCCAAACAGTATTTTTTGGAGTAGGAATAAAATCTTAAAAACATATCATACACAAAATCCCATTATACACAATTGTCTAATCACCATTCATAAAGGTAAGAAAAAATTGGGCATCACAGATGCATTTTCATTAAATGCCCCCTTTGACTTTCTCTCATTTGAAATTTGTGACCTTGGGACATCTGACTGGACTCAAAGTGGCATCAGGGAGATGGTAGACTTATGTAACCATGGTAAAATTTGTGCATTTAATGACCTTCTGCAAACCTTCAACCTCCCAACAAATTCCTTATTTCCTCACCTAAGGATTAAGAGCTACATCTCAAAGACGAAGATACTTCCGTTGAATCATCCTGTGGTTGTGTTTTTATCAAATATCACAAAAAGAAACGGATATCTAGGGTACTTAACTTATTTGACCAAGCAGACCCTGTATCTAAATTCCCTCAGTTTGGTGAAATGGGAGACCCTCACCACCAAATCATTCTCATTGGACGAATGGCTAAAGGGTCTATACTTAGTAAGGAAAAACATACACTCTGTATCACTCTTGGAGACGCATATTAAAATAATTTATCAATGGTATTTGGTTCCCACTCGGTTGAATAAGATATCTGCCATTTATTCTGATTGCTGCTGGAGATGTCTCCAGGAATGTGGACATATACTTCACATTTGGTGGGACTGGAGGTAACTATCACATTTTAAGACTCAACTTAATTTAGCACTTTAGTCAATATTTAAATTATCAACATATATCTCTCCACAAATCTTCATATTTCATATGGACCTAGTAAATTTCAGTCAGACCCAGAGGAAGTTATTGGTACACATCCTGATGGCCACCAAGATATGTCTGGCAAGAAGTTGGAAGCAAACCCAAACTCCAAACTGGACAGTTGTAACAGCCCAGATTCAATATCAAAGGTTAATGGAGTTGGTTTTTTATTCCCGACTAGGCCAGCAGTATCTTCACAGGGAGATATGGAGCCCCTGGAAGATATTCTATAATAATATTCTGAATGCGTAGGTTAGACCTACCTGGGTGGTATCCTAGGGCACTGAATACAGCTGTGACCTATTGTGAATTCTGGGTGAGATTGGTGCGAATTGGGTCTTTGGACTCTGATCAATCTGTTTAAATACCCCCATTCTCCCCCCCCCCCCTCTCCCAGGTCCTCTGAAGTCTGGTGAATGTTGGGTGAATTAAGTTTCAGATAAAAGTAATTTCTGGCCTTGTACTTTAATAGAAAATAAGTGTTATGATTATTAAATCTCACTTATAAAACACAAAACTATAGACATGTTGCAATGTGCATGAACCTTTTATACTAATGTATTTATTCTCCTTTATGTATTTACGTACAAATAATATATTGTGGAATGTTTTTGAATTGTGTTAAAAATCTTCACTCCTACTTGCGGTTTTATTAATAACCCGAATAAAAGAAAGATAATTTTTTTTAAAATTAGTAATGGGGGAGTACGTGAGGAATAACTTTTGGAGCCCTGTCCATTGTAGTCCTCTATTCCTTCAGCTTTGCATCATGGAAAATAAAGTAGTATGTCCAAATGTAACCAACACTATCCTAAACCCCTAAAAATTATGACATTTACCCTACTTTCATCATAAAAATAATTATGTCTATAAAAATACATGTAACATATATGCTAATTTCCAGGCTGATTAGTTTAATTCTAAAGTTATTGTCAAACATATTTAAATAATTTAACCCTGTAATAATTTAATATCTAGAACATTATTTTTGTGGCTGAATAAGATTTTTTTTTATGTCTGGAAGGAAATATGAAACACTGTTACTGAACTGGACTATTAGTGAGATTGTCTATGGTTTTTATTTCTGACACAATCATTTTTCATCATTGAATGATCCAGAAATGAATTTTTTCTTAATACTTAAGACAAAAGGAAACCACAACCAACAGACCATTTGTTGTTATCTTTTAATCCCCTG
Organism: Pelodytes ibericus; assembly: GCA_036172795.1. NCBI lineage: Eukaryota > Metazoa > Chordata > Amphibia > Anura > Pelodytidae > Pelodytes > Pelodytes ibericus. The sequence continues at coordinate 128,719,817 of CM069859.1, forward strand.
TGGTTAAAGCTCTTGGTTATTTGTGCATGTTGTATTGTAAAACTAGACAGATATGAACAATAAAAAATCTATACATATTACCATCACTGCTCAACCAACTGTTGAACTTCAGTCATAATGCTCTCAATTTGTGAGTGTGTTTTGAGAGCATTTTCTTTTTTTATAAAGCCTAGCAGGGTACAATACTAAAATGTATTATAAAACAAGAAGTCTATTGTTTATATTAGATAACACACTGGAGGGGTGTAGCAATAAAGAAATAAACCAGCAATATAAAAAATTATATTTTATTCTAAACTATTCTCATATTCCTTCACAGGGAAGGCTAGAGCTGGTTATACATCCCATGAAAATCCTACGCAAGTTTTGCAATCTAAAGCCAGCATTGCCTGATTAATGCCTTGTATGCATTGCCTTGTATTTAACATGATCACCTCTCCCATGTTTCCAATTTGCTGTTCTTCTGTTGGTTCCTTTCTAAAATGTTTTTACAGCCTGACTTATATTATTATAAATAAAAATTAAGCAATATCTTGCTCAATGCTCTATTCCAGATACCAAGATGTTATCGTACATGCCTTGATCACAACAAAGGTTTATCCTGAAGTTTTGTTTCTTCATGTTTGAGTTTTAACATTCATTTTATGATGTTTCCATCTATTTCATTATGTACTACAATATTTTCCCCTATCAGCACTATAGGCCACCTAATTGCTCTTCTGACTTAAAGGTCTCCATTTACAGCCAGCAATGACACCAGTCTTGTTTTTTTTTCCCACAAAGAACTCTGGAAAACATAAACCTTAATGTAACTTAAACCTTAAATGAACTTGAAAATTTGAATTTTGAGATGTAATGAAATAGTAATCGAGATCTATTTATCAATTGCACTTTCATTTGCCCCTTAGTTAAAGATGTATGCTGGTAACAGAGCTAGTTAAAAGGATATCCTTTGACATTCTCATTAACTTGTCAATTAGCAATTTAACTGTAATCTATCTAATACGCTGATAGTCTACATAAACCAAGTCACTTCTTGTTAGCCATTTCCTGATCATTGTGGCATGTTGCTGTGGCATGTGGTTTGTGTCTTGTCACTTATCTACTCCATGCACTGCTAGGGCTTACCCTATCATTCTGTGGACTGAAGATATATTTGGACCCCTTTTCTCATTATCAATATCTAGTTAATTAAGTGCATTTAACATTAATATAATTCAGCTACGAGAAACCGTCCTTCCCCCAAAGTATAATATTTGTAACTGTATTGTGGGAAACCATTATATAAATAGAGGTAGTAACAGGATCCCAAATGCCCCCTTAAATCCAGTGATGGCTATCCTTGGCACTGCAGATGTTTCGGAAGTACATCTCAGTTACCAATGACCAAAAATATGTTTCATGTCATTGGAATGTGCTTCTTGACATTCAAGGTTTCCTAATGTAGTGCATGTTCTTTAATTTAATAAAATTATTGAAAACAGCATGTTAATTTCCTAGTGAACTACAATTATAAACTATAGGATATAATGCATACACTATTCTGAAAGCATTTCTGAAAGATTGTATCAGTGAATGTGCAACGTTTGCCCTCCCTCCAAAGAAAGAATAAAAATCCAAATATGTCAGACAGAAATTAACTGAATAAAACTCAAAGAACCACTGTTCAGGAGTACAGAGATGAAACTAAACACACTACTCACTTTTTATCTCTTGTATTCTGTAACTCCTATTTGAAGGCAAAGTCTTTATTTCTCCATCTTATTCTGTCAGAACTTAAAGTCTTTTGTTAAATTATTTAGAGAAATACAGGCTGCCAATCAGAATAGGATTAAAGGCATACTTGACTTCTTTCTTGTGTCTTCCACTGACCCGCCACTATCAATTTCATTTGACAAAACAAGACAAACAAAAAAGGCGGATTTCAAGTAGATCTCTCTAGAACTTATTTTAAACTCATTGGAGACTATGTGAAAACAAACAATAATGTTTGGTCCAGTAAAGAAATATTAAGTATTAATAATATTCATTCCTTTTGTATATCTGTTTCAAGGGTTGCTCTGTCACACAGAGTTGACAACATTGGAATTTGAATGGAAACTAAAAATAGTCATTTTCATCAAAAATGACGATATTAGTAATAATATCACTATTAAAAAAGTAGGTACCACTTATCTGGTCTTTCATATATTTCATCTTTCATTTATCTTTGTAGACCTCAACATGATCTTACCTGCTTTCCAAATAAACTCTCACTCCATTTCAGCACACTTATTTCATCCCCATTTTCCTATTTCATTTTTGCTCTTTTTATCCTTCATTTGTCCTCTAATTCTGCCTAATATCCAAAAAATATACAACATACATACAATATACAACAAACATACAATACAATGACCATTTGTCATGTGAGCCCTTCCTTCCTTTTTGAACCCATGTTTCGTGTCATATATTCTCCATCCTTGTTGTCTAATGTCTCCACTTTCTGGGAATCCCATAATCCTCTCATGAAACTTATCATCACTTGTTCTCACAAAATTGTTACTCACCCTCAGCTGTTTAAAAAGTGTATTCCTTCAAAACGTTATGTAACTTTTGTGCTTTTCTTAAAAATAATGTTAGATGTTTGTAGCACAACAAATTTACATAGGAGGAACTTTATGTCTGTGGTACATGATTCAAGATTTAAAATAACTGTAATTTTGTTTGACGTTACATACGTAAACAATTCTCCTATGATATCATTGAATGCTTGCTTAGTTTTCGCTCACATGCTTCACAGAAAATGTAATGCTCTCTGCCAGATGTCATCAAAGTTCCTTTGTGGTCAGCCATATTTTTAATAAGATCTTCATGGCCAAACCTGTTTAGTCAAAGTTTATATAGCTTACTATTATGTGTGACTTTACTCTTTTAAAAGCAGAATAGATCCATTTTGTAAAATTCATTACTGACACTCTACTATAAAACTTGTTTAGACTATGGTTCTATTCACTAAAAGGTGAATCACAGATGAGTTGAGATGAACATTTTATCTCAAGGACTTAACTATACATTTTGAAAACTTGCTGAGTTTCTCCGGCTTGAAGAGTTCAGCATTATGTAGAGCCAACGGTTCATCTTTTTATTGGGTCTGCCTCTGCACAATGTATAGTCGTTGAGATTAAATGTTCATCTTATCTCAACTCGTCATCAACTCACCTTTCATAAATAGTCCCATATATTTCTAGCTTGGCATACGATAGAAAAAGTAACGGAAGTACGTACAATCTAACAGTTTAACAGAAAACATTTTATGCTACGAATAATAATCTCCTTGGACTGCTCTGAGTAAAGATAAGTCCAAACTCAATGTTCTCTCACTGATTCAGTTCTTTATAGGAACATTGGCAGTGCCAACATGTCAACCTTACAAAACGTCCGCAGACACACAACAGACCTTGCAAAGTTAAAACCTTTTACAAATTGTTATATACTGTACATCCATACCTAGTGATGAGACTTTCTAGTGTTGTGGAGAGCATCCCTCTCACACTCCTCCCTATCACCTAACCCAGCACAGCCCCCCCCCCCCCCCGGGCACATAGTTCTAAAAACATTTTGCATAAACAGTTGTGCGGATTATTTCACTGGATTTTATCCAAACTTATAACAATGATCTTCAATGTCTGTGACCTAATATTTGTCCTTTTTGGACCAAACACCAATCCAGTAGAATCCAGGACTGTTAGAAACCACTGTTAAATCATAGAACATAACATGGGTCCACTAACTCTGTCTATTGTTTCAAATTTTTGCGTTCCTTTTGGGACATGATGATGAGATAATTGTTTTTTTTACCTAATTAAATAGTATCTCTCAAAGGCCATGGTAAGTAAATAAAAATCTTCCAAGCAAGTGATGCACATAAAAATAAGTAAATTAAAAGCAGGAATAAAATTGTACAAAAAAAAAAAAAAGATTACAAAAAAACACAGCCTTATTCTTTTATGCAGATTTTATTAAACAACATATGAATTTGATAGGATCTAAGAACGAATCTGGCAACATTTTGAAAATAATTTAACATTCATATTATCATAATAGCAGATGTAGGTCTGGCTTAAATCCTGCATATGTGAATCCACCTCCCAAACTAAAACCAGAAAACAGTAAGGAAATGGAAACACCCAGAGTTTATCATGAAATGCAAAAGAAAAGGCATTAATTAAAAACAGTGAAAACCTAACTTATAAGGGTTCGTACAATCTCAGTCTTAGTTAAAATTACTTATTTTATCTTTCACTTATCTGTAAAATGTGTCCTTGTAATTTCTTTGCATTCTGCTGGTTTATTTTTAATTCAGCCCAATGACATAACTTCCTCAATTATAGTAAATGTAAACATATTTTATAAAGGTATAATGTAAATGTTCACTTACAGTAAAGATAGTGAAACAATAATATTATCAGTCCATGTATATATTCCAGGCACCTTCTTTGTTAGTACCACCATCAATTATGTAAATTCTTGGTTTTGGCATTCATTCAGCATTAATGTCATGTTCATCCCTTGCTTTTATATTTTCTTGCTTCTCTCACATGAGTTTTATGTACTTCCATTAGTGTTTAATAGAACTATTTGCCTTGGCACATTGCTTCATGGTCCCTCCCACAATCCTGGTCACATGATCTTGTATTCTATTTAGAGTTTCCGTTCAGTAGTGTACTGAGCTTTATCTAGCTGTCCAAAGGATACATTCTTTGAACTAACAGGACCATTTTAGGATAAACGTGAAAAAAGAGGGGGATGGTGTATCACCAAAATGCAAAAAATGAAAATAACAATAAATACCCTTGTGTACAAACGCTGCCACTCTTAGCACTCCTCGATGTGCTATATATAACAGAGATTTGGTGAAGGGACTAGGGCGCAGAGTGTTACGCAGGGAACATGTACAAAATAATAAAAATATATATAGTGCAACAGAGTAAAAATACACTGTGTGAGATAATGTGTGTATTTTAGTGCACTCACAAACATCCAGGTAAAACAGGCGTCAAAGAGGATAAAATTCCATTAAAACCTCTGTTTAATAGAATCCATATGTAAACAAACCATCTGAAAAAATAGTCCACAGGAGCAGCTGGTAAGGGTTCCAGTCCGGTGAAGAGATTGTTCCAATAGCTCAACGTGTTTCTCCGGGGGAAATTTTGAAAGTCCCGGCTTCCTCAGGAGTTAATTTATTATTTTTTACATGTTCCCTGTGTAACACTTTGCGCCCTCGTCCCTTCACCATTTCAGGATATCCAGGTATGCCTATGTCTGTACCTGTTAATTAGTGAAATAAATACTCTGCAAGAAAAAGGTCTGCATGATGTGTGTCCTATCACATACACAAAACATCTTGAAAGAGATCTGGTTGCGCCAGCGAGAGTGGATATACTACCACAGGCCAGCAGTACTGGTATAGATGCTCAAAATACACATAACGTTTTATGAATAAGCAAGCAATTTTTAAAGGCTGGATTCCAACACAGTCAGTTCAAGCCAGACCAGTGAAAACATATGTTTCACCCTGGATTAAATGCATTGGCAAATACAAGCTATCCAGCAACCTTCAATCATTATTACCTTGTTAACACCTTCATGCTGAATGAGGCACATCAAGGACACAAGGCTGAAAAATCAAGTAAGGTATATGATATGCTGTGAGCTTACAACAGCAAGTCTCATGAAAGTCGATGACCTTCCAGAGACCTACAGAATTTGGAAATCTACCTTCAAGACTCCCACAGAAGATTTAGGCATATCTGCAAGAGAATAACTAAATCTTGTGGTGAAGTGGTTAGGTGCTGAATCCTAAGAACATGTCAAGAGACTCAGAGCGGTTCATGTAGACAACACAACTGCAGGTCTTGCTCTGATATGGAACAGATATATGTTAGCCCAGAGGCTATTGAGAATGCTCTCTTGGAGAAAGTACAGAACTAAAGCCAAGACAACCCCAAACTGCAGAAGTTAAGTGATCCTCTCTTGGAACTGGAAGTAGCTTGGGCAGATCCATATCTACCAAGACTAATCTACTCTGATACCGCATATGGTATAAACCCAATTAGAGAAACAAAAAAAGTGTGCACTCCGTTCAAAGACGTGATTAAGCGTAGACACACGCGAAGCACGTAAGTTGGTCTTCCCCTCACAGTCTTTGTTTTGTATCCGGTCTGTCATTGCACTGAATAAAGCACTTTGGATTAAGCATTTATCAAGGAACGGAGTGCACACTTTTTTAATTTCTCTATATATTTGTACGCTGGATCAAGCGTTGTGAAGCACCCATCATTTTGATTATAAGAACAGTAAGTGGAGCCGGCTTACACCGCGAGGTGTTGACTGTACTATAAACCCAATTAGGCCAAGCTACCCTCTTCAAGACAAGTGGTCAATTCAAGGTTCAATATACAAACAGGAGAATAAAGTCTAAATTCTTCCTTTTTTCCTTTTTCAGTTTGTTCAATATTTGAATCATTTCAACCATGCAAACATGGTTAGTGAATACCACATTCAAAATGTGGCATCAGAGAGGGTGACAAATCTGTCCAAGGTTGGAGGTTAATATGAGTAATTAACCCCTACAATATTACTACCCCCTCCTGAAGCATACACCCCCCACTCCACCTCCTTGTGCATAGCAGTACATACACAACATCAGTAATTACTTGACTTACACTGTAAGTGCAAACCGAAATCCTGGGCTACAGAGAGAATCCCCCACTGGGTTCCATTCAGCTTTCACAATCAAGGGAGGCAAAACTTGCATCACCTTTTTGGGACGTATTAGCTTAGCTGCATACAAGCACCTGTTCCTAGCAAGTGTACTAAGAGTACAGAAAATAATCTGTCAAAATTCAGTTCATGTGTGCAGTCAGAACATTCAAGGGTCTACTTAAGGCCAAGGAATTTTTTTCCCCAACTCTGCTACATTTGCCTAAAGTTTGAAATTCACATGTCAGTTCCCTGCAATTCTCTCTTTGTTGAGTAGACCCTATAGATTATTACGTATACTGTAGTAGTGTTTGCTCCAGAAGTAGAAAATGTGTGTGGGCCCAGTGTTTCAGTCACGTGAATATATCCATGTGCCTCCACAGCTGTTGCTGGTTATAGACAACTGCAGCATCTTGTCACTTTATTTCTGCACTAGTTCTATTAGGATAGCATAGTGCATGAGTTGGATATATATATATATATATATATATAAATGTATGTATATGTATGCCAACAGCATTGCAGTAGAAGGGTACACACCTTGTGGGTGTGACTAAGATGCGTTAGTATATGTGAAGTCGTAGGTTGGTTATGGTTGGGGTCTCAAAATGATGAAAAAATGCAGAAGTTTTTTTTTTTAGGATTTTGCCTATGCAAGCGTTTGGTAGGGTAATTATATATTGAGCTTGAGATTACATTTTTTATGCTATGCCCAATCAATGGTTGAATCCGGATTTGTAAAAATATATAGATTCAGCATAAAATAAATACAACGTTTTAGTTATATGACTTGACCAAAGCATAATTAAGCTCACCCGTCACAGCATCACACTCTCAATAGGGTGAGACCTAACCCCACCTACTACCTAGTAGTAGAAGAAGTCTATGCTGCCACCAACTTTTTTAATAGGTTGGAATATGTGCAATTATGTCTCTTCCCAATAATCCCTGGATATTCAGCTGCAAACAAAGAAGAGTCAACAACCTCAACTATGTGCAAGCAGGGAAAAAGAAAAATGTTGGTGCGCTAAGCTTGTCAGACTCGAATTAAATATATGTGTAAAATGATGCCTACCTAACAGACATGAGTATGCTGCAAAGACAGTGTAATTAGCTACACAGTTTATAGAGAGAGTATATTTATATATTTATATATATAGTTTGCCAAAGATTTTGTGAGTGTGCACAAACACACGAAACTTAAAATTTACACCATATTCTTTTCATCTTTTGTTGAATATATACACATTTTTTTGCTGCAGATATTTACCTGGGATTTGAAACAACATCCTTGTAAGGGAGCACTGTCCATTTTCACTTTTTCTACATCTTGATATAGATACGCTTATTGCCTGTAGTTTCTAATCAAAATAACCGAAATGACACACCTGTATGGAATTTAACCTCCTGACTCCCGTCGCATAACCTTTTTGAATGTGCTGTTCGGTCGGCCTTCTGGTACCAGAGGTGTTTAAGTGATTAATCGAACTCTAACATCTCTCTAAAACTATAATATCTCAAAATTGTTTAAAATCCTTTCTTCTATCCCTTATGGGAAATTAATGCACTTACTCAAATGGGAAAAAGATGTGCAGAGGGAATTAGATATTGAAATATGGCAGGATATATTGAGCAATGCTTAAAGAAAAAAAAAAAAATACACTATACCAAAAATAGGTTAATCACTGTCATCTTAGTTGCTGCAAGAATATCTTAAGCTTTCTTGTGGAGAAATCTGTTGTTTCTCAAGAGAAAACTGTTATGCCAGTGTATATCCATCACTGTAGACACACAAGGCCAAACATGCTTTAAATATAGTTTTTAGAATATGCAATATAGCCACTCTGTACACTGCCTGACCTCGTGATATTTTTTATCTTTTAACAGTATTATAGGTTAGTTTTATATTCTACATGCCTAGATCTTGTTTTTGGCATTACCTTAACTGTAAGGCAAGTGAAAATAGCTGTTTTATCCAATTCAATTAAACTTTGTGGAATTTATTTATCAAAGTTTGTCTGTTGCAAATTTTGGATAAATGTCTAACAATACACTTTTTTTTTAACAAAGGAATTTTTTTTTCCCTTATGGATTTTGCAATAAAAATGCTTTGATAAATAGCCCTTCGTAGCACAGATCCTTTTTATAGGATCTCTGTCTTGTCTCATTTTAATTATTTTGAGGTTGTGTCTCACATTGCAAACATACACATTGAAGTCAAAGTTGCTTAGACTGCCAGCAATGTTAGTTACAACGTTTGTGAGAAGCCAAGAACTAATGGTTTCAATTGAGATTATTGAATCAAGATACAGTAGGGTCTTTCTAAATCTTTTGCCAAAGAACTGTTGGTGGTTACAGACAAGAATGTGATGATCATGTGTTATTCAAGCTTGCACAGATATTTAATTTGGCTTTTCAATATGTTAATTATTAGCAGGTGAAATAAATTATAATAACAGGTTTTGGCAACATTGAAATGATTTAGCCTCAAATAAAAAGAAAAAAACTAACAAAAATTAAATATTTAGATTTTAGAAACAAAAAGAGCCAAAGAAAAATACACATGAAATAATTATGTTGGCAGATAGCTCCGTAAATTGGCGACTTTAATCAGGTCTTTTTCTTATTATGCATTTTATGTCACTTCAATAAAAATCCAACAAAGAACATTGGAGATTTGTAAACTATACAATAAATATTGACCACTAGTCTTTTTTCAACTATTGGAAGCAACTACCTAACAGCTGTTCTTTATGTTGGAGACTATAAGCTCATTTATTTGTACAAAAGGAAAGAAGGTTCTGGTACTAGGTTTTACAAACTATTGTGATTTTGAACGAACTGTAAGTAATTACATAGAAAGAAAAACAACATCAACAAACAAAGATAATCTAAAATACTTTAAAAATTCCCTCTATTAAATTGTTTTTACTTATGTTATATTTTGATAATGTTTACACTAAAATAGCAAATAAATAAACAGAAGTAAACATTTTAACTTGAACAAAAAAATTGTATCGATTGAACATTTGGTCATTTTTATAAACTGAAAAATCCTGGTAAATTATTTAACATTCTCATGTGACTTTAATTTTGAGACTAAGTCAAATTTGGCACCCGAGTTTGATTAAGCGTAGCAATACGCATAAGGCATGCCTGCTCCCCCCCCCCCCCCACTCTGTGTTGCTTCCATCTTTATCGGATACACAATAAAACATTTCATTTTTTTACTGGAACGTGGAGTGCCCATCTCTTTCCTTGTTCACCCGAGTATGACAGTTTTTATTTTATTTAGTTTTCAAAAATATTTTTATTCATTTTGCCTCCCATTACTTTCAGTGGGGAAGATTCAAACCTACAAACAATAATTTGACTTAGTCTCAAAATGAAACCTCCAAAGTCAGATTTTAGTGAATAAACCCTAGAGTCTCAAAAACAGCTTCAATAATTTCACCTTCCATTACTTTCACTTCACAAGTCAAACTCAGGTGCCGAATTTGACTTAGTCAAAAAATGAAAGTTGACCTCCAAAGTCGAATTTTAGTGAATTTTTTGTGAATTTTTAATTCAATTTAATTTAAATTTAATTTACATTTTTTACATTTTTAGTGAATTTTTTTTAAATACAAAAATGCATCAATCTTGGTTTAAAAATTTTTTTTTCATATAAAACAGCAAACAATTGAGTGTGTTGTAGAGTTAGTGAAGAGGAAATATTATTTCAAACACAAAAATACTAGAAAATAGAATGTGACACTTTTGAATGGCAGGTGAGTTGTAGCCTTATGTAGAATTCTACATCAAACTTTACCTCTAACTGTGCCTCACTTTTAAAGAAATATATATCATATATCAGAAATGCTAACTCTAGCATTGAAACCCCACCAAAAAAATGACAGGCTTTAAGGATGCATGGGCAGTTGTAAATTACTACATAAAATGTATGCTTTACATATGTGACCATCAATGCTTTTGCCCAATACGTTAAGAAACATTGTCATTTGGTGAATTCTTGTTTGCTTCCTTGGCTAAGATAATGCACAATGACAGTTTAAATGTGTTAAATGTGACGGCCCAATGATTGTAACATATTTTCTTTATGTCTATCTAACTACCTGTTATACATAACGGAGGAAGACACAGGTCAAAGAGAGAGAGAAAGACACTAGGATAAAGATAACGAGAGAAGAAGAGAGGGGAAAGGAAAGGATCAAGAGAGAAAGAGAGGGGGCAAAAAGAAAAGACAAGACTGATTATTCTACTTATATAGATGTCCTAGTGAAATCTGATTTATGACACTTCAAAGTAGTGGAAGTCTTACTACGGTGAAATTCAGACTATTTCAACATCTGCCCCATTTACCATCACCAAGTCTGTATGCCTTGGAGACCACTAGTAAAAGGATGAAATCAGGATTCTAGGCTCAGCCCACAGCCTCTTGAACTATTCTAGAGGGTGAGGACTTTCTGTAATGGACTGTCTACTGGACGTAGTAGACCCTCTGCCCGTTGTAGGAAATCACCTCCTTAGCCCCCGATTAAAGCTCAGCATTCACCCAGCAAGTCTTTCCTGAACCTTGCTCTTTGTACCCAAATAGCAGACATGAGACTACTAGCAGCTAGGTACAGCAAGAATGAACAACTCTTTTATATGTGTAACAACACAGACTTATAAAAAGACATAAACATGAGATCACAGACATTAGTATACAATGGTGGGGGGTGGGGGATATGGAACTAAGAATAGTTCTCCAACTAACTGGGGCTAGGAATACATTAGACTTTCAGACTACAAACCAAATAGGAATTAACATAGAGTGAGTAGACACAGAGTAAGACACATAATGTACACAACATAATCAGTTTACCAGTTAATCCAGAACAATGGATGTTGGAGTAAACTATCAATTATTGTCAGGGACACATTATAATCCTTCAGAGTGGTCTACTCACAGAAATAAACATTTCACATAAACCAATATAATAACAGAATATAACTAACTAACAATATTAACGTTTAGCGTTATGGCACATAAGCCAGGGCCCATAATCTACAGGGAGGTGTTTGGCCTTCAGGCCCCTCCAAGAACCCCAGTCAGGCAGGCTGTCAGAATTCCCTTTGTGACACTTTATTTATTCTTTAGTCTATTCACTAAAAGGTGAGTTGCAGGTGAGTTGAGGTGAGATGATTTCTTCATCTCAATATGTTAACTATATATTGTGCTGGTACAAACCTGGTGAGTTTCCCCCACTAAGCTAATTCACCAGGTATATAATACACAATGTATAACTAAATTGCTGAGATGAAATGTTCACCTCAAGTAACATGCAGCTCATCTTTTAGTGAATAGCCCACTTAGTCTATCAGTTCATTACAAAAAGTGCACAACCACCCGCTAAACAGGTAATTGGCCACATACAAGAACCTATTTCAGAACACTTCTGTAAACTGGGGATGGTTAAATAAAATGTCCAAAACAATAATACTAAAATGAAAGCATTTCTCCAGAGGGTACATTATGATTGACGTATGCGTCTTGCATGACTTAAATGCTTTTTAACATCATAATCATAATAACTAAAGATCAGATGTTGGACATTAATTGATTACTTGTCCATAAATATATTTTTAATCAATTATTCAATTGTGGCCTTCAGCACATCTAAAAATCTTGAATGTATGCAATTTCTTTTTAAACATTTGTTGCCCATTGAATAATAATAATAATAATAATAATGATAAAGTGATTGACCAGGAAAAGTGTGTTCAGATATTTTCTGGTTTTCAAGTATACTCTGGTGATATTACTTTATCCCAACATTCAGTGAATGTTACTAATACCTAGTTTCATAGTATTCATATTATTTACCTTGGAAAACGCGCGGCTGTAAGTCAACACTGCTGGGAATTGAATATACTACCGTGAGGATTGAATATGTTTTACAAATAGTGCATTATCTCACTGAGCCATGCCACATAATTTTATAAAAAATGCATTGAAATGCAGGATGATGTAGCAGTTGCCATGTTTGCAGTAACCGTTGAAATGCTAGGTACTGTATGGAGCCTTCCAACTTCACTGAATGTTCCCCAGGGTTGAGCCCCAAGATAAGTTTTGTCATAGACTTGGATGATCCCCAGAGGTACCAGTGAACCAATATTAGGCAGAAGGTAAGTGAGCCTCTGAAGTTGTTACAGCCCTAATATCAGTTTACACAGCCTACAGAATTATTAATATGACATACTAGAAAATAATTTTGCACATTATTTAAATTGTCACAGTAACTAATAATCATAATAAAAGGTTGGGAATCACATTATAATTCCACAAAACAATTCTAACGGTATGAAATGACATGTATGAATAGGAGACTTAAATGTGCAAAATAATAAATTAGGAAACCATGTCATTTTCAGTGACATATTAATTTCTGCTATTTACAACAGGTTTATGAAGTGGCAAAAATATTTTCATAGTGAAAAAATTATTTCCATATACTGTTATTTTTTGGTTTATAAAATATATTAAAATCACTCTCTATGAAAATAACAAAAGATTTGGAAAGATTTTCTCACTGCTTCATAAATCTAGGCCATAATTTGAATTGTTTTCTTCACTTTCCCCCCCATTCCTTATGTAAGATTCATATTGCTATTTTTGCAATGCATAAATATAAATTAGATCTCACTGAGGATAAAACAGCAAAACAGTTGAAGAAAATAAAACAATTCACTTGCATTTCAATTTTATGATGCAAGTGTAGATCCATTTAAAGCTATAATAGATAGAGGGAACTGATGAAATACATAAACTTACTGAAATGTATTGAATTCACTGTTTTTCAGTCCATTTATTTCATCCCTTGAATACGTGGAACTTGATGTGAATCTACACTTTTCTTGCTTGGCGCTCTTATTTTTATGTGCTTGTACTAGTTAATATTTTAAAATATAGTTTGTGTGTGGTCACAGTCCACATTTTTAAGACAAAATCAGAGGAATTCTGGACAAAGTGCTAAATTTAAAGCAATTTTTGCTTGCAGATTTTGTCTCATAGGATCTTTACATCAATCACTTATTATTAAACTGTATGCTTGAACACATCTCCCCCCTTATCCATACCCACTGACCAGCGTTGGCCATTGACCGACGGACTCAGTGGTCATTTTACTTATACTCACTGATAACATTGTCCCCAGTGCCTCACACCATTTAATGTATTTTTCACCTGTTCATTCAATGTAGGGAAGAAATGAGAAGTTAGTATTCAAGTGCCAATAACCAGAACTTGAATGAATGAGTGCCTGACATTTCATGGAAATTCTAAAACACACATATTGTATTGTACCCCAAATCACACCCTTGATAATCCTCCACACAGCTATTCACACATGACCACAGACACACTCACAATCAGTGGTGTAATTATAGGGTTCGTAACTGTGATCGGGCTAGCCACTCTTGGCCAAAGTGACCTGTGCAACCACTTCAGCAGAGATTCTCCCCTCTCAGATTAAGAGCATCATGGACTTGGTGCTGAGGATCATTGCCCCCTACCCCCAGCACCCAATCATGATAGTTTAAATTTTACTTTTGTTTTTAGATTTTTTTTGTGTTCTGCTTTCCCAGTAAAAATAATGTTTAGGTTATACAGGCCCTTTACATTTTATTAAATCAAGAACATATACCTACACACATACCTTAGTTATACCAGGGGTTTTAAAACATTTTTACCTTTGTGGAACTCTTGAAATAATATTAATATCTTAGGCAACCATTATTTGTTTGTGATGTCTATAGCAAGGTAAATGCAGCCAGAAACAAACAGGTAGGCGTTTAGAACCTCCTTCTTGGCTGCATGAGGGCTTGTACATCACTCACGCCATAAATGAAATTATATCACATATGGGCTACCGTGTGGCTAAATGAGCTATAATGCATAAACTTGGCATATCTGCCCCTCAGACTTGCCAATGAATCCCCCGATTTGACCTCAGGCTTGCCATTCTGCCTCCCAGACTTGCCAACGCATCCACAAACTTGCCAATCTGCCTCCCAACCTTGCCAATGCATCATCAGACTTGTCAATATGCCCCTCAGAATTGCCATTCTGCCCCAGCACCCACATTGCAATCCCAGGACTTACCCCAGAACATGCCCCATCACCACATTGCACTCCCAGGACATACACCAGCACAGGAGGACATGACCCATCACCCACATTGTACACCCAGGACTTACCACAGCACCCCAGGACATTTCCCATCACCCACAATGTGCACCCAGAACTTTACCCCAGTACATATCCATCAACCACATTGCACTTGCACATTGTAACCACATTGCACACCCAGGACATATATACGCCCTCATGCAGGCAAGATGGAGGTTCTAAACTCCTCCCTGTTTGTTTCTTGCTGCATGTACTGTGCTATAGAAATCACAAACAGCCTGCTGTTGCTATTTCTCCAGCCTGCTGTTTATTGTTGAGTGGTTGGTGCAAAGATGGCACTGACAAACTGTTGGGGTAGGGACATTATTGATTTGTAAAGTTGAGAGAGGGAGACATTTTTGTACCAGGGGCTTGTGATTTCGAGTTATGCCACTGCTCACACACATGCCCACTGCCACACACTTAGAAACCTGCTAAATGAGAAGTATGATAGTTTTGTATATTAGCAAAAGCCTCTCAGTTCACAAAGGAAGGTCAAGGGGCATTCTCTTTCAGAGACCATGATATGTGGAGTAGTCTCCCAGATTCCGCCAAATCATCAGAATGAATGTACCAGTTTTTTAGCTTACAAACTCCTATATATCCCATTCATTGTTGTTTTCTCTTTTTGTTATTTTTGTATCAATAATGATTTACTCGATATGTTCTCTCCCCAACTTTCCTGTAAAAAAAATATATCTGTATGTATTTTTTTTTAATCTGCTGTTAAATGTGAAACGTGTAATACAGTTCTGGATTTGTCCCCAGCAAATCTAAATGTATTCTTCCTGGTAAAACACTTTCTAAATAAATAGCATATTTTTTGTCTAATTTATTCCAACAGAATACAGTATTCTTACACTAGTTTCGTTATTTAAAATACAAAATTACATATTTAAATATGTTTGCAGTACAAATTTATGTACAGACATGCGATGAACAATGCTGGTACCTGATATTTTAAAACTATATATTCCTAAAAGAAACCGATTTTTCTATATTGATCATAAAATGAGTCTTGTCGCTGGTCTGACTGGTGTTTAATGAGGGCATATTCTAAAAAAAAAAGAACTATAATTATTTCTATATAGAATATGTTTAGGAAGTGCATTCTGTTCTACATACACCCCTTTGACTTTATTAAAATATGTTTAAAAACAACCTAGTTATGCTTTGTTTACAGATTTTTCTATCTTGACCCAACAATTAATATAATAATGGAGGAATACAATATTTTTCACAAAATGTAATAATATACAGTAGTCTCAAGTAAATTCTAAATCAAGCCCTCTGTAAAGTTTTTTTTTAAGCGAATTCAAAGTAAGAATAAAAAATTTGTCCTGCCTGAAATATCTGTACATTTGATTTTTATTATTTATTTATACTCTACCAATGCTTTCAGAAACACGTAGGAATACCCTAGTTACATCTTCACTGTCTAAAGTATGGAATTATTATTTTAGTATTTTCACGGCTGGCTCAATTAAGATTGATACCATTTTCTTAAAATAGGGAAGTTTTCTAACAAAAACAAGGAACGGGTGATGATCCTCCATTGGTTGCGGCCACTTCATTTTCAGGGATCTGCAAATCATATATTTTGAGAACTGTCATTAAACAGTGGAATATTCTCTGACAGCTAGCAGAGTTTTCGTATTACATATTTATAACATGCAGTAAACCTTACTGCTGAAAATGGAAAAAAAAAACAAAAAAAAAACAAAGCTGCAGAAATCAGTGGGTTCAGTCTAAGTAACCATATAATCGAAAAAATGTGGGATGCTGCTTGTGCTATTAATTAAATCTCTCCCCCATTCTTTTGCAGTCAGCAAGAAGTGTTTATTATACAACAATGTGAAACCAAATGGGCTTATTGCTTCAGTGTGCTGTAATCCCTGGTATTAAATAATAAAGATAGAAAGCTGGAATCTTTCTTTGGACGTGCATTAAATAAAATTATATTATGTATAAAAATTTATAACCACAAGCTATTAAGTAAGACTTGATAACTGGTTTATCTGTAATTATGTTGTATGAGTTTTCAATATTTAAAAAAAAAATAGTTTTGTGGCTCCCACATAACGTGGCATGTTTATTAAAAACAACTGTCAGCAAACAAGTTGTATTTTATTAAAATATTGCACCAAGTGTAAAGCATTTTAAATAGAATTGCTTTAACCCCTTCGCGACAAAGGACGTGTCAGGCACGTCCTGGAAGAAACTCCTTTAACGACAAAGGACGTGCCTGGCACGTCCTGCGGTGAATCAAGCGGTTTTTGCGATCAAATTTCTATTTTGGAGCACCCACGATCGCCCCACGGAGCGATTGTGGGCGCCATATTGATGGAGCATGCGGTTCCGTCAATATGGCTAAGCCCTCTGCCGGTCTGAGCTTCGGAAGTGAAAGTAACTTCACTTCCGTTGCTCTGAATATGCTACTTGACTGCATAGTGGTAGTGGTAGTTAAGTAGCATAGCAATGGAAAAAATTAAAAATAAATATTTAATTAATTAAAAACTGGTTATATAGATAGATTAGCCTATAGGGTTAAAGTTAAATAATTTTTAGCATAAGGGATAGGGTTAAAATTTAATTAAAATTAAAACATATTAAGGGATATAATAAGGATAGAAGTGGGGGGTTAAATTTAGTGTTATGGTTACATTTTGGGTTCGGGTTGGGGTCAAAAGGTCAATATAGGAAAAAAACAAAAAACACTATTTTTGGTTTTTGCCCCATAACTCGCAAACAAATACCGAAAAATATGGAAACATGCATATTTTTGAACTCGGGACAACATTTAGAAACTATTTAGATGGGGTCTTTTTTAATGATTTTATTTGTGTAAATTATATTTTAGGTCAAAGTTAGAAAAAGTGGGTTAATTTTTCATCATATTTTATGATTTTTTTTTTGTAGTAAATTATAAGATATGATGAACATAATGGTATCTAATGAAAGCCCTTCTTATGACGATAAAAACAACATATAATTTGTGTGGGTACTGTATGTGAGAAAGAATAAAATTACAGCTAAACACAAACACACCAAAATTGTCAAAACAGCAATTGTCACCAAGGGAAAGTCAAGGTGAAAATGTCTTGTCACCAGGGCCGGCGCTACCGTAAGGCAGCACAGGCGGCTGCCTTAGGGCGCACCAATGGGGGGGCGGGAAAATCGCCCGCTCCCCCAGGCCCGTTTACTTACCTCCATGCTGCTGTTCATGTCCGTGGCTGAGAGGGAAGCGCAGTGCGCTCCCCTCAGGCCGTGCGCATTCAATAAAGTGTGTTGAAACTTTTTTTTTCAACACTCTTTATTGAATGCGCACGGCCTGAGGGGAGCGCACAGCGCTTCCCTCTCAGCCACGGACATGAACAGCTGCATGGAGGTAAGGTACTGGGGTCTGGATAAGGGGGGAGGAGGGAGGTATAATGAGCAATTCCTGGGCATCTGACTGGCACACTATTCCTAGGCATCTGAATGGCACAATATTCCTGGGCATCTGACTGGCATAATATTCCTGGGCATCTTAATGGCATAATATTCCTGGGCTCTGACTGGCATAATATTACTGGGCTCTGACTGGCATAATATTCCTGGGCATCTGACTGGCATAATATTCCTGGGCATCTGACTGGCATAATATTTCTAGGCATCTGACTGGCATAATATTACTGGGCATCTGACTGGCATAATATTCCTGGGCATCTTAATGGCATAATATTCCTGGGCTCTGACTGGCATAATATTACTGGGCTCTGACTGGCATAATATTCCTGGGCATCTGACTGGCATAATATTCCTGGGCATCTGACTGGCATAATATTCCTGGGCATCTGACTGGCATAATATTTCTAGGCATCTGACTGGCTTAATATTCCTGGGCATCTGACTGGCATAATATTTCTAGGCATCTGACTGGCATAATATTACTGGGCATCTGACTGGCATAATATTCCTGGGCATCTGACTGGCATAATATTCCTAGGCATCTGACTGGCATAATATTCCTGGGCATCTGACTGGCATAATATTCCTAGGTATCTGACTGGCATAATATTCCTGGGCATCTGACTGGCATAATATTTCTAGGCATCTGACTGGCATAATATTCCTGGGCATCTGACTGGCATAATATTCCTAGGCATCTGACTGGCATAATATTCCTGGGCATCTGACTGGCATAATATTTCTAGGCATCTGACTGGCATAATATTCCTGGGCATCTGAATGGCATAATATTGCTGGGAATCTGACTGGCACACTATTCCTGGGCTCTGACTGGCATAATATTCCTGGGCATTGCTGGGAATCTGACTGGCACACTATTCCTGGGCTCTGACTGGCATAATATTCCTGGGCATCTGAATGGCATAATATTCCTGGGCATCTGACTGGCATAATATTCCTGGGCATCTGACTGGCACACTATTCCTGGGCTCTGACTGGCATAATATTACTGGGCTCTGACTGGCATAATGTTCCTGGGCATCTGAATGGCATAATATTCCTGGGCATCTGAATGGCATAATATTACTGGGCTCTGACTGGCATAATATTCCTGGGCATCTGAATGGCATAATATTACTGGGCTCTGACTGGCATAATATTCCCATTGAAATACTGGTAAGTTTGTTGATTTAACTTTACTTCATTTTAAATATTGTATTTGTTCCCATTTTGTTTCTTCACTTCAAAATAAGATATATGCAGTGTGCATAGGAATTTGTTCATAGTTTTTGTTTTTACTATAGTCCGGCCCTCCAACGGTCTGAGGGACAGTGAACTGGCCCCCTGTTTAAAAAGTTTGAGGACCCCTGGGCTAAATACTGGCATATTGAGTGGCAAAATAGTGTGTCTCAGGTTATGTGTGAATTGGTGTAACTGTGTGTGTGTAAGTGGTGAGGGTGTCTGTGTGTGTGACTGCAAGGGTGTCTTTGTGTTTAAGGGTTTCAATGTGTGACACATTTAGAGCATGCGAGTTGAATATTTAGATGTATTTATTTTCTACACTATACATTATTCATATATATATATATATATATATATATATATATATATATATATATATATAATTTAAGGAGGCTTAATGGTGTGGGCGGATCAGAGCAGGGGGGCACCAAAATGCACCTTCGCCTGTGTAGACGAAAATCCTTGCACCGGCCCTGCTTGTCACTAAGGGGTTAATGACAAAATATAAATAAAGTAACATATTGAGTCCTCTTTAGTTGTTTACCTCTGTCAGTAAAACATGTTGTCTAGAATCTTGGGTCAGATAGCTCTGATCTTCCTTCATTATGTCTGCCTCCTGATAAAGTGATACAGAGCAGGTAAGTCGATTTCAATAAGTACTCTATTTAAATTCTGTTGCGACAACTGTCCTTTAAAAACAAATACTTACTCAGTTTTAAAATTAATTAAAAATGAATATTGTTCTACCTGCTCAAGGGAAAATGCTTTAAGTAATTACTACATGTCCTGCATTCTCTCTTCTATTCCAGTGCTGAAATCTTTTGCATCTCCTTTGAAGATTTGTCTTTTCCCTTTCATCCACTGTCCACCCTCCTACGTCACTATTCTTCTTCTTAACTGTCCACATTTGTGTTAACATTTGTATTAACTTTTCCATTCACTCCTCCTTCACTTTCATTCTACCTAACTGTTCACATTTTGTATTTACATTCATGTTGTAATTGATGTTCTCATTTGCATTCCCATTCATACCTTTTTGTATCTTCTACTCTATGTTGTTCCTTCATACTGTTCCCAGACAGTATATATTCCTGGATTTTTCTGCATGGGATGGTGAAGATCATATTTGGGGTCTGAATAAGAGATGGTCTTCATTCCTCCGAGCCTTTAAACTAGAGCCGAGTTATATTGCTCTGGTATATGTGAGTGCTATACCACGATGGTCTTAATTTGTGTATCAGCAAGGCTATACATGTATTGTCTATTGTATTTTTTCCTTTACATGTTTCTCTGACTTTTATGAAATAATTGCAAAAAGTATATATATATATTTTAACACTTGTTCTTAAGCACATCACCCTTTCACTCTTTTTTTCAACAGTACATGCCAGTTTATCCTCTGACCAGCAGGTCCAAGGGAAGCAGGCAGTTTGGTTTGGTCGATGACTGGCTCCCTCTGATAGCACAGAATGAGAGACCCTTGTTTTTACTTGGGATCAGCAGAGTAGACTTTAACTAAGTTAACTCTGCTGTTCCCATGCAAAAATTAGGGTCTCTCTTTCTGTGCTATCAGAGGGAGCCAGTCATCGACCAAACCAAACTGCCTGCTTCCCTTGGACCTGCTGGTCAGAGGATAAACTGGCATGTACTGTTGAAAAAAAGAGTGAAAGGGTGATGTGCTTAAGAACAAGTGTTAAAATATATATATATATACTTTTCGCAATTATTTCATAAAAGTCAGAGAAACATGTAAAGGAAAAAACCACACTCTGCAGACCCCAATCAGATGAGTGGGGGTCGAATTTACTATAGAGAAGGATGCCGTGTTATTTAACCCTTGCTTCCTTTAAGGAAGCAAATCTTATAAAAAAAAGTCTAATTGTCCTTCTAAGTGGTCTCTCATTTCAGAAAAATATGTTTTGATTTTAAATTATGAATATATAGCTGGAAGTGTCAAAATATGTCTGTTAAAGAATACAAATTTGGCTCTTGCAATCAATGAAAGGATGCCTATAAACTAACAGACAAAGAACTTGTGCTACTTGCTACACACGTATTAGTAGGCAGTTCTTAACTTATTTATAAAAATAACTTTTATTATGCTTTGGTGGTAGAACGCTTGAATGCCATGCTCACTAATTGACTAACCCTTTTGAGAAGATATTGAATTCAATTCAGATTGGACCCGTCCATCCAGAGTCCTTTGCTTATTAGATTTGTTTTCATAACTTGTTTTATTTTTTTTTTCCTCTTACCCTTCCTTTTTTTCTTTTTTGTATTATGGTTTATGAAAAAAATATTATATTTAATGAAGCCATGTTATACTTTTTTTGCACATTGATTGGTGCTAAACAGTAAAATAAATAAATAAAAGTATACATTTCAAAAACCATACTGGTGTAGATTTCTAAAGCAGTGATTAAGAAATTCACTGCATACTGTTAAAATAAAATATGACCAATTAGAAGTTTACTTATTTGTATAATTTAGTTGTTATGGAACTATGCTATCAAAAATATATTCTAAAATTACAATTCTAAGAATTTTTAAAACGCTGAACTTCAGTAGTCTCTCCATCACCTCTAGCTGTCTGTTTAAATATTTTAGTCTTATAAAAACTGTTTTTTCCCCCCACTGTCTTTCCTGTCTATATATTGTTCACAATATCCCTCTCCAGATACTTAGTGTTCCTGCACAAGAATCTGTTCAGTCTGTTGGTTTCAGCAGCTGTTATGCAAATAGTGCAGGCGTACTTATTCACTGCAATAATAATCCAAATTATTATTGTAGGTAGGTTAAATTACACTGGTAAAGCACAGTGCAAAACAATGGGTAAACAAAACGACACTGGTCGAAATCTCAAAGTAGCATCTACACCACACATATTGAGATGATGCCTATATGCACATCTATTGTGTATAGTTTTCATTTAATTAGAACAAACACAATAGATGCTGAGAGTAGGCGTCATTTTATTACACTGGTCACAATACATGTGACAAATGACTATTGTGTCCATTCAAATGAAGTGAT
Organism: Pelodytes ibericus; assembly: GCA_036172795.1. Taxonomy (NCBI): domain Eukaryota; kingdom Metazoa; phylum Chordata; class Amphibia; order Anura; family Pelodytidae; genus Pelodytes; species Pelodytes ibericus. Next base: position 128,742,498 of record CM069859.1, read on the forward strand.
GCTCATATGCCACATTTTTTGTGTTTGTTCTAATTAAAAGATGCCTATGTAACAAGCAGCTACCATTCTGTGTTGATTTGTAGCATCTATAGTATAACATTCTAGTTCCTGACACCAGAAGGCTTATTTGCTTCATTACTTTATAGTGTAGTTTGACTGCTGTTCGTGTAAAGGCTCAATTGTAAAGTTTAGCTGTATAGACACATATTTTAATATATACATTTGAATATCTATTTTATAGTACAATCATGTTCTTGATCTTTTGCAACCTGTTATGGTTTTCATCATGGACCAATGCACATAATTTCTGCTTATTAGACAACATTTAGAGTTGATAGCTCATTATCACTTAAAAAACACAAAAACATTCGGTACTTGTAGTGACAAAAATGTTTTCTAAAGAGACATCACATAATTCACAGCAGTTCCCAAAGGTATGTTCTAGCCTGTACGTAATATTCTTTAAAAAAGTTATTTGCGTCCTCAATGCGATGATTGTCTTGCATTTACCACGGTACAATGCTATTTTAGTCCATCATTTTAGGGAAATAATTAAAAAAGGGAAGCTCTTCTTAAGTTCATTAAGCATCATCAACATCTAGTCAAATTCCACCAATTTTACTCATCTTCTGCAACAACTTGTATGAGAGAACATGGAAGATAGATCTGTGCCAAGGAGGACATCAGGGATTGTTTCAATGGGGTTACACTGCATTTGACCCATGTCAACATCTAATTAACAAGATTAATTACAATGAAGAAATTGGACATACTGGGTGAAAGTATCTATGTGAATATCCTTGCAGTTGCAAATGACAGATAATTTCCTTATTAATGGAATATTTGTTCTTAGATTATCAGTAAAAGAATGAATATGCATTTTCTAATCAATATTTTTAAACATTTTCTATATAATTTAGTTAGAAAATGTCAGGACCTCTTCCCACTTTTAAGCCTCATAAAACACAATTTCAACATGAGATGGAGGTGGTGGTAGACCAACCTTAGTATACTACTTTTATTTTTCACCTTATTTATGTTTAACGTTTCAGATGAAGTTAAACATTTAAGCCACCAATGATTCCTCTGAGATCTGCACAATGTATGTCAAATCTATTTAGATTTTTACATTTCTTGCACTTATAAAGTTTATTTTATTATTTATGGATATATAGGCATACTGAGGCAAATCTCTAGCCAGGGGTCACATTCATACCTGTCCATCGTTCCCAGTGTTCTCTGACAAAGCAGTCATCTGTAGATACAGTCCCCAATTCTCCTTAAATTCTTCCTGAGCTTTTTTTTTATATGAGTGGCCATTCTGTGAGTGGTGGAAGCGATCAGTTATCGCTTCTGCCACTCCAGCAAAACCAAAATTTTACCCTCTCATGGCTCTGCTATTGTTCTGATCGGTTGCTGTTGCTAAACTGCCTGTAGACTGCTAGACTGCCTCTATCAAACTAAATAAAACAGCATTAGTTAGCCCAAGATCTAGGGTTAATATTTGGGTTATACTTAGGGTTATACCGTATTTGCTCGATTATAAGACGACCCTGATTATAAGGCAACCCCCCAAACTTTGGATATTCCTTTAGGAAAAAAACTAAAAGCCTGAATATAAGACTACCCTATAGGAAAAAAGTTAAACTTGTATATATTCACATGTAAATTGCTTTTTTAATAAAATATTATATAAAAAAAATGCATTTCTTGTGTTTATTTCTTTTTATGTGCCAATGCTGCCTCTCTCTTTCCCTTGCCCCCAGCTTTGTCTCACTCCCCACTCCCCCCTCACCTGTCTCTTCCCCCCCACATGTTTCTCTCTGCCCCCCTTCCTCTGTCTCTCCCCCCCTTCCTGCTCTGTCCCCCCTGTCTCTCTGCCCCCTCCCTCCCCCTGTCTCCCTGCCCCCTCCCTCACTCCCTCCCCCTGTCTCTATGCCCCCCTCCCTCACTCCCTCCCCCTGTCTCTCTGCCCCCCACCCTCCCTCCCTGTCTCTCTGCCCCCCCCCCACTTACCTGTACCTCAATCCCTGGTGGCTGGGATACTTGCAGACATCCTCCATGCTGCCTGAAACGGCAGTCTATTATGACGGACAGCTGTCCGTCATAATAGTCTGCCGTGTCGGGCAGCATGGAGGATGTCTGCACGTATCGTGCAGACAACCCCCAGCTGCCCGATTTACCCTGGTGGCTAGTGGGGCAGCAGAGGAAGTCTGCGCGATGAGCGCAGACCTCCCCTGCTGCCGCCCGGCACGCTCGCCGGGACTTCTGTGACGAAAGCGGAAGTACCTGGCTTCTTCACAGAAGCCCCGGCGGTCGTGCCGGGCGGAAGCAGGGGAGTCTGCGCTCGTTGCGCAGACATCCCCTGCTGCTAGAGAGGGGGATCCAGGTCCCCTGCAGCTCTGCTGGGGACCTGGATCCATGTCTTATAATCTGACCTCAATTTGAGGTCAGATTATAAGAGACCTCGATTATAAGACGAGGGGGATTTTTCAGAGCATTTGCTCTGAAAAAAACCTCGTCTTATAATCGAGCAAATACGGTAGTTAGTTTAGGGTTAGGGTGGTGATTAGAGTTGTGGTCAAAAGGTCACTGTAGGAGAAAATGGTTAGGACAAAGCAATACACTACGTTCAAGTATTGAATATTGAATATACAAATATTATAAACTTTTGTAGATGTGTAAAAGATGTTTCATTTTAAAATCATGTTTGTTTTTTTATTTTCCATCATATTTTCTTATTTTTTTCTAATAAATGATATCATCTTATCCTGAAAACCCACCAATATATAATTGGTATAGGTACAGTAAATGGGAAGGACGAAAATTGCAGCTAAACACAGACACCACAGAAGTTTAAACAGGGTAAGACATTACTTAATGTTTTGATCTTTAAAAACAAATAACTATTCAGTTTTAAAATATTATTAATAATAAATATTGTTCTACCTTCTAAGAGATAGGGACTAAACCATAAAAAATAAAAGTGTTTAAGTAATTCCTACATGCTCTGTGTTACCTCTTGTATTCCAGTGCCGACATCTTTTGCACCTCCTTTAAAGCTCTCGCTTTTTCCCTTTCACCCATTGTCCTCCTTCTGCCTTCTATTTCACTGTTATTCTTCCTAACTTTTTGCATGCGCTTTAGCATTTCTATTTGCTTTTACATTTGCTCCTACTTCACTGTCAATCTATCTAACAATCACATTTTGTATTCATGTTTCTGTTGTCATTAATGTTCTTGTTTGCATTCCCATTGACAAATACTGTCCTTCCTCCCAATTTAGATATTGACATTTCCACACACCACAAGGAGCAACCAACATTCAGTGTCCATCAGCAGCTGAAGGGCCACAGTTTGACACCCTGATTAAGCTACCAGGAGTACATGTGAAAAAAGTGAATACGTGGGACAGTCATAAATGATTTAAAATTATCGGACTGTTTCTTAAATAAATAAATAAAATAAATAAACAAATATTAAATTAAGCAATAAATTCAATCTCTAATGGTTATAGATTGCCTGCTGGATCAGACAGCAAACAAAGACAGAAACATATGAAATGGTTGTAACACGGTATAATTACTTCACTTTTCCTCCCACTTATTTCTATTTTTCTCTCATGAAAACTACTAAACTTCATTGAGAACATATCTCAATTGTTATTGATTTTCTATAAATGTGCACTATGTACAGTATAAAGAAAGCCTTTTCTAACTGTCTACAAATGTAAACACAGTGCACAAAGACAGAGTCAAAATTCATAGACCAAGTGTTTTATATCTTAGGCCAACCAAAATACAGTAGACTGAATAGGAGTTCTGTCAAGAAAACATGCCACATGGTGCACTATGTGGCTCTTTCCTTTCAACTTTTTTAGTCTGACTTCAAAGATATTCAAGGATGGGTTTTTTTCAACAGAAAAATATATGCAAGTTTAGAAAATAACAAACACGGGTCTGTTGAAAAATGTAGAGAAGATATGAAGATGTGACACTTTTCAAGCAGAATACATGGACAATCTAGTTTTAACTAAGTTTAAGGGTCTACTCAATAAAGGAAGAATGGCAGGGAATTGAGATCAGAATTTCGAACGTAAAGCCCAAATGGCCATTCAACTAAATTGGAGAACTCGGCCAAAAGTTTGACAAACCCATCTCAATTCCCTGAAATTCTCTCTTTATTGAGAGCATTCTCAATATTCACTCTTTAATGTGGTCAGTCCACAGCAATGAAAAACTTGAAGAGGCAGCTTTTAATATATGTGAAATGCACTTATTTTACTTCAAGACAAATTACAGTTTTTGTGTAGTTTTAAAGTAAAAATAATTTCACAGGGTACTCTAAGTTCAGTAACAAGATATAGTTCTCATGGATGGAGGGGTATGAATTCCTTTCCTACAAACGCAATTAAATAATGTGGAGATCTGAGTGGGTGCTCTGTCTGTTCAAAGAATTCTAACATTTTTAAATATGAAACGCTTCCAAATAACCAACACATTCTTTCCTTTTTTTTAGTTTCCCAATTTTGCATATTTTACGTGATCATAAAATAGAGTAGTTAATTTTCATGTTATCATTTAATATAGTTTTGTCATATATATATATATATATATATATGTATATATGTATACACACACATATATATGTTTCCTTTTACCATTACCATTTCTGTTCTGTATACCTAAAAATTTCAATAAAAATAAATAAATAAATGTAATAACATTAGTTGCTCATTAGTTGCCATGTGTTGCCATTAGCTATTACTGTGGAATCAGCCTTTCTCTGTTTCAAGTGGTTGGAATGCAGGCAGACAGGGCTTCAACCAACTTTGTGTGCAGGGCCGGATAAAAGTATAGGCTTTAATCCCAAGGGCCTTGGCCAGCTGGGGGGCCTCAAGAAGAAAAGGCCAGGCCCACCTCTGTTGGGGGACCGGGCGACCTCTGCAACCACTAATGCGAGGGTAATTACAGATTTTATCTGGATCGATGTCCAACTGCTCACAGCCTGCTTCCACACAGGACAGTCCAGATTTTGTGGGCATGTCCAGCTGTCCTGCGAGCTCTACCAATTTACTATATTTAAATAATATCTCTACCTTCCAGTCTATTGGTTTTAAGAACATTCTGTTACTGGGAGCTGATGAGATGCATAACACATATGAGGAGGAAAAAAACTGCAGTTGCATTGACCTCGACTAATGTATCTGCAAAAAATAATTATTATTATTATGCCTGTAATCATTATGATCTAATTGCATAGTACTAGTAGCACCCAGTCCCTGAAAACTCTTAACCCCCTAGTGACAAGACATTTTCACCTTGACTTTCCCTTGGTGACAATGGCTGTTTTGACATTTCTAGGGTGTTTGTGTTTAGCTTCAATTGTTTTCTTTCTCACATACAGTACCCACACAAATTATATGTTGTTTTTATCGTCATAAGAAGGGCTTTCATTAGATACCATTATGTTCATCATATCTTATAATTTACTACAAAAAAATCATAAAATATGATGAAAAACTTTAAAAAACCCACTTTTTCTAACTTTGACCTAAAATATAATTTACACAAATAAAATCATTAAAAAAGACCCCGTCTAAATAGTTTCCAAATGTTGTCCCGAGTTCAAAAATATGCATGTTTCCCTATTTTTCGGTATTTTTTTGCGAGTTATGGGGCAAAAAACAAAAATAGTGTTTTTTGTTTTTTTCCTATATTGACCTTTTGACCCCAACCCCAACCCAAAATGTAACCCTAACACTAAATTTAACCCCCACTCTAATCCTTAATACTTTTAATTTTAATTTAATTTTAACCCTATCCCTTATGCTAAAAATTATTTAATTTTAACCCTATAGGCTAATATAGCTATATAACCTGTTTTTAATTAATTAAATATGTATTTTTAATATTTTCCATTGCAATGCTACTTAATTACCACTAGGGGCAGTCAAGTAGCATATTCAGAGCGACGGAAGTGAAGTTACTTTCCCTTCCGAAGCTCAGACCGGCAGAGGGCTTGACGGAGCAGCATGCTCCGTCAATATGGCTCCCCACGATCGCTCCGTGGGGCAATCGTGGGTGCTCCAAAACAGAAATTTCAGTGCTGGCTATTGCCTCGACATCGAGGCAATAGACCAGCACCGTTAAAGCGGTTTTCGCGATCGTTGATTGCGAAAACCGCTTAATTCACCGCAGGACGTGCCAGGCATATGGGGCAGAGAGAGGACATATGTGGAGAGAGGACATATGGGGGGAGAGAAAGAACAGATTGGGGGAGAGAAAGAACAGATGGGGAGAGAGAACAAAATAGAGGAGAACATATATGGAGTGGAGAGAGAGAGAACAGTTATGGGAGAGAGAGAGAGAGAGAACAGTTATGGGGGAGAGAGAGAACAGATATGGGGAAGAGAGAGAACAGATATGGAGGGGGGAGAGAACAGATATGGGAGGAGAGAGAGAACAGAGATTGGGGTGAGAGAGAGAACAGATATGGAGGGGAGAGAGAACAGATATGGGAGGGAGAGAACAAATATGGGGAGAGAGAGAACAGATATGGGGGAGAGAGAAAACAGATGGAGGGGAGAGAGAACAGATATGGGAGGGAGAGAACAGATATGGGGAGAGAAAGAGAGATAACAGATATGGGGGGAGAGAGATAACATATGTGGGGGAAAACAGATATCGGGGGAGAGAGAGAAAAGATCTGGGGGAGGAGGAGAGACAGACATGGGGGTGGGGAGAGACAGACATGGGAATGGAGAGAGATAGACATGGGAAGGGAGAGAGATAGACATGGGAAGGGAAAGAGATAGACAAGGAAAGGGAGAGGAAAGAGACAGGGGAAGAGAGAGGAAAGAGAAAGGAAAGGGAAGGTAGAGGAAAGAGACAGGGAATGGAGAGGTGAGAGACAGGCATAAGGCGGGAGAAGATGGGGGCACCACGGGGATGGCCCGCACAGGGCTCCTGAACACTTAAGGCCGGTCCTGATTTCATCTCACCAATTTAGCTATAGATAGATCTTCCCCTGCTTAGCAAGCTCACCAGGATTGTCCCAGAGTTGTCTTACCTCAACTCACCTGTATCTCACCTTTTAGTGAATAGCCTCAATGACATTTCTCTTTGTTTAACAAAATTTTCCTCTCTTATATCTATGCACTGATAAACATTACAGTGCATAGATAGACTATGAGAGGCAAAAACAGAGACTGTTTTTGCCCAAGAAATTATGCTGTCTATCTATCTATCTTACTATATATCTGTCCGTCTATGAAGAACTGTTTTCATGGATGAATGGACAGTCCTTTCTAATCTAAAATTCTATATAGCTTTAGCCAGCATGAAAAGAAAACGAGTATTCTTACCAAATCATGCATAACTAAAGATAAGAAACTAAATTGATTATTCGCAGTGTCGGTTTGGGTGACAAAATAAAGAAAAACATTTTGTTTCAGGTTGCTGATTAAAAAGGAGAATATTGGGAGGAATCAGGATCCACATGGCAGAAGATCTCATCTAGTGATTCTTTAACTACTAATTTGTTTTTTTTCTGTGCTTTATTCTTGTTAATTTAAACTTGTTAACCAGTTGTGCAGTTTGCAAAATAAATTCTCGAATTACCAATGCAGCATAATTTCTATCAATTCCAAATCTCCATAAATTGGTTTGCTCATCATAATTATAGCTGATTACAATTTTTTTCTATTTCATTTTATTTATACCAACTGTATTATTCAGCTGTTTATGATCAATAAAACAAATCAAAATAAACAGTTTTCATTTTATTTTATTATTTTGTTTGTTTTATTAACTGTATTCATCCTGTAGAATAATAATATAAAACACAAATTATGTTATCATAAAACACAGAAAATGTAATTATGTTGTACTAATAATATGAGAAGAATTTCAATTAAATATGTGTTAGCAATTATGATCTTTAGGTAGACTAGTAGCAAGAAATAATACACACAGAGTTTTAACTACTCGGAAATTAGAAATGTTGTTTACTTTATAGAAAGTCAGATGTTTTATATTATCCTTAAAATCAGATGGCTTTGGTTAGGCTATTTAGAAATCATCTAAGCATACCTATTTTTTACTCATTCAAGAAGTTTGTAAAAATATAAATTGTGGCTGTTGATATTTGCGGTTGGGAAAATCTTAAAAGTTTATCAGAAAACTACACTTTGAAGTTAAAAAATAAATAAAAATAAAATAAAAGGGGTTATGTAAAAAAAAAAAAAGTCCTTGCATATGGAAGTCTCAGGATGTTAAAAAACGCCAAACACCAACAACTGCGTACATGTGACTTTTTTATTCACATCCTGACACTCATGATACTCCTGATACTTTATACATGCGTTAGTTAGCCCATAGGGTTTTAGCACAACCTAGTGCAGAACTTCCACTCATATCGCTAATTCCTGACATTTGATAGCCTTACACATAGGCACCATTTTTCTACATAACTGACTCTTTGTTTCTGTGTTTACAGCAGCAGTGTGATTGTGCTTTACCATAAGTCACACACCAAGTATGGTTGTGCCTTACGGTAATCCACTAATAAATTAGGCTTTAATGAAGGTAAAAAATACCATTCACTTTTTTGTAAACCATGAATATGCCTGTCCCTGCATACATCTATTTGTACTTTTCCAGACAACTGAAATATTTGCTAGGCCATTTAGCAAAAAATGTAATATTAATTTATTCAAAAATGGTATCACATAAGTCTTAATAATAGATTTCCAATCTCCGAATATGGATAGTTTTGGTTTGGGGAGAGTGTCTTATGGTATGGCTATGGGCAGGGAAAGACATTTAGAATAAAATAATGCATTGTATTTAGAAAAAAATGGATAGATATGGATACATTTATTGCAGTATATGATGAGTTTTATTGCTGTACAGCCCTGTGATACACTCATACACATCTAAAATTCAGATCCTCTTGAAAATAGGGGTACCAGAGAAGGAAAGAGGGACATAGAGATTTGGGACAAAAATAGCATCTGCCCACCCTAAATAGGGACACTTGGGAGACAAGCAGCAGATTGCAAAGCACATTTAATACTTGTAATATATAAATAAGAAAATTTGGTAAAACATTCTGTAGCACTTGTGTTTTGGTCATGGGCCAGTTTATTTTTGAAAAAAGTTTTAATACTTTTGTTGTATTTTTACTTGGGAGATATAATCATTGTGATCAGTCATGTTTTTAGAAACATATCTGTGTATATTGTCAGTACTTATTATTGTTATTCCCACATTCCATACAGTTATAGATGTATCAATAAAGAGCAAACCTTACTCTCTTAACTTATATTCCCTTTAAATATGGAACTGACATGTTGAATGTATACAGAACACAACTGTTCCACACCTAGGCTCTTTGACATCACTGTTAAACCATCTGGAAGGATGCTCCAGCATTCTTATGTTTTCATCTAAGAAGCATGACAATATAAACTAAGGAGCCCGCACATTTCTCTGACAACTTCTAGACAATCCGGAAAATATTTGAGAACTGGATTAAGAATTATAGATAAACTCATATTGAAATATTCATGTTGTTTGACGTTCATATTGTCGTTTTTCAAAAATGTTATATATATATATATATATATATATATATATATATATATTTATTCCATTGAATTATGTTATGGAAAACTAAATTATATATTCTTTTTGGTATTCTTTTTGGACATTTAATAAACTAATAATTTGTTGTTTGCTCACTTTATAAACTTATTATACAGCATCGTAGTGAACATGACGCCATCTGGGTCATGTTGGGGAATTCTGGGTATGGACAGATCCTGGCAGCTGTGCCTTAAGAATTAAAGAGAGCGAAGTGAACAATAATGAAGCAGTCTAACAAATTAAATCCTTTGTTTCAAACAGACAATGTTTTTAATTAGTGTCATATGGAACTCTGTGTAAGTTACTTACTGAGCGACAACATATGCTATGCAAACAACAAAAACTACTGTTTCTAACACAACATGCCTAAAGCTTATTGAAATGGCAGCCTGTCTAATTTCTAACCTCATCTAACATTACCTAACCGCAAAACAGCATGGTTAATATAACTACAGCATTGTTATACGAGTTATTTAAAGAAGCAGGTGAGATTGGATTTTCCGTGTCATTTTATAGTCTTTAGGTGTTAATTAAGATACATGCATTTTCACACTCAGGGTATTTTACAATTTGGATTGGATAATAATAATAAACTCTTTTGCTGGTAATCAGCATAATAATTACAATTTTCTCCGTACCCAAGGCTCTGGAGCTCTAATGACTATCTTCAGTAGTTATTGCAACAGTGTTAATCTGTAGTCAAGGATCACCCAGTCAAAAACATACATCAGATAAATTAAAGTGCTCATTCCAGAACTCTGTCTACTTATCCTTTGTTATTTGCTGTCCCATCTTTGCGGTTGTATAAAATGCCTTTCTCATGATATTATTTAACACATGTTTTTCTGACACCCTCCCATATACACTAAGTCATTTTGCAGTTAGAACTTGGCATTGAAGTGTACATAAAACATTCAATATGTGCTAAAAAAAAAAAAAGTGAGCATTTCTCTACATAAAATAAATACAGCATTTATATGGAATTAAAGCAGTATTAATACACATAAATGACTCACAATTATGTCTGGAAAGAACAATGTTATGTTTAAGAACCCTAAAATGAAAATAATCGAGATGGAATTATTTTAGAATTGGAAAACAGCTTCTTAATTTGTAAAACATCTATTCTGTAAATCACAATGCAGACTTTCTTAAACTCTGTCTCTAGAGTCAGCTGCTAAAACAAAATTTACTAATAGCCAAAGATGTATTGCACAAATAGAACGTAATTCATTCATTTAGAAATAAAATATTTGGTTGATTTCTCATAAACCAGATAAACCCTTCAGAGTAAAATGCCAATAGTTTGCTTAAATGATTACTTTTTGGGAACATCCAAAGATTATAATTCCCAGTCCCCAACGTCCTGTTAACAGTGGCAGCGGATGAAGAGGTTCTTGGCTGAATTGAGCAGATTATTGTATCAGTCTGATAGACTGTATTAGCCTCACATGGGTAATTACATATTAAATCACAAATTACTGCATGGAAAACCCTTGTCCTGCTTTTCAGTTGAGTTATTCAACAAAGCTGCCTATGGTTCAACGTCAAATTTGTATATTATGAGTTTATGATGCATTCTTAGTAGACCACAGTATACTGTTGTAACAATGACCTTAAAATGGACATGCCATTATTAGGCCAATAATAAGAGAAGAAAGAAATGGTAAAAAAATTCAGCAATATATATATATAAAAAAAAGCATAAGCAAATAACCATGCACTCACAGTGCTAGTAGTAAGAAAAAGTGTCAATATATTCAAAGAGTAGTGTCACAAAGCATCATAATCAACATTTCGTTTCCCTTAGGAACCATTATTAAGACTTGTAGAACTGAAATGTCGATTATTCACTAAATACATACTACTATACATAGAAATCTGGACATAGTTGTACAGTAGTATAACATCTATGCCCTAAAGTGATTAGAATGTTTAACTCTTCATAGGTTCAGTCATAAGTTTAGTGAGCCATGGGTGTAATAGCTATGATAAATGCAAAGGCAATGTTAGATTAAAAATATTTTTAATTAGTGGAATGTCAATGTGCAATAGTTCCTGTTTTACCAGCACATCATAAACCCATGATTGCCAACTGTCTTGAATATTTTCCACTTTTGAATAATCTTTCTCACTATAGAATGATGGACTCTAAATTAATTGTAAATAGCCTTATTACCTTCCCAGTTTGATTTGCTTCTAATATCAATGCTGATGTCTTTCCTCCATGGCATTTTGTTAACACACACTGGAAAGCTACAGATCAGCAAACTGCTAACATTTTGACTTTTATAGAGGTGGTCACAATTAATTAATCAAGGGCATTTGATTAGCAGCACCTGCCTTCTACTCAGCCTCTTAATTCCTATGGAAGCAGTAAGGGTGTACTTAGTTTTTCACACTCATCAAAAATAAGGGCACGTCTGGGGTAGGGAGGGGGGAGAGGAAGCATTTGGCAAGGCTGGGGGAGGTAGGGGGAGAGGCAGCATTGGGCAAGTATGGGATAGAGGGAGGGAGAGGCAGCATTGGGCAAGTCTGTGGAAGGGAGGGGGGAGGCAGCATTGGGCAAGTCTGGGGGAGGGAGTGGGAGAGGCAGCATTGGGCAAGTCTGGGGGAGGGAGGGGGGAGAGGCAGCATTGGGCAAGTCTGGGTGAGGGAGGGGGGAGAGGCAGCATTGGGCAAGTCTGGTGGAGAGAGGGGGAGAGGCAGCATTGGGCAAGTCTGGGGGAGGGAGGGGGGAGAGGCAGCATTGGGCAAGTCTGGGTGAGGGAGGGGGGAGAGGCAGCTTTGGGCAAGTATGGGATTGAGAGGGGGGAGAGGCAACATTGGGCAAGTCTGTGGGAGAGAGGGGGAGGCAGCATTGGGCAAGTCTGGGGGAGGGAGGGGGGAGAGGCCGCATTGGGCAAGTCTAAGGGGGAGAGGCAGCATTGGGCAAGTCTGGGGGAGGAAGCAGGGAGAGGGAGCATTGGGCAAGTCTGGGGGAGGGAGGGGGAGCATTGGGTAAATCTGGGGGAGGGAGGGGGAAGAGGGAGGATTTGGCAAGTCTGGTGGGGAAATGGCTGTGGGGGCAGATGGGAAAATAAAAGGAATTTTTTTTACATTACAATTTTTATTAAATATGGAAAAGTAATTTACATGCGAATATATACGTTAAACTTTTTTCCTATACGGTAGCCTTATATTCAGGCTTTTAGTTTTTTTTTCCTAAAGCAATATCCAAAGTTTGGGGTGTTGTCTTATAATCAGGGTCGGTATATATAACTAGAGTTATCGAGAAAAATGTAGGATTGATTCAAGCTTCCACAATGCTGGAGAATGTTAGTTTGGACATACATATGTGGAACACAAAGCTGAGCAATCAAACAGCCAGTGAGATTGCTCAGTATAATAACTGTAGAATATGTACAGATTGATTTCGGGTGTGTCAGCTAGCCCTTCATCCTTCTGAGGTATATAAAGTGAGTTTTATTCTCTAATAGTAACATACCCTGGATTTTCTTAAAAATGAGATTCTGTCTCAATGTGTAGTGTGGCTATTGTAGCCTAGGTTTTAGTATAAACCCCACTAATAGTTGGTTTCAGAAGGGTGGGGTTTCCAGTTACAAACATCCATGTGCTTGTACCATTGTATTACAAGAAAGTATATCAGCTTCCATAGCCATTTATCAATTTACCATGAAAATGTGCATTTTAATATTAAAACATTTGGGACTAAAGAAATGGCTTGTATATACTGTCCAATAATGGTCAAAATAATATTTTCTCTTCAAGTAGAGAAGGCATATAGTTCTGAGAAACGAAAAAGTACAAAAATAAATATTACTATAACAATGTTAGAAAATATGAATAAAGTGACAACATTACAGAAAATATGCACAGATTTTGGTATTTGGTCGATAAGCTATTTTCAAAAATCATTTTTAAATAAAAGCAGCCAGCATGCTTCACATACCCCGTCTATTGTCTCTTTGGAAATTACTAAAATAATGTGTGGTAGTCACATAATTGGTTTTGGGAGAATAATGTCTAAACAATTCTCAGTCTTACCATGAATAAAGAAAAGAAACATGAGAAGTAATATGATCTCCAGTGTGTTTATCCACATAGAACAATTCTTTTTAACATCAATAGACCATGAAATAACCTTTAGTCTCACAACCAATGCCTTTTATGTTTGAAGACTATATGGAACAGCAGCACTTACCTGCAGATAAGACTTATACATATGAATATTTATATATACCTAGAGTACATTAACAACCACCAGATTACTCTGGTGCAGCTCAAAAATACAAAGTAGTCCATAGAGAGAGAGAGATGCACTCATGGGTCTTGTACCAAATAATAACAATGTTTTAATGTACAAGTTGCTTAATCACCAATGTTTCAGACCACAACATGGACATTTTCAAAATACATTTAATAATATCTTCACTGCATGCAATCAAAACATAATGTCATATTTTATGTCTATGTAATTCCAATAATTTTCCATCTTTACAGTGTTTTTAGCATTTCCAACCACTCAGTTGGATAGAGCAGGCTTACAATTCATCCATCTAGATCACCCATTTAGTACCTTTTGGCCACCTGGATTTTACAGTCTCCCCACCCTTTTACTGCCACATTTGTTTTCTTCTGCCTTTTCACTCACCTTATTTGTTTCCTGTTTCCCACTTCCTCTAGACTGCAAGCTTGTGAGAAAGGTTCTCTCTTCCTCATGTCTTAGCCTGTCTCTATGTGTGTTAATTAATATGCACGTCTAAGGTATTTTAAAGGGACTCTCTAACCTAAACATTGTTTATACTGTAAAGAATAAAACAAAAATATCAAAGTACATTGTGCTAGCTGAATTCCAAGCAGATCCATAAATTAAGTGAAAATGTGTTTTAAATATGTTTGCGGTTTGCGGTGTCTAATGCTTATGACATCACTTTGTGGCTTAATAAGCAAATTACCCTTTCCCATTAAAAGTAGTTCATGTTGCCATCCAGTGACAAATTTGGGGCCTGAGAAGAGCCAAGCTTATTTGATACCACTCCAAGTTAAAAGCCGGGGTCACCACAACAGCTTGCATCAAATTATCCCCTTGCCATTCTATTTAATTTAAAAAGACATTTTGTAATTCCAATTCACTCATGATTATCAGTGTGTATAAGTGCATACATCCCATAATGAACTATAAAGTGTTGTTCAAAGCATAACAGCATATGTTGACCGGGATGTGTGTAATTTTATATAATGTTCAGAATATCATTTATATATATATATATATATATATATATATATATATAGATATATTCTCCTATTATTAGATTCTTCATTAATTCTTACCTTTTATGCTTATCTCCAAAAATACTTTTATATTTAATTATTTAAAATATATCTAGTTTCAATCTCTATATATGGTTTCAGCTTTTTATAAAACTATGCAGTGAAGCAATAAATTTCTGTATAGTTCAGCAATACTGAAGCAATTCCTGAAACTTATCCTTAGTTTAATAAGAAGAGAGCTGAAATATGCACATGAATTAAAGCACTGTGATAGTTTAAAGTGTAATTTTGAAGTATCCAAAGACAATACAATAATAACTGCAGCAACAGATCCAATTCCAGCTTCAAGCTTTATATATATATATATATATATATATATATATATATATATATATATATATATATATATATATATATATATAAATATATATATATATATATATATATATATTTCACACTAACCAAGCCTTGACAGTTGTAACACTGAATTCCCTGTATTATTCTTGAATAATTAGGTCACTGGAACCAGGCGAGGGTAATGAGTCCAAATCACGGAATGAGTTGAACAGGATTTTCAGTTTTTTTTAAGGATTTTATTGTAGCCTTCAGCTTACCAGAAAGCTTACAAAGTGACATTACAATGTTCAAAGACCAGTATGCAGGTATATATATAAAAAAATCCAAAAGGAATGCACTCACCTAAACTAGCATATATTATAAGGGGGTGCTGCTGAGACTAAATAGTTATACAAAATCCAAAGAGATCAGCGCACTCACCTCAATGCAGGTAGGAGAAAAACTCTTAAAGCTATAGGTTTCATTAAAGCTACTTAAAAACACCTGTCCTTCTAAGACAAAATTGGAGATTTGGTTACATATATGGCCATATTATGCTAAGCCCACCACTATGTCAAAGTACTCCAATATTGGTGGGTCCTAACACTAAATACTGTTGCTTATATATATATATATATATTTTTTTTTTAAATCAGATTATCATTAACAGTCCCTAACTTTGTAGGCTATATCCCATGCATTTTTATTTACTAAAATGTTTTTTGATATGTCCTTAAAATTCCTTTTCATGTATGCAAGGTGTATGCAAGGTGAACACAACACTGTTGTGGACTTGTTATTTCAATTTGTGTGGTCTTTCTGTCAGTTAGAATTTTTAAACAACCTCTCTCAATAACAATGAGTTTTAGCCCACAGAACTGCCTCTCACCAAACTGGTCATTTTGTACCATTCTCTGTAAACAATAGAGACTGTAGTTTATGAAAATCCCAGATCATCTGTTGTTTCTGAGAAGCAAGAACCAACAGTCATGCCACATTTGATACCCAATCCTAAAACAATCATACCACACTTACTTAAGTGTTTGGTCAAACAACAACTAAACCTCTTGACCTTAACTACATGCTTTATATATTGAGTTACAGCCAAATATTAGGTTATTTGGCTATTTTTGTTAACAAGCAATTGTACCTTACAAAATATCTTTCCTGTTTGTGGTGTAGTGACTTTGGTGATACTTGAATCCACACTATATATATGTTGAGAAAATATAAAAATATTTTTAATATCCTGTAATTAATTACATATTCTCTAAGTCTAGATCCATGTTTCTTTATTCTATATTATACCTGTACAATACAATGGAATTCAATGTTTGTTTGAATTAACATATTTTAACAACCTATTTCTTTTTGCTCATTAATAAATACATTTCAGAAATAGCTGTGTATGTGAAACAATATAACTAGGTTGTAAAAAAAATGTAAATATGAAAGTAGAAGAATATTTTTTTTACAAGGAAGCTGCCTATCTTTGAACAAAACTTGATTGAGCTACAATACATAAGTCTTTTCTAACTTTGTACAATATTCACGCTGTACGGTTTGATTTCAAACACGTAGAAATCTTCACAAACAAACACAGACAAAGAAAAACAATTCTACTCAGCCATTTCTCTTTTTGTGCATAATTCTTTGACACAATTATGTCTGAAATGATCCATCCGACTGCATCAATCCAGATCAGATAACACAAAGCCTGCATTGATTAAACACAATCTATGCAAGACTAATTTGTGTCTTCTATCTGGAAGACATTACTTTTCACTTTGTAAGCGGCCAAGGTGAGCAATTGAAAAAACATGACAATTAGTGGGAAAACAAATCAACATTTGAAAAAAAAATATTTTGAAGTTCAAATACATTGGCACAAATCAAAAAAAAAAAGTAACAAGAAGACTAAACAACAAAAACAAGCTGCCATCACAGCTTAAAACATGTAGAATATATATATAAAGTTGGTCATTATCTGATGGTGGTTGAAACTAATCATGCAATATGTTAATATTATTACAGGAATTATTATATGGAATCCACTAAAACACGAGTTAATTGAGCTAATCTCATTTAGAAGGGTTCTTCTGCTAGAAGAGCTTAGGTGGTCATGAATTAAATCTGGCCATAGCTACATCTTTAAAATCTCTTAATTTGTATCAAGACATTATGCAGGGCCAACACTGCTATTTATTTTAAAATATCACCATCTGTCATGTAGCTTTTATTTTCTAAAAGTACCAATCTACCTTTGCAATTCTTCTGTGTTTTACCTCCGAATTACACTCTTTATGTCAGAGTTTACAATTCTTATCTTTCAAGCCTACAATTATGTTACCAAGTCATTTTACAGGATTGAGTGAAATGTGAGGTAAGCATATACATTTACCCAAATTAAAGAGAATAGCTCCAAGTATAAGGGAAAGTCACTTGAAAAAGTAATGCAACATGCTATATTTTTTTTTTATCATGTAAGAGTGGTTATCACACATAGCACACTTGTAATGTTTAATCAAAATCATTTTTAAGTTTTATCTTGATTTAGTAATTGTAGGGGCATTGGAAAAAAAGTAAAGAGCGTTTTATAAAACATCTGTGACTTTAATATGTTTATGCTTCTGTAGATGCATAGCCAGTGGACTTTGATTTGCTGCCTCATTTTCTCTGGCAGATAAGTGTTGCAAAAACAAAGAGACTATGCATGGGTAGTCATATGAAGGTTTTACATTGCATAACCTTGACTAGGTGCATCTGTATATATGTAATACCAATGGGTTTACTATACCAATGAGGCAGCAGTGATATAATACAAATCCAGATGAAATGACTCTTGAAAAGTGTAAAATGACAAGTGTTGCCAGTGTTTTAAAAATAAGTGTCCCTCAATGCACATTCCTAACCTTACTCATGCCAACTATAATTCACCAAATGAAACCATCTGACAGATTCCAATAGACCAATCTATTGTACGTAGTTCATTGGCTTATTAATATCTTGTTATTAAATACAAGAAGTATTAACCATGGTTTCTTGTAAAAGTGACATTTCGTTACTCTAGTTGACCATTTTGTAGGACAAATCCCAATGGAAAGCCAGCGCACTGGGTCAAACCAGTGGCAGACTAAAGATCACAGTAACTTGCAATAACTTGCACTCTTTGAAGAGAGTGAATCAGGTTCTTGGCTTATCTGTACTGAAATACCGTGATGACAATGGCTATGAAATGATTTTTATGATTTATATGTTTACAGTGTTTTAATTTCTTGCTCTTATAATATACAGATTGCGAATTATACAATATTATATATATATATATATATATATATATATATATATAATATTGTATAATTCACAATCTGTGGCTATGTTATCTATTTAATTGAAAACTTGGTAATGAGAGGATGATGTGGCTGAATCGCTATATCCGGTAAGTACCTATTACGTCCCATAATGCATGTGTTTTTTTCAGTTTAAGGTAAACCATTTCTGCCAGAAGTTGTTGAAAACATGATTAGTCGCTTACAACCAATTGGAAGTAAAGGATATCTGATGCTCAATTCTTATCTCAATTTAATGGTTATCACAAAAAATATTGATATTCTGGAATGTGTTAATATATGACATGTGATTGATCTCCAGTAATAGATAATATACTAAGCCAGGGGCATCAAAAGTGCAGCCCATCTGAGAAACAAGGTGCGGCCCAACTGATTTATCTTCCCATGTTTTCATTAACCACTCACAATAAAAATGCATTGATTTAAACACTTTTCAAACTGCTTTTTTTTATTACTGTTAAATAATAAAAAAAAATTCTTAGGCTAACATTTTTATCAATATTACTTTGAAGTGAGCCAATGGGCATATGCATTTCAAAATATGCGGCCCACTCCAGAAGAAACAGGGCCCCTGTAATAAAGTATGACTTGCAGTCAGTGACTATTGTCACTGAGAGTGTAGTGAAGGGAAATCCCCAGCATGGAGCAAAATCTATTAGACTTCTTCTACTTTACTCAGTCCAGCATTTTGCTACATTACATATATATATAAGAAAGTTACATTGCACCAGTACAAGCATTCAATCTGTATGAATTGGTACAACATCATGCCTAAAGTCTCCTTCAAACCTAAAATAACTGTAGATTACCAACTTACATTCCAGCTATTCCATTCAAACAAACAGTATCTCTAGCTATTAGTGAACCATTTTGCCAGCAGAATGCTGACATTTTACAAGTAAATCTTCAGCTGATATAGCAGGGTAATCCTTGGTGGTCTGATTTAATAACTCAAATGATTGCAGAACTTAGCAGAGGTCTTTCCTTCATTATGGAATAATTTTTCATAATATAGAGCACTTCTCATGTCAAACAAAATAGAAGTATTGCTAAGGGAAAAGTAGTGTTGAGTGCATTCTAGTTTATTTTCTCAACAGAAAAAAATAAACTGTTGCCTTAACTAATAACTCCAGGGGAATGTAGGCAAAGACTACTACTAAACATTTTCTGCCAAAAGAAATGAATATGCTGATTCTTTTCTCTTCAGTGCACTCTTGGTGCCCTTAATTAACATACTTGTTTTTATTTAATTGAAAAATTGATATTTTTTTCTTGAAGAAAAATATTATTTCAACCGGATTTTAATAATTACGTTAGACTGTATTTCATGAGAGAAAACATTATCCTTATTGTTTCTGTCTTATATTTAAAGCTCAGTGCTTCATACCGTACATTTGTTTGGTGAATTCTCTAGGCAACCATCCAAAGATTTGGATCAGATAAAAATGTATTTTCTGAAACAGTATAAAATGTATGACTCAGTTTTGGCACATGAAAGTTATATGCCGTTTAACTTTTTCTGATTCACAATTACAGTTCATTAATTTTCAAAAGGCTTTATTTCTTGGATAGAAAAATTCAAACATTGCATAACTTATTCAATCCTACATTCAAATGTCTGTCACGGAAAAGCACATGTAAAAGTATTACATTTATTTTAGTGTGTAGAATGTAACAAAGTTGTTGCATTTTTTTCGATAATAATGTTGTGGTTTTAGTTAAATGTTTTTCTTAGAAATAGTATTAACAATAATATTAACTATACCATTCAGCTGAAGATAATTAAGTTGTTTTGTGGCAATATGCATTGCTTAATGGAACCTTACAAAGATAACTTGATACAATTTCTTGTTGAGTGGTTGAGACACGTTATGATGTGAATGACAAGAAGAACCAGCAAAGTAAGATTGCGAAACCACCCATTTTGTACATATTAAATGTTACAATTTTTAAATTGTGGAATATCTTGTGAAATGTAGTGTTAAAAACAATATAACTTTCTACTTATCACAATCATTGGCTGATCGGATACCATACAACCTTTTCCATCAAAAGTTACAGGGTAGTGTCAATTGACATTTTGTATTTAATTATATATTTAAGCCCTTACTTACACGTGACGTGCCAGGCATGTAACGCAAGAACATGCAGTTGGTAACAATTGATGTGATTTCCGAAGTCATCTGGTAAATGCTGCATAAGCATCGATCAGCGGTCGCTGCCTATGCTTTGATGGTGTAACTATGATGCCTCCATGTTAAGGCATCATGCCACAACAAAATTTGACCCCCTAGGGCAGTGATGGTGAACGTTTTTGTGCCCGAGTGCCCAATTTTTGCATGAAATAAACTTGCATACCACACACACACACACACACACACACACACACTGCAAGTACAGAATTCCAGGAGAGATGCAGTCAGAGTGAGAGTAGCAGACTGCTTTCAGCAGATTAGGTGTAACAGGTCCACAGCATGTGCTGTAACCACAATCATTTAGTAAAGGCATCATGTCCTGCTAAAGACAAGAGATGCAGTAAGTGCAACAGAGTCAGCCATTTTGAGATGGTTTTCAAATCAGTGTGTGTTTAGGAAGTGTACCTAGACAATGACCAGAAGACACAAGAGGTGTTTTTGTAGGGTCAGGCTCTTATGAAACTGACACAATGTCCAAAGCTGGAGGGTGTCACAATAAAATTTCATAACCGCATTGCGTGGGGTGATTTCTTGCTAGAAGTGAGTATAAGTCCAAAAAATGTACTCTGTGGGTATATGTTATGAGTGTAGACTGCAGCCTGTACATTAAGCTTTATTGCAAGAGTGCATGAGGTTACAGAGGCCATGTTTGAACATCTGGGCCTGTTGAATGCAGTATGACTACAAATTCTAGAATTCCTTTCCAACTTATGCCACTGGTTGAGGAAAAACTTAAAGAATGAAAAGTAAGGATGTTATTGAGAAAGTCACTGATCTGGCGTGCTTCCATAGTGCCTGTTGTTAAGGGAAATGGGAAAGTTCATATTTGAAATGCCTGAATGAGGCTTAGAAAATGAAGAGATATGTGCTGCTGACATTGGAAGATATTGCTCCAAGAGTGTCGGGCTAAATTATTTTCCACGCTGAATGCTTTCATTGGATTTTGGCAGATATACCTTGACTTGGGGAGGCTGACTGCTTTTATTACACCAGTAGGTAGATTTGTTTTTCCAATGGACTCTCCAATCTTCCAAGGGGAGATGAGTTCCCTCCTAAGAGTTCATGAGAGTAATTTAGTAATCTGGTGTGTTTGAAAGGGTTCAATGTCATAAGTGATGATCAGTTCCATTGATCATCACATATGACAATGACAAGGCATTTCTGATATGCCAGAGACTTCTGATGAGGCTACTAATAGTCATTGTTTGGGCAGTGCATGTGCCGGGGAAGGAATTGGTGGTGGTAGATACCCAGTTTCCTGCTTGATGCTTTGGTGGCACGATCCAACTTAAAGTTGTATGTCGATTAGATGTTGGTTTTCAAGTCCATCTCCTCTGGGTAACTGGAACACATTAAGAGAGAGAGATGTCTGCTGATCCTCAAGACATTTTTAGTTACATAAGAATGGCTGGCGAGAGAGCTAAGCATTGTGTATGCCACTGAGTGCTTTTCGGAGAGAGAGGACCTCACAAAACTGGGGGTTTTGGTGTTGCTTCAAGACCACATTGTCATCTGTTAATAGGCAGTGTGGCGGAACCAACCTCGCCACTATGTTCTGGAGAAGCCTGGTTGCTCGCCTGCTGCCTCTGGACTATGGCCCCATTGTAAAAGCCTGCATTTTCCCCTGCAGAAAGGCTTGTTCGTGCCTTTCTGCCTGGGTAGTTCGGTAGATTGAATCTACCGAACCAACTCACCAATGAATGGACTACCTGGGTAAGGGATGTGCCATAGCACTATATGTTAATATTGTTAGTTAGTTATATTCTGTTAGTGTATTGGTTTATGTGTAATGTTTAATTCTGTTAGTAGACCACTCTGAAAGTTTATAATGTGACAGTGACTCCAATAGTTTACTCCAACATCCATTGTTCTGTTTTAACTGGATTAACTGGTAAACTGATTATGTTGTGTAAATTATGTTTCTTACTGTGTGTCTACTTACTGTATGGTAATTTGGTTTGCAGACTGAATGTCTAATCTTTTCCTAGCCCCAGTTAGTTGGAGGACTATGTTTAGTTCCTTCCCCCCATTGTATACTAATGTCATGTGTATGTCTTTTATAAGTCTGTGTTGTTTGTCAAATAAAGTAGTTCAATCTTGCTGTACCTAACTGCTAGATGTCCTGTCTATTTGGGTACAAGAGCAAGGGTCCAGGAAAGACTTGCTGGGTGTGACGGTCCGTTACAGGCAGCAATAAATGTTAAGTCAAATTCATGATGGCCATTTGGGAATTTGTGTAGAGAGAGAGCAACCATGGCTGTGTGGTAACCAGAGATCAGCACTGACATTAAAGCTGTGCCTTTTGCCAATGCAGAGGAGAGAGCTTATAATTCCTAGAAATGCTGCATGCTGCCCCATGGCTGAAGATAGCTGCAGATCTGTGTGGTGGAAGATGCTGAGTACAATAGTAGGATATTTCACCTAGCCAAGGTCCAATGTGGTCTGCACAGAATAAGGGACTTTTTCCCACCATAATAAAAGACATCTTCATCTAGACCCTAGGACTAAGGTGCTGAGAATTTGGATCCAAAGTCTGTGGTATTTCCAGTCGTAAGAGCGGTACCTCCTTAAAACAAGATTCTGGTGTGCATTTTACCATCACAATCACTCTCACAAGGACTTGGATACTGTTCTTAAAGTTGTGAAGCATCCAGCGTGATACCAAAATTAGCATTGTAGGTAGACTAGTGACTTGAACACAAGGCAGGATGGACTATTGTAGTCTACCCAAGATAGTAGAGCAAATTTTCATTAACTTGTCCTTTTGCCTCGTGTTTTGTTTGTCTGTTTTTACTATTGTATTCTGAAAACCTACAAATTCAGAGAAGCTTCTTACCTACACCTTGATCTTCTGGACACGTTTATGTGCAGGATCTTTATGTCTAACCACCTATATAGGTTAGGTTGGCCTTTGCAGCAAGAGTTGACAGTTTTTTTTATGCATTTTAACTAGTGACAGTAGCATTAATAATTATTTCTCTTGTTAAGCCCTCTTAATTCTGATTATATATTTGGGTGGAATAGGTGTTTCCGATATGTTTCTATTAATAGGGAGAATAATTTAATTATCTTCCAATTCCTACACCAAAGTCCAGACATGTTTCTTAAGTCCTGGGGTCTATAACAACATTTTCACATGTTGAACTGTCCAATTTACAATGAGACAGCCTCCAGTACACCACTCTTGAGAGGGATGGATGGAAGAGGGTCAATGACCCCTGTCAGTGTTCAGCAGGTAAAAGCAGAACATGTTTTTTGTGCGCTGATAACAGACAGCAGAACTGCGTGTTAGCATACGATGTGCACCATTCCATGATGTTGATTGTCATCTCGGAGGTCAACGTTCCTTTCTAGTATTACAATCTACAAAGGTAGTAAAGTGTTTGACATTTAAGGATTTTCAGGTGGTTATCCATGTTGAGATATCAGACTTATTCATTCCTATCAAAAACATGGACAAGAGATGGGTCATTAATATCAATTAGATCATTTGTTTTAACCATTTAACAGCATAGCATAGCATTGGTGTATTAGTAGTCACTGTTCTAAATGTAACCTGAGCATTTACAAACAAAGTACTATACGTTAATGTATATTAATAATGAAAAGACAGAATGTGATCTCACATTTTCAAACAGAAATAAGCATCACACTGAATACGAAGTCTCAATGATATCATGGATAATTAGATGGATAGATGGTGACACCTTGCTTCCCACAAACCTTATTTGAGGTGCAATTACAATAAGTTTATTTTTATATGTTTATGTAATGTAATGATAGAACATTTACCATAACAGTAGAGACGTATATATTTTTAGCTGTTACAATAGATTTAAAAGATAAGTCAATGAAGACAGCATCAAGGTAAATAACTCCCACATACACCTTAGTTAAGGTGCAATCATAATAATGGTAATTTACATATGGCCATAAAGAATAATAACAATGGCTACTTCATCTCAGTGGCTATGTACATTTAACTTTAAACCTAATAAATGCAGCTTAATGAAATGAAAATGCTTAATGAAATGCTGTAAAATCCCACTTTACCTATGTATAAACATGGTTGTTAGAAATATAAAAAGAAAAGAAAAAAGTTTTACTTTCTCTGCTGTTTGCCACGAACAAACATGGTAAATTTACACAGATAAAGAGGAAATGGTTTTAGATTGTTTTTTACACATTTATTTCATGTTACATTGGTGTTACATCAGATGACTACCATTTTATTTTTACCCTAAAAGTAAATTCTGAACTCCAGATTAAAATGAGTCCCTAATGGTCATGACCCATAAAAAAACCTTACTATTTCTGAAATTAACATGTAGTCTAATTAACCTTATGTATTGCAGTGAAATGAATTCCAACTTTTACTTTCTGTTCTATGCTCAGATAGACAGTACAAGCAGACATCACCTTTTGTGCTTCAAAGAAATCTTTAATTCTAGTTTTACCTCATAATTTGAAATCAGTTCCCCTCCGGGGGAATTTATCTCAACATAGATTTATCGCCAACAACAAAAAAAGACAGCGTGATTCCTGCATCTAAAAACATACAGCAAGTGAGGCTTTTTTTAATCCATTGACTTTCAAAACAGCTATGTCTCTTGCATGCAATCAAGATAAGAGAACTTTCCCAATAAAACATTTGTTAGGTGGACATCTGATAGCAAATGCTGTCGTTTCTTCAGGAAATATGTGGGAATCACCAGTTTGCATCGAATACCATTATAGAAGTAAAAAATAGGCAAGTTAATACAACAAAAGTTTATTGTTTTAAGAGTTCGCGTATACTTAGGATGTTTTTGACATAGTCTATAAATATGGCATTCAACTGAATCTTAAATCACTCGTGGTGTAAACAATATCTTTAATTGCTTGTTGGAAGTAAAGATTCCTTCTCTAGCAAATGTACTTCAGTGATGTCATTTAAAGCCCCCCTGGCATATTTGTTTTTGCTTGCTCTGTTTAACTTCACAAGCTCATATTTTTAAGGATAAATGCTTAACCAAACAGTCAGGAATTACCAACGTCAACAAACTGATTCACTTTCTGGATGTCTTCTTAAACTGTGTGTTTTTTTATTTTTTATTGTCATTAGTTTATAGCTGCCTAGTATAAATTTATTTTCCTATTAGTGTTTCTATGAGGCTTATTTTGTTATATGTTAATCCTTCAGGACAACACAAGAAAAACCATTAGGCTATGGTTTGTGTTGTGAGGAGATTAAAATTATCATATGAAGAACATGGGACATGTGATTTACTGTTTGACTGGAGCCACTTCTTCCTGTTTCTGCATGGAAATTTTTAAAAAATGGCTTGGCAATGATCTTAAAATATCTGTGGTATTTGGCAGAGAGAGTCGCACAATTCAGAACTGCTGTTTTCATTTCATATTTCAGCTGTGGGTCTCACTCAAGTGATTTGTACCAATTCTCCAGAAAACAGGCACAGAAGTCATTATAAACAGGTTGTATAAAATGAAGACATGTGGCCTAACCACAGAAATGCCTTAGTTTAGAGTCATTTGGATTTCTGCCTTTTGACATTTGTTCCATATAAATTATAACCATATACAGCTTCATGCTGGTTAGATTATATAGGTTCACTTATCTATAGTCAGCAGCTTCTATATTATTTATATGCATCATATAATGTTGCTTCTTGTGCATGGCACAGCCTGTACATTTAGTTACTTATTGGTATCAAGCGCATATCGGATTTTTTCCACAATTATGAATCAAATCAGATCAATCAATGTGGTGTTTTTCGCATTCCTTAGGCAAAGATATTTGTTGCTTGGTTGTTCATAGAAAATTCACACCTCCTGCCAAATAGTGGAGATGTTCTAATTTCAACACACCATTAATAGATGACGTTACCTGTCAGATTTCAGTATTGGACCATTGTATAGCTTGCAATGCCAGGAAAGTACTCTAAGCATAAGTGTAGAACATGTTTAGTAAACATATGTACAGTATTCTTATAATAGTTAAAAAGAAGTGCTTCCTCAAAGCATTGCTTGAGGGATTATAACCCACAGAAGTACCACAACCAGACCTAGGATAAATAATTAAAGATCTCAATCTTTTTTATGCTTGGGTGCCATCATTCTCTGTATCTAGGTGCATGGCTGTCTAGATTTCTGGTAACTTTTTTTAAATTAATTGTTTTTATTATATTTATTTTCAATAATATTCCTGTTCTGATGAAACAGAACATCATTTCACATTATTCCACCTTTCTATTATTATTAACTTAAGAAGTTTTGGGGCAAGGAGATGATGTACTCCCTCCATTGTGTTATAAAACTGTTTACATGTGTTCCCTTTGTTTTTTGGGCCATCAATCAGGACATTCTAAAAAGATAGAATAGTTGGTTATTTTTATGAAAAAGAGAAATTGATGGTGCTGTAGGTTCTATCCAATTATGTAAGTTCATTTCCTGTGCCTTTGCACTCAAAATTAATTTGTGCATTATTATTAATAGAAAGAATTCCAAAAATTGCGTATGTAGCATTTAACTATATCTACATTTTCAGAGAAGAGGATGTGTATCATTGAAATTGTCTCCAGAACATTTGGATCTGGGGACACTTCCAGACAAAATACAAAAGTCCATTTTGTAGTTTCGAATTGGTGACATATATGCTCTTTGCAATAATTTGTGGAACATCTATAAGTACATCTTGGATGGAATAGAACGCATCACATGAGAGTGTGAAATGAGTGTATAATTTATCCTTAGGTCAGGGAAAATTGTAGTCCATGATTTTAATCGAAAACAACTTTGCCATGGTGTTTGTCTGCTCATATAGGTAGAATAATAGTGGATGAAGCATAACTTAAATGGGCCATTTTTATCAAATTATCTAGTGAGTTAGTCCAGACTTTGTTTGCCAATGTTTGTGTGTGGATAAAATGTCAAATTTGGTGGTGTGGTAAATGTGTTCTGCTGAGATCTGGGTGGGCTTGTTGTACCTCTTCTAGAATAAGGATAGTCTTAGAGGAAAGGGATTTAGGAGTAATAATTTCAGAGGACTTGAAGGTAGATAGGCAATGCAATAGAGCAGCAGAAAATGCTAGCAGAATGCTTGATTGCACAGGGAGAGGTATTAGCAGTAGGAAGAGGGAAGTGCTCATGCCAATGTACAGAGCACTGGTGAGACCTCACTTGGAGTATTGTACGCAGTACTGGAGACCGTATCTCCAGAAGGATATTGATACTTTGGAGAGAGTTCAGAGAAGGGCTACTAAACTGGTTCATGGGTTGAAGGATAAAACTTACCAGGAAAGGTTAAAGCATCTTAACATGTATAGCTTGGAGGAAAGACGTAACAGGGGGGATATGATAGAAACATTTAAATACATAAAGGGAATCAACACAGTAAAGGAAGAGAGTATATTTAAAATAAGAAAAAATACCGCAACTAGAGGACATAGTCTTAAATTAGAGGGGCAACGATTTAAAAGTAATATCAGGAAGTATTACTTTACTGAGAGGGTAGTGGATGTATGGAATAGCCTGCCAGCAGAAGTGGTAGAGGTAAACACAGTCAAGGATTTTAAGCATGCGTGGGATAGACACAAGGCTATCCTAGCTATAAGACCGGGAACAGGGGACTAATAAAAGTACTCAAAACAAATTGGGCAGACTAGATGTACCGAATGGTTCTTATCTGCCGACACATTCTATGTTTCTATGTTTCTATGTGTGGTTGAAAAAAGAGCATATATTTGTAATACCCATGCTTGGCCACTGGAAAAATGGTGTGGCTGCTTGTTCATGTTGAAATAAAGGATTTTCCCAAAACGGGATGAATATTGTTGTGTTGAAAAGAAAGAGATAATTCCGGTCTGAAAAATTGCTAGGCTCTGATGTTGCTGAAAAACCTTGGATTGATGCATACCTAACTAAGCCGTTGGCCTACTAGTGTGTGTAATAAGACTGTATGGAAGTCGAGTCTTGGTCTAAAAGGGTTGATGTGTATGTAGAATTTTGTGTTATCCAGTCTGCTGCTAGATTATTTTCTCTAACATTTGGTAGCTTCAATCACCTTTAGCTTTTTGCTTTTGCAGTTTGATCAAACTAATTTCACCTTTTATTATTCCAAAGAAATTTAGACAATGCAGAAATTCAATAAATGTATCTTATGTTCAAGCAAAACAGGGATCACTTGTAGTGGATGCAATAGGCATGGAAAAATACCATTTTCAAAAAGGGATCTCCTGACCATGTAGTATAAAGACAGAGATTGGCAAACTTTTAGTTGATCGATAATTTTCTCTATTGTTGCTTTTATATTTAAATTTTATAATTTGTTGATGTTTAATGTATTGTTATAGGTATTTGAAAGACTTGGGGGCCTAAACTTGAGATAGTTTATTAAGAAATTAAACTGTGGATATGTCATAATTTATTATGAATCATTTTATGGTGATCCATTTCATCTGCAGCTTAGACACAAATCATAGGATACATCCAAAAATGCTGTAACTTTTAAAGTGATTTCGGATATTCTGGGTTAATTGTCCATTAATCTCGGCAATAGGTCTAAAGTTCTGTTTAACAGCAGAGGGAAAATGGGCACCCAAGCCTTGCCTTCATTTTTAAAAAGTAAGTAAGAGACGTGAGCAAGAAAGGGGAAGGAAAAAGATGTGAGAAAAAGAGCTGCTATGTTCACCATACAGACTTGTTCCCATAACTCCAGAGAATAGGTGACATGAGTGAAATGATAATGATGCAAGCGCTAGAAGAAATAGTAATACAAAGTACAAGGCAGATAGACTCCTAGCTTTCTATAATCATCTGTAGAAAGACTTACCTCATAATATATTGTAATGCCATAAGTGTGTAAAGTGGGCACTTACCCAGGGCCTACTGGTAAAGGGGGGCCCACCCATATTCCTGCCAGCTCACCCATCCACTCTCCACCGCTTTGTGCTCAGCACCTTAAAGTTGGAGTACTGGATGTCAATGACATCCGGCACTCATAGTCAGTTAGGAGGTGCAAGAAGATGGCACTGAAAAGTTGTTTGGGGACAGAGGTGATACTACTAAACTGTATGGTGAAAAGCTGAAACTAGCAAGTTGTTTTTGGACAGAGATGGAACTGGAAATTTGTTTGGGGACAGAGATGGCACTAGAAGCTTTTTGTGGACAGAGGTTGCACTGATAAGATGTTTTGGGACAGACATATCACTGAAAGCTGGCTCAGGTAGATACGATACAGATAAGCTGTTTGGTGGCAAATAATAAGCTGTTATGTCATAAAGGAAATTAGTTTAACCCATTTAAAGTTTTATTCTAATATTAGAAAGATTGGGTACTTGAGGGGGCCCACTGCTA
This sequence comes from Pelodytes ibericus, assembly GCA_036172795.1. Classification (NCBI taxonomy): domain Eukaryota; kingdom Metazoa; phylum Chordata; class Amphibia; order Anura; family Pelodytidae; genus Pelodytes; species Pelodytes ibericus. The sequence goes on from CM069859.1 coordinate 128,772,657, forward strand.
AATACTTTGCCCAGGGCCCAATAGAGCCTTACAGCAGCCCTGTCTATACAAAGATAAAATACATATACAAAAATCTGCAACTAAAATAATTTAAAACAAAATCTTATATATTGTTTTGCAATCAGAACATTTCAGTGGTATACATTTATTGCATAGGAAATAAAATACAGAAGTCATTCTGACTAATACATCAAGTTGTGTCTTCCAAGTGTCAAGAATCAAGTTGAGGAAAAAAATGTGTATCCCTTGGGTTTGCTAAGATAAATTGGAGGGACAGACAGGAGAACCATTTCCCCTTGTGTTATAAAAGAATTTGCCTCCAAGCATTGCTTGACAGATATGCCCTTATTCCCACTATGATCTACACACAAGTGAAATAAGAGCACCTCACATAGACAATACATAATGAATGGGCAGTTTACTATGATGCAGTCTGCAGATAGACTTTGGTCCACATTGCAGACATGCTATGTTAAACCATGTCTACAAAGTGTATAGGCCTAGGTGAAGATAAAATCAGCAGATGATTGAAATTTCTTGATAAAATGACACAATACAACAACACTTGCTCTGTGATCTATGTAAGAAGCAAAATATTAAGAAGTACTTATGAACCTGAAATTCAAAGTAAACTATGTTAATCCTTGCCAAGAGGTTGTCCATTGTTTAAAAGCTTTCACATTTCAAAAATATTTATAATAAAAACAACTATGGTTCGAGGTGTTTAAAACACTCACATGAATGTGAACATTGTATAACATCTGCATTCGGATGTTCAAATTAATATAAGAAATGTATGCATAAAAAATATATTTAAAAAAAAACCCTAATATTCTATTATGAATTATATCTCTCTCAACAATCAGAAAATGAATACACATATATACTACCCTATAAAATGTATGTACAGATTACCAACCCAACATAATTCCTGGCTTGCACCTTAACCATGTTAATACGGTTATTATTATGACTGTTTATTATTGGTATGTTATGCAGTTTACTGACAATATACTGATTATATAGAATGTTTTAATTTGAGGTAATCCTTATACATGTGACTACTATTGCCATTACCGTATCTTGATGTTTTAAAATCAATGAGACATAACACCATCTATCTTTACCATTATCCCATTATATATGACTACAATTGTTCACCGGTTATTTGTCTGAAAATGTATTTTTTAAAAACCCCAACTCATCTCCTATTTTGCAAAGCTTCTTTTACTCTCCATGGTAGATGGTTGGACTCATGCATTGGAAAGCTATCCTAAAATCATATTAAAAAAATGTAAGGGAAAACAATTAAATATGGATAAAGATTAATATATTCTTACTTCATCACCTATTATATACTATTACAGTCTTACCTGATAATTTAGGTAAGCAGGCTTTAGAAATGGATTAAAATTATATAGACATATATCTAGTAGTAAATTTACTCAAATGCTTTATGAATGTTTATCTATTATGTATCCAAAAAGGTAATTCTACTGCATATACAAATGGCTAAAAAAACAGAACCTTGCACCTAGGAAGAATATATTGATAAATCAGGACTTATTGATGGACATCATTTCTTTATATTGTTCCATTGTACATATTCCTAAAACTATGTTTAGATTACCATATAACATCAAAGGAAAGTGTGACAAATTCCAAAATGTAGAACATCTGTGGTTGTTTGTCCATAATAATGATAAAGATAAACCAGGCAGAAAAACAGTTGTGGTTTTTAGAATGCTAAAAAATGTAATCTGTTTTGACCACAAAACTGGATTAAAACATCATGAGCTCAGTTACATTACCCACAAAAATAAAATTGGTGCTGCTGGTTTTTAAGGCCAAGTAGCTATTGCATTGTTAGTGGTAAACACCAGTACCATGCAGTAAAAAAAAAAAACAACAACAATGATTGAAACAAAATACTCCATAGAAACAAATGCAAACTGTAGCTATTTTATTACATGGAGTTACATGTAAACTGTGGTATATGGATAGATTTGTTGTCAACTTTTTCCCGCCAAATAATAATGTCAAATGGCAGATCTGTGGAGTCCCACCACACAGATCTAGAGTGTTCAGAAATGGAGAAAACAATTCCACCAAATATGGCCAGCTCTGAAAAAAAAACTAGGTTTAAGTTTGCCACTAACATTCCAAGGTATGGAACTATTAAATGATCTAAAAGGTTTCTTGAAATGGTTTACATTTTAAGCCTGGTAAACCCTCAAATACATCTTTTTCACATAAAATGCAGGCCACAAATATGTGTGTGGTAGTGATAAGTTAACATATCACAAATCAGAAACTAGTAAGATGTTGCCCAGCACATAGGCCCCAAAATATTCAGTGGGTGGATTAGGTGATTGTCTCACACTACTTATTGAATACATTTGTTTCCACATTAGACGCTAGGAAAGTTTCTACAAATATGTTCCCAGCTGGAATGTATAGTGTAATTGGAAGTATTTAAATGAGCAAACTATCAGTTTCACTAACAGTTCTGCTGTAATATTTCGTACGAGGACTAGGCTTATTTTAGCACAATAGATTGGCTACTAGAGTTCTTAAAATGTTTTAACATTTTATACGAAGAACTCCTTCAAGTTATATTAGATATTTTGTGAAGGCTTTTTCTCGTATACTAGCAAATACATAGTGAAGAATTCTGACTTATAACTAGTTGTCCAAGTTGACATTAAGGAGGGTGATGCCTCTATGAAAAGAATCTTGAAAAGAGATAAAGGGAGCACAAACTCCTCAAGATGGGCCCAATTCTTGCTCTACTTACTATGCACATTACTGGGCAGAACAAGTACCTGGATAGGGTTCTAGTAGGAAGGAAGTCCTAAAAGAATCATCCACCAGTTCCTTAAAGCGGCCTCTACTTATCATCATTAAATTATTAATAATCAACAAATACCTGGATGTTCATATTGTTTTTCCTTTAAATTTTACATTTTTCAAAAGTTGACATTTACATTCCTTGAGCTTGACAATAAAATAGGAGGTTAAATTGATGGTCTTTGCACAGCAGTACAACATTAATCAATGACATTAAAAAATAATTTAAGAAAGTAAGTACTACGTTAACTTATTACCTTTATGTCCCATTATTTTCCTTATTCTTTTGTTTCTTTGTGTTCTGTAAAACTAGATTGTGTAAAGAATACTATGGATACTATGTAATGACATACTACTAATATCACTAACCTTGATGTTTTTTTTCTTTTCTAAATAAAATATTTATGTAACCTTTAGTAGAAATAACCGAAAAGGGGCTTCCCTTGGTGTTTGGAGCTGGGTTGTTTGCTTTATATTTAACAGATCTAAAACTTGCTTTAGTTCAAGTAGCAGGAAAAATTCATGCTGATAATGTTATTTCACAAATATAGTAAGAGGTCACAGTGCTTAAGGCAATACATAAATTAATACATCTACTTTTAGGTTCAACCTACCTCTGCCCTTTAGACCATTTGTAAATGAAAAAAAAAAAAAAAAAGATCTTGCTTAACTAAATAACTTTGAAGGTTCTTTGTCCTTTCAAATACTTTGAAGGTTTAATGAGGTTCACTCCATCCCTAATTATTTTTTGTTGGTGTAACCCACTACATAAAGTCATAGCTGACAAGACATTTTAAACCTACCTATGGAGTTGTTATTTGGTCTTAGAAATGTAATGCAAATTGGCATATTGCATTTGAACATTGAATTTTTAAACATTGTGTATGCTAATTAGTTAATATAAACTGACTGTAATACACATGATTATAATGCCATATAATGGGTTTACACTTTTTCTCTAAAGGTGTAAATGCAACAATGAAGGTCAAATAATGTATCCACAATGTTATCTGGTTGTATAGCCCTTTAAGGACCAGGGATTTTCCTGGGCCAAGGACCAGAGCGTTTTTCAATTTTTAATACGCGGTTTTTGAAACATAAATTTCCTCTCTCTCATTTAACGCACCCATACAAGTTATATGTTGTTTTTTAGAGGACAGTTAGAGCTTTCTTTTGATACCCTATACATAAAAATGATTTACATTTTAGTATTAAAAAATACATATAAAAGAGGAAATTTTTGAGGAAAAAAAAGTTTTTCCCCATTATTTTCCCAATAATAAGCTACATAACTAGTGCAACACTAACCCCCTAATTAACTAACTAATAAAAAAGAAAAATATTGATTCCCAAACCCCCCATAACAAAAAAGACAGAAAAAAACTCTGAAGAGTTCGATCGTAAAAATCATGCAACAGGCATGCAGGGGTTACATTTTATTAAATAAATATATTTAAATTACCTTTAATTATTAAAAAAAACTTTATAAATTGTAAAAAAAAAAAAATCTGTTAAAAAAAAAAATAAATGAGGGCCATAAAGTGGAAGGAAACTGATCACAGTTAAAAACTGTGATCAGCAATGAAAGGGTTAATTTTTTTAATTTTTTTTTACCTATGTGTATGTAATTAATTTCTTTTTACTTACAGGGCACTCTCTGTGCTTCACTATAAGAATGTGAAGCACAGGGAGTGAATTAGAGGCAAAGTCAGTGTGTGAACACACTGACTTTGCCATCTAATTTGCATGTTATCGCGGTGATTGAGCAATCACCGCGATCACATGCCCGGAAACTGACCGATCGGGTCCAGGAGCTTTGCCTCGGGTGCGAGGCTTAGTCCTGGACCCATTGCAGACTAGCTGGCGGTGCCCACGGAGCGCACCACCGGCTAGACTGCATGACGAGTTAACTCGTCATAAGGTCGCTAATGGTGCGGCTCTTATGACGAGTTAACTCGTCATAAGGTCGGGAAGGGGATAGACTTTATGTCTAGCAAAGTGGCGTTGTCTGTTGTATGTGGTTTCCTATAGAGCACTCCACATATTATAATAAGTGCTGATAATTTTTCACCAGTATTTCGACGAGTCCTTAATATTGGCCAATTATTTTGTTGAAAGAAGGATGAAATAGCTTTTAATAATTTACCTCCATCACATTTGGTACTAAAGAAGCTGGTGTTCTTTTCCATTACAAAAGGACATAACCATAACCATTTCAACTTTTAAAAACATTGTTATCCATATCATAAGCTGACTTTACATCCCTCCTATTTATGCATATACACATATTTTATATCTCGTATTTCAGTGGACGGTGTTTTATGTCTGGGAAATATTTATTAGGTATGTTAAGCTGTTGTTTGAGGCCTAAAAAACTCTGGCTGTGGTGATTGATTAAGAAACAAACATAGCAAAATAAGTGGCATAAATATAGTAAAATACTACTATTTCCATAAAGGTGTAATTTAATAGTTAGGTAAAAGGAGTCTTGTGGTTTTCAGTAGGAAGACACAGATATAAAAAGCACCAACATTTTACATGAACCTGGTTCTTCCAGTTGTATTATTTGGACTGTACCCACAAAATAGCAGGGGAACAAGTTAATATATACAGCATATTGACTGATTGTTGGCAGGATGCACCATATAGTAAACCCATGGTAATATATCAAAAGGCTGAAAGCAATAGAACAAGCTGCAGTGACATGAAAAACTGTAGAAATGGATGACAGCCATTTAATTTGAATCTATTTTTGAAGACTGTAGTCATCAGGAGGTAAATCAAACAACTTAAGTACTACCATTTCTGTAATGAGGGTAGCCTCTGGATTATTTATTGTGTTCATAGGGATTCAAGAATACAACTCAGTAGGTTTTTAAGATGTTATGTTTTACAGTTATGGGGAATGTACAATTTTTGGGGTTTTACTTTTAGATATAGGGACTCCATCACCTGAACATTGTTATACTGTGAATGTAGCCAAATGAAAAAGCACCAAAAACAATGTATACCGTTTCCAGTGGTGTACAACAGGGAGGTGCCAGATCTGTGGGGGCAGCATCAGAGTATGTCTAATCGCTACACTGATGCTGCTTAACACTTGCACTGGGTTTCTCTAAGGTTGAACTGGAAGGTCATGTGACCTCCCAATCCAAAGACACATAAGAGGATATAAATTAGGCTCACCATGGCAGATCAACATGGAAACTATACTACACCTGAGCTGAAGTGACAGGGGCTGTTGTATATAAACTAACACCTGCTGCCCTGCAGAGATTGGTTTTAGAACAGGACAGGCTGCTCTACCTACTGGTTAGCATATGGTTAAACTATGAGCTTAACATAGGTTCCGCCCAAGTGCCAAACACTTTGTGTACGCCCCTTCTACCTTATGGTTCCATTTGTGAATTAGACATTTTCTAGTGCACACTACAGTGTAGTTCATCCACTATACAGACAATTAATAGAAGAAAAATGTTGCTTGATTGCCAAGTATTTAGTATTAGCTTGCTAAAAAGTCTGACTCAAGAGAACAATTTGGTGAATAGTTTCAAATGTTATACAAAATCCTGCCATATTCCTCCACTCTTTCGTGACATGGCCAATTCCCTTGAATACTCTGACATTCAATTAATCTTAAACATCATTGAATGATGTCATTTCTTATTAAAAAAAAAATTGTCTTATCATAACAATGTTTTAAAGTAATAAATTATGTCAAATACACTATTGGATCCATTCACTAAAATTTAACTTTAGAGGTCAACTTTCATTTTGAGACTAAGTCAAATTCGGCAACCGAGTTTGATCTAGTCTGAAACATAGCTTTGATCATTTTACCCCCCATTACTTTCAGTTGGGAAGATTCTAGCTGTTTATTTTTGAGATGTCAAACTCATGTGCCAGATTTTACTTCAGATTTTTACCTCAAAATGAAAGTCAACCTCTAAAGTCGAATTTTGTGAATAGACCCAATAGTGTATTTAACATAATGCATCACTTTAAAACAGTTATAAGACAAGACTATTAAGAAATTACATAATTCAAAGTTGTTTTAGATTTTTTTAAGCCATAACTTTATGTCATAAATAGGTGCCACCACTTGTAGCACTATTCCCCTTTTAAATTATATATAGTGTTTAATTGAATTGTATTATGTGTAGATGTCTATCTATATTCTTATATGCTGTTTATGCATTTAATATGTGCCATAGATTACATAACACACAAGAACTAGCACTTTATTTGCTGCTTCTTATTGATTATTGTGCCTCTATTGTATTGTGTGGAGCACAACTACATATTATTTGTGAATTAGAAGAACATCAAGCATAGCAAACTTGTACGCAAGACTACGACGTTATATGCAGACGTCCGCAAATCTCATGAGATGATGACACTAATGGGATTTCAACATGAAAGTAGAGCAATGACACTATGCTATTTAAAATAAGGACTAGTGTTGAGCGAACCCAAACCGCAGTGTTTGGGTTCATACCGAACATTACGGTTTTTGGACCCCAGACCCGAACACGGACATTTCACTGTATGTTTGGGTTGGAGATCGGGGTTCGGCGATTATATTGTATGTAATGCTATGGGTTTTCTATAAACCAAAATTGAGTCTCCATTCATACTAATAGGTCAATTGACCTATTTGTATGAATGGGGACACTCTTACCCACATTTTACTTCATTTTGCAGCCCTCTAGCCCTTTCCAGGACTTTTTTAGAGGCATTTTAGTGGCCAAAAGTTTGTGTCCCCATTGACTTCAATGGGGTTCGGGGTCAAGTTCGGGGTCAAGTTCGAGCACGGACCTGGACTTTTTAACGAAGTTCGTCCGAACCAGCCGAACCTGAACATCCAGGTGTCCGCTCAACTCGTGCCCATAGAGACAAGACAGCAGTTTGGTGATCTTACTTTCAGTTTGGACATGCAAAGGACAGCCGTTTATACTGGCAGTTCTTCTACAGAGGTGGTGGCAACACGTACTGGACTTTGAAATGAGCTATACTACTTGCTATTATGTAGGTACTTTTCTTATGTATTGTAATAAACTCATCATAGAAAATAATAAACTCATTAGTCATACTCATCTTTAAAAAATAAGACATTCAGTACTCTGGGATCCAAAAAATAAATACTTTATTTTCATGATCTTCGAAATTATATTAGTCTTATAGTGGCCTGTTATAAATTCGTCTAAAGGAGTATTAGGCATCACCATATTTCGATCTAAAAAGCTCTTCATTCTCATGTATGTAAATATTTCTCGAGAAGGAAGTACATATCTAAGTTGTAAGTTAGAGAAGGATTCTAATGTCCCACCTTCCATTAAATCTCCTAGTACGCCTATGTCACTTCTCGCCCAGCCCCGCAGGTCCACGTCGTGGACGTAACTTTTAGTATATTGATTGGGGTCAATAAACTGATATAGGATTTTCCGAATTTGTTCCTTATTGTGTGTATACCTTTCATTATGGCGTTTATTATAGCACTTGAGATTTCTAAAGTGTTAATTATTAGGGGAGGAATCCAATAGATATCTATAGGATCAATGTTATTAAGCTTAGTTTTTTCATATTTAAACCAACCTAAGTCCCTATCAGCCCCAATTTTTTGTAATTCAGTTGAAGTATAGATCTTCTAGTTCTTGTTTTTTTTTTGATTTCCATAAATACCTAAATAGGATATCTTCCATTTTAGCTATAGTCTTTTTTGGAACTATAAGAGGTATTGTTCTGAATAGGTATAGTAGTTTGGGAATGATATAAGACGTTACAACATTAGAGCGACCCAACCATGTTAGCTCAAGAGTTTCCCATTTTTGAGTGATATTATATAACTTGGTGGTTAATAGACTATAGTTTAGGTCCACAACTTCATCCAGATTTGTCAAGAGTTTAATACCCAGATGATCTATTTCCTTGTTTCTCCAATTAAACCCATGTGTCTTCTGCAAAGACTCAACGTGTTCAACCGAAACGTTCAAGTGAACAAGCTGAGTCTTATCCAGATTCAGCATATAGTATGTGCCATAAGTGAATTTTTTTAATCTGTAAGAGATGATTACAGAACATAATGAGGATCTAAAGTACATTCACAAAGTCTGCAGCTTGTAATCTAACTTTGTGCTTTTATAGAGTCCAATTTAAATCAACCACAGAGTTTTTTGTTGTTTTAATGTGTTGTCAGTCACTCAAACTCAAATACAGTACTATCATTTATAGAAGTAATAATCATTACATAATTTGTTGGCAGATTAAATATAATATGAGTTTACTATGCATTTAGCAAGTCAAGGAATAGATATTTACCTTCACCTTCATAGGCACCTGCATTTAAATTTGCATGTCGTCCCTGAGAGTTTCAGTCAAACTGAGACCTCATATTGATGTGACTGTTCTAAGACATTGTTCTAAGATTCTGGATTGCAGTAAGACATTGACTGTGATGTTTAGGGTACATTGCCCTTATGCAGGGCCGGACCAAGACATTGTGCTGCCTGGGGCGAAAAACGAAATGCACACACACACACTGTCCGTTTTGAACTTACCTGCATCTCTCTTTGCTTTGAACTCCGTGTGAACGAGGTCTCTGACAATCACGGGAGGCTTCTGAACTCTCAGCCAATCAGGAGAGTTGAGGAGTCTCACCTGATTGGCTGAAACCTCCTTCAATCAAACTCCCTAGACACAGGAAAAAAAAAGAAAAAGATGGCTGCAGGGAGCAGTAAAGTTCCGCTTCTGTCAGGGTGCCGCCTGGGACAGCTGCCCCACTCTGCCCCATTATAGGGCCGGCCCTGCCCTGATGGTAGTTAAACCTTTGTCCTGGTCTGACATATTTTGCAAACTGAAATAGTGTTTCCTCTTGTTATAAACCAAAAACACACATGTAAATCAAAAGTGGTAAAAGAAATAAAACTATATTTTATTCAACCCCTGCAACCTTAAAGCGCTCTCAGGGGCAAAAACCTTGAAAATATATTTCTCAAAAATAAGGTGTGCCCTTGTTTCCCCTACTCTTTGTTCCTTCTCTTTAATATGTAACATTCTTACCATATTGAAAATTGCTTATTTTACATCTAAACGAAAATGACAACAAAAAAAGAGAAAAGGAAAAACAACCACGATAAAGATAAAATATTAACATTGAGTAAAGAATGATAAGAAAGAAAAGAGAAAAAGAAAAGACACACAGATGTGCTCATTAAAATCAGGGATTTTCGTTCCCATTACTATAACTATACTGTGTTTTAAAAAAAATAAAAATTATAAGGTGTGCAGAAAACCTAAAGAGAACACAAATCAATAGAAAACCTTGACAGTGTAATATATACAAATAACAAAACACAAATAAACTGCTAATATAAGGCACTCACAAAAGTAAGAAAAATATTAAGCATGTAGCAAGTTGTTTATGGGAACATTTTTGAATCTTCTATAAAGATGGGATCCATCACCTAAAATCACGTTCCATTAAATGTCCAAAGAACTTGGAGTCCAATAAAAACTTTAGCGATATAACTACACACAATTTTGGCTGCTGGTTTAGCCTATACATCTTTGTGGAATTAAAGTTGTTCCCCACCAAGAACTTGCTACGTGCTCAGTATTGTTCCTACTTTTCTGAGTGTCTTACCTTCCATTAGCACATTATTTATATTTGATATGCTCTCTAACATCCTTTGGAACCTTCCAGAAATAAGTATATTTAAAATAAGATTTGTGACATTAGAGAGGAATAGATTTTAAATGATCAAAAACAAGAGTTTATTTTTTTTTTTAAACTGTCATCTTTAGCATAATATGCATGTTATTTTAAAATCTTGGTCACAGGCATTTTGTTTTAACATTTAATCATAGTAATATCTAGCAAAGATCATAGAAATGTACTAATCATGCTACTATACTTAAAGCATTCAACTTCCAAGAGAATTATTAACATGTTTCCAGAAAGTACTTCCATTTAAAAACCTTAGATTCAAGGAAATATAAGTATAACATAAATAAAAGCCCTGGCATTGGGAAAAATAAATGACATATTTTAACAGATGTTGAATTTTCAAAGGGACCACTTTTAATATTTTTACAAGTTATAGTGTGGTAACAGTGTTAATATAGTAGTGGTTTTAAAAAAAATACATGTATTTCTTTCTAGCAGTGGTAGTTTATTACAGCTACCAAATATATATTTAAAAACAAGATTTTTGCACCAGTGATTATTGCTTATACATAAAAAAGATAACAGCCACATATACACGTATTATTATATTATTATTATTATTATTATTATTATTATTATAATACTCATTTGTAACATACTTGTTCTTACAGCTTGTAATATTAGTAATCCATGATCACAATATAATATAAATTCATATTGTTAATATTAACAAGGAGAAAATGAAGATGCCATTAGCAAGGTATACAGTAGATATAAAGGCACTAATTATCAATCACTGATATCAGCGACATATTCTATGGTAGTATGTGTTCTAAACGAAGGATAGCAGTGTTCTTTCGAATCAGTTCAAGTATCTTTTTGGATAGGCGCCCTTGAAACATAGATTTATTCTGTCATCTCTATATACTATTGTATTTTCAGTATTGTAAGGCAGTGGAAGAATTGTACAGTTGTCCATGGATTTCTGAACAGTGCTTCTTTAGAAATATGTATCTCTTGGGGTTTTCCCAATAGGATTGTGTTTTCTCAGTGTCTTTTGTTACCATCAATAATAAAAAAAAAAAAAGAGTATAAAAAAAAAAAGCTAAGCCATCCAATTCACCTTTATCCTCTCTCTGAATTGGTTAAAAAATTACCTTTAGGTCAATACTTTCTATTCGAAGTTTTTTCCCTGCTGTGAATTGTTATGGCTGAATCACATAAACCTCTGCAAATAGAGTGCTATAATGAAAACACTGGCACCACTGGGAATGGGGCTGTTCTAATTAAAAGACGTAATAGACTGTGACAAACAATTGCAATGCTGAAAAATGTTTCTCTTTCAATGCTAATTCAAACTGTGTGTATTGCTTCCTATTTAATTACATATAAATTATTTTATAGTTGTTCTGAGAAGGTCGCATGAAAGAATAATTTAGCGAACATGACCTACAATATTTTTATAAGTATGACCTTGTATATTTATTGTCAGTGTAATATGACATCATAGGTTATCATGTTTAATCATTTGTTATAGAAATTATTACCTCAAATCTGTGTATTACATTATGTATTTTCAAGCTCATTATTACAAAGCAAAGATAAATATGACCTGTATTCTAGCTGTTGCATCACTGCAGACATTATTTAAGGGTCTACTCAATAAAGAGAGAATTGCAGAGAACTGACATGGGAATTTCAAACTTTAAGCAGCCATGTTGGAAAAATTCTCCCATTCAGCTTCATTGGAGATTTTCCCGATGTGGATACTTTGGCCTAAAGTTTAAAATTCCCATCAAGATTCCCTGAAATTCTCCCTTTATTGAGTAAATCCTTCAGATAATTAATTGAGCTTTTTTTTTTCTTAACTTCCTTACAGAAATGTGGCTGTAAGTTCAACAACCAATCAATGCTGGTTGCTTTTTTATTTACCTAAATAAACTATTTTGTTTTTCTAGTACAGTGAACCACACAGCTATGTACAGAGTATGGAGTCTGTATTATGACACATTGCATAATATTTGTTAAGATTGTAAAGGTGAACCAATCAACTGCAAGCTTTCATAGGTTTCCATGGTGATAGCCCACTTTTTAGAACTTTGTCTCAGAACTTTTTATTTACTTATAGAACTTATACTGCCTTTGTGGTATCTTCTTGTTTTAATAAACATCTAATTTTCATTATACAGCAACTTATATTTTCTTTAAGTAATACAACCTTTTAATTACAAAGATCTGAAACATATTTCAAACTTAAATCCTCACACAAGAAGTGGCATCGATAGGGGGGGGGGGGGGGCTACTGGGGCTGAAGCACCTGATCTCCCCTCCATAGCCCCAGATGGAGACTCTGACCACGCCCCCTTGCGCACAGCCCCACACCCTCGCGCTCAGTCCGTCCCCTGCATGCTGCAATCTGGATGCTGGACAGCACCAGACTCAACCCCCTCACACTCAGCTCCGCCCCTCACTTGCAACCCCGCCCCCTCACGCTTTGAATGTGAGTCTGGCAGAGTGTAAGAGAGAGTGGCAGTTATGAGTCTGCACGTTTATGTATGTGAGTGGCAGAGTTATGAGTGTGTATGTATGTAAGGGGCAGAGTGTAAGTGGGTGTGTGGCAGAGTTATGAGTTTGCATGTGTATGTATGTAAGTGGCAGAATGTAAGTGGGTGAGAGTGGCAGAGTAATGAGTGTGTATGTGTATGTATGTAAGTGGCATAGTGTAAATGGGTGTGAGTGGCAGAGTTATGAGTGTGCACATGTATATGTGTGAGTGGCTGGGTGTGAGTGGCAGAGTGTGAGTGTTTGGAAGAGAGTAAGTGTGTGTGAGTGAGTGTAAGTGTGAGTGGCAGAGTTATGAGTTACTGTGTGTGACTGGCAGAGTGTGTGAGAGTATAAGTGTGAGCAGCAGAGTTATGAGTGTGTGTGTGAGTGTAAGCATGAGCAGCAGAGTTATGAGTGTGTGATTGGCAGAGTGTAAGTGTGTGAGAGTGAGAGTGTGAGTGAAAGAGTTATGAGTGTGCATGTGTATGTATGTGAGTAGCAGAGTGTAAGTAGGTGTGAGTGGAAGAGAGTAAGCGTGAGTGGCAGAGTTACATGTGTGAGTGTAAGTGTGTGTGAGTGAGTGTAAGTGTGAGTGGCAGAGTTATGAGTGTGCGCGTATCTGTGTGTGACTGGCAGAGTGTGTGAGAGTATAAGTGTGAGCAGCAGAGTTATGAGTGTGTGTGTGAGTGTAAGCATGAGCAGCAGAGTTATGAGTGTGTGATTGGCAGAGTGTAAGTGTGTGAGAGTGAAAGTGTGAGTGGAAGAGTTATGAGTGTGTGTGTGAGTGACAGAGTGTGAATCACAGTAAGATTACTAGGAGAAAATGTGATTACTAACTATTATTCATATTGAGTGTGATAATCAAATGTGAAACAATGCTATCATCTCATATTATTTTTATTTTCACACTTGATTATCACATTCAATAAGTATTTATATTCATGGCAATAAAAGTCCATACACATGGCATTAAACATCACATGTACCTCGTTATAGTATTAAACCCATACATTTTGAATGAATGTGCTGCTCATTATATTATGGGCTTTACTCATGAAAGAGAGAATTGCAGGGAAGTGAGATGGGAATTTCAAAATTAAGGTTGAAGTAGCAGAATTGGAAAAATCCTCCCATTCAGTTGAATTCCCATCTCAATTCCCTGCACTTCTCTCTTTTATGAGGTTGGTAGTAGGTTTGTGACCCCTTTTTATGAAAAATAAAATACTTATGATGTGCGTGTGAGAGTTGCAGGTTTACACACGTGTCTGCGTGGCAGAATATCTGTGTGAGAAAGGTCATCTGTGTGTATAATGATGTCTGTTTTAGGTTGTCTGGATGTGTGTGTGTGTGTGAGTGTAAGGTTGTCTATGTAAGGGTATCTATGTGGAGGGGGTGTAAGGATGGGTGTCTGTGTGTGTGTGAGGGGGGTGGGGGGGTGGTGGTATCCCCTTTATTATGGCATATTATGAGACTGTTGGTCTACTTTTTTTCTCAAAGTCTGGTAAATGGTGTATGCCACATACACAACATTTTGAATGCTCAGTTATTTTGAAATCATGGGAAATGGCTCAAATACAAGTGTGTGTGTAATGTAAGTCGGTGTGTGTAAGTGGGATTGTGTGTCTCTGTGTGTAAGGGTGTGTGTATGTATGTATGTGTAACCGTGCAAGTGTGTATGTGTGGCTGCATGTGTGTATTTGTGGCTGTGTATTTACGTGTGTAAGTGTAACTTCGAGCAATGTGAGTTTCTTGTGTGCTGTGAGTCTTATTGTGTATTGTGGTACAGTAATGTGCAGCATGAGTGTGTGATATACTCACACACTGCACATTACTGTGAGTTTTATTGCTGTTGAGACTGTGATACACTCACACACTGCACATTACTGTGAGTTTTATTGCTGTGGAGTCTGTGTTATACCTACACATTTACACATTACTGTGAGTTTTATTGCTGTGGAGTCAGTCACAGACAGACAGGCACACACACACACACACTCAGTAACAGACAGACAAACACATGCAATCAGTCACAGACACATACAGTCGATCACAGGCATACATACACACAGTCAGTCACATAAACACATGATCAGTCACACACACACACACACTGTCAGTCGCATCCACTTACACACAAGTCAGCAATTTTGTTGTTGTTTACGATAAAAAAGAAAGTGTATCTATCAATATGACCCCCCCCCCCCCCCCCCCTGGCTGCTATACCTCATTCTAGCCTGGTCTGTGCCCTGCTGTTTTTTCTAGCCCTGCTGAGCACACTCACACTATAAGACTGTGCAGCCGGTGCACACACTACTCCCTCGCTCTCCGCTAGATAAATAAATAAATCAAATGATCCCTGCGGCGAGGGCACCATGCAGGGGCAACAATAACTGGGTGCCAGGTATAATTTCCTGGTGCTCAGGATTTGTTGAGTCCTGATATATACCCATATATACCTATTGTTCATTGGCGTCAATTATATCAGTCTGTATGCCACCTAAGCATGTGAGCTTATTACTCCACTTCTATCAAATCTATCACGGGCTCCAGCCCCGGATCTTTTGGAGACCTAGCATCGCCCCTGCACACAAGTATAATCAGAACTCTTGACTAAAAACACATTTTTAATAATTTAATTTTTATTTAAGTTAGGTGCCTACCAGGACTAATATCATCATTTCAAATATTTGTGCATCAAAATTCCCTCAGTCTCACAAGTTTACTACTATATTCTAAGGCAAACTATAATTCACTTTATTACAAGGCCTGGTGAAAACCAATAGACAACTCCATTTATTTGTGAACTGCACATTAAATAATGCTCTGATGTAACTTAATTAAGTAAACAGCTAAGAATTATGGGAATTTGAGTTTACCAACAGAAACCTACCTATTGGCCGACTCTACCCTAGAATTTCACCTGTAAAATAATAAGTTACATTCAAATAATATTTATTGTTTCATGCATTATGTTCATCACTTTATTGATGATAGAATGCAATTATAATGCTATATTCACAGGTGAGAATATATAAATGCATAACAGCAATAAACTAGTGCTTTATTATTTAGCTTTGCAAAGTTCTAGTTAATCTGACTCATAGATTTTAATTAACATGTTATGTAGGGGCTAACAAATCCCCAGTGTGTATTCCTTAGATAATACATCAATGTCACCAGAAGAGATCTATGCAAAAATATTCCTTAGAGAATGCTTTTCATATTAATTGTTTTTTTTTTTTAACTCAGTTTTCTAAAGTTACTAAACACCTAAGCAATGTAATAAATTATAAGATGTTTACACAATTTTCCAGAAGAAATGAAAGTTTAAAGGAGTTACGGTAGCTGTTGTGCTCCATGTTGGTTAAAAAGTTACAAAACTTTGTGGCTTCAGAGTGTGAACCATTATGTGGAGTTGCCATGGAAAGGTTTTGAGTATGAATTAAGCATTGGAAGGTCACAAAGTTCCTCTTCATACAAAGTCATCTCCTGCCAAGCTGAAAGAGAGACTCCTAGGGAAAATGTCAAAACAATTGAAAAAAAAAAGAGTAGCTAAGATCTTAAAGGTGCCACTTCAAAATATCTTTTATCACTTTTCTAAATTAGTTATGTACACAGTAAAATGATTCATTACAGAAAGCCAGAGGTTATTACTTCCAGATGGATTGCAGAACTTTAAGCTAATTCTGTAGCATGAAGACTCTCATTACTTGGTAATGTTTTCAGAGTTCCGTACACTTGGATTAGATTACGTTCTACCAGAGATCAAAATTGAGAAACTTGAAAAGAAGACATCAAGGCCTGGCAGGGTAATATTAAGTATTTAGTTATCAATCAATAAGCGGACATTTACGGTTGAGCTAAATTACTGCTTTATACATTTATTGTAACACTATATTCACTTGAGGTGCAAGAAATATCTTAACTTCTGAAACTGAAAAGGTACTAAAAATACATGATAATTACTCTTTTAGTTATAAATAATGTTTTATTAAGTGACAATGTATTGTTATCTATATGTGCTGTGGCATTTTTTTGGGCGACAAAGAGACAAAATTCGAAATATTTGATTGATACCTTCCATATTATTTAAAATTAGACATTGTGATGGGTAAAACACATTGATTAACAATCAACTAGCTATGTAATGTTTGCTAGACACCTTGGAATAGAAAGAGCTGATGAAGTTAAGGATCCCATGTACAAAATCATATAAAAAATTACATGTTGACATGCTTGACTAATATTGTAATGGAACAATGTCACTGTAAATGAAAAGAGAATAGGACCAAAATTGGACACTTTCGTCATCTGTACTCAGTGCACAGGTTTAGGTTAGGTTTAGGACTTGTCATTTTGTTACTTTTGCCACAATTATCAAATCTGAGCCTGTTATTGTATTTTCCTGTGAGAAGTTCTTAAGTAAAAATTCTCATCACCTTTTTCTGTCATCGGAACACATTATGCATTCATGTACAACAGCACATGTGCAAACATGTATTTAAGTCAATGTAAGTCATGTGAGTATAAATGTTTCATAGAGAGAAAAGAAAAACAATGTTCAACTCACCCAATAATACTCAAGGATACCTCTAATTGCATTATGCCAGGTTTTGTTTATATATTGTATTGTTGGTTTAGTTTTGTGTGCCCATAAATGTTCTTATTCTTATTATACATTCTTATTCTATTTGTGTGATCAAGGGCATGGGCATCCACAGAAACCTTTAGAAGTGGGTCAAAAGTTTACACCCTCCACACTTCAGTTGCCACCTGCCCCCTCCTCCCAAATCTATAATGTTGGACCGCACTCCTGACTACCTACCCGTAGTTCCATGCCTTTTCTGCATGATATTATTGTTAATAATAATGTATGAAGACAAAAGAAGTAGGAGCCACATCTCATCAAGAATGAAATAGCCTGTCCTATATAATGGTACCTACTTAGAAGGGGCATAAACCATTTTTTGCTCACTATTATAGAGACCTCTCCATTAACATATCAGACTTATCTCACCTATATAGGTAGTCCAGAGCCAAAATGCATAGCAAGCCTCCTCTGCAAGAGGAACACAGAATATATACCACATGGGGATAATATGGCAGGTGAAATAAATCTTCTACAGGAGGGACTGGAGCCAGCAAAACTGAATATTTTGGTGAGATATCATAAGGGAGACCACCAAACACAGGTCTAGGGTCTTGTCCAAAAGCAAACAGCATTCCATTTTTACCAATTCAATCTCAATGGATAGAAATGTAATTATGGTACAATAGTTTTGTAAGGGGACCGGAGGACTCTGAATTGGTGCATAACTTGTTCAGTGATTATTAGGAGGACAGAGCAGAGTGAGTAGATCACTGGGCAAATAAAGCCATCAAGGTGATGTATTGCTAGACTCCTACTTCTCCATAACTAATACACACCAGAGTGTTTAGTGATGCATTAAAAACACAAATGAAGATTTATATTTCTCTACCTTGGATAATTGTTAAAAAACTGTGATACACCATTTATTTAGCTCCAATTTTAGACTCTGGCTGGATTTCAGCCCTTTTTTATGAGTTTGAGTTCAAATACCAGAGCTTGCAACAGTCCACTACAACTGGGGAACAATAGTTAGCCAAGCTTCAATTCACTGGATAAGGCAGCAGATAATAACTAATGCTGAAACTGTTCCAGAGGTAGCACATCACAGACATTAGCAGATGAGATTAAATGCAGCATGGGTAATTTAAAAACTTAAACTTAAAGGACAACTATAGCAAATACTTAAGTTTTGTTTAATTGATAGATTGCTTGAAGTGTAGGTATTTTAAATATAAATGCTTTAATGAAAGACTACACATGAAGCACCTTATTTAGACCTCTTTGATCCATATAGTGCTCTCGGGGGGTGGACATGTTGTTTAGAATCTTGGGTCAGATATTCACTCACCTTGGTTCAGATGAAGGAAGATTTGACCCAAGATTCTAAACAACATGTCTGCCTCTTGGTAGAGGTATTTTGAGCAAAGAGGGCTCAATAAGGCTCTTTATTTGTACTCTTTCATTAAAGCATTTTTATTTTATATGCCTACACTTCATGAAATCTTTCCGTTAAACAAAATTAAATTTTTCACTTAATTTGTCCTTTAACTAGAGAGTTGTCAGGTAAAATAGTAATGGAGATGCCAGGAGAATAGTCTGGAGAAACACCGGGAGAATAGCCAGGAGAATGGTCAGGAGAAGCCCGATTCAAAGACACAAAGTGTCAGACAAGCCAAACCGGTACAGATAGAAATCATGACAAAGTAGCCAGAGGCAGGAATCATAGCAGGTACGGGTCACCTTTGAAAATTTGGCTCTGTGTGCATTCCACCTTCCCTGTGAGCATCACTGCCGAGCATCCAGACTGCCTGCAACGTGAGCATGGATGTGAGGAAGGGATCCCACTCTGGCCAGCCCTGTCCTGGCTGTCAGGAGAGGATCTCACAATCGTGAAGCAAAAAAACCTTAAATACTGAAATACTACAACTATGCAAAGGGCCCGATTCCACAAAGTAGCAGCTACCAATAGGGCAAGGCTGCACAGGATAGTGTGGATAATGAAGCTCAGCTGACACCATCAGTGCAAAGAAAGAGTGCCAAACACAAAGTGGAAATAGCCACAAAACCAGAATTATGCCATACGTGAACCTGGAAAGCAGGGTGGAACTGTTACATTTTCCTCCTTGCTATCCTCTTTTGGCCTGGGGGGCAAAACTAATTTAATGGCCCATGGTGCAACTTCATCAGCCAACCCATTATCATCTAATTTATACACAAATAGACAGACATGTTGACAGATAAGGTGTATGGATTGATAGAAAGATAAGACAATTGTACAGAAAGGTAGAAATTGCTATTCTCCCAAGTATTTAATAGTGAAACATTCCAAGCCCATTTTAATCATGTTAGAGGGCAGCTGAAGGGGGACAATGCCTTCTGGCACCCTTGCCAGTTTTCCCCTGTTGGTTGCTACAATAAACATAAACATGTGGAATATAGCAATACTTTCTTAATTTTCTACCTATTTCAGTCTCCGCAATACTGGAATTTCATACAATCTCTAAATAATCTATGAACAACAACGATTGTTTTAGTTAGAGTAGGTTAATGAGAATAATAAGTTCAAGTAATATATTATTACCTAGGCAATTGTAAATAATTTGATCTCCAGGCATTACAAAAGGTATTTCATACTGAGGCAGAAGATAATACAGTTCAATAATTATAATAACTTCCTGAAGAAAAATACAAATTAAATAAGCTACAGGTTTTATTAAAACCATATGGGTCACTTGAGTTAGGTGAGGTTATATTCCATAATGATTATATTATTGTCACATAAAAGATTGTAATATTTGTAAGTGACAATCAACAATATAACTTAGATAAGATCAATAATATGAGAACCTCCAAAGCAACCTTCTGTTGTAGTAAATCATTAAAACTTTAGTAATAAGAAACACTTACAGTGTTGACAGATATTATTGTCATATAGAACAAATTATCTAGTCAAATAGTTATGTTTTGTTTAGGGAAATGTTTTTGGTAATATATTGGATGCTGTCTTTTTTTTTATTAGAAGTAAACATGAGTAAATATGAATGGCAAATGCCAAGCATAGTCATCTGATTTTTGTAGTTTAAATTGGATTTGTTGGATAAACTATATTTATGCTGGGGTAAACATGATTTCAATTCTTGAGTAATTTTTCTATGGATTAGAAATGATTACAACTACAGATACATCCAATCAGTGTATAAATCCAAAACATGAGAACAGAAAAATAAATAGGTTATGTCTGGAATCAGGAGGCAAAATGTATATATAAAAATGTGACTTTTATTTCTTGCAGGGATTTTAATTCTTACATGCAGATATCTCACATTTATTGTCTTTGAAAATAACAATATAGTTGACATTTGTTGGAGTATAAGATACGAGTAACCAAATCCCGCCAATCTCAATTGATAGGACAAGATAAACTCTACATAATTAAATTAATGTATGACTGTATATTAACAATGCAATGAAACTATGAAATGGCCATTTTAATAATTCTTTATTAGTTATATAGTTACATTTCATTACACGGCATTCTTTCATATTTCTAGAGTTTTGAACTCAAACTCATAAAAAAGGGCCTGCCAATTCTGCCAGCGTCTAAACTTGGAACTAAATAACAAACGAATCACAATTTTTTAATAATTATCCTAAAAACTTGGGGAATTGCAAAAAGTGATACATTTGTGTTTGCAATGTATCATTAGACAAACTCATGGAGCAAGCTTCAGAGCGCTCATTATTTCATTATCGGTCTGGAATTTTAATGGAGTGTCTAATTTTCCTAAATATGCTTTAATATGTTACGCAGTTTTACCATAGGACCATGATACGTGTGGGAAGTATAGAAAGGAAGGATGTGTCATGTACACAGGGAAAACAAATAGGCACTGCCACAGAAAATGTAAGTTTTTCTTGAATAAACCATTGGACTAATGTAAAAACCTCAACCTGAAATTCATTGGGTAGCAGAGGTATCATCAAACAAAATTAGCGCTTCTACCTTTTCGTATGGATACCGCTTCGTGCAGATTGTGCTTAATCATAGGTAACGCCTCATTTCATGACACGTCTTATTTAAAACCACCAATTAGTGCAACAACCAATTTCACCTTGGACCTTGCAACTAGTGTGCCTGGTATTAAGTAGCCTTTTAAAATACCAATTCGTTACAAACACATGGATATATCCATTTCTTTCCTTATTAAAGCACCAGGGTGATTTAAAAAATATTAACTCTCAATTTAAAATTATACCTTAATGAACCAATGTCATCTTTACTTTACTTTACTATTATGAACAAAATTACCAATAACCCATAATCAAAGGGTCAAAGAGCTCCAAGGGAGAACAGTCATGCAATGATATAAACAGCTACCTTGGGCAAAGAAAGTAAGGAAAAAAGGAAAGAAAGAAGGGAAACATAATCTATTAAAAAAAAAATTGGAAACATCCCACTCAGTATTGGATCCATTAGGTTTACGTGTTTCTAGTGTAAAAATCGAATAGGGTTTCATGTCAGTTTAATTTATTCTCAATATGGCCTCCCCTTTCACCCATTATAATTCTCTCAATACCTTGAAATCCCAAAAAACATCAGATCCCCTCGGCTACAAGCCTGAAAATGCTTAATAATTGGGGATTTTTGTCCATCTGTCTCTATATCATTAATATTTTCACACACGCGCTTCCTCAAGTCTCTTTTAGTTTTCCCTACACACTGTACATCACACTTTGGTATAAATCAAATAGACCACGTGAGGAATTACAGTTGATGAAAGACTCAATAGGGTATGTTTGTTGTGTACACGTTCATTGGACTTTTTTTAATTGTTGAAATAAAGACAAAAAATGGGAAAAGTGTATGTGGAATCATATCCAATCAAGACATAACTTTTATTAGTAATCAGATAAAATGGTACATATAAGACGAACAAAACAAGTGAGAAAACTGTGAATAAAGTGATTAAAATCAATCTTGCAAGCCCATAATTTGTAAAGTTTGTAAGATTAGAACATATATGGTAGAAATAATAGTCCACAATCTAACATGAGGTGCAAGTAACGGTACATTTTTAGCCCTGGAAAAGGGTTTATAATACTGTAAAAAGAGACCAGTCACTGAAAGGGGTCCTGTGGTCCTTAATTTTCGCCTGTGCAATGTAGTATTATATAATAGGTTGTATAAGGGTACCTATTAGAACATCACATGCATTATAATGACAAAATGAAAATGATAAAAAGTTGAAATAAAGACATTTTCAAGATAATCCTGTTGTTGGTGTGGATTGTTCATACTGGATTCTGTTGAGTACTGGCTATCTGGTATGATGTAACTTCAGTGGGCGTGGAGTGCTCTTCTCGCTGAAGATCTCACAGTGAGTACGATAAAGTGTTCCAGGTAGAATTCCGAAGTGGTGAGTGAGTTGCAGGGCAACTTTGTATTTACATTTTTACCATTGAGCCTACAGCCTTTGTTTTTTTTAGAGTTTTCAATCTTAGTTGCAAGTACTGCAAACAAGGGTATTTATAGTGAGAGACTATGTTTTAATAGTGATACTACTAATATCAGTTAAAAAAAATCAGAAAGCTTCAGTGAATAGCTTGATCACCTCAAACAGGGACAGCAAGCTGGACCCACCATTGAAACAAGAAAAGATCTCATGGGAGAAATGAGGCTTAATGTGGAATTGCGACATCAGTATAAAAGACCAGCATCCTTGGGATATAAAAATTATGTGCGTTAAGTATATTAAAATTAAGGGAAACATGGTTTAAAACAACTCCTGACATCCACAGGTGGTTGCTCTTTAAATTGGAGGCTGATCTCTAAATAACGCAGAGCCCCACCACAATAAATCCCCCCAATATGGTTATTATTATGATTTTAAAAGTATATATATATTTATATATATATATATATACACTTATATTTAACTTTTTTTATTGTGTGTTTTTAATTTAAAATATTAAATAATAATCCTCACATCTCTCCGTGGAAAAAGCAGTACTGCTTTGGTAAGTATCAGTTTGCCCTCCCTTTAAGGTGTCTCTGTCACCTAAACATTGTTTATACCATAAATGTAAAGAATACAAATTAATGAAACATGATTCATGCATGGTCTAGATACAATGTTAACCGTTAAGGCCAGCAAAAGTTAAAGCTTTTGTATCACACATTATTACTATTATTCTTTTTTTGGGTGCACTTAAGAACCTTCTGTCCCCCACTATGATGGGAGAGGGTGAGTGCATTGGGGGAGCACCCATGGAAATCCCAAAAATGGTTTACATCCAGGGTTAACTATGTCAGTGCTATAGGGAGCACTGTTTCTGTTCTCTACATCGCTGAAATAATTAAAATGTACATATATTTCTGCATTAAGCACACTTAGATGAAATCATTTTTGGCCATTAATTTTTACCAATAATCTAAGGCATGGTGCAAGCCTTTGTCATCAGAGCAGTATCAATCCTTCTTGGATTAACACAAAATATAGAAATATATTTAGAAAGCAATGCATTTGTCAATAGTTTGCCTCTATTTTGAATACTTGTTTACAATCTGAGTAATTTGGCAAAGCACATGTTATCTGTCATGTGTGTATTAATAAATAATATATGAAATGTGTTAGGTAAATGCAGGCCATTGTATGTTTCTGCTTGAAACAAAATTTTAAAAAATCATGAAAATATTAGTTTATTAATGTAATTCACAATGGCACATTCTTTGTCACTCTAACTCAAACTATGGTGTTTCTATAAACTTATTCCTTTAGGTTCACCTCAAGCAAAATAAACTAAATAATAGTAGTTAGAAAATCATTTTAAACATGCTTCATAACATTATAAGTATCAGAAAGGTCAAAACATAACTGGAAGTAATGATATTATGAATTTGATTACTTTTTCTGCACTGAAAATCACAATATTCAGTATTAATAATTGAAAAGCCTCTTAATGTTTCATTACATTTTTCTCGTTAAATAAAGACACACAAAGGAAAGGCAGATTTCATTACAGGGAGTGCAGAATTATTAGGCAAGTTGTATTTTTGAGGATTAATTTTATTATTGAACAACAACCATGTTCTCAATGAACCCAAAAAACTCATTAATATCAAAGCTGAATATTTTTGGAAGTAGTTTTTAGTTTGTTTTTAGTTTTAGCTATTTTAGGGGGATATCTGTGTGTGCAGGTGACTATTACTGTGCATAATTATTAGGCAACTTAACAAAAAACAAATATATACCCATTTCAATTATTTATTTTTACCAGTGAAACCAATATAACATCTCAACATTCACAAATATACATTTCTGACATTCAAAAACAAAACAAAAACAAATCAGTGACCAATATAGCCACCTTGCTTTGCAAGGACACTCAAAAGCCTGCCATCCATGGATTCTGTCAGTGTTTTGATCTGTTCACCATCAACATTGCGTGCAGCAGCAACCACAGCCTCCCAGACACTGTTCAGAGAGGTGTACTGTTTTCCCTCCTTGTAAATCTCACATTTGATGATGGACCACAGGTTCTCAATGGGGTTCAGATCAGGTGAACAAGGAGGCCATGTCATTAGATTTTCTTCTTTTATACCCTTTCTTGCCAGCCACGCTGTGGAGTACTTGGACGCGTGTGATGGAGCATTGTCCTGCATGAAAATCATGTTTTTCTTGAAGGATGCAGACTTCTTCCTGTACCACTGCTTGAAGAAGGTGTCTTCCAGGAACTGGCAGTAGGACTGGGAGTTGAGCTTGACTCCATCCTCAACCCGAAAAGGCCCCACAAGCTCATCTTTGATGATACCAGCCCAAACCAGTACTCTGCCCTTTACCAATCCAGCCACGGGCCCATCCATCTGGCCCATCAAGACTCACTCTCATTTCATCAGTCCATAAAACCTTAGAAAAATCAGTCTTGAGATATTTCTTGGCCCAGTCTTGACGTTTCAGCTTGTGTGTCTTGTTCAGTGGTGGTCGTCTTTCAGCCTTTCTTACCTTGGCCATGTCTCTGAGTATTGCACACCTTGTGCTTTTGGGCACTCCAGTGATGTTGCAGCTCTGAAATATGGCCAAACTGGTGGCAAGTGGCATCGTGGCAGCTGCACGCTTGACTTTTCTCAGTTCATGGGCAGTTATTTTGCGCCTTGGTTTTTCCACACGCTTCTTGCGACCCTGTTGACTATTTTGAATGAAACGCTTGATTGTTCGATGATCACGCTTCAGAAGCTTTGCAATTTTAAGAGTGCTGCATCCCTCTGCAAGATATCTCACTATTTTTGACTTTTCTGAGCCTGTCAAGTCCTTCTTTTGACCCATTTTGCCAAAGGAAAGGAAGTTGCCTAATAATTATGCACACCTGATATAGGGTGTTGATGTCATTAGACCACACCCCTTCTCATTACAGAGATGCACATCACCTAATATGCTTAATTGGTAGTAGGCTTTCGAGCCTATACAGCTTGGAGTAAGACAACATGCATAAAGAGGATGACGTGGTCAAAATACTAATTTGCCTAATAATTCTGCACTCCCTGTATAATTCCACCAGGGCTAATTTAGAAGTTTGTTTTTAAAACCAGTATTAGTTTTAATAATCAACTGGCAACATATCCAGCTGTGTTTTGGATGAAGGCATGTACAGACTAAATGTTGAATAGTGGCTCAATTTCGGCAAATGTATGTCTTCTGGTAGGAATTTGTGCTACCTATGCTGATACAAAACTTCTAAGTTGGTAAGGAAAGTCTTATGGGTCTATTCACTCGAGTTTGACTTAGAGAAAAAAACCCAGGTTTGAATTTTCCCCATTGAAAGGAAAGGGAGGGAAAATGATCAAAGCCATTTTTCCAAGTAACAAGTCAAATTTGGCACCCGAGTTTGACTTAGTCTCAAAATGAAAGTCGACCTCCAAAGCAAATAGATGCATTAGTCTCAAAAATAACTTTGTTAATTTCACCATCCATTAGGAGAAGATTCGAACCTGGGATTTTGGTACTAAGTCAAATTTGGGTGCCAAATTTGTTTTAGAAAAGTGGAATTTTAGTGAATAGACCCATTAGATGATACAACCATTAATAAATTAAAAAGGTGCAAACATGCGCATAAGATTGTTCTGAATTGCATCGGTGGTGAAAATACAATTTCAGGCACAAAACAGTGCTGGTTTGTTTAAAAAAGGTGCATTTTTTGTTACACATAACATTTACTTTTCCCATATGTCACTTAGAAACCCCATTAAAAGTCATGGAATTGACACGTATATTGTATACAGTAACAAATATAATTTTACACAATGCCATAACAGCTTGTGGTAGTACAATACTGGTGATGTCATGCCAGCTAAAGGATGGCATCACACCACAGGTTATTGTTCACAGTCAACAGTAGTTAGTTTATGTGTACCCTCCTGCCATCATGCCACTTGTATCACGGTGCAGTTTCATGTCCACAGCATGGGTGGCAACAATGATTGTGAATCCACCATTGTCCACTATGGTTATAAAAATGTACCTCTACATAAGTGAGTACACTAGGTATTGCCGTGAATAGTAACAACCTTGACACAGCAGTAAGATTGCCACGTGGCCCTCTGACCACATAGAATATCAGCACATGATACCACCAGTGCAGTACAACCCCAATGTCCACCTACCAGCTTTGTTCAGACATCACTTGTAAATGCCGTGGTTGTAGGGGTTGCAATGACAAGTATGTGCGGACATTGCTAGTACATGAACTGTGGGCAGGTATTACACTATCATGTGGTGATGTGCTGTTTGGTCAGAGGACCACATAGCAATTTTACCACTGAGGTATGGGAATTTCTATTCATGCCACTGCCTAGCGCACTCACATATATAATGGTGACACAGTGGACAATGGTCAATTGACAATTAATGTTGCCCTCCACCTGGTGGACATAAAACTGTACCATGATACATGTGGCATAAAATTTGGCTTAGATCAGGGGTTTGTGTATAGAGCCCTAAAGGTTTATTCAGGAGTTTATACTATCTTTACTTGTCCAGCTTTGCTTGCTGTATTATATTACTTATGTCATTGGTATCGGTGTGACTTTAATTTGGAGCAGTGCACATCTAAATAATTGTTTATTAGTCAGCTATACATTAATATAAATATCCCATCAGGTGATTGATTTGGTGTTGGATAAATTGTGGCTACACCTCTCAACTTGCATATGAGTGGTTCTGTGCCTTTTAAGGTAAAAATGCAATTTTGTAGTGGACAGTCCTCTACCACCTCTATCTTTGCTACTGATATTGTGTAGTGGATATGACGTTATGGTTCTGACCTGCTTTAAGTAGTTGAGCAGATGAGCAAAGGACGGCACAGAGCGATTCCTCTCGTGAGTGTTGTAAGTCTGGATACAATCACAATCCCCAACAGTTTACTATGGACAGATATCTATGCTGGTTTCAAAAGTACTCATTGATATGTAGCTATAAGTTTTCAGCACCGCCAACATAATTGATAAATTCAGGGGGATTTCCATATTTTATTAGACATTTGGTTGTGCACACGCAACCTCACGCACAGTTCTGGGTAGGGGAATGTTGCGGGATCACCTGGTGGAATCCGCGATTATATTGGAAAGAGATATGGAAGTGCCATGCCAGGTGTCTGAGGAACACCAATGTTTGGCTGTCTACCCCAGGGGAAAAAAAGTGTGAAATTAGGCTGCACCGATGGACCCTAAATTTTACTTCTGATTTTAGTATTATGTTTTAAAACTGGATATTATAAATGTGCAATAAACAAAAGGAAAAAGCTACGCATCCATAAAACATGGCAAAACTTTTAAATTATAATAAATTCTAACCTTACCATACTTTCTAAACTTAATTATGATAAAAGACTAAAAATACATGCCAGTTTATTTTGGCATAGCCTTATATATACAGTATGTTTACTTAGATGTTTCCTAAGGAGCTACATATCCACCTTGAACACATTTTCAAACCATATTAGCAACTCCTATAAACATTTCAGAATTAAACACTTTCAGCGAAAAATATTGCTCCCTGGATACAATCCTAGCTTACATTGCTTTCTCAAAGCAAATCTAGGAAAAGGCCTCTTGAGCATCAGAAAACTCACTTGCAACATTTCACTTGTTTTATTCGTCTTTCTATTTTTTCTCATTCTTTGTTGTTGGTTTAAATTAAACCTTGCTGAAGATTGAATGACTTCTTAATATAACAGCGTCTGTCAGGAATTCTTTATTGTGTATGATAAAATGTAAAACCTTTAATTAGCTGTTTTAGAAACCAAAAGCACTATTGCATTTCAAACAGAAAGAATCTACAGCCTCTGTATTATGAGTTATTCTGTTAAAGTATAAATGTCATAACCTTGGAGAGTAGAATCAGAAAACACATTTATTAATTGTGTGATTAGAGAAATAAAACAACTAACTATAATACACTGCAGAGTAGGTTATGTTACTAATAAAACATAATATTACTGTCATATTGCCAAATAAATTCACTTTTACTTTTAGGGAAAGCACCATCAATAAGCAGGTCCATTTGACGTCACACTTTTTTCATAAAGGCATCATTGCCCCACAACTTGTATAGTTGGTAAGGTATAGAGTTGTAGAGCCCTCAAATAATTTTAAATATCATCTATGGTTACATAGCATTATCTTACATGGGAATTCTAATCAGTAGCTGAATCATACAGTAGATGTTATTATTACACGGTTTAAAGAGATAGTTCCATCTAGCTTGTTTTCTGTATAGTGTATGTGGTTCTAATTTATGTGAAACACACTTTTTTTTTAATCAATATATTTATTGAGTCAGAAATGAGGAAATATACAGCAATTATGAATACTATAAACTTGAGCATAAAACATCAGCGGTAGTAATTCAAGACACAAACAGCTATCATAGAACCGAGTATATAAGTAGACTTGGGAGCACTGTGAGGAATAAAATACGACTAAAACATTCACCAGTAAGTAGAGTTGAGCGAACCCGTACCGCAAAGTTCGGGTTCGTACCGAACATTAAGATTTTTGGACCCCGGACCCGAACACTTACATTGCACTGTATGTCCGGGTTGGAGTTTGGGGTTTGTCGATTCATATCGCCTTAAATTTAAAATTACTAGTGACTGGACAGCTATTGCTGCCCAGTCACTAGTAAAATAAGCCCCCCCCTGGTCCCCACCCATTGCCCGCGGGTGGGGGTCATAATAATAATAATGACGGGGGGACCTAGTGTCCCCCCCCGGTCCCCACCCATGAGCGGTGGGTGGGGACCCTAAAATAATAATGAGGGGGGGACCTAGTGTCCCCCCCAAGAAAAAAAATTCCTACCTACCCCCCTAATAATAGTGAGGGGGTGGGCAATAAACTAACCTGTAAAAAAAAACTATTTCATACTTACCATTTGAGGTCTTCTTTTTTCTTTAGCCCCAAAAAAGGCCCAAAAAAAACCCATAATACGTGCTGCAACTGTTTAAAAAAAAAAAAAACCAGCGCAAAAAAAAAATCTTATAAAGCTGTGGACCGCCCTGCAAAAAGGCCAAATAGGGTTGCCACCTTCCTGCTATTTAAAAAATTGGTACCAAGCCAATGTTAAGTCTAGGGAGACAGTAGCAAGGCTGGTATTTTTATGAAGGAAAGGTGGGAACCCTATCCATGACATGATAAAAATAGACACCGGAACACAAGACGGAGTAATTTATAAAATACTTTTCTAGGAATATTACTTTGAGTAAAATCATTAAACGATAACTATGCAATTAAATAGCAGTGAATGTCTGCCTCTATCAAAATTCGGCTTAGTATCCTGTTAGTGCACTACTGCTGTGGATCTGTGTTAGTAGTCGCATATATATAAGGGACACAACAGAGGGAGCATGTCCATGGTAAATATGTATGTTTGAGCTGTGACAGCTTGGGTTAATTTTTTATTGTCATAAATGGAGGCTCACTCCTGAGTCAAAAATGATATACAGAAGATGGCTTTGAAATAATATTCACTAATTAGTAAATGAACTGAAATAAAGGGAAGTTCAAAATAATATATGTTCATATACAAAATAAATGTGCATACACATCAAATGCATTTGCATTTTTGCATATATATATAAATATATATATATATATATATTTACATAAATAAATTTACATATATGTGTCATTATCAGCCATATAAGACTGATTTGCTTTGCGTCTTAATAATAAATTATAAAAGTGACAAAGGGACAGGGCTACTTCTTTGTATATGTTAGTAAAGAAATGATCAGTTTACATCTATATTATTGAATCATTCTCTCTTATATTTATCCTGTATTTGTATACTCTGTATCCATTAAAAAAAATCAATAAAAATTATTAAAAATAAAAAATTTATATGTGTGTATGTATATGTATATTATCTATATCACTATGTACAAAAATAGACATATATTTTAAAAAATATATGCTTGGATGATTTAAATTAACATTAATATATATGTGTATGTATATGGATATTATCTATAACACTGTGCAAAATAGACATATAGATTCTAAACTATTCATTGTTATAGCCTGAGATGATGTAAAATAACATGATGCTAAATAAAAAAAAATCATATAATAAACTGAAGCTATAAAAGCATTTTGTCACATTTCCCTTCCCCCCTTTTCCTTGCCTTCTATGTACTGAAGAAAATGGGAATAAGCATCTTTCGACCACAAACAGATGTGCTTGATAAAGAAAATGTCAGCAAAAATACTAAAGCAATGTGTCACAGCAGTTTTCTGACAGATAGATGGAAAAGGTAAAATATGTTCTATCATGTCCGACAAGGTGTTCTTTTTGAGATTTAAAGATCACTGTGCAACTTTAAACATGTTTGTCACTTTGGCTCTGACTGGAACTATCTGGAGCTTCACAAGAACTTTATCAGCTAAGTGTAAAGGGAAAAAAAAGAAGCCCATTCCTATTTATCTCAGCCAGGTTCCCTTCAAAGCCAACAAATAAATTACAGTGTACATTTGATACAAATTGATTTCTTAACTCAAATAACAATGTTGTCCTACCAGTCAGACCATGTGTCAGTCATTCGCAAGGCTGAGTGAAAGGCTCAATCTGCCTGTGTGACAGAAAAAGGCCTGATGCATCTCACCACGGAATGCTAATAATCCAGGCCTGGCCTAGGCCTTTGTGGACAAGCCATGATAAGAAAAATCAACCCATCCTGTCAACACAGAGAAGCCCTGATCAGTGTTTGCTGCAATAAGCTATATGGGTCCAGGAGTTACCATCCTATTTCTTTCAGCAAATGAGAAGAAAATAAGATACGGCCACTGCGGCTAAGATGCCAGAAACTATGATGAAACTGAAGTGAAACCCATTGAATATCTTGAAGTGATCTTATCAGCTGACGGAGAAATGAGATATTGGCAGGGGCTGTTCAGTTTCTCACAGCTGAGCAGGTTAATAGGGTTGGGAGACAGGCCATAGGCTAATTTGATTTACTTTGTCTTGATAAACACTGGCAGTCATCTTGGTAGAGAAATACACAGATACCATTTGTTTTTGCCTTCTTTTTCTTTTAATCATCAGGGAAAATATACTGCTCTTAAAGCTCAAGGTTTCTTTAAAATGTTCTTGCTGATGCAGCTGCAAAAAAAAAAAAAAAAATCTAACTGTGAAACTGTTGTTGTTGGATATGCTTACTTGAATCTTATAGCACTCAACCTTCAAAATTCATTGAAGTCATGTCTTGTCAAAAGAGCGACACTAACTGGAACCAAAAAAAAAAGGGGCTTAGTTTTACACTATTGGTTTTTGATGTCGTGCTGCAATATATATGTATATATTTGCATTTTTTTAATAAACCTTTCAATGCAACACATTACTTTTTCATTACACTGTTAATCCCTAATCTAAATATTTTTAAGCACAACATGCATTAAGCAATCTTCTATTCTTACCCATCAAAAAATACATTTGTATGCAAAAGAGGAGAATGTACTTACTTAGCATGAAATTCGGCAGCTTTGAAATAAACCTTTTATTTGGTAAAATCCTCCCAGCTAAAATATGTTTCGTTTTAGATACTGCTGACCTTACCACAAAACATCTGCATCTTAACGTATCACTGTAACATATTGACCAAGGCAAATTCAAGCTCTTTCCACCAAGGCCATATATGAGTTACAAATAATTGTGGGAGAGTTCATATTAATTAAACACTTCATATAATTTGTTAACATTACATAACATATCATATTAACAGCATCTAAAGATTTAAAAAAATACACGAAACTAGAATTTATTACCAGGGTTTTCAATAAAGATTACTAGGAGTATGTTTCTTAGGTAATTCATTCTAATAAATGTTAGCCTTATTCTATCCACCACAAGTTCAATACTTTATAATATTATTCTCATATTCCTACTATCCTTTGATAGCAAGTTGTTAGCGAGTTTCTAACACACTTAAAGTTACTCTGTCAGAGTCATCCTAAATGTTGCTTGCATTAGACATGTGCAAAACGAAAATTTTCGTTTCGTTCGGTTTATAGACTTTCGGCTTATGGAATACATGTAATACTATGGGCTTTCTATAAACCCAACTAGAGTCCCCATTCATAAGAAATTCTTAGACTTTCGGTTTATAGAATACATGTAATGCTATTGCTGTTCTATAAGCCGAAAGTCTATAAACCGAACTTCATTCGGTTTATAGACTTTCGGGTTATAGAACAGCAATAGCATTACATGTAACTGAAGTACCTTAAAGAGCCATCATTTTACAGTACAAAATGTTTTCCCAAAGGCAGGGCCGCCACCAGGAATTTCAGGGCCCCTTACTGAACAAATTTTCTGCCCCCCCCCCCGACAATATCTCCCACTCGCCCCACCTACCCTCACAAGCATGTTATCCTAGCCTAGTGTAATATGGAGGGTGGTTCGGAGCAGTGGGTCAATATGCCAGTAATATTTTGCCACTCAATATGCCAGTAATATTTTGCCACTCAATAAGTCAGTAGTTTGCCCTCAATATGCCATTCTTTTGCCATTTAATATGCTAGTATTTTGACATTCAATATGCCATTCTTTTGCCATTTAATATGCCATTCTTTTGCCCCTCAATATGCCATTCTTTTCCCATTTAATATGCCAGTATTTCCCCCCTCAATATGCCATTTAATATGCCAGTATTTTGCCCCTCAATATGCCAGGATTTTGCCCCTCAATATGCCAGGAATTTGCCAATTAATATGCCAGTATTTTGCCCCTCAATATGCCAGGAATTTGCCAATTAATATGCCAGGATTTTGCCCCTCAATATGCCAGGATTTTGCCCCTCAATATGCCAGGAATTTGCCAATTAATATGCCAGGATGTTGCCCCTCAATATGCCAGGATTTTGCCAATTAATATGCCAGGATTTTGCCCCTCAATATGCCAGGATTTTGCTCCTCAATATGCCAGGATGTTGCCCCTCAATATGCCATTCGTTTGCCAATATGCCAGGATTTAGCCAATTAATATGCCAGGATTTTGCCCCTCAATATGCCATTCGTTTGCCAATATGCCAGGATTTTGCCAATTAATATGCTAGGATTTTGCCCCTCAATATGCCAGGATTTTGCCAATTATTATGCCAGGATTTTGCCCCTCAATATGCCAGGATTTTACTCCTCAGTAAAGGCATAATTTTACATTATTGTTCATTTATGTAGCAATATTTTATCCAGTGCTTGGTACTGACCGCAAAGGGTCATAAAGAAAGATAGAAACAGATAATACATAAGGTAGGAAGAGCCATGCCCACATGCTTATTAGAGAGATTAACTGAAGAGGGAGTGGGGACAAATAAACATGAGGTGTTAAATAAGAGAAAAAGAGGAGGTGCTTATGGAAACCAGTTGAGAGTGCCTCTTTATGCCTGTTTGAAAAGGGGATTTCTGGGGGTCTTTTTAAATGTTGAGAGCAGAGGAGTATTTGGGAGATCCAGAGACACAGGGCAGCTTGAGAGAAGTCTTGCAGGATCAAGCGAGGACACTTAGTGACAATGGGAGCAATGTACATGAAGGGCACAATGCAGATGGCTTTGAAATTTAAATTGATCCACAATGGCCACCATAGAGGTTTTTTAAAGCAAAGAAGCAGATGAAGAGTGGCTGGTAGGAAGGATGTGCTTTGCATCAGCTTATAACAGATTATAGTGGAAAGAGTTGAGTCAGAAGAAAGACAGTATATTTGGGTTTTTTAAGGATCCTTTACTCAGAAACTTGGATGTAAGCAATGTCTTCTACGTAGAGGTGACATAATTTGATTTGGTAAGGGATTAGGGATAAGGTTTAAATCATGTGGCAGGGTTAAAGATGACCCCAAGACAGCAAGCAAGATTATAAAGTGTGAATACATATGGTATATATATAGAGGTTGTGGAGAATTAGTAGGGAGAAGTGAGCAATGATTAGTAGAGACTACGCACAAATAAACAAATGAACCCCACATCTGTTATTTAACTATAACTCTCATGGCTCTAAGTTTGCATATGGACTTCCAAATAAGGATTCTGGGAATGGTAGTTGAACAACAGCTAAAATGTGATGCTGGTCTTGTTATTATCAATACAAGTATTTGAACTACACCAATTTACATTATTACTTTAATAGTATTGCCTAAACAATATCTATCCAAGATAATTATTAATGGCAGCAGTGTAATGGGACAATGACATAGAAGTACAATAGAATAATAAATAATCAAAATCTTGTCCGTATGTTATTAAAGAATCCTTATGTGGATTATACAGTTATGGAATAAAAGGTAGACCCAGTATATTTCTAGATTGCAAACTTCATAAACTAGGACAAATGTTGAATTTCAGTTGACAAGAAATTCTACTCTAATCTAATAATTTGCTGGTGTAAGTTGTTCTTGAATAATGATGTATAAGAAATAAGTACTAGTCAGACAGCAGAGTGTGATAGTAGGGTAGCATTATATGCCAAATTAATTCTATTTGGGATTTATGGAACAGGCAGGTTCATAGTTTATAATTGTCAAAATAAATCTGAGAATTAAAGGGCACCAACATGAAGTAAGCATCCATGATTTTATGTTTTTGTTATTGCTGTTTTTTGCTTTATCATTTTGCATTGACGTAATGATTATCATGATTGTCAATTCTGGATAAATAATGCAAAAATTTAGCAAGTTTGCAGCATTTTACCAAAATACTAGATTTAAAAATTTGAACATGATATCCAATTCTTATATGCCTTAGGGCTGTTTTATTCTGGGAAGCAATTGTTAAAGGTCAGGAGAACTGCCTAGCCCAGACAAGATCATATACAAAGAAGCAAATAACTGATTGGTGGCATACACTATTTTTGAAGAAGAATAATCCAGCTGCAGTGCTCAGCTACTCATGACCTTGAAAACGTTACAGTTCTATGTCTCCATATGCCCTAGGCAACATAAATTAGACTGCAAGCTTTTTTAAGTTATGGGCTCATTGTGAATATAAAAGGAGATATAATATTTTATATACTGAATGTACATTTTCAAAGAATTGGGCCAAGAAACAAATCACCGCCTGTCTTTGTTGTGTTTATCAGACATGGTCAAATTTGCAGATTCTATGATTTCCAGACAACATTGGATTCCTTCTTGCATCATAGACTGAGCATAATATTTGAAATTAACTTGAACTAAAAACCAGTTGCTACAGGTTTAATACATATATTGCACATAATGGGAAATAGGTTTTATATCTTTCTTTGCACAGAGAATAAGCAAGTATTTTATTGTTATTTAGATTATGGTTTAACCCTTTTGAGTGTTAAATGATTTAGCTCCACAATGAATGTTATAGTCAATGACCCAGTTCAGACCTGAAGCACAGATAAGTTGCAAATAATGCAGCTTAAACTGTGATGGGATACTTACCTGCTTATCTCCCAGTAATCGCTTACCTATCTATGAAACAAACTGATCTTAAAAGTACAAATCTATTAGAGCATTCAAAACAATTAAAGATTACGACTGTAACCAAGAATTAACAAAAATATTTTTCATTATATTCCCCTACCAGCTTTAAGAAAATTAAAGCTGACATTTAAAAAAAAAAAAAAGTTTTTTTTATCTTTCTTTTTTTGCCTTTTAAATTTAAAATTTTGGTCTTGAAAATGTACCTTTTGCAGGTTTTCTCAGAGTAATCAATCTTTCCCCTACAATATCTCCTGACAGAGGCAACTCGGTCATCTCTTATGATTGGAGATTAAAGGGTTGCCATAGAAAAGCAATAAGGAGCCCAATATGCATGACAACAGATGCCAATAGGATTTCTTTGGGATTAAAATATACGTTCATCATTTAAAAATATATATTCTGTGTAATGTTTTTATTTTAGGGGAAACCATTTGCTAAAGTTATCAGCTAATCACCTATTATCTCCATTACATGTAATTAATAGCCTGTGAGTCTTGTTTTAAAAGCAGTAAAGTTATAAATACATATTACAAGGATTTGTATTTCAGTAGAAAGTATTCTGCTTTTGACTTTTTTTTTATTATAATGATACAAATTAAATTGCTCATCTATAATCAAAAGTCACATGTATGATATGAAGCATAATGTTCTAGTTAGTAAGTGTAGTAAATATGTAAAGCTGCACATAGGAGACTATAAAACCACCTTTATACATGTAAAATATGTAAACCTATAATAAAAACGGCTGCACTGTGTTTGCACATTCTAACTATAGACTGTTTAACTTTTACAATTTCTTAGTGTATATTTTTCCACATATTGGGCCTCTTTTGCCATCTTTTGCAAAACAACACCATTGACAATGACATCAAACATCATAATTTCAAAAATGATTGTTTTCATAACATTCTTCACATACTAACAGATATGTGAAAGCAATAAATATGTTTATTTCATTTTTTTTATATTTATTTATCAGAAAAATTTCTATTTTTCAAAAATATGTTTATTTTATTTAAAAAAACAAAAAAACAATTCGTAACACCTAAATGTTGACTTAAACAAGTGTCATGGTTATTTTCACTGCCATGGTTGATTTTTGAAATGTACTGTATATTGACAAAATGTAGACAAATTTTAATTTTCAAATATAATATAAATTCAGTTTCCAACTACAGTGCTATTTGAATATGTAGACGACCAAGAGAACAAATGCACATGCACTCCAGATTCCGGTGAAAATGAAGAGTATCAATTTATTAGTGGAATCCGATTGATAACAATGCAGCAACAACACTGGATTTGTGAAATAATGTGGGGGAAAGGGACTCGCCTGATTTATGTACCCTATCTATTGAACTATCCCATACATTTATGATAATGCTTTATGTGTGTGCTAAATTATCAACGATTCTGATTTTAAACTGCTTTAAATGTGTGACATTTATCTTCATGTTTCCACCTTCAACCCAATTGCTTATTGTATAGATATTTTCCATTTTCAGAAAAGAAATAAAAATCCCAAGTCCTTGTATCATATTAGTACTCCCTATGCAATTAGGTTTCAAATAGTAACAATACTAAATACTTTTGGGCCCGCTATGTTCTAAATATACTGAACAGATGTTCTGTCATTTATTTGGTGTTATGGAGCCTGAAAGCATGACCATAACTAAAAAATATATAATTTGCAAGAAATAAAGGTTCGGCTTACTCTTTTACCTCTTGGGGACAGAGGCAGTGACGGACCAAAATATATTGTAATATGTTTTAAATGTAATTATAGTGTTCTGCTTTTCTTTCCCTCATATGTTCACTTGAGTCTTGAAGAAGATGATTCAGTTGATGATGACACTTTCTGACTAGTTATATTTATACATCTTTTATACTATACCATTAAGTTTTATCCTGCAACCCATGAACCAGATTAGTAGTCCTTTTTTGAATCTCCCAAATATCTATATCCTTCTGGAGATACGGTCTCCAGTACTGCGTACAATACTCCAAGTGAGGTCTCACCAGTGCTCTGTACAATGGCATGAGCACTTCCATCTTTCTACTGCTAATACCTCTCCCTATACAACCAAGCATTTTTCTAGCACAGAGAATGGGCCCAACTACACTTCCCTAAGGTTAACAAGACATTGTTCTGAATATTCTCCATTGACCATACTTCTTCACTTAACTAAGTATTTTATTCAAAAAATACAAAACTTCTTTAATAATATATTTTGTATATGCAGCAAAAATTACAAAAGCCGAGTAGTGGAAGAAAAGTGAGACTCCATCCTTTAACATGGTTTAATGAGGTAGAATCGACTTATACAATGGAATAACCAATGAGTTATTCAGACAAACAAGTAAACATTTAGAAAGTCCACTGGATTCATTTCAAAGAATCCAAATTACTTCTTGAATTTATGTAAAATACTTTGAAACTTAAGAATAATTAATAAATAATTAGGCATATGTATTTATGGAAATCATTTACCATTAACCAGTTTAATTTAGATGACCCTTGTCCATGTTTGTTTTATTTTTCTTTAGATCACTAATAATTAAGTTTATTTTAACACTGATTTATATTATATCTTGTATATATTACTAAAGTGTACAACGTTCTGTATTTTGCTCTTATTAACTGTTTAACATTGTATAATACTGATATTGTGTGTATTTTTTATGAAATATTCATAAACAAATATATTAAACATACTCCACTGACTACTACCCTCTGTTGTCTGTCACTCAGCCTCTGCCTAACCACTGCAGTTTATTGATAAGCCTTCGTGTGGGACAGTGTCAAAAGCCTTACTGAAATGTAGATAAGCAAAGTCTACTGCTCCACCCTGATCTATTATTTTAGTTACCCTATCACAAAAATCAATAAGATTAGTTTTGCTTGATCTCCCTGAAGAAAACCTATGTTGTTTCTGATCTTGCAATCCTTGTGATTTGTGATGTTCAACAATTCTATCCTTTAGCATATTTTCCATTAATTTACCCTGGTTTTGCCAAGTTCCAGTCATTTTTCTCATTATACCAGGTCTCAATAAAAGCCACTAAATCTACATTCTTGGTTGCCATTATTACCACAAATGCATGGATTATATTCTCTAAATTTGAAGATATGACTCTAAGTTTGTCTTGATTATACCTTTCCCACTGATATTAGTTAATTTGCATATCAGTCCAGTGATGTCATAAACAGACATTTTTTTTATAAATTCGTTATTTCTTTTAAATTTTAATTTGAAATTATATATACAAAATTTAACATATAACAATTAATAATATAAAATACAAAATAAATTAAACAGTTTTAGTATTATAGATTTTCTCTTAATTTAAGTTTTTTTGCTTCTGATTCTGCCAAGACAATGTAGCTTAAAATACTTTTTAACTTTATGTTAACTTATATAGAAATGACATTAGTTCAATAACAAATTGGAGAAAATAAATTGTGATTAAATTTGCGCATGCTAAAGAGCCTTGCGAATATTTTGTGAAAAATAATTCTCATTTGCGTGTGAAAATTACCCCAGCTTTTAGCATGTGCTATCACAAGAGGTAGAAAAAATATTCACAAAATTGCCTGTTTTTATTCTCAGTTATGCCAGTTTTTATTCGCAATTTGCTCATATTTACTATTTGAGTGTTAAATGTTTAGTACATTGCAATAGTAGCAAAGCGCAAAAATATATTTGCACATAAAATATATTTGCGTTTTTTTAGTACGTGCCCCTCTATGACATCTATCCTATCTATCTATACTTATACATAACCCAGAAGATATGGCACAACCTGTGTTAAAGAAAACAATTACTCTTGGTCTAATAACCTATTTTTCATAAATATACTTAAACTAGTTTTATTTTCGCTAAAAAAAAATCTAAATATTATGGCATATACCCTTCCAAATAATGCTACCATTTCTGTTTTCAATTCTACTATAAAGTTCATAAATCTTTATAATATGATCCTGCAAGATTATATGTAGTCATCTTGATCTGTGAGCACTTTATTAGATTCACATTAAAAAAAATAGACTATTTAAAAAAAGTTTTTAGGTCTCTTTTTCAAATATTAGAAGCAAACAATAATAATAACAAATAAACTGGTTTAGTGGAAATTTCTGCCATGTCTACAGCAAGAGTTCAGCCCAATGACAACACTGTACTGCACAAACCCATGTAAACCAGTGTA
This sequence comes from Pelodytes ibericus, assembly GCA_036172795.1. Lineage (NCBI taxonomy): Eukaryota > Metazoa > Chordata > Amphibia > Anura > Pelodytidae > Pelodytes > Pelodytes ibericus. Next base: position 128,813,500 of record CM069859.1, read on the forward strand.
ATCCCTTTTTCGCGTGAGACTTATAAGTATCCTAGGGAATATGAGACATTCCTGGTATATTAGTGCCTCTACATAGGGAATTCACTGCATTTTAATGTCTCCCAACATAACCCGACCTCAAGAAACTAGAGATACCGTATTTTTCGCCTCATAAGACGCACTTTTTTCCTCCTCAAAAGTGAGGGGAAATGTCTGTGCGTCTTATGGAGCGAATGTATGTGCATACTTACCTCCATGCTGCTCTCCATTGTGTTCTCTCCATTGTTTCCTCCGTGCAGTCTAGCGCTTTTTTCCCCCTTCTTAACTTTCTTGACGTTGCGCGACGTTGTGAGGGTGGCACAAACGAGCAAATCCTGGCATAATAAGGGGCAAAATACTGGCATTGTGAGGGGGAAAATCCTGGCATAGTGAGGGGCAAAAGCCTGGCATAGTGAGGGGCAAAAGCCTGGCATAGTGAGGGGCAAAAGCCTGGCATTGTGAGGGGGAAAATCCTGGCATAGTGAGGGGCAAAAGACTGGCATAGTGAGGGGCAAAAGACTGGCATAATGAGTGGCTAAAGCCTGTCATTGTGAGGGGGAAAATCCTGGTATAGTGAGGGGCAAAAGACTGGCATAGTGAGGGGCAAAAGCCTGGCATAATGAGTGGCTAAAGCCTGGCATAGTGAGGGGCAAAATCCTGGCACAGTGAAGGGCAAAATCCTGGCACAGTGAGGGGCAAAAGCATGGCATAGTGAGGGGCAAAATCCTGGCACAGTGAGGGGCAAAATCCTGGCATAGTGAGGGTCAAAATCCTGGCATAATGAGTGGCTAAAGCCTGGCATAGTGAGGGGCAAAATCCTGGCACAGTGAGGGGCAAAATCCTGGCATAGTGAGGGGCAAAAGCCTGGCATAGTGAGTGGCTAAAGCCTAACATAGTGAGGGGCAAAATTCTGGCATAGTAGGGGGCATAATCCTGGCATATTGAATGGCTAAATCCTGGCATATTGAGTTTTTTTTTCTTGTTTTCCTCTTATGAGGCGAAAAATACGGTATATTCTGCTTAATTTTTTTGGGGAGTTTCTGACACTGCTCCCCTCTCAGCAGATTTTATCTGCCACCCTCAATATGTTTGGTTTGGTTATACACTCCTCGGGAGGTGGCCGAGAATTCCCCTAGAACATAATTATTGATGTTTTTTGCTGTTCTTTTAACTATTTCTAATGGAACAGAACTTCAATATATATGCTTCTCTATATGCCTACCAAAAGGGACAGAACTACCGACGAAAATTTGGTATCGTTAATTCCCATTATTCTAACAGTTAGGGGAGTTGCCCAGGCTATACTAGGTTATTATTAAGATTTAATTCCACAATGCTGTCAATTTACAAGGAAGTGGACCATAAACAATAAACATTGCATGACGTAAAATACATATTGCTTTATACTATAGAATTGGGAACTCTGCTCTTGAAAAGTTACTACCTATTTTTATTCTGGAGGTGACAAAGAATGTACTGACACAGAAAAAGAAAATGATTAGATTGTGAGGAACAGTCACATGATAAGATGTATGTCCATGGCTACAGAGTAATTAATTTATGTTTATATTTCTTGGTTTTGGGTTATTTCTGGTTATCTCATATTACCTTACCTATATATAGCTTTCCACTTCAGTTTGAACAATTTGAACTCCTTATCAACTAAAATATTGTTTATCATTGTATAACTGTCTGTATTTTTCTGGACCATTTTGGGGTTGGGCTGTCTTTATGACAGACTCATACTGATGCACTGCAGGATATTTCTTATTTATGTCTGGAATTGGTTAGCAGAAATAGACTGCAAGTATGATATAGCTGGCTTTGACATTTCATAGTATAATAAAACAGGTGATATTTGGTACCTGGAAAAAAATAATGATAAAACCCTACTGTGGAACTCCTCATGTTTTCCATTATTTTTTCAATATATTATATATGTGTATTTACTAATTTCAGTGCTTTTCATATAAATTAAAATGAACATGCCAAATACCGAGGACTTTATGGATAATTTATAATGAATATGATTAATCTTTGAACAATAGTGCATGTATATATTAATGTCAGTTCATAAATATTTGCAATCTTGCTTCCTAGATCAATGTGCGAATATAAACCCTTTAACACATGGATAGTTAGGACTGCTCAGAAAAACATGTACAATTTGCTAAAACAATTAAAGAAAAATGTGTCCTTAACATATTGTTAGCAGGTTTATTATGTATAAAGACCACCTTGTTTGCAGTGGAAATATCCTCTACTTGTTTCTAGCATTCTTGATGGTATCACTTCACAATAAAAGATATCAGAACATATTATAGTTACCCCGCTCCCTGGCATAACCATGTTTTTTTTCTAAATATTCTCTCGGCTGCAGCTATTGTAAGGAGCCAAGAATATTGTAGTTAAGAAAGATAGTAGCTCATCTTTATTTTTGGCATATACAAATTGCCTCATCCATTTTGTCTTTCTTAACTACATCTATTAGGAAATATCAGAGATATACAGTATGATGGTGAAGATCCTCCAGTTAAGACAGGAAAGCTGTTGGGTTTGTGGATTATTCAGGATGAAGTGCCTATTGATTGAACAGCCAAGGTTATTTGTGAAGAAGCTACTAATTGTGCTAATATAGCAGTACACATACTTGTTTGGCCCATATATATAAAAGTCAAACTGGAGACATTTTTTCCAACTTTTGACTTAACGATCATTTCTTGCACTCACTTTGATTATTGACTTCTCTCACCATTAATACACGTATTATAGAACTAATACATGTAGACCAGCAGAACTGCCGCGTTATATAATTCTTATATGGCTGCTTGCTTCTTTTTGTTCAATGTATGTCTTCCAATATGTGAAACCTGGACACATTTTAGTAGAACAATCACTTGATTTGTTTCCCAAACCTATGGTTTTCTACTATTTCCTTTATGAAAGATAAACAAACATAGGTGCAAAAATGTATTAATTAATCAATGTGATGTACGCTGTGTTAATAAATCTAACTTTGTAAAATCTTATAATTTATATACATTTCCCAACCTTTTTTAAAATAATATGACTGATAAATCTGTTAAACTAAATCTACTATTTTTACAACATTTTATATTTTGGTGAAATAGCTAGTCAACAAGCTAATAACGGATTGAGTTTGACAAATATCTGTTTATATCTTTTTTATTAATGAAGTTACACATGTTATATTTTTAGCAACTACTGCAAATTACATTGTCTTCTTCTTGACTGGACTCTTAAATATACTGTAGCTTATTGGCTCACTGTAGTAAATGCATGCCAGGAAACTGATATAATCAAATGTATTAGCAAAGATCTAACAGATATATTAAATTATCTTTCAATTATGTAAATATTGCTCAATAATATACTCCGGTACAAGATAACAATAGCTCTTTTTTCCCTTATTGGTATGATACCCATTTAGAATTTTAGATGGTGTCAGAGCAATCATTGGAAAGGAAAATTAAATATGTCTAAAATGATGTTGATAAGGTTCCTGTTGTGTTTCTGTTTTTAATATATATGCTAAACTGTTATGTTATTATGTAATAAAACATCAAGAGGAGTTTGTTTGCAGACATCTCTTTCATAATGTCTTAATTTCATCATTGATCAGAGAATTGACAATAATATAAAGACTGCGTTTTGATTGAAAGTAAAATATCTGAATGATTTTATCGTCAAATAGCAACTGCTACCAATGAATACTTGTCAAATTGTATATATTTCATTGTTGATAACAATCCATTTTTGAATGTCTATTTATATTTCCAAATTGCAACTAATCTTAGTGATGCATAGCTATCTATATCATTTTGCAAAACGTACTGAAATCTAAAATCTGAAAGAAAATAATACAGAATTATCATGCAAATTTAAGTCTGTGGTAGCATATTAATATCCTGTTTTTTATTATAATTTTTTTCTTTCATCGCTGAAAAAATACTACATATAATTAATTGAAAAGAAAAAGAAAAAAGGGATATGCAATAAACATTCTGCATAAAGAATTGATCATGAATTTTGCACACAAATCTTAAAACACTTTGTTTGACAAACTAATAACAATGTATAGCATGCATCATTCCAGAAATATAAATGTGTGAATTTGCATTCACATATATGAGAGCAGATCTCAAACTCCATGAAATAAATACAATGACCAGCATGCGGTGTGTGAATGTTAGTTTATGCCGCAAAAAAGCTATATGTTAACGCTTATGGGAGTTTTCCTCAAGACTCACGATCTTCCCACAAAGGACATTATGAGTCAAACAAGGAAAGGAGCTAAAGTTTCCTAGTTCTTAGTTTTTCACCTACTTAACTAGTTGATTTAGTACTAGGTCGCTATCTGAGGAGTATATTGTCCATGTAGATGCGATGGTTTAGCATTTGGTGAAGTAAAATGTGAGGTAGACAATATTGCTTAGTGAGAGAGACAAGAAAGTATACTATAGGTTAGTGTGATGTAATTTGCTTTAACAATTCATGGAAGAGGACACTGATGTGTTAAGTTTTCCTGAAGAAGCCTCTTGATTGGGTGAAATGCATTGTGCTCCCTGACAGCATTTCTTCACACATCAACAGGGAAGTGGACTGTGGATCCAGTGCACCACTTCGAGAGCTGGACTGGGCCTCTTTGAACATCATTTTGTTTGCACATGTATAAACAAATGTGTTCTTCTACTCATTTTTCCTCTCCATCTATTTTAGTGTATCCATCACGCACCCATTTGCGTTAATGGAATGGATGGTTTTCCTAGTCCGATGCAGAGGTTTATACCAAACCGCTTCATACTGGCCTGCATTGTGTGATCATACAAACAGAAAATGGGGGTTGTGTACAAATAGTAGAATTTTGGGATACATTTCTAAAATGGAGATATCCCCATGCAAATGGGACCTGATGGGATACATCCAAAGTTATTAAAAGAACTTAGTGGTGTACTAGCAAAACCGTTAACAGATTTATTTAACCAATCATTGTTAACGGGAGTAGTTCCAGAAGATTGGAAATTAGCTAATGTTGTGCCCATTCACAAGAAAGGTAGTAAGGAGGAGGCGGGCAACTATAGACCAGTAAGTCTTACTTCAGTAGTGGGGAAAATAATGGAAACCTTGTTAAAGAATAGGATTGTTGAACATCTAAAGTCGCTTGGATTTCAAGATCAGAGACAGCATGGGTTTACTTCAGGGAGATCATGCCAAACTAATCTTATTGATTTTTTTGATTGGGTAACTAAAATAATAGATCAGGGTGGTGCAGTAGACATTGCTTACCTAGATTTCAGTAAGGCTTTTGACACTGTCGCACATAGAAGGCTTATCAATAAACTGAAATCTTTGAGTTTGGATTTCAATATTGTTGAATGGATTAGACAATAGCTGAGTGACAGGCAACAGAGGGTTGTAGTCAATGGGGTATATTCGATGCAAGGTCTTGTTACTAGTGGGGTACCTCAGGGATCTGTTCTTGGACCCATTCTCTTTAATATTTTTATTAGCGATATTGCAGAAGGTCTTGTTGGTAAAGTATGTCTTTTTGCTGATGATACAAAGATTTGCAGCAGGGTTGATATTCATGGAGGGATAAGCCAAATGGCAAATGATTTAGCTAAACTAGAAAAATGGTCAGAGCAGTGGCAACTGGCATTTAATGTGGACAAGTGCAAGATTATGCACCTTGGGCGTAAAAACCCAAAAGCAGAATATAGACTATTTGGTACAGTCCTAACCTCAACATCTGAGGAAAGGGATTTAGGAGTAATAATTTCAGAGGACTTGAAGGTAGGTAGGCAATGCAATAGAGCAGCAGGAAATGCTAGCAGAATGCTTGGTTGCATAGGGAGAGGTATTAGCAGTAGGAAGAGGGAAGTGCTCATGCCATTGTACAGAGCACTGGTGAGACCTCACTTGGAGTATTGTACGCAGTACTGGAGACCTTATCTCCAGAAGGATATTGATACTTTGGAGAGAGTTCAGAGAAGGGCTACTAAACTGGTTCATGGGTTGAAGGATAAAACTTACCAGGAAAGGTTAAAGCATCTTAACATGTATAGCTTGGAGGAAAGACGTAACAGGGGGGATATGATAGAAACATTTAAATACATAAAGGGAATCAACACAGTAAAGGAAGAGAGTATATTTAAAAGAAGAAAAACTTCCACAACTAGAGGACATAGTCTTAAATTAGAGGGGCAACGATTTAAAAGTAATATCAGGAAGTATTACTTTACTGAGAGGGTAGTGGATGTATGGAATAGCCTGCCAGCAGAAGTGGTAGAGGTAAACACAGTCAAGGATTTTAAGCATGCGTGGGATAGACACAAGGCTATCCTAGCTATAAGACCGGGAACGGGGGACTAATAAAAGTACTCAAAAAATAAATAAAAAAATTGGGCAGACTAGATGGACCGAATGGTTCTTATCTGCCGACACATTCTATGTTTCTATGTTTCTATAAATCAACGCCGTTTCCCCAGAAATGATATTTACACAAAACCTCTAGTATGTGACTAACAGGGTGGGTGCAAAATATTTAATGTATCAGGTCTCTGATGACATTTATCAAGAACCTTGTCCTTTACAATACGGTATTAGTTTATTCATATCCATAGTTGTCTTTTTACCATTTAAATTGGAGGCTCTTTAGAACAAGGATGCATCACCTATTATTTCAGGATAATATATCAGTTGGTGTTCTGTAATACACAGTGCTATAAGATACATTAGCACTTACGATACAATAATGCAATTTGCTATGACTCACAGTGTGATTACCATATTTGCTCTATTTAAAGCTTTATCTTGAAAAAAGATTAATGGAACGGAGATGTGTACATATTCATATTATAAATCGGTCAAACAATACCTGTTTAAATGATTATATATATATATATATATAATATATATATATATAGATAAAGTATACATATGCACACACACATATCACATATATATATATATATATACACATACATATATATTAACATGAATGCAAATATATGAATATATGGCAATATATTCATAAAACAATGTATCCATTGATTTATAAATAATGCTGATAATATAGCTGTTCATATTTAGCACTGACATTGTTATATTTTGTCTATATTTTTAGTGTTTCATGCTGTAGCATTTATTTTCTTTTGCACAGGTAAAAAACCACATACTGTTTTTTTTTTTCTTTTTCTCTTCTTATTCAAAATCCTACCTTTGAGATTCTTATTAGAAAACATCCCGCTATACTGCCTACCTTAATTTCTCCAAATAGAACTGTGAACATCTTATATGTTATGACCTGATGTAGTAAACTGAGTGTGAACATGTCATTAGCAGTGGGGGGAAGAAAAAAAAATCCCTGAATGATTTCTTTCTTCAATATCACACTATTAACACCAGCTCAGTAAGTTGAAATTGCATCATCTCCAAGGTAAAAAAAAAAAAAAAAATTTGAACACTACAACTTCTGTTGAAACTGACATGAAAACAACAAATTCTGGCATATCTTGTATTTTTATAGCTGACTATTTTCTGCTTGACATTTTTACTTCAGCAATATCCAGAATCCAGACTTGACACCCATCGGCACAGCAACATTCATCTTAAGATGACATCTGTTCAGAATTTTTCAATACCTTAATAGTTATAAAGCATGTGAGAAGGGGGATAATAGAAGGATTATGACATAAAAATGCTAAAGTCCTTGTGGAGGAACTGCTGCACATAAACTTATGATTTGGTAATTCATACTAATGCAGTTTGTAGTCCTCCAGAGACAGAGCAATAACACTACACAATATGCTCTTAAACACTGATGCATAACACATTGTGCTAGATCCAAAAAATATGCAGCACATATTATTGCAGTGCATGAAAAAGTAGCACTTTTTAGAAGCTAGTCACACAGATTATCCTTCACAGACCAGTTAACATGGTTTTTACTGTTATTCTTTAATACTTAATGTAGTTTATTTCAAATTTTAACATTTACTGGGCTGTGTTAATAACTTTGCGGAGTTCATTTTATTTTAAATACAAAATGCTTCTTTCTTTTTTTTTTTTTTGGCAGCATTGGAATTCACTCTCGTGAAGCTTTGTAATTTACTCAGCTAAATTGTATTGTGTAGTAGAAGTATTAGAAAATAAAAGATTTTTTTTTAATGGTTCAATGGATACTCATTTAAATTTCCCTCCTATAAAACTCTACATATATAACCGTGTATACAAAAGAATATGTTTAAGCTGATCTTTACACAAATTTGATACTTTAATGTACCAAACCAATTGGCTAAGTTTATTATCTATTAATTATTTTTGAGAATATTTCGAATTGTCTTTTAATTTCGTTGATTTTAAAATAAACCCCATATTGACACTGCATTTATAAGTTTACTAGCTATGTAAATTAATCATAGCTACAAAGAATCATTAGACAGTAGTGTAATAAAAAAAAATCTTAATGCATTTCCTTATTTAGAAACATAAAAACATAGAATGAGTCAGCAGATAAGAGCCATTTGGCCCATCTCGTCTGTCCAATTTTCTACATACTTTTATTAGTCCTGGCACTATCTTATATCTCGGATTGCCTAAAGCCTATCCCATGTATGCTTAAACTCCTTCACTCGGTTTACCTCTACTAATGCATTTCTCATGCAGTCATCTAAAATCTACTGGATTATATAATCATTTTGTCTTCATTGAATCCCACGTAAACATTTAGAAAAGCTATAGAAGCAAAATCCTGAACGTTAGTTAAGAAAGTAAGCATCTTATAAATTGATTGCGATGATAAATGTTTTTTTTTACATTTTAATCTCTCCATTTTTACCATATAAAAGGGTTCCCCTAATGCTTACCTTGTGTTATGGTTTAGTGTGCTGAGAAACAACTTTCCTATAAATCTTCTGCATGTTCTATGATGCTTCTGTTACTACAGTGCTAACATCTTATGTTTGTCTCACTCTCCTACTACAGTGCAATACTTCTTAGTTGTTCATGTGCATTCGCATACACGTTTGCATTCATCTTCACATTCACCTGCAACATCGTCATCAGGGCCGTCTTTAACGGGGGGCAAACGGGGCAGCTGCCCTGGGCCCAGTTACTCCTGGGGGGCCCAAGGCAGCTGTCCCATCTGGTGACTGCTTCCCTCCTCCGTGCAGGAGGGAAGACTGCACGGAGAAGACGTCCGGCCGTGGACACGGAGCAGAAGCCAGGCGGTAAGTACTAGGGAAGGGGGGGAGGAGAGAGGATAAAACGAGCACCGTAATGGCACAATATTACTGGCATCTGACTGGCACAATATTACAGGCATCTGACTGGCACAATCTTACAGGCATCTGACTGGCACAATATTACTGGCATCTCACTGACACAATATTACTGGCATCTGAATGTCACAATATTACTGGTATCTGACTGGCACAATATTACTGGCATCTGACTGGCACAATATTACAGGCATCTGACTGGCACAATATTACTGGCATCTGACTAGAACAATATTACAGGCATCTGAATGGCACAATATTACAGGCATCTGACTGGCACAATATTACTGGCATCTGACTGGCACAATATTACAGGCATCCGAATGGCACAATATTACTGGCATCTGAATGGCACAATATTACAGGCATCTGAATGGCACAATATTACTGGCATCTGAATGGCACAATATTACTGGCATCTGAATGGTTCAATATTGCTGGCATCTTAATGGCACAACAATTATGGCATCTTGATGGTACAATAATACTGGTATCTTAATGGGCAAATTGGCTGGGGCATCTTAATTGTACAATATTACTGGTATCTGAATGGCACTATGATAATGGCACATTAATGGGGAAAATGTCTGTGACATATTAATGGCAAAATAATACTGGCATATTGATGGGCACATTGACTGTGGCATATTTAATGGACAAACGGTGGCATATTTTAACAGGCAAACTGTCTGTTGCATATGCAATGAGAAAGTGACTGTGGCATGTTCTGTGGGGAAAAATAACATGTACTATGGGGGAAAGTGACAATGTGGCTTTTTTCTGCATGGGCAGTTCAGTGGAACAAAGTGGAACTGTGGTATGTTCTGTGGGGCAAATTTACACTGTAGCATGCGAAATTGTGTGGGTTCAATATGAGTGCAAGCCATGTGCTGTTGGTGCAATATAGGTGCATGACAAGTGCTGTGGGTGCAATATAGTTGCATGACAAGTGCTGTGGGTGCAATATAGGTGCATGACAAGTGCTGTGGCTACTCTATGGGGCTGTGTTAAGTCCTTTAGGTGCAATGTGGGTGCAGAAAAAGGGAATAAAAACAAGAAATGCAACTCTTCAATAAAAATTTTATTACATATGAAAATAGTTGAATATAATATTAAGAAGTTCATATAAGTATAAATGCAACTAGTGAGAGAGAGCAAGATGTGTATAGATATTTATAAATATATATGAACATATGTAAGTTCTCTCTAATATCTGTGTATATTTTAGTCATTTAGGTAATGAGTAGTTGTAGTGCAGTGTTGCATAGTAAGATGGTATACATATTGCAGCCATATATCCACATTTTTATCCAAATAAACATTTTATACACTGCAATTATACACGTAATATACACATTTTATTCAATGCAATAAAAATACTCACTGCAAGAAAAGTCCAATTGTGTGTGTGCTTATTTTTATGTTTTTGTGTGTGTCTGTGGGGGGTAACATTGCGATGGATGGTGTGATTGCATGCATGGGAGGTGGCAGGATCCAGGGGGCCCAAGCAAATGCTTGCCCAGGGTCCAATCACTATTAAAGATGGCCCTGATCGTCATCCTTCCTAACTGTTCGCATTCACATTTCCAGTTACAAAAACTTTCCTCCCTCCCACTTTACATAATTGACTCACAGACACACCTATAGGAGCGACCGACAGCTGTAGGACCACCTCAGAGAACCAGTAGATTCGCATACTGATTTCTCCCAGGTCTTCGTTTTTTTGACAAAGACTATGCAATATCTTTTGAATGGTACTTTGCAGAAGTGCCATTCAAAAATTAAATAAAACAGGAAGAAATCGCTTTATGTATAATAATTACATTCTTGGGTTTACTTTCTTTTTAAAGACTAATTGGAACTGGAAATTTAAGAGCTTTTTGCTTCTATTAGAGAAAGCCTTACCAAGGGGGTTAAATGTTGTGTTTTTTTTAAAAACACAAGCCTTTTTATCTGCTGATCCAGTCTCAACTGTCAGTCACTGCTAGATGTGTTTTTATTACATAAATGAGGGACCCTATCAATTGTAGATTGGTTCTGCTGAGAGGCAGAGAGGGTTTAGTGACATAGTTTTATGAAGTAAAATAAAGGTACCACTTTAAGATTATTATTGAAATGTGAGTACATAGTTGGAAGCTTTTAACCATAAAGTAACTGATTTGCACTACTGACTAACCAGATAATGATTATTAATTCATATATATTTTTCATTCATTCATTGTTTTATTTCTCTTTGCAATATATAACAAGACAAGACAAAAACATCTCAGACATGTGGTTCAGGGTCATGCAATGCACTGACACATAGCATAGCATATTAACAACATAATAGCATCATAACAAAAAAAAGAAAAAAGAGGAGAGTAGAGAGTAGAGAGAAAAAAAAGAAAAAAAAAGGTCACCCTACCGAAAAGGTGTTTCAACATGATTCTTTACAATTCCTCCCAACGCTCCCCCATCATACAGTTGCCTTTTCTTAGTCTTCTCCCCTTCCAAACCAATACCCCTACATAATATAGTTGAACATAACAAAGGAAGCTGAACAGAAGACTATTATTATTATTATTATTATTAATTAATAATGAAAATGAACAGTACACATTCCCAAGTGATTTGAATAGTTTTTGGGATGAAGAGACGGACTGTAAATAAAAAAGATACTCAGGGAAACCCGCAAAAAAATATTTGGGAAAATGGGATAAAAGTCTGGAGAGAGAAAGATCAATAGCAAAATAAACAGGTAAATTTAGGAATTTAAAAATGGCAAAACATGTAAAAAGGAACATATTACAAGGTAGAAAGAGAAACAAATTGTAAGGAATGTATGGAATAATGACTTAGATAAATTGTTTATTTTTGCACAAAGCAATAATTTTTTTTTTTTTTTAATTTTTATTACAAACATATCAAAAGACATTACATGTAACATATTACATAATAAAAAGGAGCATTTTTACAAATCTAAGTGACAAGTTGAATATTATAAATATCGCATTATGTTATAACTTAGTGAAGTAGTTTTTAGTAATTCTTACATGCTCACATTCTGACACAAACATACATAACTTTCCTTATTGGTGGTGTGGAGATTAGTGGGGGACGCCCAAGGATCTCTCCCCGTCATCAAGGGACAAGCGGAGAGGCGGAGAATAATCTGGGTCGGGAGAGGGGTAGGAGAAAGAGCGTCTATCAAGATTTTTGTCCAGAGATATAGTTTATTTAATAAATCTAAATAGTGATGGGCTGGAGACGTAATAGGACAGCCATTTACCCCAGATGTTGTTATAATCTTGTAGTCTGTCTGTATCAAAAAATAATGCTTTCTCCATGGTGGCTTGGTAGTGTATCTGTATCTCAATTTCTTTTATAGTTGGGATTGTACTCTTCTTCCAGTGTCTAGAGATGCAAAGCTTCGTGGCCATAAGGATATGTATCAGTAATATACTCTTTGATTTTGAAAGTTTAGGAAGTTCAAGATGGAACAAAAATTTGGATTGGGATAGAGTTTTACAATCTAAACCCATTTTAGAAAGAATATATATTACGTTATTTTTAAGATTATCCAAAAGTCTACAATCCCACCAAATATGTAGTAATGAGCCGGGAGCTAAATTGCATCTCCAACACTGGTCTGAAGTTTGTTCTTGAAATTTGCTCAGTCTGGTCGGAACCATGTACCATCTATGAAGTATTTTAATGTAATTTTCATGAATGTTAATACAGTGGATGTTTTTCCTAATATTTTCAAAGGACTTCAGCCACTCGTGAAGTGGAAAACTTTTAGCTAGGTCTAACTCCCACCTAATAACAGAAACCGATTTCTGATCTTCAGTATTGGCTTCCACTATATGTCTGATTTTGGAAGTTATTCTCGGTATAGAGCTATATTGTAATTTATCCAAGGGACCCTCGTTAATGATAATATATGACCTCAATATTCCGATCACTCGGGCATAAGTGAAAAATTCAGAGTTATTAAGTGCATATTTACTTTGCAAATGAGAAAAGGAACAGAACCCCGATTCATTGAGTATATCTGAAATCTTTAAAATACCTGAAGCCAACCATTGTTTTACGTTAAGGTCTTGAGTCAAGAGTGTACAGGTTTCAATGGAAGCCTCTCTAGAGATGCAGTTCTTTGGGTATAGTAAGTTTTTTATTGGGGCAATAGATAAATAAATTTGCTCGATGACTTTATTTTCAATGTTCAACCTATTGAAACTCAACCTATCCAACCAAAATAGGCCAATAGGATCTACCTGTTTACAATTAAATTTTTCATAGACATACCAGCTTTTTGATTTTGAATTAGGATTTCCCCATTGCAAAAAATGCGAAAACATTATTGTGTTGTGTATATAATTAACATCGGGAAAAGAGAGGCCCCCTTTGGCTTGTTTAGTAGTCATAATCTTCCTCGAAATTCTAGGTTTTTTGCCTCCCCACACATAAGATACAAAGATCCTATGAAAAAGGTTTAAGGTTTCTCTGGGGACCCGTATTGGAACTGTACGAAAGATATAATCTAATTTGGGAATAATATATGAATTTAATATATTAAGTCTTCCTATCCAAGAGGTGTAAATCTTGGTCCATTTTGTAAGTAAAAGGGATAGTTCATGATATAGGTTCATATAATTATTTTAGATCCAAGTTTCAGTTGAAAAATTTATTTTAATACCTAAGTATGAAATATAATTTTTTGGCCAATTGAATTTATAGCTCTGCACAAGATTATGTTTTACTTCGTGCGTGCAATTATGACAAATGTCAGATGATTGTCTAATTCGAATGGCAAGAGGTTCCATTGAAAGAATGTAGAGAAGCGGAGCCAAAGGACACCCTTGTCTCGTTCCGTTTCCTACACTAAACCATTCGGAATCAAGGCCGTTTCCAAAAATCTTTGCTCTCGGTGAGGAATACAGAGCCATAGCACAATCCTTGAAGAGTCCCCCCATCCCGAAGTCATCAAGGGTAGCAGATAAAAAGTTCCAACTTACTCTGTCGAAAGCTTTTTCAGCGTCGACAGAGATAAGTGCTGTTGGGATATGTTTTTTATTTACAACTTGTATGATGTTTAATAGCTTTCGTACATTATCTGCTCCCGACCTTGCTTTCACAAACCCAGATTGATCCACGTGAATACAATAATTTGTTAATGGAAAAACTTTTATTCTGTTATAATGAACCACAAGTGATGAGAAAGGATGCTGTGGAGATAAGGCAGAGTTATGCCGAGAAAATAAAAAGTCTAGTCAATAAAGAAAGAATTGCAGGGAAATGCAGGGAATGGAGACAGGCATTTCAAACTTAAGACCAAAGTTGGAGAATTTTTTCCAGTTTAAAATTCCTGTCTCAATTCCCTGCAATTCACTCTTTATTCACTAGACTATTCAGCATTTATGGTAGAGGCTTACAGAAGGCAGTCAATGCGTTTAGTCCGTGTTGTGTACTTAATTATAGGTATTAGCATTAATCTAGTTAATCTAGCTCTCTTGTGGAGCCAGGGTGCAGTGATGTGGACATCCTCTAAACACATACCATTTTAGATGGTAGAATTGTAGGAGTGCTATAAGTAACATTCATTAGTGGTGTTCTGCCAAATTTCTCGAGCGAATTCTACTGCACAGGCGCAATAGAATTCACTCAACATGCGCACAAAGTTACAGCTGATCATTCAGCTGTAACTTTGCCAGTATGGAGCATGCGCGAGGGATGTACCGCCCTCCTTCACGCCCCCTTCTGATCAACTGCGGTGAGAGGTAAGGTAACAGCGCATGCCCACTTCGGTTTTTTAAAAGTAAATTATACCATATGACAAAATAATGGTATCAAAAGAAAGCCCCATTTGTCCTTTAAAACATGATATATAATTTGTGTAGGTGCACTGAAAATGAAGAATTAAATTTACAGTTCAGCAAACATGTGACAAATATTTAACAAATATAAAGGAATTCTGGTCTTCAAGTCACATCACGTGTAGCATACAACTCTGTCACTAAGGGGTTAATGACATTCAGTTCAAGTCAGTCAGGTGGTGTAACTCAAAGGATTTGCCTGCTTTATGTAGTATGGCCCATCACTGAAAGGACATTCTATTTCATTGTAAGTAGTAGGATACACCTACTACTAATGTCCTTTGTATTCCTTTCATTGTGTCAAGAGAGCAAGTGCAAATGAACAAAAATATGTCTGCAGCATGCTTAAAAGAAAAAAAGGCATTTCAAATCTTTTTAGATGATAGCATGGTTTATGTATAATACTTATATTTCTAAAAAGCCAATACAAAAAATATAGATAGCTTTGGTTTATAAATCATGCTTAGTTAGGAATATACAGATTTGTAGTCTTTTTATTTGGCACTTTTCCATGCCAATTATATCCATCTAGTTCAAATTTCCTGTATTGTAAATAATCCGTTATTAACTATGTCATTGTTATGTTATTACTGAGCTAAACACAAGTGAAAATAGCTCCTTAAATTAGACAAAGTATATGTAGCAGTGAGTTACTCAAGCAAATGAGCTGCTGCTGCTGCACTTGGATAATAGACAATAATTGGCTACTTATTTGTAGAGTTTATTGAAAAAATGCCGTAGGGGTCAGGACGTATTAAGTCCCTCTTATTGCATCTATCTAACATACCACACATTTGTATACACTGAATCACAAATGTTGGCTTTGAAAACTGTACTGGACATTTTAATCAGCAAAGTGGTATGATACAAGTACGTAATGAACTGTAAAAAAAAAGTTGGCTGTTTTATATATGCACTTTACTGCTTAAAACTTTAATGTGTATATAACTAACAAACTATAGCTTTTTGTTTTTAAATTAAACTAGAACTTGTTTTATTTTTTATAGGAATTTCCTAGTGACACACTCTCCTTGGCATGAAACCGCACAATGTCTGGCACCCAGTCATTTGTACATTTGGCCAAAGAAACCCCAATTACACACTTTCACTGGTGGCAAGTAAAACATGCACATAATGTTAGGTAATGTTAAGCTGTACTCATAAATGCATACAGTTTGATTTGAAACAAATGTACTATATTTATATAAAATTCTATTTGACAAAGAAATGCCCTATTTTGTGAACTGCTTAAAAAGATCTGAAACTAGTTAACATTTGGATTTCCAAAGAGCACAGAAACAACAATAGGGATTTATGTTATACAGAAAGAAACACTTTCTTAGACCATCATGGGTTCTTGAAATAATTATTTAATCATTATTATTTTTACTTTACTAGATATTGACATCTGTAGATAATTACACTTGTGCAGAGATATGGTTTATCATAGGCATGGGCATTTGCATTCATTTTTTCGTAGGGTGCAACATCTTGGTACTTCTTTACTCCCTCCCAATTGCCTAGCTGCTTTGGCTCAGGAGGGGAGACACACTAGTTGTGTAGTGTTGATTTTGAGCACTCTTTTCTGGTACATGGACACAATTCTTCTTCTTCTCTTTCATAGATCCACACACCTGTCATATGATAATCATGTGACTGACTGTCCGGGTAATACAGGAGTGTAAGTGGGCAGAGGAGCCTGCCTATTCACACTGTATGCACCTCTTCTGAGGTTTGGAGAGTTATATTCCAAAAGGATTTGCTGATCCTTTTCTGTATCAGCTCTTTTTTTTAAATGTGAAACATTAGCATATGTCAAAGCACAATTGAGGGTACACAATGATGATAATTACATAACTAGACTGCTACCCTCTTGTGCATCAGAGATGTTTGACTCTGCTCTTTGTGGCATACTCTAAAGTGTCGGTCACACTGTATGTAGGACTCATCAGTACAGAGTGTGGGATATGAAGCCCTATACCCCACTCCCAGCATGGTTCATCTTGAAGCTGCATGTATGAATGTTAATGATGAAGTGGCAAAGACAGCTCTCTCAACACCATTGATTATCATCATAGTATCACTATGAACCTATACCATAAGGGGGCACATATTTGTGTTCTTACCTTGTTCACAGATAGATGTTATAAAATACTGTAACTATAAATTATTTAGTAAGTACAATTGCAGATTCGATATTAGGGTGGCTTGGAATAATGCCAATAATTAAGAAGATACACATTAGATTTATTTATATGATATGACTGTTCAGTAGAACTAAAAAAAATACATACATAGCTGGGTACTCTCCAGGTCTCCAGTGGTCACAGCTATTTACTAAATCTGAGGTGCAAGTTAGTTGAGCTATACATAGACAATTGAGTGATTCTATCAATGTGAAGAATATCTGAGGTTTGTTCTTGAACAATGTATAGTTAAGTAAATGAGATGAAATGTTAAACTCCCAGAAGACACAAGCACCAAAACGCCATTTTTTGTTTCTAGCCCCAATCACAAGATGAGTGGTACCCAGTGACACAGATGCAGAGACCTGTTCAGGGTCTTATTAGACCCTATGGGGCCCTGCCAAAAGATTGCAAGACCTCTCAATGTTATTTGTGATGTCACAGAGCGCCCAAACCCAGACGTTCGGGAACAGCGTGATTTAGTTAAATGTAGACCGGTGCTCTCTTTGCGTGTTGGCTACATTGTTCCTGGCAGTCTGAGACCACACAAAGTGGCCTCATCTGACAGGTTAAATCCCTCTGCAAGGGATCCAAGCACAGCTCATCGCAGGGAGCTGAGATGAGTTATTAACTGAAGAACGCTCTATGCAGTGGCGGATACTCCATATGTGCTAAGTGTGTGCCACACACCTAGCACGGAGCACCCGCACTGTGTATTTCTGGGCTTTGCGTGCTCCGAGCTGTTCTCAGCACACAATCCCCCAGAAATACACAAGAGACGTCGTGCCTCCGAGTGACAGGTGTGGTCCAGGAGGCTGGCAGCAAGCCTTTCACTCAGGGGCACGATATGCCCCTGGTTCTATGCTGTCCTAGCTTCTATTGGGACCAAGAAAACAGGACGGCATAGTAAGTCCGAACGTCATGAAAGGGTTAATTATGTTATCTCAATGGTACATTTATGAGGTGAGATGGGCCATTGATAAGAAGATATATCAGCTTCATGTACACTGTTGTGAGTCATCATATCTTGATGACTTCCTTTGTTTAAAGCAGACACCATACGCATACAACTGCAAGTGTAAAATTAAATTGTTATATTCAGTCTGCAAAATAACAACATACTACTGGTTGATTAACAATAGAACTCCTTTTTGTTTTACATAGACTTATTTCTTCTCCTTAGGAGCAGTAAAATAGTATGGAATTAAAACTCTCAGACTTGATGGGAATGTGCTACAACCGTCTAAGTTAACAGGCTCAGGAGAAATCAACATCAATATAGGCTTTCAAAATTGCTATCGTAAATGAAAGCTATTACATGGCATAACTGGTGGCGAATTAACTTTTATTTTAATGAATTATAAAGTTGCAGAAAATGTATGCAGATGAAATGGAAAATGAATACAAAAGTCAAAAGTTTAGACTTAATGTATCACATTTATAATTAGCAGTAGTAATGCCACAAATGCTATTATTACCAACAGTTAATGACTACTTTGTTGGTTAACAGCTCGATGTGAAGTTGAGGATTGTTAACACTCTATCAAACTCCTTGTTAAGTGTTCTAATTTTTACTTAAACACAGTTGGATTGCAGCTGGAAACGTGTTGAACGAATCATTTAATCCCTCTCGGCTAATGATTGTTTTTCCATCAGTCACAACATCGTTCTCCTATTATGTTTATATAGCTGCTATTAAATACATATGTCTGGTGCCACCATAATGGGCTACTCAACTGAACCTTAATCTTCTACGTTATACATTATAAAGCATGACAATGTCAGCTGTGGCTGACATACATTTATTTCTTGGTATACTTACAATTAGGAGAGCATTTAATACAGATATACAGGCTAATTGTGTTGAACAATATCCTTACACTAGAATATTCTCTATATTAAGATACCTTGGTATGTTGGCTTCTAGAAAGTGACTGCTTCACATTTGCAAGGTGTGTGTTAATATATTTGGGCGCCTGAGTTTTCCAAAGTTTTTTGTTACAAAATCAACCATAGTCACACAATCCAGGACACTCAAAATAATTTCAACACATTTAATCACAAAGCAATAGATGTCACATATATTTACTTTTTACCTTGTATCATGTTCAAAAATATTGCAGCAAGTTTAGAAGGGGTTTATTGATGATTAACCTAAAAAAGCCAGAAATGAAGATCTTATATCCTTGTTTGCATTTTTTAATCACTAAACTGCATCCCAGTATTTTAAATATTTCTAATAAATGTCACATTTTTCACGTGTGGTGTACTTTTTGCTTGACATGTACAGTTAACATGTTTTTGTGCCAGTATGATACAATCATGGGTATTTGCATGCCAAATGTTCCTAACCTCCTTCAGTTGATATACTTGTAAGTAACCATTGTATACAACATACACTGTATGTACAAAAGAAATGGTGACACCTGACCGTTACACCAACAGGGAAATCACATTCTAAATACAGAGACAATAATGTCCCCCATTGAAGCTTGAATAGCTTCCATTCTTCTGGGAAGGCATTCCACAAGATTTTGGCCTGGCTCGCAACCTCAGTTCCAGCTCATCCCAAAGGTTCGATGAGGTTGAGGTGAGGGCTCTGTGTAGGCCAGTCAAGTTCTTCCACACCAAACTCATCCAACCATGTCTTTATGGACCTTGCTTTGTGCACTGGGGCACAGTCATGCTGGAATAGATAAGGGCCTTCCCCAGATTGTTTCCACAAACGAGGAAGCATAGTTGTGTCCAAAATGTCTTGAAGCAGTAAGATTTTACTTCACTGGAAGTAATCTCTGAAAAAAGCCCCATACTATTATTCTTCCTCCATCGAACTTCACAGTTCAAATGGAACATGTCTCACACACAAAAAAAAGCTGGTAGAGCTTGAGTCACGCATTTTTTTCCCCATAATGTTGAACTTAAATTGTTGAAGGTATATAAGTACATATTATCAATGATAATAGTAAAGTGGGTGATGAACAAGAAGCAACAAATGGTGATGCTGATGTTGTGTAATTGTTGTTGTTCCAGCCAAGCATTCCAAAATTTCCACAATGATGTTAACCCACATACACTGTGTGAACAAAGGTTTTGGGACACACCCCTTAATTATTGAATTCAGGTATTTCAGACCCATTGCCACAGGTGTATAAAATCAAGCACCTAGCCATGCAGCCTGACATCATTCTGAAGAGCTCAGTGAATTCAAGCGTGGTACTGTGATAGAAAGCCACCTTTTCCATTTCTTACATTGCCAAATATATGATACAATTCACAACACATATGTTGTTGCTACATTTTTGACATTCTTTTACAAATGCTAGCTGCAACCCCCTAAAAAAAAATTCACATCTTTTGCTTTGTTTTACTAGAAAATACTTATTCCATGTTTTTATTAACCAACCTAAATATGGCAATTTTTGTGTTATTTTTTAGATATTGAAAACCAATGTATCACAAACCACATCCTCTGTCAAGCACTGTTGTAATTAGATGCTTTTGAAATTGAAATGAGGCGCAACAAGCTTAACTTGGATGATGATTTATCTGTCACAAGCATTTCTAACAATCTTAGGAAGAAGCCCGGAGATCATATACTTATTTAGATTTGGAATACATCAATTTGCTACAGGTGGAGCTTTGGAATATTATTAGGTTTCAGTTTGCCAGATATCCCTAATCTGTCCTTGTAGGACACCAGAAAAAGATTTGAAGAATGCTGTATATAAAGTAGGTACACTTGTGATAAATGTTTCCGCACAATCAATATTAAGCCAAACAAATCCCATTTAATAGAACCAACAACTTGCTATCAAAAGAATCTATTTCTTTGTAACGTCTGTCATTTTAATCCAGAATTCATTATCATATTAATGCCATGACTCGGCTCCTCTGGACCTCTGAGTTTTGTTTGTTGAAGAGCTTCCTGGGGCGTTTGGAGAAACAAAGAACGCTCTGTGGAACATGAGGCATTCAGAGTGTTGTACAGATGGGCTTTGGCTCTTTGTTTCTCTCTGCCTGGGAGGCTGTTATGGGAAGCAGCCAACCTGCAGTCTGTCACAGTGAACATTGTCAAGTCATTGTGTACTTTTAATTGTTACTATGTACATGGAATCTAAAAGGTCGCTCTGGATATATCGTACAAGTACACAAAGCCCTTTGCCAGACCAAACAGCTGGCCTGTGTTGTTTCCATATTCAGCTCTAGTCACCTTTTTTCTCAATTAAAGGATCTATTTAACACAATTATTAAGTCAAATGATTTATTTAATAAAGACTGTTTAAAAGTTTGGTGTTTTTTTTTTTTTTTTTAATCACCTAAACTTCAGACTACGTCAAAGTGTATAAAATGTAATCTGTGGAAAATATATTTCAATGTCATTAAATTTCCACTCTAAAACTGTAGAAGGCTTTTCACTTGTTTAACAAATACACAGCACTGATTGATTAATATTACATATCTACTGCAATGTTAACTTATTTCGATTATTTAGCTTCAGTTTGTACAATATCAATTTTTTAAAAAGATATTTGTAGGTTTTTTTTCTTATTTTTATATATATAGCGGTACACAATTTCTGTTATCTGTGCTTTAATAACAGCTGATAATGTTTGCTGCCTGAGTATTGATCTCTAAGAGTGTCTAGTTATTTTAAAAAGATTATTTCCGCATCCAAAATGTTATTATATTTTTATGTCGCAAAAATGAAATGGTTTAATGGTTTAATATCCTAAAAATAAATTTAATAAGTAATTAGAGTTGCTCAAAATACTCTGGAGACAAAAATACAAAGTCAATCTGTTTTAAAAATATAGCATATCTAACCCATTGGGTATAAGTTCTCCAGCTCCAATGTTGTCTTACAAAGTCAGTATATTATAGTGTGTGAATTCTGCATCACTGTTATAAGTAACTAGACAACTTTCACTGTTGGGATCAGAGAATCATTTCTACTACTTCCTTATTTCTTGGATATATTACTATTATTAGTTATATAAATTGGTAGTGGCTGTTTTGCCACATAATGGGGCACTTGATTGCCAATACCCCAAATTACAACCATGTTCATAATTTCTGACCCTAAAGCCTGTTTGGAAAACAAGTAAACAACGTAATATTCAAAGTACAAAAATAAGGAAGGGAGGCAGTAGTAGAAGGTGCATTTAAGGCTAAATAGATAATATCACTAGAAAGTTAAGCAGTATTTAAGTTGATTGAGTAGGATGCCTGCGTGAATAGGTGATCTTTGAGAGACTTTTTAAAGATTGATATAAAGGGAGGTAGCTAGAGATTGTGTGGAAATTAGTTTAATAGACACAGACAGCAGAATAGAAGTCTTCCAGGTATATGAAGAGGCTATGAGTTACAAGGAAAGCCTAACACCACATAGAGAACATGGAAGATATATGTTTTCATAATGATGTGGAATTATTAGAAAGTCCCTTAGTATTAATCTACCAGTTTTTTTTCAGTTTGTTCCCTTAAAGAATAAGTCACACAGAAAACACAATACATTTAGATTGTTAAATCAATTCTTTCAATGAAACACAAAGAGGTTATAGACAGCAAATACAAACATGAGTACTAGTCTTAGGAAAGTCTACCAAGATTAAGCAATTTCAACCAAATTTAACAACAATAAATTACAGTAAATATAATTTTACGAACCCAACAAAATGATGCTTATATTTATAAATAATAAAATAAAGTTCAAACTAATCTTAAAGACTTTTTATTTATGATGAGATTTGTTACAGGTTCTATAGCTGTTATTGCTCAGTCTCTCATTCATTTGTAGCCAGTGGGTGTCTGTGTTGCATAGATTGATTCAGTCTTGTCAGAAATAGGCTATGCCGCTGTTGAAGAATGTTGTATAGAACTTGTAGAAGACTGTGGTACATTTACTGCTGTAGCATTATCTTTTTTTCTACTGTTGATCAGAATTAAACCAACTTGCCGCATGTCAGGCTGAGGAAGTCTTGTATGTTTTGCACTTGTACATCACCCACTCTTTTTGTTGGTCTAGGTCATAATTGTTCATAGTGTGTTCGTGTACAGCCATCAGCTAAACTGTCATCAGAATTCTTAGGTCCTAAGATCTTTATCACTGTTGCAGGGAACCATCTCTTTGTTTGACCATATAACATATTACATTTCTTTTACAAGATTTTCCTCTTCTTTATACAGAGTTATCAATTAACATTTTTTACATTTTAACAGATGCTGAAGTTGCTATTGTAACTGGTTTTACTTTCGGCCATACTGAATGAGCATCAACTATGATTAAATACATTTGTCTACCAATTGGTACTGCATAAGTCATGTGTACCATGGCTTACAAAGTTGGAGTACAAAGTTTTTTTACTTGACACATAAATGTTATATTTTTATATTTCTTTACTTATGCTGAAACAAAATATACTAAATAATTTTTTTTACCATGAGAGTGCCTCTCCTTATTTTTTTCTGAGATGTGAAGGTTTCTAGGAGGTGTGTGGCCTATATGGAGCTAACATATTCCAATTCTATGTTTTTTTCTCTCCCATGGTTGATTCCATGCTCTTTTTGTATTTGCCATGCAGACTAAGCCCTATCCTTCACAGGTAGTCACAAAATTGTCCTCATCTATAGTTTACCATTCGAAATAGCTATAGACCAATGGCTTCATATAGATGTCATGCCTGGATGTCCCTTTGGACATGGCTATATGATAAAACAAAGAGATGGATACCAACAAAAGTGACAATAATTATAGTACCTAAAATGATGAAGTCAGTTTAGCTGATGGTTGGAGTGAAATCCATATTTAATTGATGTTGCTTCTTACAAAACAATATTTGATAGTTTCTCTTATTCCTGCATTAGAAATGACAGTTTATTTTTTACCATTGTTAAAGCTTTCCTCTTGTATTTAGGAATTTAAAAAGTGTAGAGATGACTTATATTATCTTATCCACATTGTCACTGTTGTAGCCAAAGTAACCACTCTATAAATCCTTATAGCTCTTTATTATACAGTACAGATGATTTGTAGAGGTAACATTGTGACAGTGTGGCAATCACTGTTTATGCTCAGCTGGCTTCCTTCCAGCTGTCAGTTACTTACCATAGCAACGTAATACCACCTCTCTCATAGCCTTTGCCATGAACATAGGACCATAGCTAGAGATGAGATATCACATATGTATATACACTGAGAGTTGTATCATTGACATAAAAAGCTTGTTTTTCTTTTCTAGCCAGGAACTTGTCAGAAGCACTAAAATGCAGCCCCGGTTTAACTAAACTGGTTAGATAAGAGTGTTCAAACCCTGTCTCTTACAGCTGCAGTTATTCATATGGATAAAACATATCCTATATAAAAAAGGGCAAATCAGACTGCATTAACACTCAGTGTGCTAAGACGATTTATGTATTGCTCTGACATTGTTCATAATACAAATGACAATCTATATCCATTATATACCAACAAATCCATTTTGTGCAAGGTAATCTGTGTGACAGGCGACATCATTCCATGTATTACCCTGCGCATTATTTTACATCATGGGGAATAAAATCCCAGTTTTTGCATTTCATTGTCTGTGATGTTAAAACCTGAGTATACAGCATCCATTGCCTTGTAGCTCAAAGGGAAAAATGTATGGCAAAACAACACAAAGAAAAGCCAGTTCACATGATGCGCATGTCCTTTAGCTATGTCTGCATTGCTGTGAGCATGTTGTACCAGCCAGTTTATTGCCTGAGGAGTGTTCGCAGGCAAAATTCATCTGCACAGCTAGCAGGCTTGAAAGGCTAAGATGCAACTGAGTATCTGACTGAGGTATGGACTTGCTGAACAGTAAGCTGGATAGATTTAAAAGGATATAATCACATTAATTCATTGATTAAAAACAAAGAAATAAATAGCTTCACTGTGTTTACTGCTTCCATGCATAGCATCCTGTGATGATAACAATGCTCAGGCTGTCTGCTCCAGTGATAATCTATTTTAGTGTTTCAAACGCCAAGGGGCTACTACAGAGTTCAGTCAGCTTTATACAAGTCGGTTTCTACTAAAATCAAATTTTTCTAAATTTCTGTTGAAAAGGAAGTAAATGTGATCCAAATATAAATATCAAAAAGATAATGACAAACTATTAAATGTAATCACCATATACTGTGTATCAGGACAAGTCTGTAATGGGATGAGTATATAACTCTGTGTGTGGGTATGTGGATTTTTTATAGAATAATTTGTGCTCGTCTGTGAATGTAGGATGAGTGTGCATATACAGTTCGAATGTAAATAATGTAATGAAAAGTGTGCATTGGGTTGACTCGGTATAATATGTATATATGGAAAACTATATAGAAACGATAACTTAACTTAATCATATTAGTAGTTGAATTAAGAACACAAGTCAGTGAAATGGCACCATGAGTACATGTTATGGACAAATGAATAATCTCAGGTTGGCAGTGCCATTGATTGGTGAAAGTGAACCTTCAAAACGTTCCTAGTTAAGAAGATTCTTTATGATTAGCTAGAGTTGAAGTGATATTTTGTCTAATTGGCCAACTGTATTTAGTCTTTGAATAAACATGGTGTAGATTCACGTGAGTAGATTCATCTGTGAAAAGGCCATGCCCAAAACAATGGTCATTGCACAATGATTAGTGTTGAGCGAACCCGAACCGCACTGTTCGGGTTCATACCAAACATTATGGTTTTTGGACCCCGGCCCAGGGTCCACTGTATGTTCGTGTTGAAGTTCGGCGATTACATTGTATGTAATGCTATTGGCTTTCTATAAACCGAAATAGAGTCCCCATTCATAAGAATAGGGACTCTATTTCAGTTTATAGAAAGCCAATAGCATTACATGTATTCCATAAACCGAAAGTCTATAAACCGAAAGACATTCGGTTTATAGACTTTCGGTTTATGGAATACATGTAATGCTATTGCCATTCTATAAACCGAAATAGAGTCCCCATTCATACGAATAGGTCAATTGACCTATTCGTATGAATGGGGACTCTATTTCGGTTTATAGAATAGCAATAGCATTACATGTATTACATCTGAGAGTCAAATAGAACCGTAAAATACTGTGCTTACAGCGCACTTTGAAAAATTCGAATTGTTTTGGGTGCTAAATAGTACATTTGTGTTTTGAGGTGCACTTCATATCTGAGAGTCAAATAGAACAGTCCAATACTGTGCTTACAGCGCACTTTGAAAAATTTGAATAGTTTTGGGTGGTAAATAGTACATTTGCGTCTTGCAGTGCACTTCATATCTAAGAGTCAAATAGAACAGTCCAATACTGTGCTTACAGCGCACTTTGAAAAATTCTGGCTACCTCCTTCTCCTCCAGCGCCGTTTCCACCTACATCGCCATGGTCACCGCCTCCTCAACCTATGGGTCACTTAGTATAAACTGAAAGAGAATACCCTGCACTCCAACCCTTTCTCAAATGGATAATTCTGTTGATCCTCCTGGCAGCCATGCTTTAGATTTAGATTTCTGTTCTTCCAAAACTAAAATCAAAGATTCCATCTAGTGCTATTTTATGGCTCAGCTGTATTTTTAATTTGTATGTATTTCATGTTATTTGAAGTTATTTCCCTATCCATATTTGTTTGCAGGGCACTTGTCCTACTCTTACCCCCATTTTACTTCCTTTTGCAGCCCTCTAGCCCTTTCCAGGACTTTTTAGAGGCATTTTAGTGGCCAAAAGTTCAGGTCCCCCTTGACTTCAATGCTGTTTGGGTTCCAGGTTAAGTTCGGGGTCAAGTTCGAGCCCGAACCCAGACTTTTTTCCGAAGTTCGGCTGAACCTGCCGAACCCGAAAATCCAGGTGTCCGCTCAACTCTAACAATGATGAAAGACATTTGGTGCAGCACTTTACAAATAGAACTCCCTAATGCAGATTCATTGCATACAGCTGTGTGTCTGTAATGAGAGTAGCATGCTCACCAATAGTGGTAAATAGCTTGTAGTGACTGTATGAAACAGGAAGCAGTAGATTCAGTTTTTGTACATAATATACAAGGTATGATATCACAAGTTGCTGCTGGATGAATAACATAACAACAGGAGTAATTTCAGATATCTTCAATGATTCCATTGATATCGGGAGTTCACAATCAAGATCCTGGCTTGATTTTTGTAAAAAGGCTGGATGTGTATGAAGAGATTGATTGATTGTTTAAGTGTTTTGTCATTGACAAGCTTCAATTGTGGTAATACAGGAATCAAGTTTTTCAGCTATTGCCTGTGCCATTGGTACCATCAGCCTCTTGTTTACCAAACTGTGCAATATAAGGCTACAATCTCACAGACAGCACAACTGCCTAAAACAGCTGAAGGTCCAGCAGTAACAGTTGCTAGCCAGGATTAAATTATATGTAATGGTGAAAGAGGCTTAACCCCAACAGTCTTTGTAATCATGCAACAGCAAGAGTGTCATGGGCGTTTGTAGGATTTTTGCTTTACCCAGGTGATGCATTGCTGAATGGAGAAATGCTGAGTGAGTAGGTATCAGTGCTTTCTCAGACAATCTGTGACTCCTGGAGAATATGTATTTATCCTTAAAGTAATGTAGTACTGTGTTTCACATGAAAACTGTCAGTTTAAAACATGACAACAAATTAGTTTAATAAGGGAAAGGACCAGGTTACAAATAAGGCCACAGGCGTAGGTTACAAAGAAGGCGTAGCAAAATAATAAAACTAAACTTTCATCTCATTATTCAAAAATATCTACATCTTGTTTTCCAAAAAAACAAAAAAAAAATGCATTTGTGATAAAGTTATGTTTGAGACAAATTAACCAGACATGAAGGGTCCTTAAAGATCCCACAGGTTCTATCATATTACATAAATTAACTTGATATGAGTCTACTTAACTCAGCCAATTCTTCTAAATCCTAGAAAGGCAATCCATGTTTTCAATATAGCCAGATAGGTGAGGCAAATGACACAAGAACTTAGTCACACCATTCGAATATTAAGGAATAGTTACAACTCCAGCTCACAACAACATGCCATATTCAACACACAGAACGTATCTTCAAGGTGATATGTTTTCCCTCGTAGAACACCAGTTTGATGCTGTGATGGGAAATTGTGATTTCCCATCACAGCTCTTAATTATATATATAAAAATAATAGGCATACCGATTATGCTTTAATCTGATTTGTATGTAAAATTCTAAAATATTTGAAAACATAAAATGGTGTCATGAAATCCATGAAAGACCAACCCATTTTTTTTAACTAACTAATCAGCACTGACATAGCATATAGATTACTAGAAAGAATGTCATACTAGCTATAAAATGAACATATTTATATGGCATTTTACAAGTATGATTTTACTGGTGGAATAAGCACAAGATGGCATCCTTTGATTATAATAAAAAAGAAATGTGCAAAAAAAAATGAATCTTTCAACTAATATACTTATATATATTTGAATTTCATACTTTTTAAAAAGCTAAGCCAAACAAATATTAGAAAGGTGAAAAGCTTGTATTTCTCCATTATATCAAACTGAGAAACAAAGAACAGTTATTAATTTGATGTATTACTAGATGTCTCATTTGTCATTAAGAATAAAAAAAGTACAAAGCAATTTCTCTTTGTTCTTAATAAAGTAAAAAGGAAATCATAAGAAACTGGAAACTTCTATAGTGATATCTTTCCATCAGTAATAACATTCTGAGCTGCAAAGTGAAAATGAAAAAATACTAAATTAATATTGCAACTATCTGTGTGGATTTATTTATATTATTATGTATAATATGTATACTGATGCTGGCATGAAAAGATCCTTTGTTTAATTTATTTCTGTATGTGATTATTATTCCTGTGCTCCAATTTCCTGGCTGGATTTATTTTCACTGAATAGTCAAAGGAAGGTTAAAAAATGTTTTCTCGAACAAAATAACTTTTATTTATTTATTTCATTTTTTTATTTTTTATTTGAGGAGTAGCCTAGTTTTATATGCATGTAAATAAGGTAAAGAGTGGAAATGTATACTGCAATAAAAAATAAATCACTACATTTGCAACATGCTTAAAACATTTGAAATAATGACCTGAGCAATACAAATTTGTGTTTTCCTTGTATTATAAAATGCAGTTTCTATTTCCGAGGTATACGCATGAATATGTGAAAGAAATAATGTTTACTGGTTTGTTAATAATATAAAATGTGCTTGTTTTTTATTATTATATATCGTACATTGGGGTAGATGCCATAGCAGTTAAAAAAAGCCTTCTGAATCATGTTTTTAATTTATTGGCCTTCCAATCACATTAGCGCAACATTCTAAATGGTCTCTTCTACAAAGTAGGCTTTCTGGTGCCAAACATTACTTGCAGTGCATAGAGGGAAAAAAACAGTCACAGACAAATTAAAATGAAAACCATTTCAGCTTTATACAGATTTTATGAATTAAGTCATTGTAATGAATGGGTAGTGCAGGTAAAAAGCTGTACTGTGATTATATATTCACATTACTGCACATTGAGAAAATAATCATTTTAATATACATTGAATTAAAAACATGAAAATTCAAGCAAACACATGTATTTGTGTTTTTCTTCTTCTATGACTGTCATTTAGAACATGTCCCTCATTTTGTGTAAAGTTGTAAACAAATATTTTTGCATAATACATCCCTCCAATCATGTAATATATGATCAGCCATAGCATAATGACCACCTGTCTAATATTACGTAGGTCCCCTTTTGATGCTAAAACAGCCCTCACCCATCGAGACATGGACTCCACTAGACCTCTAAAGGTGTGCTGGGGTATCTGGCACCAAGGCGTTAGCAGCAGATTCTTTAAGTTGCATGGTGAGGCATCCATGGTCCAGACTTGTTTGTCCAGCAAATTTTACATGTGTTTGATTGGATTGAGATCTGGGGACTTTCAACACCTTGAACTCATTGTGTTCCTCAAACCAATCCTTAGCCATTTTTGCTTTCTGGCAGGGTGCTTTATCCCGCTGAAAGAGGCCAATGTCAGCAGGGAATACCATTTCCATGAAAGGGTGAACATTGTCTGAAACAATACTTAGGTAGGTAGGACCTAAGGTTTCCCAGCAGAACATTGCCCAAAGCATCACACAGCCTCTGTCGGCTTGCTATCTGTTAGTGGTCATAGCTTATCGATGTATATACAAATATTTGCTCACATTTATTTCAGCTGTGTGCTTATTTATTGTATTTCCTTAAGCACTAAATATGACACATATAATCAGTGGTGTATCTTGGTTTTGTGCTGCCCTAGGCAGACAAAATTCTGGCACCTCCCCACCCACATTGCACACCTACGACATGCCCCATCACCCACATTGCACACCCACGACCTGCCCAATCACACCCACATTGAATACACACTAAATACCCAAACACCTCCATTACATGCCACCATCACCTTCATACATACCCGTACCACGTCCATTTCATGCCCCCATCACCCCGATTAATTGGAAGGAGCTAAAGCTTTCTGAACGGTGGGGGAGGGAATGAAAATGTTTGAAACACCAGAAGTGTGCTTTAACACCCTCTGGCAAAGTGCCGCTCTAGGGGAGTGCCTTGTTTGCCTTGTGGAAGATACACTACTGCATGTATGTAGTAAAGGGGACTTGTTCCGTTATTTCCTATGTAACATATTCAACCAGAACCCAAAACCCCCCAATAAAACACGCCAGACATGTATGGAGTTAAATAGGCCACAGCTTTTATTGACATCTCCAAATAACTGTATGATCAAAAAACCAATCAATTATCTCCTTTAATATTAAAACCTTTATATATATATAACTTAACTAATATATATATATATATATATATATATATATATATATATATATATAAATATATACAATAGTGCAAAAACAAATGTAGTGTAAATACAGTTATAACTAGTCAATGCCAATCGCTACTAACACACATCCATAGCCTTTTAACCTTTTAAAACTAAGGCCCCCTAGGGTTAACCCCTCCCCCCTCGTCCATACAATTTTACCACTTGCTTTCAAACCTGATGTGCTAACCACCAGCCGGCTGTTAGCTCAGTGGGCACTTCCGTTCTGATCCTTCTTAATGCTAGGGGTTAGGGGAGGGGCCACCCAAGCGATCCACATGACTCAATCCCTCCACTTTAAACTGGATTAGCAAGGACGACCCCGCCTGTTGTGACAAAAGAAAACAGGGTTAATACACAGAATATAAAAAAAAAAAATCAATGGGGAGGGTGGGAAGGAAAATTACTCAGCTGTGTCCGGACCTAAAATGGCTGCCGGATGACGGTGCCTATTTGCCCTCCTACACACTGACACTCCCCCACACATGCCACTCAACAAACACTCACACCCCCTCACACATACATGGCCCCCTCCCACCTAGCTTCACTTGTTTCCCAGGGAACTTGTAATGTTCTGTGTGTATACACTTTGACAAATAGAAAAAGAAATAAAAACATAACAGAGCTAGAAACAGAAAAGGAATACATTAGAGAAACAATAAAAATAACTCTTCCAAATACATGGGCACAATTCACTAAGAAGTGAACTGAGATGAGCTGGCATTCAAATTGCAAAAAATCTGGAATTAACTATTGGCCTGGAAATATGCTCCTACTTATATGTGGGGACAGTCCTGGTGTCTTCAGTGTTCTACAGTTACTGATTTCTACATATTTTTCTTAGAAAGCACATAATGCATGGTTTTACCTTTATAAATAAGGATGTTATCCTCTCAGCTGTGTTATAATATCATGAAACACCGTGTATCATCCCTATAGAATTTATTACATTTTGTATGCTGTATGACATGGAAACCTACAGTGAATAAATAAAGTTCTAAACACACACACACACAATATATATATATATATATATATATATATATACATATATATATTTAAAAATAAAAATATGTTCTGTAATCTCAGCCTCATACACATAATGTAATATACACACTGATTCACATGTGCACAGTCCCAAATGCATGAAATACATATTTATATTATATAAATTGTTAGGAAGCTTTGGAAGCCATGTAGGTTTCCAATTTATTAACATATTCATGTTATAACATACACATTATGTGTGTGATTGTATATATACATACTTAAATATATTTCTATAACATAAAAAATATGTGTTTTATGTGTATGTGGCTGTGTGCATATATGAATAAGTGTGTATGTATGTGTTTCTGTAATAGTACACATACAAACAGTCCCATTCAGATATTCGCACACATACAGAGTCACACCGTCACATACACACACAGTCACACATGCACAGTGTGGGTTTCTTACATGGTGCTCACTGCAGGCATGCAGCTATTACTTACACTGATATCATGTGAAGGAGGGACTCAGCTAACCAGGAGAGCCCTTTTAATTGTCAGCCTATCTCAGCATATCAATTTCCCTACTGGCTGAAAACTTTCACTCAAAGCACTCATTCCTTGTACATTGTCCCAGAATGAGGCTGCCCAGGACCAGAGGTGTATCATGCCCCTGGGTGACAGGAGTGCTGCCAGTCCGGAGCACACCTTTCACTCAGGGGCACGATGTATCTTGTGTATTTCCAAGTGTTTATGTGCTGCGCACAGACAGCACACAAATCCCCGGAAATACACGAGACACATCCGAGGAGCCGATGGCAGCTGTGAATTCAGCAACGAGTCACTCACCAGCACGAAAAGTAAACACATTTTTGTGTGCTCTCTGTTCGGAGTACACAAACTCTGGAAATAACACGGCTCCGTGCTAGGTGTGCGGCGCACGTCATACATATTAATTTTCTATTATTTGACTTTCCAGTAAAATTTAGTGTACATGTTTTTTTCCCCTCTAGGTCTGTGTGGTGTGTAAATTTGTAGTGTTTTGAAGCCATGCTGTGAACATACTACTTTAAAGAAAAAAGGAAGGCATATTTTAAAGACTTTCTTTAAGGGACTGACAGTACCTTAAAATGATTTTGTAACTTTGAAATGTAAGTATGTAATGTAAAATGGAATGTGCCTGGCAGTGGATGTGGTCCTAATGGCCTGGATCAATAATCTAGATGTCAGCATTATCTGACATTTGTCCAATTCAAGTTTTTGATGTTTTACTTAAATACCCCATTAAATACCCCATTATAATACAATTATAAGGTTCACTTTTAATTCAGATACCCATCTTGTATTTATTCCTGTTATCTAAAGTAATTGCACTTACAACGCTCAAATATTCATGTATAACTACTCACTGCCAATCACTTTTTTTTTGTCTTCGATAGTAGTCTCTCATCTTCTCCCCTGTATGTCTGATGTTTAATGTCAGGGACTGGAGATGCTTCATGCCATTGTGTGGGAGAGCAATAGATATCCTAATTTATCCCAATTCATCTTTCTCCAATAGCATATCAATGTCTCAGTCATTAAAGGGAAATCATGTACAATAGCCATCACATGAAAAGAAAAGAACCTTGTTTCCTATGTGAGTGCATTCATGTGAAAACTCAGTGTTGTGGCAGTAAAGGAATAAATGCATTAAGAATGCATATTCATGCAAACCGAATATCAGGTGGGATTACTACTGCCGTCAGTATGCATCAGTCCTTCCTTGGCAATCAGCATTTCCATCTGGATCTCATTGGACTGTCCTGGACCTTCTTCTTTTCAGCATATTAGATATGTGCAGAGGAGAGCCAAGAACATCAAGAGACTGCTGGATAGATGTGTTGCTGACAACAGTGAGGAGTATGGGTGAAAAAATAGTGATATAGGTGTAGAATAGGAATGGGTAAAAGGTACTTGTGACTAACAGGAATGTTAAAGGAGTGATCCCACCTGCTGTGTCTGAAAAAATATTTTTTAGAAACAGATCTGTCAGAATATATTTTTCTCGTTACTTTCTTTTCAGCTTTTTTTTATATTTTTTTTATTTAAATTTTTTAATAGGTCATAGAACAGTACATTATTGAATTAACATTTCACATATCATGAAAATAATAAGTAAGCATAACAGTTGTTACAGTGTATTAAAGTTCCGATATTTTTCATTTTGTAACTCTATAGAAAGAAAATGCAAGGAACATATCATATTACAATCAGACAGTATTAGATGGGGAGCGCCTTTCTATTGCCTTAAAACACATATAAACGGTAACGAAGTTGCGATAGCAACAGCCCTCTGTCTCCTCAAGTCTTCCTCCTTGTCTTACATCCCAACACCGAGCAGGCTGAAACTGCACACTCCTGCATTCCAAGCACTTGAAACAAGTATAAGGTTCCACAGCAAGAATTTGATTCCCAGGTAATAGCTAATGACAGCAAGTTTTTAGAGATAAGCATAAAAACTGCTTCATGGAGAGACAGCCTGTCCCCAGTGTTCTCTCTTCCACTGATGCCACTGAATTTAGAAGCCCCTGTAAAATTGTTTTCAATGTTAAACTACAGAAGACCTGTAAACTGTTTTAAAGTAAACATAAGTGTATTTCACATATTCACTATTAAAAATATGTTTAACATACATAAAATACGCTTGGTGGAGCTGCTTGTTTAATAACATGGACAAAGTGATACAAGAAGAATATTACACAAACAGAACTGTAGTGTGCTGCTAGTGTTATACTGTTATAGTTGTATAGTGCTCATTTCCTTAACTTTATATGTTCTATAAATGATACAGTTTAACACAATATATTTAGACTGCATCTCAGTTTAAGCTAATAGACCTTTTCAAACCTCATTGGTATGTTTTTTATTCCACTGCAAAGTATTTACACTATCTGAGGAAATAATTTAACTCTCGTGTCAATGTTGACTGACAGCTTTAATAAATTCTTACATTTTAAGCAAACTTAAATTTCACATGCATTTGCTTTTCACTAAAAGAGCAGAGTGGAACATCTATTGTCAAATGCATAAAATAACATTAGAGATGCAAAGTTAATGTGGCCAATGGCAATGTATTATTTAAGACTTATGGGTCTGAACGAAGGCTTATTTTCTTCAAATTGATATTTATAGTTTCATTTTTGAGTGCTAACTTGAATATTGATGGAGTTTAGGGACAATGCTATAAAATAGGAATGAAATATAAAGCAACTATTTTGCAAATAACAACTATTATGGTAATGTATGGAAACTTAACTAGAATATGGTCTTTTTACCTGGATTAATAGCACACTACTGTACAGTCAATACATAAGCAGATCTTTATGAAAGGCATGCATGCATGGCATTATGGGTTTATACTGTCTTCAAAGATTTCTCTGCTGACAGATTTTTGTTTTGTTTTAAAAATCAAGATTTCTCTACAGACTATGACTTGAAGAGCTACATCATTTAAATGCTGCTGTACTTCTATAACACTATACCATGACTGACGGCTTTTGTTTGTCTGTTTTCTCGCAATAGTGACATGTTTATGTTGTATTGAAATTTCCCGACTTCAAGTAATACAAAAAAGTTGATCTTTTTATTGGTACTTTTTTTGTTTGTTTGTGTGCTGTATCTTTTTTTTTTTTCTTTCTTTCTTCAATATAGCATCAGTACCATATCATAATATAACATCATCTTAACAACTGTCACTATCATCTATCAAGTAGAAAGTTCCCAGGAGCGATGACATACTGTCTTTGAAGTGGAGGATTCTTGATCAAAACTAGGTACAGTGTGAACGAATTCCTTTTATTTTCATGATTTAAGGGTAGAAAACAAACAATTGTATGCAACCTTGGGTAGTGAATCAATGGCAGTTCTGAAGTTAAGATTTTCGGTTCTTAATGCAAAGTTGTGTACATAACACATTAACTACTGCATAGAACAGTGCTGTCCAACTTGTAAATGTGGAGGGCTGCATGCTATGCAGAAACATAGTTGTGGACTGGATATTATTAATTTCATGAGGTACTACAATAAAGCCTATAGGTGCACCAAATTTCACATAGGCTGCCAGTAGGACATTAATGCTATAGATCATTCCCATTATTTACCATAGATGAGGATAAAAAAAACTAACTATAATAGCACATATTTTGCGGATATTGGGAGGATGTTTTTGATTTCCATATATTTTATAATTCAACTGTGTATCGTCCAACTTCTTCAATGTGAAGGGATGAATAACATACAGGAACTTAAGAGCCAGACACTGGTTATTTAATAAGGTAATAAAGCAAAGCCACACTTTTAGCCAAGATAGGGTCCACACAAAAATATTTGAGGCCTATATCTGACCCATGGATTAACAACGCTGCAAATCAACAATTTAAATGATTGATTTTATTCAATTTATAATCAGAGCCACACAGCAATTATTCTCAAAGCTTCAGTCAGTATTAGTATATGTACAAAAGGTATGCAATAATTTGGGGCCTAATCTGACATAGTCATGTTGTTTGAGAAACCAAAAACTGGTGTTACATGCATGGGAAGGGTGTGTAATCAGAAGATTATTTGATTAGTTGTGTTTCATAGAATTGTGATCATTGGAGATCACATAGGTTCTTGAGAGCTTGTTTGCAAATTATACACATGAAAAAACAAATAGTTTTCTTATTTTTCTTATTTTTATGTTTTTGTAACGTTTATGCTTTTTGTTATCTTAGTGTTTACACTGTATTCTTTTCATTATTTTTATTTTTTGTCATTAGGTATATTTTTATTGCTTATTGTCATTATTTCTTTATTTTTTCTTATTTTCCCTTATAAAAAATTTTCTATGGGAATTTGCAGTATTGTGAGGCTCTTTTTGTCTTTATGTTTTTAAGATAATGTCTTTTTATACTTCCGTTTTTGTTTCTTTTTCATTATGCATTCTCCTTCTATATGGTATTATTCATTGTGAGATATGCTCTTCCGTTTTTCTTTTTTCGAGTTATCCTATCTGTTACAGACACACAGCACTGTTTTTGTGCAGTATGTCCTTTGTTGCTCATTCAATAAAGTTACTTGACGCGACGCGTGACGTCATCACGTCACGCTGTGCGTCAAGATGGCGGCCGCCATCGCGCTTTTTCTGGTTGGCTGGCACGTAAGTGTCTGTCCAACCAGATTAGTTTTCTCTTCAGCATTTAGGTATATATATCGTTCTATTTTCATTTTTGTGTGTGGACACCTTGATAAAGGCCTCTAGCCGAAACGTTGGTGTCCTCCATTTTTTGCGCTGTGTGTCCTCCCTTGTTCCATTCCTGTCTGCATTTTTCTCTGCATTTTTTTATATTGCGTGGGTATTTATTTATCATTTTCTTTTTTCAATTTATTTTATTTGCTTATTTTGGTGTATATGTTTGTAATTTATTTCTCTGTGTTTTATAGTGTGTCATTTCTCTATTTATCTTGTCTTACATTAATTTGTCTGTTATTTATTACATATTTAATATTTATTAAAATATTTTTGGCACTATACCCTCTACTTGTTTATCTATTTTGTATGGTGTGCTCCCCCAACTTTTGTTCTCTGCAAATTATACACATAACAGAAAGGTGTTACATGAAGGTAAAACAATGTGATTGAGAGTTAAGGAAATACAAAGAAGGGGGAATGATGAAATGCAATTTGCTTAGATCAATCACAAGATAATGCATTTAAAATACATACAATTCAAAGAATATAAGATTACCTATAATATATTGACAAAAAAAAGAGGGACAAAAAAACCTTGGAGCTATTATTTCAGATGATATAAAGTCAAATATAAGCACTCCAGCTGCAACCATAATCCTCACCCAAACACAGTGCATTGCCATATTATTGAACAATATTAAATCAATTCATCTTCCCAGTTTAACCCAGTCTCCAAGACTAATTTCCACATAGTAACCTTCTTGATTTGTATACTAAAAACTTTTCTTTACCCTTAAAATAAAAAAAAAGGGAATTATTTTGATATGGGTGGGGAACTATAATAATAAATGTAATGCTAATGTGTTGAATAATTTGTGCTTACTTGTAAAAATGTTTTATTTAAATGAGATGTAATCTTTTCCAACTTGTAATCAGTATAGTTAATAACCTTGATTGATGGTTTCTGCAAATTAGGACCACTGTTGTACCTTGTGGTTTCTGCTCTTTTGACCAATCAGCTGTAATGATGGTGGGGTGAAGAAGTCTGTGATTGAACAGAAAATAAGATAATCTGTACATACACTGTTTTACAGCAGTGAACGGCAGGGGTACAGATAATATTAATTAAACCATTTGTCAAAATGCAAATTCAGATATCACATCTGCAGAAGGCCTTAAGTAGGACAGAGAATTACGGGCTAGAGTCAAAGGATCAAGTAACGCTCAATTTAATGTTAAAGATGGTAACATTGGGTATTTTAAGGCCAAAGTAACCAAGTTGGAAAAATTCTCCAATTCAGCTCGATTGGATAATTTTTTCAGCTGTCAATTCCTGAGTTACCTTTTTCCTAGCCCACAGTGTACTAGCTAGGAATTAAGGAGTTTGTATGGTTTCTCTGCTCAGGGCCTTGCTGATTCCAGTACACCTTGTTTTTATAATTAATAAGTGATGCCAGTTTGTTTCCTTACATATCTAATTTGCAAATTGCACAAATAAAATATATTTTAATTACCAGTCACTTGCTTCACTGCATCTTATTTGGAACGTCACATACATAACAATTCAATGGAACCAAAATACTTCTATTCCACACAGCATTAAGTTTGCCACTACTGTTTATTGCTCAGTAAAATCTATGATTTTATTTGCCATTAGAACAAAACAACTCGTTTGCAAAATAATAACATTTACTTTAAAATGATTTCTTTACAGCTTAAAGTACAATTATCAACAAAATAAATAACTTCTGTTTAATTGAAAGATTTCATCAAATGTAGACATTTTATATGGAAATGCCTAATTAAATAATAAAAATAACATACTTTGCTGAACCTTAGCTTTTGTAGCTCTATTAGGGGGTGAACATCTTTGGTGAGATGGGCACACCTTCCTTCATCTGACCTAAGATTCTAAAAAACATGTCTGCCCTAGGGGCGTAACTAGAAACAATGAGGCCCCAGTGTGAAAATTGCCTCCCCCACAACTTCATCACCAGTACTTCCCACAGTGCCAGCTTTGCCTCCACATAATTTACCAGTGCCAGTCTACCCCACATATCTTGCCTGTGCCAGATTTACCTCCAAATAGCTTTGCCAGTGCCACCCAAATAGTTTGTCGGCTTTCACCAAATACTTTGTCAATGCCAGCTTTACCCTCAAAGTTTATCCATGTCAGTTTTGCCTCAGCTTGTCAGTGCCAGCTGTACCACCAAACAGCTTGTGATTGCCACACAGTTTGTCAGTATGAGTTTTGCCCCCAAACAGTTTGACAGTGCAAGCCTTGCCCCCATACACTCCCTTGTCAGTGCCAGCTTTGTCACAGCTTGCCAGTGCCAACCAAATAGTTTGTCAAAACCAGCTTTCCACCAAATAATTTACAGTGCCCTCAAACAGATTGTCAGTTCCATCTTTGCCCCAGCTTATCAGTCCCAGTGCAGTGCCAGCATTGCACACAAAAAGCTTGTCAGTGCCACCCTTACCCTTAGAAAGCCTGTCAGCAGCAGTATTGCCTCTAAACAGCTTAGCAGTTCCAGCTTTGCCTTAAACATTTTCTCTGTGTCAGTTTTGCCCTACACTGCTTATTGTGTCAGCTTCAGTTTCACACTTACAGATGTGCCCCCAAATAGCTTGCCAGTGCGACTTTGTTTGGCAGTTCCCCCAAACAGCTTGCCAGTGGCAGTTTTTTTTTACCCCAAATAGCTTGCCTGCTTTGCCACCAAACATATTACCAGTGCCAGCTTTGCCCTCAACCAGCTTTCCAGTGCCAGTCATATGCTCAAACAGCTTGTCGGTGCCAGCCTTGTCCCCAAACAGCTTGTCAGTGTCAGCCTTGCCATCAAACTCCTTGCTAGTGCCATATTTGAAATTAATTTGTTAACACAAGCTTTGCCCCCAAACTGGCTTGTCAGTGCCAGCTTTGCCTCAAACTGGCTTGTCAGTGTCACACACTGGATCAATCAGACACAATGCACAGGGACAGTGTGTGTAAAAGATCGTTCGATTGAATGGTCTCCCAGGCTCCCTAGCTTGGCAGGCCCAGTTGCAGTAGCGACCACTGCATCCATGATTGTTAAACCAGTGCACCCTTTCCTAAAGCTTTACAGAGCAAAGAGGGCTCTATATGATACTTTTTTATACTTTCCTTAAAACATTTCTATTTAAATTGCCTACACTTGATGCATTCTTTCAATTAAACATAACTTGAACTTTTGCATGCAGATGTTGTTCAATACAAAATTACGATTTTTTTTCTTCAAGATTTCAAAATTTGAAAATGTGTTTTTGGCTGTTAGTGATCTAATGAAAAATTGATAGTGGACAAAGCAATAGGGTAGATTGTAACTGAACATTCATGTAACTGGGGACATCTCTGTCACCGTGGGCTTCATTGAGACGGTGCTGGCCTAATTTCATCTGACTTTGAATGTGTGCAAATCACAGAGAAATGTGAACTGACTACAGACTGAGAAAATCAGCGAAGACAGAAAATCATTGCAAATCACAGCCTTATCAATATTTTACTAACTCAAGACTAGACGCCGGGCCTGAGAAATCAAAAATAAAATAGTAAACTGTGTATTTTAGAAATATATACTTAATGTTTATACCAGAACATTAGTCCCATTACTAAATCCTATGAATATAAATCAGAATTTATACCTTTTGTAAGTTTATAGGAACTCACACGGCATGAAATTAATCACAATATGTATCAACACATTGCACACATCTTGTGCAGAAAATGTATCTGCTTAAATATTTCACTTAATGGACATGCTATGCAGGATAGATTATGCAATTGATATGACCTTGACTATGAACTCAATGTCAGGGATATTTGTGATACTATGATTTAGAATTTGTCTACCTAAAATAAAACTGTAATTATACTTTGGTACTGTATTATAAAGCTCTCTCCCTCTGTCTCTTTCTCTCTGTCTCTTTATCTCTGTCTCTTTCTCTCTGTCTCTTTCTCTCTCTGTCTCTCTGTCCCTCTCTCTTTTTATCTCTCTCTCCTTCAACCCCATCTCTCTAAAATACATATGCACTCCTGATATACAAACACAAGTAATGCCCCGGTATAAGGAAGAACTAGATAGTAAACTTGTGTTTTCCCCCAAAACATATATGGAAATGACAGCTGTACACAAACATCTCAGTTCTTAAACAGAATTGTCCCAAAGATTTCAAAAAGTCTGGTCATGAAGGGGTTACAATATATGCTTGTTAAGGTAAGTTCTGCCAACAATCTAAAACAGGGTCTGGGGCATGGTGGGCTTACAGTGGGCAGGTTCATATTACCGTACCGGGTGACCGTGTATGTCTCATAAATATATATAGCTTAAAAGATGGAACCCCTACAATGTTACTGTTCCAGCAAGTCCATGACTGTTGGCAACTATGCTCCTAGTATTTTGTTGAATGAATTTGGTTGCTGAATAATGATGTTTTAAAAGTAATTTAAAGTGGCTGAAATGTTATTCAAAATATAATTTGAAACCACAATACAATTCTTCAAACCATAGAACCTTTTAGATAGCCAGCTAACAACATCAAGGTTTGGTCATTGCTGCTGTATAGTAAAAACTCACTAGCAGTAGGATGTTCTAGCTGGATATAAGATTTACACAAATTGTATATAAGGATTTTATATGCATTAGATTAAAGTATTAACAATAACATTTATTACATTGAAACAAGTACTTTCTAACAAATTTTTGAATTTAAAAACGTTTTAACAAAGCAAACTTGTGATAATAATTTTTTGGGAAAATAGACCTGCTTCATAAGCCCTTTCAATGTACCTGCTTGAAACAGAAGTTTTAAACTAGTTTCTGAGCCTTTTCAGATTTTCAGAGGGTTTTCATCAATCTAAAGCAAAATCATCAATATTGTTAGGAGTAGTATGCGAAGAATTAGCAGCAAAGGAGCAACAGGCCAAGCCGTATCTAATATGTGGGTTATGGAACAGTATAATCCCTTCACCGATCTTCTTGCAGCTATGATGACTAAATTTCTAGTGTCTTATCACACTGTCACAGGCTAAAATTAAGAAGAAGGGTTTTTAAGACATCACAGCATGAAAACTAGATGGGAGATGATCAGATTACCTTCTATTGGATTTGTGAGCAGACCACCAATCTTCTAGGAACAGGCCTGATCCTAAGGCCTATCAAACTCGTGATATCTCTTCACTATTTGATGTCAATATTGAATGCCAATTTGCAGTTCCCAAATAGAAAGAAAAGTATTTTAATAGAAGTATGGCATAAATAAGACCACATCCTGAGAAAATAAAGGATGTATACACCAAAAACATATAAAACAATCAAGAAAAATTAGGTCATCTTGTAACTGGTAACAATATAAAGCAGTGTCCAAATTTATATTATAAGTATAAAAAGAACAAAGTGTAATGATATCAAAGTTAATGTTTCATAGTCACAGTATAGAATGTATACATAGCACAATGAGAGAGTTTGCCCAAGTTATGACTTGAAAATTGAATGTGGTCCATCACGAAGCCTTTTTATGCAAAATACAGGTTCAGTTGTGAAACAGAGTTTACACCTATTTAATTAGGCTTTTACATAAATTAAGATTTTAAAGAAGGTCACCTTCTAATCAGGGTCACCTTATTTTGGAGCAAATACGGTATGTTACAAATTAGCAGTACTCTAGAACAAGAGGATATAAGTGTCGGGAGTAGGGGTTATATTTATGGGGGGCCCAGACCATTTGTATTGTTAGGGGCCCCAAAATTTCTGATGGCAGCCCTGTTACAACGTACAGAGGGAACAACATTTTTGTAAAACAGATTATTTTGATTTGTCTTTAATAGTGTCAAGCTTGTAAAAAAAAGTACAAATAAAGTTTTGTCGGTACCTCATTTACTAGAAGAAAAAGGGCACTGCTTAATAGAAATCCTTAAATTAATAATGAAATCATAAACCAATGCTTTTTTAAAAATATTCATCTGCATTTTAACGTGTAGTTTTTCTCTTGTACCAAAAATATATTTCCTCTTATGTCACCGCCAGCTTCCTCTTTGTGATGAGCTGCTTATTTTGTAGTTTGTGATTGTTTTGTTTACCTGTCTGTTAGCTGTGTAGGAAATACAGCCTGATGAGTAGGTTGGTGGGTTCATAACAGGTAGGTTGAAATCAATAAGGTAAATCATTTAAGGAAACCAACATATAGTAACTGTTTATACGTTGGGTAATGTAAAACTCTATAGACTTTAAATTAGGAAAACATACTATTTTGTGTAACATTTATCTTCAAGAAGACAAATTAATATCAAATAAGCAAAGAACCATAGCACATGGTTTTGTGCTGTATTATCCATCTTTTCAAGTGCTACATATTGCAACAGTCTGAGCAATATATTGAGTGTATTCATTTAAGTGTAAATCATACAATTTTGTTAAATTTAATTAGTATTGGTAGAACAAATTGCACAACAGATCTCTCTTAGAGGATTAAGAACGATCATGGTATATAATGCAGTATCAAGGTCATTAGATTGAATGTAAATATGAAAGTAGACTAATTACTTTAAATTAAATTAGAGATTCTATAACTGCCTTCAAGTAAATAATATATTTATTAATATGTAAATGTTACATTCTGTGGATTTTGTACATTAATAAAAAAATAAATTTAGTTAAATTAATTCCCTGCAATAAAGCTATGTGGTAGAAAGCTTACGATAAATGGTTTGCTAGAAATCATACAACAGACTGGTTTACATAAAATAGTTAAATCTGCTGTATTTTAGCCCTTTTAGTGAAGCAGAATTAATAATGTCT
Organism: Pelodytes ibericus; assembly: GCA_036172795.1. Taxonomy (NCBI): domain Eukaryota; kingdom Metazoa; phylum Chordata; class Amphibia; order Anura; family Pelodytidae; genus Pelodytes; species Pelodytes ibericus. Next base: position 128,857,754 of record CM069859.1, read on the forward strand.
TTGTTAATTTGCTTAACAATGTAATTGTTAATTTACTAGTCTGGAATATTTGAGCAGAGCCCTCAACACTTTTGGTCACAGGATCTCATTTTTATTTAGTATAACCACTGAATGGGGTATAACACACCCCTTGTCACTTTTTGGTGGAAGTAAAACAGTGGGGGTAATCCAGAACCCTCATACACCCAGATTTGGAAATCTTGGGTGTAAAAGGGAAACCAGAAACCTGACCAAAATAATGTTACACAAAGCTCTGGCGATCGCAAGGAAAATGGTCCTGCATCAGTGTGGATCCATCACTTACTTTGTTTACATCTAAACCTCATCTAGTCTATCACATGGACTGGCTGGAAATCATATAACACAATAGGTCACTCACAAATAAAATCTTTACTATGTGGACACCTTGCATTAAACAGTTAGATGTCTATACATGGACTGGTACTGTGAGCATGTCCTAAGATACCAACCCTCAATAAGATGACACTGTACCAAGATTTGGAGCGCAAAAATGAAATAAGGGAGGATGAGGAATATGAATATTTGGGGGAGAGATTGCCTGGATGTTTATTATTTCTTATTAGCTTTTGAATTTTGTTTTATTCAAAGGTATATATCATATTTGGTAGAACACTTCCAGGATCTAATGTTGTTTTTATTGGGGTTTTTTTTGTTCTGGAAAATCTGAAAATGGTGTGTGCATACTAGATTTTTGATTAGAATTGACATATGGATTGATATTTTCCTTGTACTGTTAAGTGTTTCATCGTCAATCTGTTCTCCTGTTTATTACAGTACCCGTGCTTTTGACTATTTTGTTTTAGTATCAATGTTTAAGTACTGTACTATTTACAAAAAAAATCCTTGATAATATTAAAAAAATAATAATAAAATTAAACAAAAAAGTGTACTGTTGTGAATAATATCATAGTAAAAACAATTACAACAAAGTGGGCAGAATTCCAGATATTATTAAATACTATAAAATACATATTAATTACTGGCATGAAACAAAATACAGGTGAACAGATATGGTGCTATATGTTTTGTGCAATTATATTTTTCCCCACAAAATACATCCAAATAATTGCACAAAATATATTGCACCATATATGTTCACCTGTATTTTGTGTTTGTCTTATATATATACTTGGCTACAAGTCTGATACCATCAAGGATCTGCAAGTTAAGTTCATTATTGCTATATATATATATATATATATATATATATATATATATATATATATATATATAACTTGCACAACCAGCTGCATTAAAATAATGCTAACTTACAAGAAGCATTGTCTTTAAACTATCCTATTTAAAGACAACTAAACTTAGTTTTTCACTTGTGCTTCTAAAGTATACATTTTGTGCCCCTAGTATCAGGATAAACTTATACTTTTGATAATACATGCTAGTTTCTCCTCTGCATTATTTTTCCTCTGAAAAATGTAGTGCCCCTAATATGAGGATAAAAGGGCATGTACTTTTGATACTTTTGATCCATACCAGTTTATTCGCTGACAGGCAGCTGCCATGCTTCTTTGGGAAGTAGAGCGACCGGTCCTGTCAGCAACTGTTACTGCTGAGAGCAACCCTGAATTTTACATGGCATCAGTAGAGGGAGCTTTAATTACTTTTCCTCTACTGATCCCATGTAAACACGTGGGTCTCTGTCTGTTCTTGCAGAGAGAGACTCTGCTATGATTGGCTGAAAGTGTCAGTGCACCCCAGCCTCCTGACTGGCTCCTGTCAGTAAATTGACAAGGGAATTGCAAAATTAAGCCCAAAATCGCAGAGTTTGAAATAAAGCTGAATTGGCCATTTTCTTGAATTCGGCTACTTTGGCAATTTGCGATTCGCTCTTTCTTGAATAAGGCCCATAGTATATGAATGGATATGTGGAAATAGGGCCATGTCAGTAAATATTACTATTAACGTTAACGTTTGCACTATCTTTTACTTGTGGTATCTTGAAACACATGCAATACAGGGAAAAAGCTTCCTACTCAGCAGAAGCAAGTATACATCAATAAGTTAATGACCACAATCAATTGGAAAGGTTCGGGAGAGGTCTTAATTAAAGAAACAGCTGCTGATACAAATTATGTTTCCAATGTATTGATATAGCATGAGGGCATGAAGCTGAGAAAGGATGAGACATTGATCAATGTCTTAAACATACAGATACATTTTAGGAGCTATGTAAGCTTTACTGTACAATCCTTTACAAGAATTCCAGTATAGGATGTGTCTTTATGTAACTCATACTAAAGTTCATCATTCATGTAATAATGTCATGATGGTACATAATAAATAATGCCATCTTTACATTGTGCTTTAAGTATTGCTAGCAAAAGTATGGATTCAACTGTGAAGATGTAAGAGTTCAAGTGACATACAGTGAATTATCACAATAGATCCCATAATGTCTAGAGTGCAATCCTATAGTTCAAGCAAGATGTATAGGTATTGTCTTCATCAAGAACGGCATCCTAATTTAGCTTGGAAACTTTTTAAAGTGTCCTTTTGAGTAAACAAGAAATGAAAAAGAAGATTTCATATTAGAGTTGTCACCTTTTCTTTAAAAAAAAAAAAATACCATCCTCAATAGACTTAGCGGTCTGGCAAACCTATCTACTGTATGCTTTATCTAAATAAAGAACTTACATGACTGTCCTTCAGCATGCAAATATAAATATCTAGTAACATAATGAATTCAGTACCCATGTGATTAATAAGCTAATAACAATTAGTGGGAAATCACATTGAACACGGTTTCTATTCTTCCTTAGGCAAGCTAAAGAAAAGAAAAGAAAAAAATAGTGGAGGTAAAAAAACCCCCCCAAAAAAACATTACTCATTGACTTAACAACACAAACCTCTGAAGTCAATATCTGAATTCCCCTAGTGGTTAAATCTGAGGCCCGGTTTAAAGAGACATCAATCTGTAATGTCAACGTGGAGATAATGGATCTTCATGTGATCAATATTAAAACTGGTTCTTTTAAACGCCTAAAAACCTGCAACAGTATATTGTCTTTTGCTGACTACAAAGAAGCTGTGATGTTTATTCTGTTTTACATGTTCTACTTGTAAATCAGATAAGTCTTTTTCTCAATTGCTTAAAAAATGTACAAGATGTCAAAAGGCTGTATCCAGAAAGTGGCATCTAGAAATGCAATCCATCTTATTCTCTTGTCAGATTTATAATTAGGTTTGAGCAACATAATGGTGGTGATGTTATAATAATCTTACTCTCCAGAAGTAATTGTAATACTTTAAATATTGGGTTATATGGATTTTAAACATGGAGTCACCATATAATTACTTCATAGATATACTACATGTCTTGTATTATGCTAACAAAATCCTTATATATAGATGGGCATGTACTAAAAAAAACACAAATATATTTTATGTGCAAAACTATTTTTGCACTTTGCTCCTATTGCAATGTACTAAACATTTAACACTTAAATAGTACATACGAGCAAATTGCGAAAAAAAAACAGGCAATTTTGCGAATATTTTTTTCTACTTCTTTTGATAGCACTTGCTAAAAGCTGGTGTAATTTTCATACGCGAATAAGAATTATTTTCACAAAACATTTGCAAAACTCTTAAGCCTACGCAAATTATTAGCACAACCAGAAACATGCATGCTAAATAAAAATAAACGTAAGGGGCGCAAATCAGGGAAAACAAGCACAAAATGTTACAAATAGTCGCAAATTGCTCCTTACTCATTTGTTTAGTACTAGTGGGGTATTAGTTTACCTCACTGCACTTATTTAGTACATGACCCCCATATTATTAATATATTTTATAATAAAATTAAAACAATGGGCTAGATGCATTGCCTGCTGGAAAGGCTGGCAAAAGTTATAGTTTAAATACAGCATGTTAGTCCTAAAAGGAATAACGTTTGATTCAACCTAAATGGGACCGCAGAAATGCTGTGCTTTAAAGCAGTAAGGGAATAATGGTGTTTTGTGTAAAATTGTGTTATTCCTGATTTCCCTTTAATATAATGCTGGGGGGCTGTGGTTGTGATAGCCGCCACCAATTCCCTAGTGTCCCATCCCCCCACCCGCAATAAAATAAAACTACTGTCCCACTCTCCGGTGAGCTTGGCTGCCACTGTTTGTATTCCCTACACTAGTGAAAGGGTTAAAATGTGCAAATAGCAACTGCTTTAAGTTTTTTTTTATTATTAAATTAACAGGCGAAAATTACAATTCTTTTTTCCCATAAATTTTGACCGACTGACATTAAATCACTGTTTGTGAGGTAATTCATTTTAATGTCCATAGAAAATATGGAGGTTGTTAACGGATTCTGTAATTATTATTTTTTTTAGCAGGTGTTAGCGGCGGACATTTGAATATACCGCTGACAACAGTTTTTTTTCTGTGTTCTTGGTATAGAGCATTGCATCTACCCGAATAAATAATAATAAATCTACCCCAGGACATAAGAGGCCTGTTTTTTTTAACAGGCAGAAAATGGAATAGACTAGACAAGCAAAATGGTGGTTATGTGCTATGAAAATCATCTTTCTGTTTTAACATTAATGAGATCTGATTTTCTATCTAAAAAAAATTTCCTTCCTGCTAATAAAAGTATACACATTAACTAGGTAAACATGCCGATTCGAGCAATAGCGCTCAAACACGAGTGTTGTGGCAAAAAATAATGGCAAGACAATACAAATAAAGTTGTTTAAAAAGCTTACCTTTCATAATTGAAATTATGTTCACAAAGATTCATGCCCTATATTATCAAAGACTTGAATAAGCCTAGGAAACTTATTTTAAGTGCAATACATGATTTACTGACACAAGACTTTAATAAATATGTTATGTTTATTTGATATCACCCTATGCAATAATACTTTAATAAATCAAAAGGCATGAAGGTCAAAACATTTCAAAGCTGGCTGTACGTTTCCGTTCTGTCTTTTTTTTTTTTTAACCCAGTCTGTAATGAAGTTAGAAGTTAATGAAGTGCTGTGACACACAGAGGACACACACACACAACAGGTACAATGATTAATGCAAATGTACTTTAAGACGTCTCGTTCACTGACTTTATTAGTGCAAAGCAGTCCATAAGATCTAATGCTCTCTACATTGCTATATCGAGAGGACACAAAGTCATCACAAGTTTATGGATTTAAATGTGTGATTCAGATAGACAGGGAAACAACATTTCAACCTTTCTAGGAAAGCTGAAATGTGATTAAACTCTGGGACATAAATAAGAACCCATAAGACAAGCTAAAAAGCAGTCAACCATAGAATGGTAGTATTGCACAGAGGCAAATTATTAATTTCATTCACCTTTTGGAAGGTGATCACTGCAGTTCAATGAATGGCCTGGTCGTTGTAGAGCCCTGCATTGCTTCTAATATTTTGTGTAGGATGGGAACTTAAAGGGACTCTGTGAAATGAAAAAATGCTTATACTGTCAATGTAGAGAACACGTTTCCAGTATTTTCACTGGGGAAATGTGTACTTTTCATTTCAAGCTACAAGGTGATGTCATAAGCAGGGGACACCACAAACACATTTAAAACATATATTGCTCCCCTGTAGAGATCATTTTTCATCTTTTGTATGTTCTACATTCCCATTATAAATAATGCTTTGGTTACAGAGTTAATTTCACTGTACTAATGCAATGGGTTGAGTCTTAATAATCCATTTTTTGAGAACATATTACATTTTAAGTACAGGTGTAAGTGTCATAACATAAAAATGTTTTGCAAAATGTTAGTAGCAAAATAATTTATTGTGAGCAAAGTTTTAGTGACTGGATTTTATAGGAGGTATATTAACCCTATCATTCAGCTATAACTGAATTCAGAGACTTCCTACAGGTTGGAAATTGTCACCATCTGCTTTGAAGATAAGTTAGTCATGCATGATAACTATATCACATATATGTGAATGACATACAAAAACATTTTTAATAGGAGGTATAAAAGTGAAGAAAGGATAATGCAGTAAGAGTTTAGATGAAAGTGGGTAAATTGAGCATATATCAAGGCTAAATGTTGTTAAGGACGAGGAAAAGTTAGACATTTACCACAGAAGACACGGCCCCCTATGGCACAAGAGTGATGAATTTGCAAATCACAGGTGGCACAGACTTGAATGAAGACACAGTGAAGTTCTATTCCGTCACAAACAATACATTGTGGTCGAGGGGAATGTTATATGTTCAAACGTTGCTGCCTGGCCTAGCTGGCCTTGCATAATGTTTGTGAAGGAATAAAAGTTCAAGTGTGTGCCGCGTGTGATTTGAAAAATAATCACTCTTGCACCATCTATAGATTCTGTGGTGATTTTTTTTTCTCACTTTAGGTATTCTAGGAACACTAGATTGTAATGGACTTCTGGCATTTCTTCATGTTGACAAAAACGTACTCAAACGTTTGTTTGCTAGGCGTTTTATATACACCAAGGATTGCAATGCGATTAAAGTCAAAAGGATACTGCTGTCTCATAGATTTCAAAGGATTTCAATCGAAAGTTATTAAATCAAAACCAAAATACCTACTCAATGCTTTAATATTCTACCTACCTTGTTTGTGTGAAAGTTTTAAGAAATTTTCTTTTTCATGTAATGCCTGACAATGACTAATAGATATTAAATATAATTGCCATAGTAGGATATTTATTTTGAATCAATTTTGAATTAAGGTTCTAGTCATCATCATCAAACTACATCTCCAATGTACATTATCTATATTGATATAAATAGGAATCATTCATTCTATTTGTTTTTGATAACATTTTACTAATGGGCTTTAAAAATATATTTTTTTTGCAAAGAAATTCTACATATATAAGGACAATACAGAGGGCATTGAAATCCAAATACCTGGTGCATGAAACACATTTATCTCTTAAAGTGAACTATCATCCACAAAACATAAGTAATATATAGAATAAAAGATATATACACTTTAAGATGGCTTCTGCAATGAATTTGCTAAACAGCTTTGCAAGACCATGTTTGTAGTTTTTTTTCTTTGCCATAAGTATAAAGTTAGAGAAATGGTTTAATACCTTTTTTTTTCTATAAATCTTCTAGCAATTTGTAATTTTTTTTTTTTTTTTTTTATAAATCTTTATTTTACTCAGTGTTCGTCATGAATCATTTGGCAAAATTTTACATATTTAACACCTTTTGACATATTACTTACAGTGATATACATAAAAAATCTATCCAAGAGTATGAAGAAGAGACACAAAGAGAAAAAATAAAAAAAATAAAAAAGGGAAAAAAGAGAGGAGAGGAAGAAAAAACCAAAAAAAACAAAAATAGAGACAGACATTAAGACGGAAAATAAATAGAAGAAAGGAGAAGACATAAAAGAAAGAAAAAAAAACGTAAAGAAACTATTTCATTCACAACTGTGTGGAGTGCATCCCGAGTATGGACCGACCGTCGTTCTTTAATATCAACTTCCCATATCTTTTTATTCATTATGTATGGGCGAGGGATGCCCCTCTTCTAATCTATGTATCAACGTGAGGGGATTTATCCCATTAAGGGATGATAAGCAAGCCAGGAAGACCATCTTTTATTAAATTTTTCAATAATTCCCTCGGAGAAGGCAATTCCTTGTTCCATCTTATATTGGTACCCGATTTGATTCTTTATCTGTATCCATAGTAGTTGCTTACTTTGGTTCCAATTACGGGCAATTATTATTTTAGTGGCCATCATAATATGGATAAAGATATATATTTTTTGGAATGTATCAATCTGAGGAACTATATGGAAGAGAGCAGCTTCGATTGTTCTATCAATTTTTGTGTCTAAGATTATATCCACATTCTCAAACACTTCATCCCATAGTTTTACCAAGTCCGGGCAAGCCCACCATATGTGTCTATGATCTCCTATACTTTGTGAGCATCTCCAGCATAAATCTGAGTTATTTCTATTAAATTTTTTCATTATTTTTGGTACTCTATGCCATCTGTATATGATTTTTATCTGGAGTTCTACGATATTTAAACATTTAGTTGACCTCTTGACATCAATTACTGATGAGTACCAAAGCTTCTCTTCATATGGCCTTCCTATATCTTTTTCCCATGATATCCAAGCTTTAGGTTTTTTACCTTTTTTGGTAGCTAGTATGTTATAAAGTTTCGGCGTGATCTTGTTTTTTGGATTTTTATCAAAAATTTTATCAATTTCGCCTTCCACTATCTCTCCATTTTTATTGAGTACTCTATTTTTTAAATAATGTTTTATTCTTAAATGCGTAAACAATTCCTTTGATGGTAGGTCTAATTCTGTTTTTAATTGCTCGTATGATTTTATTTCCCCTCTCTCCATTATATCTACAATTTTAACTTTCCCTTTTTTTTCCCAGTTTTTTATTATTATATCTGTCATATTATATTCTAGGATCTGTATTGATGCAGTAGCTGAGATCTTGTTTTGAATCTTGTACCTTTTTTTAAAGCTGTTCCAATATCTCAATAGATCTTGCATATATAATGGTACATCATATTTAAGGGTTTCTCCAACAGGTTTCCTGTTTATCCAGAGAATCATAGATAAATCTTTTATCCCCATAATGTTAGTTTCTATTTGGTGCCAAGGCTCCAGCTCTTCTATATTGTCTTGCCATTTATATATATGATGTAATCTGCTGGCTTCATAATATTTTTCCAGATCCGGGATGCCCACCCCTCCCTCCCTAGCATGTTTTGTTAACTGAAATCTGTTGATTCTGGGCTTTTTCCCACTCCAAATATAATTCATAAATAGCTTTTGGACCAACTGAAGTTTGGCTTTTGATATTTTTAATGGTACCATTCTAAATAGGTATGTCCATTTCGGCATTATGTAGGACCTGATAACGTTTATCCTGCCTAACCAAGATATTTCTTTGAAAGACCATGTTTTATTTAATTTACATTGGGTATCCTGGTATAATGACTCAAAGTTTATATCTATCCGGCTCTGAACATTCGCCGAGATGTATATACCTAAATGGGTGAAACCCTTTTCTGTCCATTCAAATGCATGTTTGTTAGTTAGTATCCTTCTCGTTTCTTTATTTACATTGACCATCACGGCTCTAGTTTTAGTTAGATTTAATTTATAATTTGACACTTTGGAGTAACTTTCTACTTCTTGAAGAAAAGTATCTAGAGATTTAATAGGATTTGTCATAGTGATTACAACATCATCTGCATATAGGCATATCTTGTATTCTGCCTCCCCTATCTTGACACCAGAGATGTTTTTATTCTGTCTAATCCTTATGGCAAAGGGCTCTAGTGTTAAAATGTATAGGAGAGGAGCCAGTGGGCATCCCTGCCGGGTTCCATTCCCCACTCGAAAATATTCAGAAACCATACCCGGGCCTACAGTCTTAGCTCTAGGAGCAGAGTATAGCGCCATTATGGCCGAGTGTATCTTCCCGGACAGCCCGAATCGTTCCAGGACCTGTGCCATGAATCCCCAGCTGACCCTATCGAAGGCCTTCTCTGCGTCCAACGAGAGGGCCAGCTGGGGAACTCCCTGTTTATTCACCTCCTCCAATATTCCCAACAATCTTCTGATGTTATTACTAGATTGGCGTCCCTGGACGAAGCCTATTTGGTCTCTATGTATTAAATGTGGGATTACTTCTTTCATCCTGTTTGCCAGTACTGCAGAGTATATTTTCAAATCGCTATTTATGAGCGAGATGGGTCTGTAGTTAGCAATGTTCGTGCTATCTTTGCCTGGTTTCAGGATTGGCGATATTGCTGCCTGTAGAAGGTCTTCTGGAATATTACCCTTTCCCATAAACTCATTGAATAATTTGGTCAAGTAATCTGCCAATTTATGTCCAAACATTAGATAGAATGTATTATTGAAACCATCTGGTCCGGGTGCCTTATTTTTTTTAAGACATCCTATTACTTTGAGTACTTCTTCTTTGCTGATTGGGAGATTGATCTTTTCTACTTGGGATGAGGTGAGTACCGGGAAGTGAACTATATCTAGATATTCCCTGATATGTTCTTTTGTGGCACCATTATCTGGCAAATTATACAACTCTGAATAAAAGTTATTAAATGCCTCCCCTATCTCTTGAGGGGAGACGTTTGTTTGGTTACCAACTTTTATTTTTCTAATTCTTTGTTTTGCTTTAGCTCCTTTTAGTTTATTTGTGAGAAGTTTCTCTGCTTTATTGCCTTTATAGTACCAAAGTTGTTTAAGCCTTGTCAAGGCATGATTGGTCTTTTCCATCAGCTGAGAGTTTATTTTCTTTGTTATCTCTACTATTTTTTCAGTGATGTGTCGTGATGGACATGATTTATTAATCCTCTGCTGAGTAACCAGTTCCAAATATAGTTGGTTTAGAGGCCGCTGTTGTTGTTTTTTAAGTTCAGATCCCAGTTTAATTAGATTACCTCTCATCACTGTTTTAAATGCGCTCCATACTGTTGATTTTGGGAGACCGTCCTTGGTATTCTCCTCAAAGAAAAAATCAATCATGTCCATCATATATTTTTGATTTTCCTCTATCCTTAATATTCTATCATTTAACCTCCAAGTAGATCTGTTTTGTCGAGGTGGAGATAGACTAACCTGAATAACTACTGCCGAATGGTCTGACCAGGGTATGTCCTCTATATAGCACTTTTCGCACATCTGCAAAAAGTATTGGTCTACCAAAAAATAGTCAAGGCGAGAATAGGATACATATATCTTTGAGAAGAAGGTAAAGTCCAGTTCATTCGGGTGCATTGTGCGCCACAGGTCATATTTTTCACTTAGCGTTATCATTTTCTGAAACTGTGCTGCGTTATTTTTAACTACTCTATTGATTTCCCCCCCCTGACTTAGTTTCTTATCTAGATCGCTATCAATTACACAATTAAAATCCCCTCCCATCAGGGTAATGCCCTGTGCTAATCGATCTAGTTTTTTGATCATTTTATTTACAAAAGTCATAGGTTTATTATTGGGTGCATATATGTTCATAATAGTATGTATCCTACCCTCAATTCTACAAATCAGAAGCACAAATCTACTCTCCCTATCTACTTCTCTATAAATCTCTTCATATTCTATGTTTTTAGAGATTAGAATCGCAGTTCCCCTTTTTCTTGTTCTATAATGGGAATGAACTATTATTGGGAAATTCCTATCTTTGATTAGTGGGTTTTTTTCTTTCCAGTGAGTCTCTTGTACCAGAGCTATATCAATTTTGTTCACTAAGAGATATCTCATCAGAAGATGTCTTTTTTGGGGAGTATTTAATCCCTGCACGTTGAGTGTTGCTATTTTAATCATTCAGAGAGGATACATCCCTCGGTCCACACCCGGAACTGATCCACAAGTCGGTAATGCACTCCATCACATTGACAATAGAAAATAAACACATAACATTTACAAATATAACCACAAAGGAGTTTAAAACATGGCATGGTCCCCTCCCATGGGTCCTCTACCATAAACATAAATCCCATTAGAACCCGTGTTCGTCCCATACCTACTACTGAACACTTGTTTGGCTCTCTAACATGAGAGCCTTTATGGGAATGAGTGTGGGTGTGTGTATATATATTTTCCCCCCTTTCTTCCCTCCTCCCTGCCTCCTCTGCTACCGGCGCTATGGCAAAAGCTGACCAAGTTTAAGTAAGAAGAAAGGAGGGGAAAGGGATGGGAAGAGAAAGAGGAAAGGAAAAAAAAAAAAAAGAAAAAAATTCCACATTGGTGTGTAAGACGAGAAAATTGCTAGTTGGAGTTGTGTCGAACGAAATAGAAGTGATAACCTACTAGCAACAGTTGATTAATAGTATTAGTGAAACATCGGATTGGGTCGTATGCCCTGTACTATATTATGATTCCTTTGTGATATAAATAAGAGTCTAGTGCCAAAAAAAAAAAAAAAAAGTCTAAATTCTCGATGATCTAATATAAGTGTCATGCCCCTCTGGCCCTTACCTGCAGTTCCAGTAGTTCCAGGCATCCAGCAAGTCCCTTAAGTAATCCGCGATCGCGGAGTAGGCCGAAGCCGGGGCCTGTAGTACAATCTTCTATCCGCGATCGCGATCGCGGTAGCGCGGTAGGCCGAAACCAGGGCCTAGAGTTTCTACAAGCCCAGGATGCATCCTCCAGACTTCACCCCAATCAAGGGGAACCTATTTCCAGCTGTAGGAGGGAGGTAAACTCTGCCAAATCTCCTATTAACTCCAAGCACAGAGATAGAGGGGTATGTGCTAGAAAAGCACACCCCTCTAACATCCAATCAAGTGAGGAGCTTGTCCCACTGAGGGGAGGAGTGGAGATCCACAGCACTATAAAAACCCCTCAAACTGTTTCTTCATTGCTCCAGTGTTCCAGAGCTTTGGTTCCTGTTTGTCCTTGGACTTCAGTCTCCAGTTTCCCCTTTGTTGCTGTGCTACAGTATATCTATTGGATTTCCCGTTACCTGACCTTTGGCTTGTCTTCTGGATTACCCTGTTTGCCTGAACCCTGACCCCTGCTTGGATTACTACTCTTTGACCGCTGCCTGCCCTGATCTATTGAACTGTTTCCTGACTTCGCTTTTTGGATTATCCTTTTGTGGCACTCTCGTGCTCCTATCCTTACCAGGGTGCTCTGCCTATATATACTTGTGGACCACCTGGTAAGGGTTACCAGCAAGAGATAGCATCCCCTGCTCTATGCTCCGAAAACCTCAATCTTGACAATAAGATTCAGTGTTACAAATGACCGTGTATTCAGTGAGTCAAAGCTAATATAATTCTTATGTAATAAGGATGTGTACTTGTATAATCTAAGTGTGTCTTCTGGTGTCTATATCCCCATGGTATACCTTATAAAGTGAGTCAACATTGGTCCCTAGTTGCCAAAAAAAAAAAAAAAAAAAGAAAAAAAAAAAGAGGCTCCTTCCCTTCACCCCCCTAATATCCCTATCCCTCCTCCCCCTTCTTTGTATTGCATGTTATGTTTCTTAAGAAATTCCCTTCATTTTTAACCATGCAAGTACTTTTTGTCCATCAAGGAACACTATTCGTGTAGATTCATACCACACTATCAGTTTGACTGGGAAACCCCAGACATATCTTATACCAGCCTTTCTCAGTTCAGTTGTAGCTACTGAGAATGATTTTCTCAAAAGCCTGGTATTTTTAGATAGATCGGTAAAACATATCAATTTCTTAAATTTTTCTGGGAATTTAGATGTATCTTTGAAGTGATTTGCCAGCAGTACCCGATATTTAAATGCATGAAATCTAACTATAATGTCTCTAGGGATTTCACTTGGGATTCCTTTAGGTTTGGGGATTCTGTGAATGCGTTCAAACAGGATCTCGTTTTCGTGTTGTTTGATTTTTAGGCTTTCACAAAGTTCTGTCATAAAGAGTTCCAGCTTATTTTCTTCTATATCCTCTGGGATTCCCCTAATTCTGAGGTTAATTCTCCTCTCCCGATCCTCTGTTGAAACGATCTTCCCTTCTAATTCTTCAATCTTGTTTTGTAGAGTGTTTGTATTATCTTCCATCATCGCCAGTTTGTTTTTAATTTCCGCAAGATCCGTTTCATTCTGTTCTATTATTTTATCCTGAAGTTCTAATTCTGCTGTTATTTCTTTCATGGATGTTTTAATTTCTTGTCGGAAAAGTGAAAACTGCGTATCCAAACATTTCTTAAGTATTTCTACTGTTAGTGTCTGAGATTCTGAGTCTGAGGAGGTATCCAGCTGAGGTCGAGTCATCTCCAGATCCTCCTGTGTTTGCAGTGTATCTAGATTGTCCTGGGATTGATCTAGCATCTCCTTCTGGGGAGTTGTCCCAAAAATTGAAGCCATTTTTGTTGTTTTATCTTTTCTGAGCTCCTGAGTTTTTTGTTCTTTTTTTTTTTGTTGATTTTTGGATTCACCTCTTTTGACTGTGGCCATTTTCTCTTTATTTATAATGAATCAATAGCTTAATTTATGTTATATTTAGTTTCCTTTAATGTAAGAAGTTGCAGAATCACTTTTCTTCAGATTGTAATGCTTTACTTTAGTTATCCCTTTATATGCAAAGTTCTAATAGGCTCTTTCTCTGATTCAGTATATTTCGGGCATTTGAACAGATTTTTCTACCCCCTCTTATATATAGGGTATCTTCTTTTAGTTAACAGGATGTATCAGAAAAAGCACATTAGTTATACTTTAGGATCAGCTGTCTTCTTGTGGCTTTTTATATGTTTTGGATCTTTCTCTTTCTTTCTTTTTCCCCTCCTTCCCCTCCTCTCCTTTTAACAGCTGGGCTTGCACTTTTATAACAGCTGAACACGTTTTTCAGAACCCAAAATACTGTTTTTATCCACACTTTACAGTTCTATTTGAAGAGGAGACAAACTCTGAAAAGTTAATTTGTTTTTGCTTCGGTTTAAGGTTTCCTTCCCCCCTTTCTCTTGTACCTTGAACCTTTCTTTTTTCTTTTCAGTCTATGTTTCTCCAAGAGGTATATGAACCTTCTCTATAGTCAATAAATGTTTTTGGCACATAACATAAGACAGAGTTTCTTCCCCTCTCCTCTACTGTTCACCTTTAGTTCGTGCTACAAAGTTTGTGTCAGAGAACTTTTATCATGTAAAATGCAAAGTGGGGAAAACAAGAGCAAGAGGGAAGGACTTATCTGTCTCTCTCTTCTGTCTCCAGGACTCCGAGTCTTTCAGCCAGGACGCGCCACCAGCCTCGCCCGCACTCCCCTGCGAACCGACTCTACCAAGCCGGACCCCACTGGTGAGTGGTCAATTTTAGCCGCTCCGGATCCGGGTCCAGTACAGACCTCTGCCGCTTCACCATGAAAAGCTAGGAGCGTTGTTCAGCTGTCTTCGGAGCCCTCACTTTGCCCATCCAATTTGATTTAATGTGATGAGGGGGTTCTCCTTAGCTAAGCGCCGTTAGTCCATCTTCTGATACCACACACACTCTCTTCCCGGTAGGCTCCGCCTTGGCGTCCTACGTCACATCCTCCTCCTTCCGAAGAAAGTAGCAGCAATTTGTAATTTTTATATGACAGGTATACTATAATCTATAATTTGCTTGCAAATCTGTTAATGCAAAGTATTTTATGCTTTACATTGATCCTGCAAATACTATTTGGTTGATGGACTCTCTTTAAAGAGCAGAACTATTACATTTTAAATCACTGTAGGAGATAAGAAGTCAACAGGAAAAAATCAGATATATCTGTACATGATGCAATACTTATCGTTTGGACACTGTAGAAGATGTTGCCCATTTAACTCTATACACCTAGAGCAATGACATTTGGAATTATGAACTTAAGCATATGACTAATTTTATATTATCAGTTGGCTTATAAGTTGTGCAAGTATGTATCTATACCTAATTACTATTAACATGCAAGCAGAAGAGAAAATATATTCAATTAATTAAATACTCAATGATACTATTGCTACAACGTTAACTTATAATGCTCAGTATTCTGACCAAAGAAAACCAGAAATCAAACAAAGCTAGAGAGTAATGGACGAGATCTCCAAACAGAATGTCATAGGGCTAGTTATAACATAAAATTCCAAGGGAATGGTATACTTGGGTTTGAATAAACAATCAACACATGGTTTTTAAAGACAATACAGATTTAATATCTCGGACTACCCAGTATACAGTAGTAAAATGGTACAAATAAAGAACATTTAAGTTCTTCATTTTGCATTCCATGGTGACCAAAGTTTCGGTCAACAAATTGCATGTAGCCATCTCTGCAAGAGTCAGACATGACACACGGCATTTCCAATATACATTCTCTGGTGACTTAAAGGTCATATATGCCATCAATTGTATGTGCAGCTGGTTTATACATCACTCCCTTGGCAAAACACAGAGTATAATTAAGGAGAAGATATGAACTTGAAGATGTGCGTGTCGATCTTTGGTTTATGTTGCCCTATTCATTTACAGAGCGACAAGACAATGGATGGAAATGAACAAACTCCTATGGATGAAAATGAACAAACTCCTAATGCAGAGATCTCAGCTTGAGTCATATTCATCAGTGGGTATTATGGAACTATCTTATGGTGGGCTAATATTTAACTGAGACTTCCTGAGACAAATAGGGAATACAAAATTAAGCCATGACATGGTCGTATACCATGTAGCTAGGATAAAACAAATACATAGAACACCTAAAAAGCACAATGTTTAAGCACATATTTTACGTAAAGTTAAATCTCAGGTTGTTACATGACAAGTGTAGCGTATAAAAAGTAAAAGAATTTCAGTTGTGTGACGTTTATCGTAGATGATAGGGACCTGAAGTAATGAATTTTATTATATAAAATGATTATTGTTCCCAGTATTCTGTAATACACATTTCCCCTTGGCAGGAGAAATTAGATGTTGATATACATATTATTAATTGTGGCATAATTATTTTATGAGATTAGTGCTCAATCAATGGCCTCATCTTTCCTATGTGGAAGTTCAGTCCCAGGAAGGTGACAGTCTTGGGTGATGGAGGCAGAATTGGGCCTGAAATTTGGTGACTGTGAATCCTATGCCTAAAATATACAGGTAAACGCAAAAGCAAATTGAACCAGGCAGTCAGGCAAGTCTACTTGGCAACCCCTCAAAAATAGTACTCTTATTCATAGAAATAAAGGATGCCTTTGCACATCTTGGTAATTACCATGCAATGGGAGAATGGATGATTTTGGCTTGATATGAGCATTTATTCATGTTTTTTTGATCTGGTTTTCAAAGTCACTGTTCTAAACCACAAGTGCCGTGGTTTAGAGGCAGCAAAGCAAGCTGTTTAACACCTCTAAGTTTAAATATACAGAAATAAACAATATATTAAATAACATTTCATATTTCATATATTCTGAATATACTACCTGATCTGGACTTTATTGGTGGAAGAGGCCAATGCTATATTATATAATAATGTGGGAAGATCTTATAGGCAATCTGGATATGATTGTGATGATTGTAACTCCGATTTCACATAGCAAATTATTAACCATATTTCCTGGATAACACACATACATAGAACACAAAGAGCCACAATGTTTAAGCACAAGTTCTATGTAAAGTTAATGCTTGGGATTTTAGATGTACCATATAGAGAACAGACACATAACATTTTATAGGCAGAATACTGGAGCATGGTTAGATGTGTGTAATGGTAACATTGAACAAGACAAAAGAGTGAAAGGACAAAGGAGTGAAGGAGTTTATGCATGCATGGGATAGGCACAAGACTATTCTAGATATAAGATATAAGATAAGAACAGGAACTAATGAACATATTCAGCTTTTTTATATATTCATTTATTTGTTTTAAATTAGGAAGACATTGGGCAGACTAGATGGGCAGAATGGATGTTATCTGCCAACCCATTCTATGTTTTTAAAAGCCCAAATCTATATTAAACTTGTACGGTGTTTAAAAAATATGATCAACCAAAAATGAAAATATTATACTAGCTACTCGACCGTGTAGAAAGTGATCATTTTATTTTACATGTAAGTATGCCAAAAACATCCTGTACAGGCTATTTGAGTTATATATTATATATATAATTCATTTTTTTGTAAACTAGGTAATGAAGAAATGATTAAGTACAATGGCAAATGAATGGCCTTGACACTAACCTGACTAATTAAAGGTAAATGTTTTGCCAATAAGAATATTGTGTGGTTTTATGCTTTCCCAACAAACTTCAATAGATCAACAATCCACCCATTAATATAATTGCACAAACATTCTCATTTATAATTACTAATAAGCCTTCATAAAAAAAAATACAATTCTGTTATTCTAAAATTCATTACATTGAGTGACAAAATGACAATATGATTAGCAGTTAATAAGGTCTTGGTTTTAAAGGATTGACTGACATTGCATTACTCATTTAATTTCCGTTTCTCCTAGTTTTTTTTAATCCAATGCCCAGGGAATTAATGTTATGAGCTCTGGTAAAAGGAGGAGAGAGTGATTTAACAAGATACAGGCTATGATTATTCAAACTAGGTTATTTACACCTTATGTATTTACAATACCATAGAACAACTTCATTTTGTTTGTAGGGTTGTCAGTTAACAACTGAACAAATTGGCTTTAACATAAAAACAGAAACAAAGCATGCAAAACAGAATGGTTGAATACTATTAAAATAATGAATAGGAACCTGAGAATAGTAACCTCAACAATGTATAGTCTCTTTCTGCTTACTTTTATTTATTTATTTATTACATCCCTAAATTCTTAGACGGTCTGAAGAAACATGCTTTCATATTTAGGTAGAGAACCACCAGCATAGTAGGATGTATTCTTAAATCTGAAGGTCTGTAGATTAAAAGCAACATCATTTTTTTTTTTTTTACTGATATGGTGGTGGGTACATAGAATAGGTTTCCAGCAAAAGTAGTAGGGGGTAAATACAGTGGAGGAGTTCAAGTATGCGTTAAATAAGCATAAGGCTGAACATAAGAAAAGACAAGGACTAAATAAGGTGAGAATTGTACAGCAAGTAGAGTTATGGGTAAACTAGAAAGGCAAATTTATTGGATTTACTATTATCTTGTTTACAGGCTACATTTCATTTTTCCCATTATATCTGCCAATAATTCCACTAGGAAAAATAGAGTAAGGGGCATGACCTATTGGAAGAGGTAGGAGCTGAGGTGATACACTAAGTGACCATTATCAGGTCGACCATGTACATATTAATTGAAGATAGCTTATCAATCTGTGTTTTACCTGTGCCATGACACTGCAACGACTGTGATGACAATACATAAGTCAGGTTTTTCACACCTGAACCTGGACACCTATGCAAAAGCAAAAACTAGTACAGACATCTAACAGCTCTGCTTTCTGTGGCAGTAGAGAGAGAGTCTGTCTGCCTGTTATCTTTTGTCAGCATCTCCTCACCAGATGGAGATGCGTTTGGGGGTGTTTGCTCTGTGACATGGCAACCTGGGCAAAATGAAGTAAAATCAAATTGATTATAATTGGTGCTCCTTATGAGCATTGTTTAGTGCCACTTTAAATTTGATTCATATCAGAACCACAACTGTACAGGAACTTACCATCCCTTAAGGGATGTGAATATCAGTATATGTGAGTATACCTGTGAGTGGTATGCAGTTCATTTTCTCATTTTATTACTCTCCTTTTTATGTAAAGATAACCATAGTGGCATCTCAATAGGGTTTTTAAATTCATGTATTGTCATCAGTCCTCAGACACTGAAGGTATAGTGGGTTGTTTTAGGAACATTTTTATTAAGTTACTGTAAGGAGTATGTATGATATACATAAGTGATTTATCATTAGCTGCAACAGAAAGCTTCCACGTGGACTGAATTTCCGTAATGGAATTTTTGGCTGATGCTGGTGTGGTCATCATGAATACTTCTCCCAGTCTAGAACACTTATTGGGAATTAGGTGAATGTGTACAGTGTATCCTATGTCTTCTCTTGATTACAAATCTGGGTATACAAATCCTAAATGACTGAGGGATGTTTCAAGGAAACATGTAAAACATTTAATTTGATGCCTTCTTAAAGTTTATCATCACAGCAAAACAAGTCAACCTATAAACATGGCAAAACATTCACTACTGATATCTCATAGATCACATGCTTTTATCCAGCCACAGACTCTTATTGTCTCAATATCTTCTTGCTAAGTAAGGATGTGTTTATTAACTGAGCTCCAGTCTAAATCAAATTAACTATGATTTCAAAATTTACATCAGATATTTAAAAGCCTTGCATTTTTAGGAATAAATTACATAGAAACGTGTCAGCAACTAAGCACCATTCTGCCCAATTAGTTTTCCCAATGTTCTAAATACTTTTATTAGCCCTGACCGTATCTTATATCAAGGATAGCCATATACCTATCACATGCATGCTTAAACTCCTTCAGTGTATTCATTTCTACCACTTCCACTCTCTAACTTGTCCCTCTCAGTAAGGTAATGCTTCCTGATATTAATTTTAAACCTTCATTCCTCTAATTTAAGACAGTGTCCTCTTGTTGAGGTCATTTTTCTTCTTTTAAATTAACTCTCTTCCTTTACTGTGTTGATTTCTTACTGGTGATTCCACCACCGGTTGGCAAGTATTACAACCTTATAATGAGACATTTTCTTCTCTAACAAAAAGCATGCATCACAAGCAGTCACCTCATCACATATTTATCTTTGGTCTTAAAAATAAGACATCTAAAATTGTCTGTGTGGGAGTATGAGGGAAAGGCAGCTGTGATTGAAGTGAAGACATTCCACAATATGAAAAATGAAAGCCAAGTCAGTGACTATGGAGGAAGTAAAATGTCTTGGTTACACACAGGCTCCGGCAGGATTACACAGCATTTCCTGAGAGAGTAGAAAGGAAAGCCTTAAAATAAAAGAACAGAATGCTCTTGTGTCAAAAGGTTTGAAGACCAGCCTTGTTAATTCAGTAAACTGCAGCGTTAAATTAGTCCAGGCACTCGTGGAAAGTGGTGTTACATATTGTCCAACCGAGATAAATTTTCACTCTCACTCTCTAACAGACAAGCCAGTGACAGGTGACTGCTGTGAGTAGTTTATTAAAATGGCCACCTCATGGGAGATTTTCAAAATCTTTAATGCTTCTCATTGATAACAGGGTCAGCTACAGTGGGAGTGAGAACAAAAGAGCAAAACTAACCCACAGAATCATGGGCCAATCATTTATTTAAAAAGGTCAGCTAGTGTTAAATAAATTTCATGATGTTCTGTGAGTTAGTAAAATAGCAGAATACATTGGGGGAGCAAGAGGGAAATTAAAGGGGGGGAGGGAAAAGTTAAAAGTATTTTTTATGTTTTTCACCCTGCTGCTTCAGGTATTTCGTTTTTTTTTGCAGTTATAATTACAATGACAAAGTGTTTTCAGAGCAGTCACCATTTGACCAAGGTTGTTGGTTTTTAGCAAAATGGATTTTTTAATATAGAATGTTGTTTATTGGTTAGCATTTAGTCCGAAATAGCATTTGGTAATAAATACCAGTCTTTAGC
This sequence comes from Pelodytes ibericus, assembly GCA_036172795.1. NCBI lineage: Eukaryota > Metazoa > Chordata > Amphibia > Anura > Pelodytidae > Pelodytes > Pelodytes ibericus. The sequence goes on from CM069859.1 coordinate 128,878,817, forward strand.
ACCACCAAATAAATACTTTTTATATATGTTTGCACATTGTTTTATATCTAGTTATGCATATTGTGGATCATTTGTTTATATATATATATAGGTCATGACCTATAAATTGCAGGAGTGTCTCTGTATTATACAATAGGAAGGCCTTTTGGTCTCTGGTAAGTAATACATATAAAGAGATTAAGCCCCAGAAGCAACAGTATTTAGTGTTAGGACCCACCAATATTGGAGTACTTTGACGTAGTGGTGGGCTTAGCATAATATGGCCATATATGTGACTAAATCTCCAATTTTGTTATCTTAGTAAGACAGGTGTTTTTAAATAGCTTTATTTAAAACTATAGCTTTAAGAGTTTTTCTCCTACCTGCTTTGAGGTGAGTGCGCTGATCTTTGGATTTTGTATAAATATTTGGTCTCAGCAGCACCCCGTATAATATAATATATGCTAGTTTAGGTGAGTGCATTCCTTTTGGATTTGTTTGTATATATATATATATATATATATATATATATATATATATGTTTGTAGGATGTGACCATTTGCTGTAAGTATCCTTCCCAAAAATCTACAAATACAATATCAACAAAACAATAGGCATTGCCTAATGTAAAGTTACATTAATCACAGGAAAGTTACGTTTTCATTATAGTTTATTGAGATACTTGTGGCTGCACACAGCTTAGACTTAATCACTATAGATCACCATAGTACCAGGGACACATTATTTGGAGTCATTTCTACAATATATTTGTTGTCCTATACTGAAGTGGAGAACTTGTTTTTTGGTGGGGGGGACTGCTGCAATTTTTTTGGAAACAAGTAGAGTCAAGCTGAAACATTTTTTTGGGCTATTAGTCTCTTTATCAGGTATCTTATGCAAAATAAATGTGAAAAAAGTCTCTCTTAAGTACAAGAACGCATCACATGAATGGAAAGCAGATTCGATCAACTGAGTCCAGGTCTGAGTTCTATGAGCAGTCAATGATGGTATAATGAAATGTAAATTGCAGTCATCCTCTGGAAGTGTTATAAGGCATTTACACTTCTACTGGGGCCTGGATGTCTGGTTTGCAGGATGATCTATAATGTGATAATGGGAGAGAAATTATCAATCCCAGTTGAGGCCATCATTTAAGGAATTAATTTAACTTCCCAAATCTTCTCCCACTGGTGGTGGTCTCTGTACTTTTGTTACTGATGTTGGATCTGTGAGAATTAAATCTTTTATGTAATGGTTCACCTGTTTCACACACATAGAGGTCTGTTGGACATTTTGCACACATGCTAAAGTATACCACATTAGATGATTTAGATGATTTGCAGGTGAGGGCAACATTGATGGTGTGAATGGGAGTTTGGTGTAGGGAACTGGTCTGTGGTACAAAAGAGATAAGTCCAAAAGAGATAAGAAGTTTAAAAATGTGATTTGCCAACTATGGTGTCCTTGTGGACACCAGTATGTAGGTAGGACGTCAAGACCCTTGAAAGTTTACATGAGCCATAAGGAAGATCAGAAATACCCAAAACAAAAAACCTTGAATAAAAAACTCTTAAGGAGTTTATACAGTTTTTGCTGTTTGAATAAATCACCACTCACAGTGTGATAAACTTTTTTTTGTCTTATTTAATATGTTTATGACTATGGCTGCTGCTCAGAGGCAGGAAGAACAGTGATAAGTGGAGAGTCGGCAAAGGGAGGGGAGGAGAGTGTGATTTCATGGACAGTAATGAAAGCAGTGCTCAACGACACACAACTATAGTGATGGGGACAGCCGGGCCCCCTGTAGTGCCAGACCCAGTTGCAACCACGGTAGTTATGCCACTACATAATATAATGCTTAAATGTCTAAAAATATTAAAATAACTTGAAAATGTCTCAAAACTGTTAAACATGAACAAGTCAAGGCTTGGATACTTACGATAATATGACCATAGTTTCTCAATTGTAGCTTCTTAAAATGGATCTGCCAACAAATGTAACAACTTGTTCAATTTCACTTGTTGGTGCACACCATCTATGTGGGGCTGTAGTTATCCCAGCATTGTTAAAAGATGAAAAGTTTATAATATTACAAGAGCAGTGTCTCTACACAGACAAAGTCAACAGGGAGAGCTGGCAACTCTTGGCCTGAGGGGCACACACAATTTAGTTGGCTTTAAGGTTAAATAGATTCTCAATCCATCCAAGAAGTTGCAGTCTCTAGTTTCTCTAATCTAAGAAATCTATTTCAACACACTAAACTAAAGGAGAAATATATTTTCTATTCTAGACATATGAAATCAAATGAGATGCTTGTTTTTTTTTTATAAATGAAAATTAAATCTTATTTGAAGGATCTATCAGCCTGCTCTTCTCAAAGAGATGTCTATATCTTTGTTACATAAGACATATGCTCCCTCTATAGCATAATAGAACACCAAAAGGAATTTAAAGCAGTCAGATATATTTTTTAGAGCAGGGCAATCTATTGCCTAATGCACAAACTGATCTCATTAGTGAGGACATACACCTAATATTTGAGAACAACTTTTTATGGTAACCAATTGTTTCTACAGGAAAGAGGGATGGCTATGGGCACCAGATTTGCTCTCCATTATGCAATTTTATTTATGTATTTATGATCATTGCCATTTCCTCCCCTCGTTGCTTAATGTGCTGCAATTCCCCTGTTTAAGAACAGTTGTTCAGACATATTATAATATGATAAATAAGTGGACAAATTTAAGTCAGATTTTTGGACAGAAGTTACAAAACTGAGCATTTAAATAGGACAATACAAGAAGAATACCAGGATAGAAAACACATACTTATATAGAAAAATACAAATCATCATAAATACTTGTTGGTCTATTCTGAAAAAAACACTACTCTGACTACCTTTCTGGGGGAACTGCCCAGAATAATTTTTATGGGTGCCCCATAGTTACAGAAACACCTCAGTAAAAGTCATTTGAACTCTTAAAAAAAAGAGTGAGAAACAATGTTTTGGAGATTTAAAAGGGGGAAAGACTAGCAAATTAAAAAATGCATCCTATATTTTTCATCCAAACACAATAGAGATAAGAAGTTTAAAAATGTGATTTGCCTACTATGGTGTCCTTGTGGACACCAGTATGTAGGTAGGACGTCAAGACCCTTGAAGGTTTACATGAGCCATAAGGAAGATCAGAAATACCCAAAACAAAAAACTCTTAAGGAGTTTATACAGTTTTTGTTGTTTGAATAAATCACCACTCACAGTGTGATAAACTTTTTTTGTCTTATTTAATATGTCTATGACTATGGCTGCTGCTCAGAGGCAGGAAGAACAGTGATAAGTGGAGAGTCGGCAAAGGGAGGGGAGGAGAGTGTGATTTCATGGACAGTAATGAAAGCAGTGCTCAACACACACACCTATACAGGGAGTGCAGAATTATTAGGCAAGTTGTATTTTTGAGGATTAATTTTATTATTGAACAACAACCATGTTCTCAATGAACCCAAAAAACTCATTAATATCAAAGCTGAATATTTTTGGAAGTAGTTTTTAGTTTGTTTTTAGTTTTAGCTATTTTAGGGGGATATCTGTGTGTGCAGGTGACTATTACTGTGCATAATTATTAGGCAACTTAACAAAAAACAAATATATACCCATTTCAATTATTTATTTTTACCAGTGAAACCAATATAACATCTCAACATTCACAAATATACATTTCTGACATTCCAAAACAAAAACAAATCAGTGACCAATATAGCCACCTTTCTTTGCAAGGACACTCAAAAGCCTGCCATCCATGGATTCTGTCAGTGTTTTGATCTGTTCACCATCAACATTGCGTGCAGCAGCAACCACAGCCTCCCAGACACTGTTCAGAGAGGTGTACTGTTTTCCCTCCTTGTAAATCTCACATTTGATGATGGACCACAGGTTCTCAATGGGGTTCAGATCAGGTGAACAAGGAGGCCATGTCATTAGATTTTCTTCTTTTATACCCTTTCTTGCCAGCCACGCTGTGGAGTACTTGGACGCGTGTGATGGAGCATTGTCCTGCATGAAAATCATGTTTTTCTTGAAGGATGCAGACTTCTTCCTGTACCACTGCTTGAAGAAGGTGTCTTCCAGGAACTGGCAGTAGGACTGGGAGTTGAGCTTGACTCCATCCTCAACCCGAAAAGGCCCCACAAGCTCATCTTTGATGATACCAGCCCAAACCAGTACTCCACCTCCACCTTGCTGGCGTCTGAGTCGGACTGGAGCTCTCTGCCCTTTACCAATCCAGCCACGGGCCCATCCATCTGGCCCATCAAGACTCACTCTCATTTCATCAGTCCATAAAACCTCAGAAAAATCAGTCTTGAGATATTTCTTGGCCCAGTCTTGACGTTTCAGCTTGTGTGTCTTGTTCAGTGGTGGTCGTCTTTCAGCCTTTCTTACCTTGGCCATGTCTCTGAGTATTGCACACCTTGTGCTTTTGGGCACTCCAGTGATGTTGCAGCTCTGAAATATGGCCAAACTGGTGGCAAGTGGCATCGTGGCAGCTGCATGCTTGACTTTTCTCAGTTCATGGGCAGTTATTTTGCGCCTTGGTTTTTCCACACGCTTCTTGCGACCCTGTTGACTATTTTGAATGAAACGCTTGATTGTTCGATGATCACGCTTCAGAAGCTTTGCAATTTTAAGAGTGCTGCATCCCTCTGCAAGATATCTCACTATTTTTGACTTTTCTGAGCCTGTCAAGTCCTTCTTTTGACCCATTTTGCCAAAGGAAAGGAAGTTGCCTAATAATTATGCACACCTGATATAGGGTGTTGATGTCATTAGACCACACCCCTTCTCATTACAGAGATGCACATCACCTAATATGCTTAATTGGTAGTAGGCTTTCGAGCCTATACAGCTTGGAGTAAGACTACATGCATAAAGAGGATGATGTGGTCAAAATACTCATTTGCCTAATAATTCTGCACTCCCTGTAGTGATGGGGACAGCCGGGCCCCCTGTAGTGCCAGACCCAGTTGCAACCACGGTAGTTATGCCAGTACATAATATAATGCTTAAATGTCTAAAAATATTAAAATAACTTGAAAATGTCTCAAAACTGTTAAACATGAACAAATCAAGGCTTGGATACTTACGATAATATGACCATAGTTTCTCAATTGTAGCTTCTTAAAATGGATCTGCCAACAAATGTAACAACTTGTTCAATTTCACTTGTTGGTGCACACCATCTATGTGGGGCTGTAGTTATCCCAGCATTGTTAAAAGATGAAAAGATTAAAATATTACAAGAGCAGTGTCTCTACACAGACAAAGTCAACAGGGAGAGCTGGCAACCCCTCTTGGCCTGAGGGGCACACACAATTTAGTTGGCTTTAAGGTTAAATAGATTCTCAATCCATCCAAGAAGTTGCAGTCTCTAGTTTCTCTAATCTAAGAAATCTATTTTCGAAATGTTTTATTTACAATTTATAATAGTATTAAACTTTTATCAGTGTAACAGCAATCATCTTTCTATTATGATATTCAATAGCTTTTAACTAAACTTCTTGTTTTTTGGGTAAGTAGTCTACCAGTAATCCACCCGTTACTTACGGGTATAATTTAGCGGCAGCTTTCTTGCTCATAGGTAAATATTGTTTAAGTACCCTTACATATTCCAGTGGATAATTATCTAGCAATGTTCTTTGTGTTTTTTACTCAAGTTCAGTTCCCAATGTATTCCTGTTGACAAAAATGTACATTTGACTATGACTCCAACAACTTCTTCAGTCTTTCAAAGTTCTTTTGTTGATATTTTGTATATTTGTGATCTATAATCTGTTTGCCTTGGTTGAGCAACATTTATTTCATTTTTGTTAATGTTAGTTGGAAGCCTTTCTTGTTGCTCCATTACAATCTACATTTACAACTAACTAAAGTTATACTTTTCAATAGTTGATCATTACTAGTGCTGTATATCTGTCATGTAAAAACAAAAATGTTCTTTTGGAACACATTTGAGGAACATTGTTCAGAGTTTCCTAAAATTGTGCAATCATCTACTAGCCAACATTTTCAGGTCTGCAGTTGACTTTTATTTTGTACCATTGTCAAAAATAGTTATTTTCCAAAACTTAAATATTGTGTTGTAGGGTTTTATCATCACGCAGGGATGTAACATTGCATGAACTCAGCTTGTGTAAGTTTAAGTCTTCTTATAAATGTTTGTACTATTTATTTACTGAATTTGTTGGAATCTTTTTTTTGTATTTAAAGTGAGGTATTCAGACATAGATATACATATAAATGTGTCATTCCCAAATAAGACCTTACAGCCAGCTGAATTATACACCTTAAGCTGCATATAAGATCTGTGACAATCCTCTTTAAATCTTTTATATTGAAACCTGTGAGAATAAGAGTCTTTATTTAACTGTTTTAATGTCATTCATTTAAAGTGTCACACAATTCTTTGTGATTTTCTTTTTCCTTTTGGATAATGCTGCTTAATAGTTTGTCACATTCAAAAATAACAAAAGTAATACTAAAGGCTAGTGTTTACTAAGTCCTTTTTTTACAATTTACAAATATTCAATGACCTTTAAATTAGAGAGCCAGAATAGAAAAGAAACATACCTGAGCCTATATAGGTTATTGAAATTCTATACAATGTTTGAATTCATGTGATTTGGAGTTGATAGCTGTCATGGCTGCCAACGATTTATTGTACTGATGCCACTTCCATGACAGCTGTTGCCTACAAATATTCACTAAGAATCGTGTACACAGTTAGAATTTCGTATTCATTTAAAGATGGCAAAACGTTACACATTTGCATATGGATGAAGTGATAGAGGGCAACAATGTAAATGGAAGTTTTCAGGAAATAATATGTTATAATTTATTTGTTAATTTAATAAAATTATTTGTAGAGGTAACAATATTTCAGAGGAGGACAACTGATTCACAATAAAATGATAAGTATTCTGCAGAAGGGATCATTTACTATTGATACAAATATAAATTCCATGTAGTCCGTACATAATTAAAGGAGTAGAATGCCATATTCTAATCAGTCTGCACATGAACCATACTTAGATTGGATACAGTCTAGTACCATCAATTCTGACTTCTGTCTGATTGTAAAAAGCTATATAACTTGTGGCACATAGCTGATATATATGCCAAACTCCAAAGCAATTGTAAATACCAAGACATGACTGTATAGAAACATGATATATACATATATACAGACTGATAAATATAAATAACAAAATTGTTTAAAATAGCAATGTAGCTATTTTACACAAGTACCTTTTTTAAAAATACTAATGAATTTGGGAACATTACTATCCAAATGAGCAATCATAATGGCTCAGTAGTGAATATCTTCCTGGATGCATTGGCAAACCAAAAGAACATTCACAATCGTAACCAATGATAATCCAGCCAATACATAATTTTAACTCATATTGCCCCCCCCCAAAAAAAAAGTCCAATTATTTTTCAATTTTTTTATTATATCTTTATTTTCGCATTTTCAAAATAAATTTTTTTACATATTTAACATCATAGAATACAAGTATTAGTTTTAATTTCTCTAAGATTCCAAACATAACACTAGAAAACATAAGGAAAAGGGGTACAGGTAATCATAAACCCAGTAGTGTATGTACCGCGAGGCAAACAAGGCGCTCGCCTAGGGTGGCGCCTTGTTTAGGGCGGCACTTTCCCAGAGGTTGTTAAAGCACACTGGTGCTTTAAACCATTCTGGTGCGGCGAAGATTTTTACTTTCTTCTCCGTTTTGTTAAAAGTTGGGAGTCAGTGTGTGACAGTGTGGTGGGAGTTAGTGTGTGCCTGAGTGTGATGGGAGTCAGAGTGTGTGTGATGGGAGTCAGTGTGTGTGACTGAGTGTGATGGGAGAGTGTGTGTGATGTGTGGCTGTGTGACTGAGTGTGATGGGAGTCAGAGTGTGTGTGATGGGAGTCAGTGTGTGTGACTGAGTGTGATGGGAGTCTGTGTGTGATGTGAGGCTGTGTGACTGAGTGTGATGGGAGTCAGTGTGTGACAGTGTGGTGGGAGTTAGTGTGTGACTGAGTGTGATGGGAGTCAGAGTGTGTGTGATAAGAGTCAGTGTGTGTGACTGAGTGTGATGGGAGTCTGTGTGTGATGTGAGGCTGTGTGACTGAGTGTGATGGGAGTCAGTGTGTGACAGTGTGGTGGGAGTTAGTGTGTGACTGAGTGTGATGGGAGTCAGAGTGTGTGTGGTGGGAGTTAGTGTGTGACTGAGTGTGATGGGAGCCAGAGTGTGTGTGGTGGGAGTTAGTGTGTGACTGAGTGTGATGGGAGTGTGTGTGTGATGTGAGTATGAGCTTGATGTGAGTCTGAATGTTATGTGTGATGTGGGGTCATGTAATGGAGGTTATGGGGCATGTCATAGGTGTGTAACGTGGGTGTGCAGTGTAGGTAGGGGGGTGCCCGGATTTTGTCTGCCTAGGGCAGCACAAAATCAAGATACACCACTGCATAAACCTCAACGTATCCATATTTTCCCTTATAAATTTGGACTAGCGTATTAAACCAAACCCACTTCAAACACACTTCATTCATACTGGCGGCAAGCTTGAGGAGTTTTAATATATATATATATATATATATATATATATATATATATATATATATATATATATATATATATATATATATATAAAGAGAAAATGGTGGGGTTTCAGAGAAAAAAATTAGGGACGTTACCTCAGAGCACAGCAAGGATACCCTGGTGAAAATTGGCTTCAGTTCACTACAATTCCACCCGATGTGTATCTGAGAGCCATTAGTTTCTCCGCATCTCCAGGATTGTGGAGAGGAGGAGGTACCATTTTTTGAAAGTCTATCAGGAACCAGATACCATCTGTAAATTACTTTGTATTGTATTTCTAACAGTGTTATACAATGTACATATTTCCTGGTCAACTTGATTCCCTGGAGCCATTCTTCTACGCCAAAAGAATGCTGAACATCTTTCTCTCATCTAGACCAAGGGGCGTCCTTTTTCAATGGATTAAGGTGGTCCATAAACCTATTAATACCTGAGCATATGCCCAATTTTTGGTCAATAGTTCATCTAAGGAGCTTCTGTCTTTTTTATGACACAGAAACTTATATTTATACAAGGCCCCAAATGAAGCTTTGCTCCATTTTAAACACTTTATTGCACATGTACTAAAACATCTGCATTTGCATAAAAAAATACAAATTAGGTTTAGATGAAAACACATGAAAAAAGAATACAAGAATAAGATGTGGATAACTGAAATCAGATTATGTATTTTTTTATTATGTATTGTAGAGACCAGGGGCGTTGCTAGGCTCAAAAATGATCTGGGGCTATAGCCCACAGCTTTAATAATACTTAAAATACAATGATGTCTCAAGATCGATAGGTAGACAGACAGAGGTACAGAATGCATAGGTATAGATATAGGATAGATGTAGATAGATATAGGTACATGATGATGCATGAGTACATATATGATACAGATGATTATAGATAAAGATACAGGATGCATAGGTACAGATTTAGGCTATATGGACACGTACAGGATCCATAGGTACGGATATAAGCTATTAGGACAGACACAGGTGCAGGATGCACAGGTACAGATATAGGATACAGGTATAGTAATGCATAGGTAAAGGTATAGATATAAGATAAAGGTATAGGATGCATAGGTACAGGTGTGGTCAGTCTTAAATATCCTAATATCTAGGATAACCTTATACCTGTCCCACGCATGCTTAAACTCCTTCGCTGTATTAACCTCTACCACTTCTACTGGAAGGCTATTCCATGCACCCACCACCCTCGCAGCAAAAAAATATTACGTTGATAATCACAAAACAAAACCTGTAAAATATTAAATATTTCAAAAGCTTGAGGTAGACCCCAAATAGATGTATATAACTAGTTGCATTTATGCCAGGGCTTGACGAACTTAACTGAGTTTTAGGAGCCAGTAAAAAATCTAGGAGCCAGACAACAGCACATACACACAATCACATGCAGTCATATACAGACACACATACACACTCATGCATGCAGTCAGTCACATAGACACACACACTCATACATACAAACAGTCTGTCACATTCACTCGTACATGCATACAAACAGTCTGTCACATTCACTCGTACATGCATACATAGTCTGTCACATACACTCATGCATAAATAGTCTGTCACATACACTCATACATACAGTCTGTCACATACATACAGTCTGTCACATAGACACACACTCATACAGTGTCAGATACACACTCATACATACAGTCTGTCACAGAGACGCACTCATACATACATACAGTCTGTCACAGAGACACCCTCATACATACAGTCTGTCACAGAGACACACTCATACATACAGTCTGTCACAGACACACACTCATACATACAGTCTGTCACAGACACACACTCATACATAGTCTGTCACAGACACACACACATACATACAGTCTGTCACATAGACACACACACATACAGTCTGTCACATAGACACACACTCATACATACAGTCAGTAACATAGACACATACATTCATAGAGTCAGTCACATAGACACACACACCCATACAGTCTGTCACACAGATAGATACATACATACATACATACAATCTGTCACATAGACACACACACTCATACATAGTCTCACACATACATAGTCTATCACATACATACATACGTACAGTCTGTCACATACATACAGTCTGTCACATACTCTCATACATACACACACACATACAGTCTGCCACATACACTCATACATACATCCAGTCTGTCACATACTCATACAAGTGGTGTATTTAAAAAAAAAATAAAAAAATGTTGCTCAATATGTCCCCCCTCCCTGCTGCTATATCTCATTGCAGGGAAGGGGGCATTTCCGTTCCGCACAGACCATCACTAACCATCATTTGTCAGGGTTAATTTCTCCATCATTTGCCAGGGTTAATTTCTCCATAATATGCGAGGGTTATTTCCCCACCATTTGCCAGGGTTAATTTCCCCACCATTTGCCAGGGTTAATTTCCCTATCATATGCCAGGGTTAATTTCTCCATCATATGCCAGGGTTAATTTCTCCATCATATGCCAAGGTTAATTTCTCCATCATATGCCAAGGTTAATTTCTCCATCATATGCCAAGGTTAATTTCTCCATCATATGCCAGTGTTATTTATACATCATTTGCCAGGATTACTTTCTCCATCATTTGCCAGGGTTAATTTCTCCATCATTTGCCAGGGTTAATTGCCCCATCATTTGCCAGGGTTAATTTCTCCATCATTTGCCAGGGTTAATTCAGACATCATTTGCCAGGGTTAATTCATATATCATTTGCCAGGGTTAATTCATATATCATTTGCCAGGGTTAATTCATACATCATTTGCCAGGGTTAATTCAGACATCATTTGCCAGGGTTAATTCAGACATCATTTGCCAGGGTTAATTCAGACATCATTTGCCAGGGTTAATTTATCCATCATTTGCCAGGGTTAATTCAGACATCATTTGCCAGGGTTAATTTATCCACCATTTGCCAGGGTTAATTCAGACATCATTTGCCAGGGTTAATTCATACATCATTTGCCAGGGTTAATTTATCCACCATTTGCAAGGGTTAATTCATCCATCATTTGCCAGGGTTAATTCATCCATCATTTGCCAGGGTTATTCTGCCCATTAATGTCACCCTCCCTCCACCCCCTTCCCCAGTACTCACCTGTTGGTGATATTTTTATAAAAATACATGGAGGTCCTACCTTGTGCAGCCTGTTCCTGGATGGGAGGTAAGTGGCAGGTCATAGAGGAGGCTTTTTCTGCAGCCCCTGAAGCAGAGAGCAGCCTCTCCACAGCAGCACAGCATCCCTCGTGGTCTGTGCTGTGAGGGAGGACACGTGGGTTCCTGCAGGTCACATGGGTTGGGGGCGGGGTTATCATAGTGACAGAGCAGGAAGCAGGGGAAGCTTCACAGACTCGGGGCTATGGTCAGGAGACTCGGGGCTCCAGCCCCAGTAGCCCCCCCCCTAACGACGCCTCTGGTAGAGACAATAACTACTTTAATAATTCCTTCTTTTAAAATGAACATTAATTGAGAATACACTTTAATACACCTTATCTAATACACCTTAAATAGAGTTGTCTTTATCATAAATCACACTCACTCATTGGCCTAACTAATTACATATAGTCCTCCATGCCCAGAGACACCTACACAATTGCTGGCTTCAGTCATTTATGAGTTGGCCCACAAGAATTTTATTCAATATACTACTTAGCTGCTCTATTGCTATAGAGATGATTTGAATTTATTTCCATAGCTCTTGAAAAAGAGCAGACAAATGTCATTTATTCACTGTGTTTTGTTTTGCGTGTAACTTCCATTACAGGAATTGCACAGGCAATGTTGACATACAACAAACTTTCTGATACTTATTGGATACAGTAAATTAAATTCATAATTATCTGGTTTAAATGATTTAAATCAATCCATTAAATGGTTAACTAATATGTGTTTAATATTCAGTTAAACATACTAAAATATATTACTTTTCACATACTAATTAATAATGCAACACCACTATTGTGTAACATTTTCATGTTTAAATAGATTAATGCACAATATTTTGTGTCAAGTATTACTAGTTATTACCAGATATCATGCTGTTACTATATACACAAAATAGAAAATAAACCCTCATTAGATGTGCAAACGTTCACCTGTATATATGTGTGTATATATATATATATATATATATATATATACACACACCAATCCAAAGAAAAAGTAAAACATGCAATCACAAGATAAATTCCCCAAAATTTGTTGATTTTATAAATATATAATTCTATCGATGTTTTGGTTCATATATATATATATATATATATATATATATATATATATATATGTATTTACATGTACTGCCTACTTTTTAATTATCATGACTGCCATTTAGTTTGTTGTTTTTCTCCCCGCAACACAAAAATTTCAAGGCGATTTCGTATGCTATTAAAGCAATGTGCCAACATCATAAACATTCTTTATACATGTGGCATTAATCACATTAAGAAAATGCACATCTTAAAATGCATTAGTGCAGACGAACTTCTGGATACATAGACGTCTTTGTTTTAATATATAGCCTTTGCTCAGAATGTGTTGAGTGACCTTAACACAAATTTATATTGAAATGAAATATTTACCACAGGTAATCTTTCCTTAAGTAAGGTGAAAAGTGCTGTATAATTAAGGGATTCTGAATCCTGGGACAGGGAAAACAGTGTGAGAGTTTAGGCGTCAGTCCAGTTACTTGGATAAAGTTATCCACAAGATTCTTCGTAGTAAGCAATAATATTTGAAGTATTTAGCATATTTCTCTGTTGAAGAGAACTGGTGAAATGTAGACCAATTCTCTGTTAACAACAATAAAGTTTTCTTGAATCTACTTACAGCGATTTTCAAACAAACATTTCTGTTGAAAGGATGTGTGAAACTATTTTACAATATCTTATGAGCACATTATGTGTTCGTAAAACTAATATTGTCATTGAAGAGAATTATTATTGTCTGACGTTTGTAAATTGTCTGCTCAAGTCAAACTTCACAACTCATCATAAATATTTATTCTCTCTCTGCTCATTTCGTGAATTTGAAGAGGGGGGGGGTCAGTGCACAAGACAAGAGGGGGGTCAACGCACTCAAATAAAACAGGTTACAAACTGTTAAAGCTATAGTTTTAATTATGACTACTTAAAAACACCAATTTTGTTGAATTAGAAAGGTCTATAAATTGCAGGAGTGTCTCTGTATTGTACAAAAGTCCTTTGGTCTAATAAACATTATGAAGAAATTAAACTCCATATACACAACAGTATGTAGTGTTAGGACCCACCTATATTGGAATACATTGATATAGTGGTGGGCCAAGCATAATATGGCCATATAATGTGACTGAAATCTCCAATTTTGTAAACTTTGAAAGGTATTTTTAAGGCTGTTTGATGTGTGTGCGCTGACTCCCCTCTGAACTGTATGTAATAATTTGGACTTAAGCATCACCCTCTTATAATATATGCTAGTTCAGGTGAATGTGAAGGGTAGATGGCACACTTTATACAAAATGCAATGCTCAGTTGCAAACATGAAAGCATAAGTACAAATTCCAAGAAATTGTGTCACTCAAGGGTCTTAAGCTATGTTGTCCTGATGAAGGTTCCTTTCTGGAAGCCAAAATGTTGATACCTACTTGCATACAATACATTTTTCTACTTTGGGTTAAGACCCGTGAGTGCGGGTATATAATTTAAATGTTCATCTAAGTTTACATCTGCTTCTTGAGTGAGTTTTGTTACATATTTCATTAGTTATCTGTGTATTGGGTATTTCATTCTGTATACAAAGTAGAGAAGAAATCCAATTCAAGGTTATGGTTGGGAAAACCATTCCTATAAAATAAGTAAAAAGTGAAAATCAGCCTTTACCACAATCAGCAGAAATTCCTGCAAAAACACCCAATTTTCTGCTGTTGGTCTCTTTTTCACCACATCAAAATCTTTATTTAATTGCGATTTAACAGTTATTGGACAGACACGATAAACTACCTACAGTAATAAAAAAACAAATACTAAGGTACCTAAATTAATTAATAACATGTATAATAAATAATTTAATGCAATTTAATAAAAAGTATTTGTGTACAATAGCACAATTTCATTAATACGAGAAATAATAAACAAGAGGGTACTTGATTTGTTTTTTACAGGATCACTAAAAAAATGAATCTGACTTCACATATAACATTTGTGTATCTAGCGATCATTTAAAGTATTGTTTATATACAAGTCTTTGATTTTTTGTTGCCATATGACTGCTGGGGCAAGTCCTGGAGCAAGTCCAGTGAGTGCAATCTAGGTGTTTAGTCAAGGCGTGCTGGGTAAAGTCCTGAACATCTGTGGAATGTGCTAGACAAACAAGTCCGATCTATGGGGTTCCACCTTGCAACGTACAGGTCTTAAAGGAGCTGCTGCTAAGATACCACCGCAAACCTTTGGAGGTCTAGTGGAATCCATGCCTTGAGGGATCGGGGCTGTTTGGGCATCAATTATATAAATATGTTTTTTAATTGCTGTAATGTAGAAACTGAAACTAGACATGTGCATTCGTTTTCGGACGAATGCATTTTCGGACGAAAATAGCATTTTCGTCCATTCGTCCGAAAAACGAATAACGAAAATTTTAACTAACAAAATCCGAATGAACGAATGGTTAATAAACGAAAAACATTCGTTCATTCGTCCATTCGTCCATTCGTGCTATTGGCATTCTAAACCGAAATAGAGTCGGTTTACAATACCAATAGCATTGTACTACATTCCATAAACCGACATGAATGACTTTCGGTTTATGGAATGCATGTAATGCTATTAGCTTCCTATAAACCGAAATTGAGTTCCCATTCATACGAATAGGTCAATTGACCTATTCGTATGAATGGGGACTCTTTCGGTTTATAGAAAGCCAATAGCAGCATGTATTCTATAAGCCGAAAGTCTTTAAAACAAACGACGTTCGGTTTATAGAATACATGTAATGCTATTGCTGTTCTATAAGCCGAAAGACATTCGGCTTATAGAACAGCAATAGCATTACATGCATTCTATAAACCGAACGTCGTTCGTTTTAAAGACTTTCGGCTTATAGAATACTATTGGCATTCTATAAACCTAACTAGAGTCCCTCCTCATTCATAAGAATTTCTTATGAATGGGGACTCGACTCTAGTTCGGTTTATAGAAAGCCAATAGTATTCTATAAGCCGAAAGTCTTTAAAACGAACGACGTTCGGTTTATAGAATACATGTAATGCTATTGCTAAACTATAAACCGAACGACTTTCGGTTTATAGAATAGCCATAGGATTACATGTAGTACATAAGCCGAAAGTCTATAAACCGAAAGTCGTTCGGTTTATAGGCTGTCGGCATTTAACTATACAGAGACAGAGTCTCCATTCATAAAATTATGAATGGAGACTTTGTCTCCGTGTAGTAAAATGCCGAAAGTCTATAAACCGAACGATCGGTTTATAGACTTTCGGCTTATGTAATACATGTAATCCTATGGCTATTCTATAAACCGAAAGTTCGGTTTATAGAATAGCAATAGGAATACATGTATTCCATAAGCCGACAGCCTATAAACCGAACGTTCGGTTTATAGGCTGTGGGCATTTTACTACACGGAGACAAAGTCTCCATTCATAATTTTATGAATGGAGACTCTGTCTCTGTATAGTTAAATGCCGGCTTTTAACTATACGGAGACAAAGTCTCCATTTATAATTTTATGAATGGAGACTCTGTCTCCGTATAGTTAAATGCCCACAGCCTATAAACCGAACGTTCGGTTTATAGGCTGTGGGCATTTAACTATACGGAGACGAAGTCTCCATTCATAATTTTATGAATGGAGACTCTGTCTCTGTATAGTTAAATGCCGGCTTTTAACTATACGGAGACAAAGTCTCCATTTATAATTTTATGAATGGAGACTCTGTCTCCGTATAGTTAAATGCCCACAGCCTATAAACCGAACGTTCGGTTTATAGGCTGTGGGCATTTAACTATACGGAGACAAAGTCTCCATTCATAATTTTATGAATGGAGACTCTGTCTCCGTATAGTTAAATGCTATTGTATTCTATAAACCGACTCTATTTCGGCTTATAGAATGCAATAGTACTACGAATGGACGAATGAACGAATGATTTTCCTTTATTAACCATTCGTTCATCCGGCTTTAGTTAGCTTAGCATTTTCGTTCTTCGTTTTTCGGGCGAATGGACGAAAATGCAATTTTCGGACGAAAATGCATTCGTCCGAAAACGAATGCACATGTCTAGTATATATTCACATGTAAATTGCTTTTTAAATAAAAAATTATGATATAAAAAAATCTTGTTTTTATTTCCTTTTATGTGACAATGCTGCCTCTCTCTTTCCCTTGCCCCCAGATTTGTCGCTCTCCCCCCCTTAGTGTTGTCTCTCTCTCACCCTCCCTTTGGCTCCCCCCTCGCTCCCCTTGTGTCTGTCTCTTCCCCCCTTCCCTCCCCTTGTTTCTCTCTGCCCCCCCCCCTTGTTATTCTGTCCCCCCCTCACCTGTTTCTTGCTCCCTGGTGGCTAGTGGGGGCAGCCGGGGGATGTATGCACTATACATAATAGACGGAAGTGTCGGGCAGCATGGAGGTTGTCTGCACGATTCGTGCAGACATCCCCCAGCTGCCCGATTCTCCCTGGTGGCTAGCGAGGGAGCGGAGGATGTCTGCGCGATGAGCGAGACCTCTCCTGCTGCCGCCCGGCATGACCGCCGGGACTTCTATGATGAAGCTGGGTACTTCCGGCTTCCTCATAAAAGTCCTGGCTGTCGTTCCGGGCGGCAGCAGGGGAGGTCTCGCTCATCGCGCAGACATCCACCGCTGCCTCGCTAGCCACCAGGGAGAATCGGGCAGCTGGGGGATGTCTGCACGAATCGTGCAGACAACCTCCATGCTGCCCGACACTTCCGTCTATTATGTATAGTGCATACATCCCCCGGCTGCCCCCACTAGCCACCAGGGAGCAAGAAACAGGTGAGGGGGGGACAGAATAACAAGGGGGGGGGCAGAGAGAAACAAGGGGAGGGAAGGGGGGAAGAGACAGACACAAGGGGAGCGAGGGGGGAGCCAAAGGGAGGGTGAGAGAGAGACAACACTAAGGGGGGGAGAGCGACAAATCTGGGGGCAAGGGAAAGAGAGAGGCAGCTTTGTCACATAAAAGGAAATAAAAACAAGATTTTATTTATATCATAATTTTTTATTAAAAAAGCAATTTACATGTGAATATATACTAGACATGTGCATTCGTTTTCGGACGAATGCATTTTCGTCCGAAAATTGCATTTTCGTCCATTCGCCCGAAAAACGAAGAACGAAAATGCTAAGCTAACTAAATCGAATGAACGAATAGTTAATAAAGGAAAATCATTCGTTCATTCGTCCATTCGTAGTACTATTGCATTCTATAAGCCGAAATAGAGTCGGTTTATAGAATACAATAGCATTTAACTATACGGAGACAGAGTCTCCATTCATAAATTTATGAATGGAGACAAACGTATAGTTAAAAGCCGACAGCCTATAAACCGAACGTTCGGTTTATAGGCTGTGGGCATTTAACTATACGGAGACAGAGTCTCCATTCATAAAATTATAAATGGAGACTTTGTCTCCGTATAGTTAAAAGCCGGTGTTCTGACAAATTTCTGGAGCAAATTCTCCTGCGCAATCGCAGGAGAATTTGCTCACTGCGCATGCGCATAAAGTTACAGCTGATAACTCAGCTGTAACTTTGTGACCACCGTGCATGAGACAGCTGCGCAACCCACCTCCCGCCCCCTCACACCCGCCGCACACCCCTTCTTACCAGATCATCGACCACAGCGATACACAGCGCATGCGCACGCCTATCCAGCCGTTTGGGAATGCGCGCGTCCGTTGTTGTGTTCTTAAGGTGGTAAGTAACACGGGGCGTCGGGACATAAGGGGGCAAGCATCCTGGTGAGGGCTGCCTCATCTTGATGGGATTTGTGATCCTCCTGCTGTATTATTGATGCAGCAGGAGGATCACAAATCCCATCAAGATGAGGCAGCCCTCACCAGGATGCTTGCCCCCTTATGTCCCGACGCCCCATGTTACTTACCACCTTAAGAACACAACAACGGACGCGCACATTCCCAAACGGCTGGATAGGCGTGCGCATGCGCTGTGTATCGCTGTGGTCGATGATCTGGTAAGAAGGGGTGTGCAGGGGGTGTGAGGGGGCGGGAGGTGGGTTGCGCAGCTGGCGCATGCGCGGTGGTCACAAAGTTACAGCTGAGTTATCAGCTGTAACTTTATGCGCATGCGCAGTGAGCAAATTCTCCTGCGATTGCGCAGGAGAATTTGCTCCAGAAATTTGTCAGAACACCGGCATTTAACTATACGGAGACAGAGTCTCCATTCATAAAATTATAAATGGAGACTATGTCTCCGTATAGTTAAAAGCCGGCATTTAACTATACGGAGACAGAGTCTCCATTCATAAAATTATGAATGGAGACTTTGTCTCCGTGTAGTAAAATGCCCACAGCCTATAAACCGAACGTTCGGTTTATAGGCTGTCGGCTTATGGAATACATGTATTCCTATTGCTATTCTATAAACCGAACGTTCGGTTTATAGAATAGCCATAGGATTACATGTATTATATAAGCCGAAAGTCTATAAACGGATCGTTCGGTTTATAGGCTTTCGGCATTTTACTACACGGAGACAAAGTCTCCATTCATAATTTTATTATTTATTATATACATTATAACATATTATTTATTATATACATGTATTCCATAAGCCGACAGCCTATAAACCGAACGTTCGGTTTATAGGCTGTGGGCATTTTACTACACGGAGACAAAGTCTCCATTCATAATTTTATGAATGGAGACTCTGTCTCCGTGTAGTAAAATGCCGACAGCCTATAAACCGAACGTTCGGTTTATAGGCTGTCGGCTTATGGAATACATGTATTCCTATTGCTATTCTATAAACCGAACGACTTTCGGTTTATAGAATAGCCATAGGAATACATGTATTCCATAAGCCGACAGCCTATAAACCGAACGTTCGGTTTATAGGCTGTCGGCATTTTACTACACGGAGACAGAGTCTCCATTCATAAAATTATGAATGGAGACTTTGTCTCCGTGTAGTAAAATGCCCACAGCCTATAAACCGAACGTTCGGTTTATAGGCTGTCGGCATTTTACTACACGGAGACAAAGTCTCCATTCATAATTTTATGAATGGAGACTCTGTCTCCGTGTAGTAAAATGCCGACAGCCTATAAACCGAACGTTCGGTTTATAGGCTGTCGGCTTATGGAATACATGTATTCCTATTGCTATTCTATAAACCGAACGACTTTCGGTTTATAGAATAGCAATAGGAATACATGTATTCCATAAGCCGACAGCCTATAAACCGAACGTTCGGTTTATAGGCTGTCGGCATTTTACTACACGGAGACAGAGTCTCCATTCATAAAATTATGAATGGAGACTTTGTCTCCGTGTAGTAAAATGCCCACAGCCTATAAACCGAACGTTCGGTTTATAGGCTGTCGGCATTTTACTACACGGAGACAAAGTCTCCATTCATAATTTTATGAATGGAGACTCTGTCTCTGTATAGTTAAATGCCGACAGCCTATAAACCGAACGACTTTCGGTTTATAGACTTTCGGCTTATGTAATACATGTAAACCTATGGCTATTCTATAAACCGAAAGTCGTTCGGTTTATAGAATAGCAATAGGATTACATGTATTCCATAAGCCGAAAGTCTATAAACCGAAAGTCGTTCGGTTTATAGACTTTCGGCTTATAGAATACAAGTAATACTATTGCCTTTCTATGAACCGAACGAGAGCCCCATTCATAAGAATTTCTTATGAATGGGGCTCTCGTTCGGTTTATAGAAAGCCAATAGTATTACATTGTATTCTATAAAACGAACGAAAAAAATTAACGAAACGAAAATAATGAACGAATTTCGTCTGAAACGAATGCACTAATGAACGAAATTCGTTTTAGACGAAATAAATAACATTTTCGTCCGAATGGACGAAAACGAAACGAAAATTTTAGTTTTGCACATGTCTAACTGAAACCAATTAACTAATTTAACAGCAAATTAGATAAATAAGCAACTATGCTTTGCACTGTGCTTTCATTGCTTAGCATTCCCATTGTTTTTATCATGCATGAAAATATGCATACTTTTTTTTTGCTTCTTCAGAACTCATATAATTATGATATCAGTTCACACTGAACTTTCCAAAATCAAGCTGGAGGTCTCAATATGCTAAGCTTGCAGCACCAATAATATTTTTCCTTCCTTTCTAAGCCTTTTAAAAATAGTCTAGAATTTTATTGTAAATAAATGATTCATTGAATACGTATTAAGGCACTTAAATCAAATATAACAAATTTGGAAAAGGTCACAGCAAAAAGGATATGAACTCCATGCTATTTGTTTTGCATTAGGGAAGATTAGTTTCTAAAACACTCACGGTAGCATGAAATAAGTAGGTTTGAGAGAAATGAAGACATCAATACTTAAACAAAATTATTAGTAATGATTTTGTGATATAATTTTTTACATCAAGCCAATTAGATTTCTTGCAAATCTCAGAAGCAGGAAATATGGTAAATTAGTTGCCAGTTAAAATGCATATCTAAGTACATAATACAGATTAATGTTCGATAGCATACAATATTTTAATATTAACATTTATATTTTAGTATTGTGTGATTGCCATTAAGTATGCTCACGTGCCTCCATTATGTTCTAAGTTGTTGGCACTGATATTGGCATGAACAGGACATCAGATAAAATAGTCACTAGTGAATTGGGATTAGCTAGTAGCTGGGAAAACTGGCAGGATTTTTTTTTTGTCTTAACTTTGACACAGTTTACAGTCTTTCCCACAGAGATATTAGTTACTTCTTCCATAGAAATTTGAGTTGTGATGCTTAATTGTCTGTAATACTTGAGTGTGGGAAACGTTTAACCTTGTTTTTCAAATAGAAAGTTAAATCCTACACTACTAGTCCTGATATTAACAAATATATACATTGTAGGTCAGGGCATTTCTTAGTTTCATGGTATATTCGGTTTTGTTATGTGTTAAGATATATGGACGACTTTTGTTATGTTTTTCATTTAGTATGCTATGTAGGTGTCGATCATTTTGTATCCAAAATACAAAGGTCATTCCCATCAAGGCTGTGAACAAAAATTCCTAGAAAAAAGTGAGAATCAGCTATTACCCCAATCTACAGATATTCCGGCAAAAACACCCAATTTTCTGCTTTTGTTCTATTTATCAACACAATCCTACAAACAGATTTTGGCAAAAGGTTTTATGACTATGTCAACTTGCTAGTATATCTTGTAAGTCAGTGAAGCATTGCAAAAAAATAAAGTTTGTGATATTAGGAGCTAGTCCTGGAAATTCTCACAATGCTCTATGGAAGTAATATGTATTGGAATCAATTATGGCCATTAGCCCTGAAGAAACATTGGTAGCCATCTGCGAAGGTCATTTGTTTTTGCCTGATTTGCCTAGAACAATGATAACAGTATTTAAATCAAATCAAATCATGGATGCTCCAGGTTTTTTAGAAATACACATTTTGATTCATATTTTATTTAGTTTTGTATAGTAGGTATTTTTACAGATTCAGAAAAAAGAAACTGGAAAGAAGTAATCCAATGTGCAGGAAGTCATGAGGTAACGCCAGATCCTTAAAACATGACGTTTATTTAGTAAAAAAATATGATAAAAAGTGATACATAGAAGCCCATACTCGATAGAACCTTCTAACGCGTTTCGCCCAGGAAGGACTTAATCGTAGATCTACTTAATCGAGGCCTACGATTGTCCTTCCTGGACGAAACGCGTTAGGTGGTTCCATCGAGTATGGGCTTCTATGTATCACTTTTTATTATATTTTTGACTAAATAAACGTAAAATAAATAAATCTGGCATTACCTCATGACTTCCTGCACATTGGACTACTTCTTTCCAGTTTCTTTTTTCTGTTTACTGGTTCACGGTTGGGTTGGGTACGCAGTCCCACAGTCCAGCAGGCAAGGAGCAATTTTGGAGGTACAGCTGGTTTCCAGCACCCTATACCCCACTCTGCTCTGTATTTTTAAAGATTCATCAATATACATTGCTTATATCAACAAAAGCTAAAATATTTAAGTTTTTAAGAGACTAAAAGTGGCCTCATCTGAAAGAAGATAGCCCGCTGCAGTTCTCTGAATAGGGATCTGCAGAACAACTCATCGTGGAGGGTCTCCATGAGCTGTTAAGTGATTGTGTTCTATGTGGTCATATGGGCTTTTGAGTCCAGTATTTTCCCCTAGGGTCGAAAAGGGTTTAGACATAACATAATGTTTTGCTGACGGTTGTCCTTTAAAATACTAATTTTATTCCTTAAAAAGAAATACAGTATAGCAGTTAGCTGTTAAAGATCACATCAAGCTGTGCTTAATAGTAAAACGTCAATTTGAAACACCTGCCATATCCTATTTTAAATGTGCGACAATAAGTTCTTATCCCTCCAGGGTTTATTTTTTTCTTAGATGAAATGTTCACAAGTTAAGCTTTTTATTTGGAAGATACAAAGCAACTTCAGGTACTATGCAAAGTGATCTAACTGCTACCAATTCAAATTTTATTCAGTTTCTATAGGCAACAAATGCTTAAAATAAACAGAAGTAAAAAAAGCTCAGCATGTAAGAAGCTGATGTTGTGCCATACAAAATTGTTATTTTACTGTTCCATTTAATAAATAAATACAAGCTGTGACAAAATTACTTCTCTCTTTATTACCTTGTCCTGGGATTGGGATTTTACACAAAGTACTTTTAATTTCCAGAGACATTTGACACGCTGGAAAAGGTAAAATGGCTCTGTCTTTTTGTCTTTTTATTGTTGTTTAAAAACATAGAATGTAATGGCAGATAAAAACCATTCAGCCCTTCTAGTCTGTCCAATTTTCTAAATACATTTATTAGCCCTTGACCTTATTATATATATAGGATAGCATGATACCTATACCACGCTTGCTTATACTCCTTCTCAGTGTTAACCTCTACCCGTTCTGCTGGAAGGCTATTCCATACACCCACTACCCTCTCCATAAAGTAATACTTTCTGATCTACCTTTTCAGACATTGTGCCCTTGTCTTCTCCACATCGCCAGCAGATATCTGAAATATCTGGGTTCATTCTGTGGAGCAAAGTGGGAGTTTTATGCTTTTCGTGCAGACTGTGCTTAATCATGACCCATTATTAAGCGCAGTCTGTGCAAAACTTGTAAGGTGGCTTTTTCTAACATTTTTTCTTTCCATTTGTTTTTACATTGTTTCAATAAAGTGTCTTTTTATAATTGGCTGGTATGTCGAGCATTTTCAGTATTCCGTGGAGTTCCACGTTTCAGTACTTCAGTTTGTCTGCAGTGGGCGGGGAGTACCCTTACCAGACTCCGGAAGAAACTTTGTTGCCACATTGTGCTGCTCAGCAGCTGAAGTCAGCGTAGCACACATTACTACATGCTGGGAACAGTGCAGAGACAGAAGCCTCAGACCTGATGCTTTAGGAGGCGGTGAGTTAGCTGCTACGCAGCATACATTAAGTCATCCATTGACCTCAATACTTCTTCTTTTTGTTTGTCGTTGTAATAATATTGAGATCCCATGTTGTGGTTGTTCCACTCATGTTCAAACATGTTCCATGTAGGTTAATACTATGTTTAAGTTGTGTTGTTGTGGTGATGACTAGGTGTAGTGTTTGAGTTGGGCATATCTTATTGTGGTGAGAAAGATAAGGGTGGTGTCTGGAAGAATTGTACCTGGGGTAATATGGTATGCCCTCCCATAATCTCTCTCCGATTTGTCCAGTTTTGGATTAATTAAAGAAGGGGTCCAGTGTGTTGTCTTGTCCTGGTGGAAAATCCTGATTGTGAAAAATTATAATCAGAGGCGATGGAAAAGTCGGCCTATCCGGCTATGTCTATGCCAGGTTGAAAGTGTCAGCAATACCTCTGCCTATGCAACCAAGCATTCTGCTAGTGTATCCTCCGACTTTATTACATTGTCTACCTTCCTTTTAGTCATCTGAAATTATTACTCCAAAATCCCTTTCCTCATATAATAAAATTAAACATATTAAACAGAATAGGTCAAAGCACAGATCCCTGAGGTACCCCACTATTAACAAGACCTTGATTCGAATTTACTCCATTGACTAAAACTCTCTGTTGCCTGTCACTCAGCCATTGTCTAATCCATTCAACAATATTGAAATCCAAACTCCAAGATTGCAGTTTATTGATAAGCCTTCTATGTGTGACAGTGTCAAAAGCATTATTGAAATCTAGGTAAGCAATGTGTTTTGCACCACTATTATTTTAGTCACCGAATAAAAAAAAGTAATAAGATTATTTTGGCATGATCTCCCTGAAGTAAACCCTGTTGTCTCTGATCTTGAAATACATGTGATTGTAGATGTTCAATAATCCTATCGTTTAACATGCCTTGCATTATTTTCCCCACTACTGAAGTTAGACTAACTGGCTTATAGTTGTCCATTTTTTTGTACTTCCTTTCTTGTGAATGGGCACAACATTGAGCAATGCCTCTGGCACAGGGGGAAAGACCTGGTTATTAGACATGTGCATTCGTTCTCGGACGAATGCATTTTCGGACGAAAATAGTATTTTCATCCATTCGTCCGAAAAACGAATAACGAAAATTTTAACTAACAAAATCCGAATGAACGAATGGTTAATAAACGAAAATCATTCGTTCATTCGTCCATTTGTCCATTCGTGCTATTGGCATTCTAAACCGAAATAGAGTCGGTTTATACAATACCAATAGCATTGTACTACATTCCATAAACCGACATGAATGACTTTCGGTTTATGGAATGCATGTAATGCTATTGGCTTCCTATAAACCGAAATTGAGTTCCCATTCATACGAATAGGTCAATTGACCTATTCGTATGAATGGGGACTCTTTCGGTTTATAGAAAGCCAATAGCATTGCATGTATTCTATAAGCCGAAAGTCTTTAAAACAAACGACGTTCGGTTTATAGAATACATGTAATGCTATTGCTGTTCTATAAGCCGAAATACTTTCGGCTTATAGAACAGCAATAGCATTACATGTATTCTATAAACCGAACGTCGTTCGTTTTAAAGACTTTCGGCTTATAGAATACTATTGGCATTCTATAAACCTAACTAGAGTCCCTCCACATTCATAAGAATTTCATAAGGCCTTCAGTCACAAGGTATATATGTTCACAGGAAGACAAAATAGATTGTCCACTTATGGTTGTGTATTTTTTTTAAATTTAGTATTGATTACAACAAACTGTTTTAAGATTTGGATTAGCATATCAAGAAATTATTGTGTGTTTTAGAAAAACACTAGCTTTAAAATCTGGCTTTACCCGAGACTTAGATTCTTGTGGCTCCTTTCTCTTTCATTTACTCTCGAGTTTTATTTTATGCATATTCTCACATACACACACATACGGTTTTATAGTTAAGATGATAATCCCTGAATAGAAAGTACTCCTGGAGTGGGGGAGAAGGAAAACTCCTCCTGTTACCTTAGTGCGCTTCTCCTCCATCCCGACACCAAAAATCGAGGTTACTTTTCATGCCGTGACAGACAACCAATCTGGACACTTCCATGTAACAGGTCTATCTATAGCCTGCTAGTGGACAATATGCTTCATTAACTCATAACTAACTCCTATTAATTAATAACTTAAAAAAAGGTGAAGTATATTGTTCTAGCTAACAGTTTGTTTTTCAGGAGATATCAATCATGCACTTGGCATAAAAAAGTTAATGTAAACATGATATACTGGTTATAATGGTATGGTTTCCAAGCCATCTCATTGGTTGTATAATGATCAGAGTTTAGCATAAACCAAAGTAATATGATGCTGTGCCATAGTAAACCAAATAAAAAATACTACACAGAATTGAAAGTGAAAATAACAAAAACCAGAAAATTTCTCACAAATGTTATCTATTATTAAATACACTTTTACAATCATCCTTCTGATATTACTTTGTCTTACTTCCATGTAGTCTTTAATCAACAAAAAGATAGTGAGATCAAATAAGCTTGAGTTTTACAATTTGAGGAGATGTTCACCTTGAAAGAACTCAACTTCTCTCTACGGCACATACAGCTCTCATAGTCAGATTTACCACCATTAGTTTGGTTTTTGGAGAGGGATCTTCATACCTCTGTTTCAGAAAAGCAGTGGAGAAAGGTTATTTATCTCACAATAAAATGCTCCATCTTGAGTGAGATTCAAGAAACCTTTTGCAAATGGATAACCAGGGGAAGGATCTCAGTAGATTTGCACAGCTTTTTTCCAAAGATCTCGAGCATGTCTTGGAGATCTCCTTCATATCTGGTGGATCTGTCATCTGATTGCTCCCTTCTGAAATATTAAAGGGACACTCCCACAAAAAAATAAAAGGTTTTAGTTTTTTTATTTTATGTTGTTGATTTCAGATATGTCTTTTGTTTTTGCTATGTGAGTTCATTTTATGAAATATTTTACTGTTTATGGGTGCTGCCATTTTGAAAAATATAGTGTTTTTGGGTGCCACCCCACCCCCCCACCCCCCCAGTAACTTTACAGCACTCATTTATAATTTTGGGGCTGGGGACACAGAATGCAGTCTATAAGTCTGAATACTAATCATAGACTTGCATTGAATGGGAGGGTCATGTAACTATTACATCAAAAGGGGGCGAAGTTATGATCCCAGTTGATCAGGTCAACCTCCTCTTTGTGTTGGAATGCAGGTAAAAAAAAGTTATACACAGCCACCTTGTCCTGCCCTCTACTGATACACAGGACACAGTAAGAAAGCAGGGGTTTATTTTATGACATCATCATACAGGCTCTGGCCACAGTAAAGTGAGACTTGCTGTTAGATTTTGGTGAATGTTGCATCATGGGTAAAATTCTCAAAATGGAGGCTGAACCGGTAGACACTTCATTTTATTTTTACTTTAATATGCAATTAATTCAAACATAAAAAAACAACCAGTGGCATATGTATTTGTTTTCAAAGCACAGATAATTTAGTTACATCCCTTTAAACATCATATATGTGGTGTGTGATTCCATATTTGAACTATACCTAGCAATGATGCTATTACACCACACTTCCATTCCCACTTCCAAATATATAAAATCTCTGGAGGATTTGATTCTCATAGCCAAGTGCAAGGCAAGCATGAACTGAGACGGTTGCACTGATTTCTTTTCTAGAATTGGAGGCATGCCAGAATTATATTTAGTTGGTGATACTTAGCCGTTTCTAATTTTATTAGATTCATGATAGTCCTGGGGACTCTTTTGAGTTCATGGATATCACAATTGCTATCCAGTACCTTTCATGATACTCCCAATATCTTGGGTTTTCATGTTGAAAGTATATACAATTCAGATTACATGTTTTTTTTCCTTTTTCTACTTTTCTCCTTACTTTGTTCTTTTTTCCCCCTTCTTCTCTCTATTATGCTTCCTGTTTAAATAAAATATACAAAAACTTGTGTTTCAGTTGAACCGGTTTTTGTAACAAGTTATACTTTTTTAAAACAACTGTGCATAACTATTCTGTTTATGTTAACAAATGCCACTCATAATGTATTTTATATTGTTAGGATTTATTTGATAGAATAAGACATTATTACAAGAAGTAATAAACTAAACTAAACTCATAAATTCTTGTGAATTTTTAAAATTCTAAATGTGGACAAATATCCGTTTGGAAGCAATGTTGACGTTACAGCAGTTAGCTCCGTACACTGAATTATAGCTTGGAGCCATAGTACCAGCTGGATATTTTACTCTATGGTTGGTGCTGTTACATCAGGGTAATTCATCACTCTGCTACAAAGAATGGTCATCTGTAGGTCTCCAAGGGGTCAACAATACATTCATTCAAGAGTGCCTGTACTCTCACATAACCTTTAACCTAAACATCATGGATCATCTCGAGCACTGGTACCTTGTTGGGATCATAAAATGTTACATAACCAGTCAATGCCATTGTTGACTGCAATACATTGCCTACAGGATATTTCTTATTGGCATAATTGGAATATTTCATTTCAGTAATGATGTTCAAGGTAATATTAATAAATAAAATTAGTAAAACATGCGCAAATTAAAGTCAAATTTAATAAATGTTATATGTATGCAACCCAAAGGCAACACAAATGCCTGTAACAGTCAAATATAAGTATGTTATATAATACCCATATTGTATTGTTTATACATGAGAACAACTACATAATATTGAGCCATATTTATTCAACAGATATACCTTTACTAGATTACAAATTTTAATTGAAATGTATGAATATTTATAGTATATAAAATGTTAACACTCTCATGCTCTAATAGTGTATCCTGGACTGTCTGAAGAGCAGATTCAGAGAATACATAGTACATAACCAATAAACCAGTAACTACATCAAGAGAATATCATAACGCTATGGAGAATCTTGGGCTAACAGGTTAGGTTTCCTTGTTAGTCTATATTTATTTGGTTGAAAAGGCACATATTTCATTCAACACAATTTACACAAGATGTTGTGGCCACATGCTGGTTTCTCTTTTAGATTATTGTCCTATTACAATAACAATAAAATCTTATATATTATTCTCACTTCGGTTTTCTTCTTAAGGTCAACCCGACTTCACAGTCCACCCTTTCGTCTCTAATAAAGTTGTTTTCAGTATTCATTATATCACTTCCCTGAGCAAATAACACCCGCCTCTTTGATTGGAAAAAGACTCTATCTGTGAGTCCTACTGCTCATCTTGGAGAAATTGAAAGCTGCTGAATGATAGGTTATAGTGAATAAAAAGAACGCCTGCAGCAACAGCAGACACAAAAAAAAAAAAAAACGTTTCTGAAGAATTCAAGGAAGATAAATAGAAGCGGTACTTTGTTTCATTGTCAGTAGCACTCTGGGGTTATTTTGAAGCACTTATTTATGCACTGTAAGCAGAACAATACAGCAGAAGAAATGATTAAATACCAGCTCTCCGAGCTATAGACATCTCATTGTGGCAGACCTTGGCTCACCACTGGGTGGTTTTGATAAAGGCAATATGAGTTGATAACTGATACAGTTTGCCAGGGAGTCATCTGGGGCTGGTGACAGCTACTGAGCTTTAATAAAATCATTAGAATGTAAATGTTTTTATTGCAAAATAAAGAGCCTCCAGCAAAGTTGACACTATCAGTTCTTTCTTCACAGAATGAAAGGGGCGATTAGCATTCAAATGATATAATGATAGGCTGGTTATCTTTATTAAAATTTTTCAAATCGAGTCTTCATTTTGCATGATTGAGTTTTAAACAAATGCAATATCAAGTAGGCCAGTAAGTCTGTTGGTGCACTCTCAAAATAATTAAAGGTTGTCTTTTATTCTTTTTTTTTAAACATGTGTTTCATAAAGAGTGAATTGAATTTGCTATTTTAATGTGACAATATCTAGTTAGCTTTGCATAAAAGAGGATATGTTATAGCATAATTATTGGAAGTGTACAACTTTTTAACATATGTTTCATAATACGGAATTTCATTTTCTGAAATCTGACAATGCAAGACTGTTACGACAATGGAATATATCAAGTATGTGCTCAATTGTATCGATAACATCTTTTTGTAATATTTGTTGCTAATTTATAGTTAGAATTTTTTTTTAAATATGTAAAGTAAACTGTAGCAATAAAATTAATAAATAGAGTCCAAATATTATTTTATATAATGTGTTTTACATAAATCCAAAACATTATGATCTAAAGATGTATGAAGGATAGCAACACATTTAGGCTTAAAAGACTAGTAAGAAATCATTTAATTCAGTCAAGTTTTTGTAATTGTTATAACTATATAAACTGTTTTACTCTCCCCGTAAACATATACAAATATTGTGCCTAACATTTATGCAGGTTCAAACATTGGTTTTGTGGATCTATGTAAATAAATATTTACGTACACAAGTAGATAGGAAGTGTACATATTTGTGGCATTTATTGAATTAACATTTTCTTGCATTTTATCATCTTAGAATTTAAAGGAGATCTCGAACTGAAAATATTTTTAGGATCAATCTTTTGCATAACTTGTCAGTTATTTAGAAAATTATATGTCCAAGGTCAGTTCAATGTTAAAGTAAAAAATCCTCTTTAATCAGGCAGAGAGCTACTAAACAGTCAACTTCTGCCTGATTTAAACTTCCCTTTAGAAATTACTATGAGGCATTTTAATCAGGCGGGAATGGATGGTTTTCTCCCTTTGTAACAGGAACGAGTGAAAAAATGTATTACCTAAAACATACAAAAAAATAGATATAGTCCAGATTCCAAAATAACAAGCTTACTACAAAGAGTAAAATAAACATTATCATAGTGTTTATTATGACTTATGTTGCCACTGTGCTTTTCCCTGATTTGCGCCTCTTCCGTTTATTTTTATTTAGCGTGCATTTTTCTGGTTGCTCTAATAAATTGCTATTAGATTTCTGCATGCTAAAGAGTTTTGCGAAAATTTTGTTAAAAATAATTCTTATTTGCATGTGAAAATTACACCAGCTTTTAGTAAGTGCTATCAAAAGGTAGAAAAATATTTGCAAAATTTCCTGTTTTTATTCGCAATTTGCCCCGTATGTACTAATTGAGTGTTAAATGTTTAGTACATTGCAATAGAAGCAAAGCGCAACAATAGTTTTGCACATAAAATTTTGCGTTTTATATACATCTCCTATGCTCCATTGTTTGCATTGTATATTTTCTTTCATTGCTCCTTTGCTTTCCTGATAATTAATATTAAAGTATATTTATTTGAATCTAATTGTATTATTTAATCTTTGATTATTATAACTTCTAGCATTCATTTTTCATCTCTGTGCCTTTGGCTGCTATTTGTCACACCATACTATTGTATATCAATGCCTCTCAACTGTGCTTTTTTTGTGATGCAAAACATGTGTTGGGATATTGTACCAAAAAATGATTCCTACACCAAGCGAACATTTTTATTAAAAAATGTATTACTAATAAGGCCTTTCCATCTTATGAGGGTTTGTACAAGAAATATATGTTGCTTACCTTTGGCAATAAAGAAACAGAATAACAAGCTTATTGATTCCAGGTTTACCTTGATGTAGCATCCAATTGTTCTTAAACCTTTGATAAACTGGCATATTGTTGAACCCATTGTTTCACAAAATTGTGCTGGTCTTTGCTTCTTCAAATCAATATCTAAAGGATTCATTTCACCAAGTATGTTTGCACTTAGAATTCTTTGTTGGATTTAACCCATTCAACTAACAGAAGTATACATTTTTGGGAGTTAGATAGCCAATGTATCAAAAAGACGAAAAATGATGATCGGCTCCGCTCACCTATGCTCTCCACGTGGGTGCTCCATCCCGCTGACCAGGCGTGTAATGTACAGGCAAAAAAGACGAAAAAGTGATGTGCACTCCACTCCAGTGAGCGATCCAATAAAGTGCTTTATTTAAACAATGAACATGAGACCAAAAAGGAGGTACATGTACAGCAAAACGAACAAACAGAAAACCGCACCTTACACGTTTCGCGTATTACAACGCTTAATCATAGGTGATAGCCAAGTCAGTTAATAGATGGAAACAGAAAATAAATTATTTCAGAAGAATGAGTACATTTGTATAATTGCACTTTTTTAACAGCATCCATTGAGGTGAGATTTATGTATGAATTGCTAGTATAGGGACTAGTTCTAAAAAGTGGTCACACAATTTAATAAGAGAGACTCAAAGGATGGTATGAATCAGCAGGCCATCAAAGTAAATGCATTTCGGCAGCTTGAAATACCCAGTGCTGCAGTTACTCTAGTCCAGCTATTCGACTATCGAAAACGAAAGTAAAAGCCAAATATTTTGGTGTCCATCTATCAAAGCCCATCGGCTTGAAGAAGCAAAGACCTGCTCACATAGGTTGCTAGAGGCACAAGGACTTTGCTCTGGCAAAATTGGTAACAAGCCATTGAAACAAAGTATTCATGAATTAAACTCATTATGTAACTGCCATGTCTATAACACAATCTCCAGGTGTATGTTGAGTAATGTATATGGAACAATCAGGCACAACTCCAACACTTCTTGCTCTAAAGTGTTGGGATGTTCAGGGCCGCCATCAGGAATTTCAGGGCCTCTTACTGAACAGATTTTCTGGGCCCCCTACCCCTTGACAATATCTCCCACTCACCCCACCTACCCTAACAAGCATGTTATCAAGGTCTAGTGTAATATGGAGGGTGGTTGGTCAATATGCCAGTATTTTGCCACTCAATATGCCAGTATTTAGCTATTTAATATGCCAGTATTTTGCCACTCAATATGCCAGTATTTTGCCACTCAATATGCCAGTATTTTGCCACTCAATATGCCAGTATTTTGCCACTCAAAATGCCCTTATTTTGCCATTCAGTAAGTCAGTATGTTGTCACTCAATGTGCCAGTATTTAGCCATTCAATATGCCAGTATTTTGCCCAATATTATGCCAGTATTATTTGCCATTAATATTCCCCTGCCATTTTGCCCAATAATATACCAGTAATATTTGCCATTAATAAGCCCTTGCCAATTTGCCCAATAATATGCCAGTATTATTTGCCATTAATACGCCCCTGCAAATTTGCCCAATAATATGCCAGTATTATTTGCCATTATTATGCCCCTGCCAATTTGCCCAATAATATGCCAGTATTATTTGCCATTAATATGGTGTCCTCCATGCTGCCTGTTTGGCTCATCGGTGGTTGTGCAGAGAGGTCACGTGACCCGACGAGCATCTGACGTCAGAGCTCCAGTCACGTGACCTTCGGCACTTCCCTGTCACACTGCACGGGGAGCTGAACAGGACGCATGGAGGTTTCTCTGTGGAGCTTGTTCTGCTCCCCATGGAGCCTGCTGGCAGGCAGAGCGATGGTGGTCCAATCTCCCCTCACCACCATCCCCTTTTTTTAATTTTTTTTTTAAAGAGGGTGGGTGTGGAAGTGCTGAACGTGATGGATGACATGTCTTCTTTTTTCAACCTAATTAACTATGTAACATATCCACTGTTTATTTTCATGATCTACAAATTTGATTACTAATGGGTCTATTCACAGAAATTCGACTTTCAGCCCCTGAGTTTGACGTAGAAAAAATAACCATGTTCAAATCTTCCCCACTGAAAGTAAAGGGAGGTAAAATGAGTGAAGGTATTTTTGAGACTAAGTAAAACTTAGGTGCCAAATTTGACTTAGTCTCAAAAATAGCTTTTATTATTTCAGCTCTCGTTAAGAGTCCTAAAAATAGTACATATAACATGATGTTATGCACAGTGATAGCTATGTAATGTCTTTTGCAATAAAAAATTGTTGCTATTTGTTTAAAGCTTCCAATATGAATGCCAAGAATACAAAAAATAGCATTATTACATTTTAACTTTTTAAAAATGTTATGTATTTTACCTTTCAGTCCTACTTTCTAACAATAAAACATGTTATTTACACATTTGCATTATTTTACTTTAATGATTTTCTTAGTGAGAGCTTACTTGCCATAATATTACCACCCGTTTTCATATTCCAGTGTCTCTGCAGACACAAAAAGATATTAAAGGGACACTCCCACCAAAAGATTTAAAGACTGTATTTTATGTGACTGTATTTAATAAAATATGTAACTAAACAATTGTGACTGGGCGCTGCCATTTTGTGAAATAGGGTGTTTTTGGGGGCCATCCCCCAGATACTTTACAGCACTAGTATCTCACTTTGGGGCTGTGGACACAGAATGCAGTCAGAATTCTAATCATAGACTTGCATTGAAAGGGAGGGTAATGTAACAATTACACCACAAGGAGTTATGCTCCTGTTTGATCAGGTTACTCTCCTCTCTTTGTGTTGGAAGGCAGGTAAACATTTTTTGTACAAAGCCACCTAGTCCTGCCCACTATGATGCACAGTAGCCAGTAATAGAGCAGGGGAGTATCTTCATCAGCATGCAGGCATTGGCAACAGTTATAAAGTGAGACTTGTAAGATTTTGGATAATATTGCATCATGGGAAATATTCTCAAAATGGATGCTGGAGAAAAACACCTAATTTTATTTGTCCTTTTATATGCAATTAATTCAATCATATAAAAAAAAAAGTATACAGTGGTATATGATTTATACATGTGTTTGTTTTAAATGACGAGGTCATCTATTTACATCTTATGTCCGTGGTAGTGTTCCTTTAAGTTGTAAGAAGTACATGGACAAACATTAACCTATTGTTGATAAGATGGTATGTAGCCGAACTGGTGACATTAGTATTGACAATGTATATATGCCATAAGCTTTAACAAACAGAACTTATGGATATAAATTAACTGTGTTCAATGTAGTGTTTTGATATGTACATCTGTAAGTTGGACCAAAGAAATTATATGCAACAAAACATAAGTTTCCAAGTTTAAACAGACTATTTTTAGTGAAATATATAACCTTTAAATTGTACATTAATTGAATATCTGAATTAGATCAGATTTATTAAAAGTCCACAAACATCTATGGCAGATAAATCAAAGGTGCATTATTTAGACATGAAACTTCACTCATTACCTCTCTATCACTCTAGGACAGTCTTGTATCCCTCAAAGCATTTGTTCGGTTATTTAACTGAACCTTTACTGACAAGTATTCAATTTCTTTCAATTTCTCACATGATATCCACATATCTCTGTGCTTCTGAGATATTTAAGGAAATGGAAATATATATAAATATTGTTAGTCAAATTTGGATACATAGACTTGTTTTGTTAAATATGAATGTTGAGTGTTTATTGCTTTTTCCATTGTTATTGAACTGCAACATTCCATATTAATTAATTTGGCATGTTGCAAATAATAATGCATTTCTAATGGAGCTTGGTGCATTTCATTGGTGTAACAAGACACAATTTCTGGATCACTCACTAGGCCACTGAACCACTGCTAGTGAAGAAAAGGTGGCAATATTTGTTCCATTCCTGGTGCACATTGTTTCATAATTGATGTTAGGCGAAGGAAAAAAGAAAAAATAAGTACCACTAAATATAATAAAATAGGATTTTAAAATAAAAAGTCAATGCAACTAATAGTTATGTAAATGTAATTTGTTGTTTATGTTTGCCAAATAAACAGAAATTTAAAACAATTAAAAATATAGGTCAGTGTTACTATTTTACAATGCACAAATTGAACAATCTTTTATGTCTCACTTTCTGTTATGTGGTCTGCTATATGTAACTCTAAACAAAGACTTAAGATTAAATCCCTTAATATTTTCCCCTTATTGTCTATTATATTGGTCTTCTTCGAATCCATTGCGTATTCACTACAGCCTAGAGGTCCAACTGTGGCCTTCTAGTTGCTGCTTAACTGCAAATCTAATCATTCCCTTCTAGCTTTCTAGAGTGTCAGAAAATGATGGCGTTCATAGACCAGAAACAACTGGAGGGCCACAGTTGCCCACCTAGGTACAGGTTTGCTGTCTATACAGGGGAGGGCTGGCAAAAACTATTTAGTGGCCCATGGTGCACCATTTCAACCCACCCATTATTATCTAAGACAGACAGGCAAGATATATATGTTGACACATAATGTACAGAGATTGATGGACAGATCAGACATTTAGAGCAGTGGTTGTACCCCAATGTATGTTTTTAACCCATTTTCATGCCTATGGGGACTGTGTGGAAGGCCAAAATACATAGCATAACTGACCTTTTGGGTGTTCTATCTTCTCAGACTGAACCCCACAAGAGTCTCATCTGTGGTGAAAAGTGGTGCAGCCCACTAAGTCCGGTAACTGCCCCTCTCAATCTGCTATTATTACCATTCTTACCTCAAAATTACACCACATATATACATTGTTGTGAATTAAGGAGCTTATATATATTTATGTTGTAGAATAATTTATCAGCTATTGTTTAACATTATATTTTTTTAATTTGTGTATAGCATCTATGAGGTTTGATTGCAGCACTTTGAAACTTTATTAATGTGATGGTTTGTTAGAGTGTAGCATAGTATCCATCTATCTGCTGGCCATAACATAATGTACTAAATGAGAGAGGAAAAGAGTAGCAACTCATTGTGCATCTGACAAGGATGACTATGAAGGTAGCTGACTTAAGATAACTTATAGGCTACTTGATGGCTTCAGTTGTCCAGATGGCAGCAATATGTTTTTCAAGACACTGATGACTGATGACTCCAAGACTGTGTTAAGTTGTGTAATTTGAATCTGTGGGACCTGAAATATAGATGGGGTATGGTAATCTGGACAAATAATATTCTTCAATTTGCGAAATCGTATGGCAGTCACACTACTGATTGACTGATCTGATAAGAATCAGGTTCTTTCATTATGTGCTCATTCTTTAGCCACAGAGCAGTACTGATAGGTCACTTGTCACATGTTGTCATATTGTGTGACAGTATGGTTTTATAGTCATATGGATATATGATGCTAATGATTATGAAGGCTGTGACAATTCCTGCATAGTAATGCCACACATTTGACCATGACAGTAAAATATGTATAAATAGACTTCCACCTGGAGTGGCAAATGTTTCAAAACCTTAAACTTACAATTTTCATTGTTATATATTGTATTCTTCTTAATGAGTTGATACCTTGGAATTATAGTGATCATGTTTCCTATGTGAAACAGAACAAAATGTTCCTTTCTTGTGACAGAATCAGCTTCTTAATATCATCCTCCTTAAAATCTTAAATCCTTAAAAAACATCTACACTATTTCTGCTAGTTACCTTAAATCAACTCTTCATTAGAATGAGGGATTCCTTTTCTTTTGCAAACATAAAGTGTATGTGAGGAGGGATACGTTGCTGTTGCCCAGCCTGTAGAACAATGTCCATCTGGAGATACTAATTAAAAGATTTTTTGCTCATTTGAACCAGGACAAAAACTCAAAACATTAGGTGTTTGCATAACACCGGTCAGCCTATATATATATCATCCAGTGCAGCTTTAAAATTGGCTACAGAAAGAAGAAATGAACATTTTTACACAAAGATAGCAAACTGAGTCTTGCATTGACCTTGTTTCCAAAGTCAGGATTTTCTCTACCTTATCAAAAATATTAGCAAAAGTCTATAATTTTCAAATAGTTATTGGTGTTTTTATAAATGCTTTTGTGCTCTGCATGAGGCATTGGTCTCTCTCTAGTCCAAATTGGGTGACAACCTGTAGGCCTAATTTCAAGTTTTAATCCCCAAGCACTCGACCTCTGATTTTCTGAGACAGAGCTCACAAAGTAGTGTAGGCTGGTTCTAAGATTGCATTATTTTCACATTAAGGAAACCCAGATGCACTTAGTCGTGTAGACAAGTATCCTGCATTCTCCATACATTAAGCTGCACCTTTTTGCAGACTTGTCAGTGGCTATCGTAATGAAGTGGAGAGCCTTCTCTCTAGTCACCGCCATAATTTGAGAACATAACATTCTCTATAGATGGGGATTTCCGGATTCACTTATTTTCATCCACAATGGAATCCTCAATCAGTGTTGACATCCCCATAAGATGGGATCACTTCATGGATCCTCACTGCAAACATCCCCATCTACCTCTCAACTCAAAGTATGATGCCTTCAAAGATGAATTAGAAAGGCAAACAACAGACAATGTTCAAGGCTCTTACCCCAAAGTCTTACCATCTCTCAGATATCCCCAAAGACTTGATTGATGATGATCATTGTAATATTTGTGTATATGAGTGTGTGAGCTGGTGGTATGTATAAAGGGGAAGATTAATTTATTCATTAATGTTATATTATCATTCCTTTTCATAATGAAATGGTTTTGTTTATAAATTTGCTGCTTGTTGTATATCTAACTGATACATTTTATAAACTATGTCGGTTTTTGCATAATTGTTATAATGAATAAAGATTGTAAATGTATTTTCAGGAAATACTTCAATCTTTGAGACTTCATTTTCAAAGATAAAAAGTCACATTAAGGAGCTCTTTATATTACACCGCATGATCTGCAAGTATGACATGGCTGTACCAGGTATATATCCTTGCATGGCTCTTATGGCATAGGTTTAATTCCTATATTATTTATTGTACATATAAACAGTGTACTAGGCCCGATCATACTTTTTATATTATGGGCCAGCTATTGATCCATACTATGTGCTCTCACCTTTACCAGGGGCTGGATTCTAAAGTCCGTTTATAACTTTTAGTGTTCACTGCCTCACATATCACCTCATTTATTTTATCAAGCCATGCAACTTCAAAAAAGATACTCTGATGCATTCTTATATCTTTAGCCTTTGGCTTCCTGCTGGACATGGAGTCGATTTATAATTACGAACTGTTTGGCATTAAAAAGTATTAGCCCTTAACTTACTCAATATTTCTACTACACTTCTTCTGCCGATACTTAGGTACTTTACACTATTAATCTGATATTTAATATAATGTAAGACATGTATCAGTTTTTTTTACTACACTCTCATTATACCATAATGGGCATTATGTTGTTAGTATACACTGATCAATATCTGTAAATATATCATATCCAAATTTTATAAAGCCTCAATACTACTACTCCCTTTTACCCGACTCTTATGGGTCTATTCGCTAAAATTTGATTTTGGAATTTAATTTTCGCATTTAATTTTGAGTCAAATTCAGCACCCGAGTTTGACTAAGAAAGAAATAAACCAGGTTTGAATCTTCCCCTTTTAAAGTAATGGGAGGCAAAATTATCAGTTGTCTCCCCTGCCTTTTACCCTAACCATGGAAAACATTGCAATTGCAATCTGTGGCAAATCAGATATGGTTGGGTTTCAATGGAAACGCTCTTAGATAATTTTGACAACATTTCGTATTACAAAGTAAATTGGTCCAAATCATAGCAACTTAATGTGGATACCCACATCAAATAATAGAACCACCAACACACTCCTTCAAATATGAATGGCATACAAATCATGTACTTTGTGAGGATTTCTTTTTTTGATATCTAGACAAACACACTATAAGCAAAATGTTTTCCCTCTCTGGAATATGTACAAAAATGGTACAAATTAGAGTTTCCTTACAAGGCCACATAGAAGCATTTAAGATGAATACCTTACCAAAATGCCTTTATCTTTTCCGAACTCTTTTATCCCCAAATAATTTCTGCTCTCTATGAAAGCAACGTTTACAAAGTTAATTTGGCACAACAACAAAAAATCAATTATCATGCAGAAACCTATTTTATTTAAATATTACAATGCAATTCCTCCTACTATTCAAAAGCATGGGAGTGCTCCTCTCCCCCAAGCCTACATGTTGCCTTATACCTTTTCACCACAACCAGGTCATATGAGAGTGCACTTCAATATTTGGTGAGTCCTACAACCACAGAACCTCCTTATCTTTATTCTCTTAGCTCTACTTTCTTTCCCCCTGACCACTTTTTTCTCTATATGATTTCCTTTTTTTGGAGGGACTTTTTTGTTGCACTGTACTCTACTTGTAATTGTTTCACTTATCACATTACAATGACATATTCTGTATTTAGTTTCAAAACCTTTAAACAAACTTTAAGTGATAAAAAATAACTTTAGTTGTCCTTACATATACATTTTCAAACTAGTAATTAGAGGAGACAGAATCATACTCTGAATATAAAAAAACACCAGAGACAAATGTTCCACTTGACGATCTTGGGCCTACCCTAAGCAAAGGTACGTATCACTCATTTGCCAGACAGCTATATCATAAAGCTCTATAATTCTGTATTTACATTTTTTATTTGGCTAGACTATAGTATATACATTTGCATATACTTTTATTTAATCAGGCTGATCTATCAGTAAATAAGACCCGTAATATGGGAAGAAAGTGATATACTTCTCCTTTAGGAAAAATACGGTCAGCAAAACAATTTTAGATAGAGAAGTAGAGGGAGAGATACGATTATATAAGAAAAAAGTCTCTCATAAAAGAAAATATCTTGATGGTCAAGAGTTGTATTATAAATGGCTATTAAACCTCACAGTGAGGATTTTAACTCAAACAACCAAGAAAGCCTAATGAATGAGCAAAGAATAAAATACACAAAATACCCTCTGCTGGTGAGAAAGTAAAGATGATAAAAGAGTGCTAAAGCCGATTCATATCACTAGTGATCATTAATATACAGATCTTAGATTAGATACAGATAACAATTCTGAAAAATGTATTCAAAATGGAACTAGAATTTCTAAAAAGTTAAAGATGATTCAATCAAGGTTGGTCAGAGTGAACCTGTATTTGACCCTGAGGGAGTTCAACACAGAACGGCAGAATGGTCTGCATTAGATCATGTAGTCCAATATATTGAGCATTGGTTGAGAAAACTGTTAGACAAAATAGCCCATAATAAACTGAGGGCAGAGTTCCCAAGACCCAATTGTGACATATGTAACACATCTGAAATAGAGCAGTGCCTTATTCAATATTGCTGAAAAAAAAAGAAATGCCAGAATTCCCCAAAAAGGATGCTGATCTTTCCACAACAAACTTTTACATTTGATACTACCATTAGTGAAAAAAACCTGAAAAATATATTCCAAATTTAAGAGGATGGTACAGAATTTTTTTTTTTTTATAAAAGAACAAAGGGAAGTATGTAGGGATATTTGCTGTCTTATATAAGGCACAATTTGCAATTAATATGTTGGACAGTTTACAGTAATTTTTTTCATCTCTGTTGAATGACAAAGAAAGAGGAAGAGGATGGAATGGTCAGCAGAGGAGTGATTGGTCGGACAGAGTTATATATAAGTTTGGTTTTGATATTTAGAATGTTTTTTAGGTTTGGTTTGCTTCTATTTGTGACATTAGCGAAAGAAATAGCATAGTATTCAACTTTAATAACATGCTGACTTTTCTAGACCAGTTATAAAAAAGCTCAGAATTTGCCACCTATTATTTCTTAAGACTAACACATGATTTTTATTTTACGTACTATGGCATTTTATGTTATGAATAAAGTACGCAAACTACATACGCCTGTCATAAATCAGCTTGTGTGCAGGCTCATCCAGGCTGTATCCAGTCCTTTTCATATCCTTTTTCACCTTGTATTCTTGCTTATTCTTTATTTATTTTCCTGCCCTTCCTTGTATTCAGCCCTGAACCCTATAAGGGTGCTGCCCTGTCCCATTTTTCTTATTTCCTTGCTTTCATCCATTCCTGGTTTTCCTTGTTGCTGGTTATTTTATTATGTTCCATTTAGGGGTTTCCTTATTTTCTCCTACCTTATTTCATTGTTCCTATATAAATGTGTCTCACCTGTTTTTTGTTCAATTTGCTTCAGCTCTCAATCTTGTCAGTCTCAGGTATGTTCTTTATGTTAATGCCTGTTTTCTTGTCTAGTTCAGTCTCAATGGGGGTGGCAAGCTTATCCTCTAATGGTCATTAGGTGTAAATAAACCTTCACTATTTACATCTAAGAGTTCTAACCTTATCCCGTGTTTTTACTTGTGGTTTTATTTACAAGTCTCCTTTAAATTTTGTTACTAATCCCTGTCTGTCTTTGCCCTGTATTTATGTCTTTGTTTTTAGTCCTGTTCCCTGTATTTCCAATTCTACATTTTGTATCTGCTTTGCCATGCTTGTGTCTGTTTTGAGTTCTGATTTTGCTCCAGTTCTTTGCTTTTGTTCCTTCCCTATGTCCCCTGACCCAGTTCTACCAATGTCGGTCCTTAGCCATTTACCCTGTATTATGGTATTCTTGTTTCTGTTCTGTCCTTGTTTTTATTGCTCTGCTTAAGCATGGGCAGTTTATGTACATGGCTCATCCACTCTCTGTATTTTCGTACCTCCATGTGTTGTTTTTAATTTTGATAATAAATTCTTACTTTTTATACCCATGGATTTGGATGTGGAGTTCTGTTGAAGATTTTTTATTTTAGACTCTATTTTACTTGCTTTTGACAACAGAGCTCCTAAGCATCCTCAAATATTTACTCCACACATTGCATCCTGGGTTTCAGTTTTCCATTACTGCTCTGCTTGGCTTGTTTGCGTCAGAATCATGTTTGTCCTGTTAGAGTTTCCATGTTCTGTGCCTACTGCAAGATGTCTTATGTCTTGGCTATACCTGATATGGCAGCGGCTACCCTAGGGCCCTGGTATGTGACTGAACAAACCTGGGGCCCCAAGCCTCCTTCAGGGGAGTGAGATTACCCTGCACCAGGCCCTGTGTCTCCATATCTGCAACTGGACTTCTAAATTCAGGCACTCAGGGCCCATGTCACCAGGACCCAGTTTATTGATAAAACTATACTGAAATCTTTTGGTTAAGCAAACTGCATCATATTAACTTCTCTACTTTATCTGCTAATGTGCATAACATTCTTAATGTTCATGTAAACTCATTTGATTAATACATAACCTAGCGACATGATCTTCTGACAAAACAAATGAGATTTTATGATTTTAAAAAATACATTTTAAAAAGATATTAAAATATATGTAAAAAT
The DNA here is from genome assembly GCA_036172795.1 of Pelodytes ibericus. Classification (NCBI taxonomy): domain Eukaryota; kingdom Metazoa; phylum Chordata; class Amphibia; order Anura; family Pelodytidae; genus Pelodytes; species Pelodytes ibericus. The sequence goes on from CM069859.1 coordinate 128,922,123, forward strand.
GCATTTACATATGAACTTGATGAAGAAAGATAAACAGGCACATACATTGGCATATAAATGGTGTGATAGACTTGCTTATATTCTGCTCAGTGGTCCTCCAGGGACTAGTCAATCCATAGAAGAAAAATAGCTACAGTTAGAGAAGGCCCACAAAGATTAATCTCTGCTGTGATGCAGATTTAGTATGTTAGGTGAAAAGATAAATGTATAAAAAGCTGTGTTAAAACCCATGGTGCGGCCTACACTGTAATTCAGGGTCAGTAATTGAACTTCACTCTAATTATCCTGGGGAGATAATATTAACTTATAGTAGAGTATGAAAGAGAGAGTCCATAATTCATCACTCGATGGGGCTGCTCATTGTATTGTGTTATTGAAATATGATGGCTCCATTTTCATCCTGTCATAATGACAACCGATGTGCTTATTTTCTTTTTTCTGCGCCTCCGGGAGATGATGAAATAGTAAGCAAACATTCTTTCTGGTGAAAAAGCAGCAGTTTATCACGCTGACTTCAGCTCTGTGAAAGCACTTGTTAAATCTGAAACAATTTCCAGAAGCAACCACACATTACCTCTTCCTGTGATCTAGGTGTGGTATGTCAAAATCATGGAGGTAGATGTCGAATGAATCAGCTACTCAACATTTGCTGAAGAGAAAAAGTATGCATATTGAAACACAGATGTTTTATACTACAAATCAGATTAATACTAATTGATAGGTAGGGGCCTCAATGTGTTACTAGTAACACATTGTTTTAGTATATATTTTGTTTCCCTATTGACTAAATTATTGACTAGTGTGTAACATATTTATGTACATATGCATGTCATGTCTGTATGTATAGAGTTCTCTGTAGAAAAATACATTTATGTTACATTAACATTAATTTCAACACTAACAATTTACAGACCTGTTGGTACAAAGTTGAAAGAGTGTTGCACAACTCAATTACATCCAGAGGAAGTTTGCATGGGTAGCCCAGTAAAACAAAATTACATTTTCAATGCTGCCCTTTTGGATTTCTGGTTTGGATGCTTATCGTGACAGTAGTGGACTTGTTTACATGCTTAAGGCACCCAGATGATGGCATTTTCTGTTGGCAACTTCCAACGTCCGTCTGTTCTCTCTAAAAATACTGAATGCCATTTATTATCATTCTGTAGATTTGACGATCCAGTGTCTATTACATCTGTATTATTCTTTTTTTTTTAATCTCCTTTTATTTGGTATTGTATGCTCTGCTATAACATGTGGAAATAAATTCAACTAGATAGACAGAAATAGACTTATGCATAAAACTATAAGGCATTAAAAAGTGAAACCTGGACTATGAGATTGGCAATAATATAAGAAAAATAGAAAAAATACTTTTTACAGATGAGCAACTATAACACTTCTTTGTGCTATCTCCTAAGAAGATATAAAGGTTAATCCGATGTATAATATTGAGTTACACATCCCTTATTGATGAATAGGAGACAATTATTCAGTTAATATTCATATTCATAATGTATGTCAACTGAGGAATATCACTAAAAAAGTTGCTTGTCGAGGCAAAATGATTTCTTGTCTAGGTTCCAGAACGTGCAAGATACTTCAAGTTCCTGCAGGAAATTCATCACAAATCTCAACATAAATGCCTAGTTGCCAATACAACCTAGTATCCATTTGGATTTAGCCACAAATCACCACTATTCTGGTAGCTATAAATATCCATTTCCACCATGGTTGAGCTGTTCTTGCTAACAATATTAATTCACAATGGTCACTCCTATAGTCCTATGATTAAGCGCTTCCAAGCATGAAACATGTGAGGCAGCTGGCAACCATTGCCATCCTCGCCAAGATTATATTCATAATTTTTATTTCACTATTTTTGTATGCAATAATAGAACTTTTCCTAGTTTATGGAATAGAGTAGGAAAAGTTCTATTATTGCATACAAAAATATGCCTGATGCAGCCATGCCTCTTGCAGGGGTAATGACTTTACTACACTTAAGGCGACTCTGATTGGCACCCTCTGGGTCTTGTAGCCTGTGCGGTCAAAGATATAATACACCCTAAAGGCTTAGATTTCTGTACATAATTTAATAGAAAGTAAATTGTGATTTAATAAAGTCAGTTTTGTTAAAAGGATTTTTACTTATGGTGATTTATGAAAATTCTGAGGTTTTGCCTTTTCCTCTTTCCCTCCAAGACCCAACTTGCATTTTCTATTTTCCCACAGGTCGCATCCCCCAAAGGCTGGCTTTGGTCTACATAAATGGTGTGTTTTTTTTCCCAAACACTGTACTTCTGGCATGAATTTACAGACCCTGTTATGTGTCACTGGCAAACAACACCTCAATATGTGTTCAGCAACATCTCTTGAGTACAGGGATACCACCCATGCATTAGTTTGTTGGCCTGTTTGGAAGCTAAAAGGCAACATTTGGGATGTGCACAGGTAGTCAGGTGGTATATGAACACTTTACATGTACTAATTCTACCACCAGCCTTTGTCAAAATTCTGGTTAGTAAGTGTTTTTTGCTTTGTTTCCACATACATTGTACTTTGGGGATGAATTCACCGATTCTGGTATTTGTCACTGCCAAACAACACCCCAATATGTGTTCAGCAACATTTCCTGAGTACAGTGATGCCATCCATGTATAGGTTTGTTGGGTTGTTTGGGGAGTAGAAAACCACATTTGTGAAGTGCGTATCTCAGTATTCCAACGTGGAATTTTGAAATGCAGTAAACCTGTCCCAATGTCCTATTTGGGATATCTTTGAAGCCGCCCAATGTAATTTATCCCCACCAAGCCATATATTTTTTAAAAGAGGACACCCACGACTCCTTGTGGAAAGGGCTCAGCAGCCACTGATACATCACTAGATGATGTATCAGAAAGCTGACGAGTATAAAAATCTGACTCTGAGTCAGCGGCCTCAGAATCAGTGCCTAAGCAGGGATCTCTGGCAAAGAAGGGGTTAATAGCTCCTAGAAGAGCCTTTGTAGTACTGTAATAAATAACTGTACAAAGAAATGAATCCCTAAATAATGCAGACAGCAAAAAATGTGTTGCTGTGCAAGACCACTGCTTATGAAATGATCAATGGCATGGAAGGGGTTAATACACAAGGAATAGCTTTTATAAAAGCCCTGTGGTCTTAAAATTGTATAAAATTTTATTTTAACACTAGTACTGATCTGTATCTCTCCCTCACAAAAATGTAAGTGAGGAGAGGGAGGCAGATACGAATTGGTCAGATCAATATTCACAAATATTGATCTGACCAAGTGAATGGTAATGCTCATCTGAGCAATAACCAAACCACCTTTGCCACTAATTGGCTGTTACTGATCACTATACATCCGCTCAGATAGCTTCAAAAAAACATAAAAATATTTCTACTTTATACGTAACCCCCTAACAGGTGTAATTAACCCCTAGCGGGTGTAAAAAAAAAAATAAACAATATGCAGATAGCTAAAAATTGCCTCAGCATTAATATCAATGCATAAGCAGTGATCTATGGCAAGGAAGGGGTAAATAGCTCTTAGAAGATCCTTTTTAGTATTGTAATAAATTACAGTACAAAAATTGTACCCCTAAAAAATTCACAAAAAATAAAAACGTGCTGGTGTGTGAGATAACTGCTTACGCAGTGATCAAGGGGTTAAACAAATGGCAAATGATTGAGGTAAACTCGAAAAATGCTCAGAGCTATGGCAACTGACATTTAGTGTGGATAAATAGTAGAAAGATGAAAGTGCCATTGTACAGAGCACTGGTGAGACCTCACTTGAAGAACTGTATGCAGTAATGAGGACCATATCTCCAGAAGGGCTACTAAACTGGTTCATGGATTGAGAGATACAACATCTAGACAAGATTAAAGGAAATTAACATGTATAGCAACAGGATGATATGATAGACACATATCACTAAAGAATGAGAGCATATTTAAAAGAAGAAAAACTACCCCAACAAGAGCTCATATTAAATTAGAGGGGAAAGGTTTAAAAGTAACATCAGGAAATATAACTTTCCTGAGAGGGTAGCTGATGAATGGAATAGCCTTCCAGTGGAAGTGGTAGAGCTTAACACAGTTTCAGCATGCATGGCATGGCTATCCTAGATATAAGATAAGGCCAGGAACTAATTCAAACATTTAGAAAATAGGGAAGACTAGATGGACTGAATGATTCTTATCTGCTGACACATTCTATGTTTCAATGTTAGAATACAATATTCAGCTTTTCTTTAGCTAGGTTAACTTTTACTCAGCTCCAAATGAATTATCCTGAAGTAGCAATAGTTAAAAGATTTAATTGTAAATATTCATCATAATGTAATCAGTTAATAATATAACTATAATAAGGAAATAATACATATACATTTAAAAAGTGAATTGGAAAATCAGTTTACAATGCAGTTACAAAAATAAAAACAACAACAGTGAGCTATTTCTGTCCGCTATTGTATTCTTAACCGTAAATAACAATAGGAAAGTTTACAATCAGTGGAAACCAATATGTCAACTTAAAACAGTGTATTAAGTTAATTAAGCCACTGAGCTTTACCAGAGGCTATATTCATCATCCAAGTTTCTGTCTGGCTTTTACAAATAAGAAGACTTTTGCAGCACACAATCCATCTTGGGTTTTTTAGACATCGTAAAAGCTTTATTGAGTTTTGAAATGGAAGTATGCAAAAGGTGGAAGCGTGCTGCATCCTTCCACAGTTTAAGACCTGTTGTGTACGCTTTTCTAAAAAAAAAAAAATTGTTGCATTTACATTTCCTGACTCCCAGCTACAAAGCAGAATGTCAAGCAATCCATTTGCTCTTTACTAAAACTTGTCATAATGTCCAATTGCTTGATTTATGGACAGGTCTCCTGTCACCTCCTATGCCTGATTTCTTTCATTTACTGTTGGAGTGGCAAGGCAGGTCATGACATGTACACTAGGTCAGAATAATAATGTTCCTTAAATCACATTGTCTGACAGTAACTTATTTGTCTAATTTAAATAATTAACATGATATGTGGAATCTGCAGGCTGTAACCTTAGTGCATAAAGAAGCAGCAGGAAATCTGAGTTTGAATACTAAACAAGAAAACAGCAGTGAACTCAACCTTTGGAAACAGAGTTATGTTTTTGTTTTTCTGGTCAATGCTTATTAATTTGCAGAGTGGAAAAAAAAACACGTACAATAAAAAATAAAACTGAGGAAAGTGCATCGTATTTAGACCTGGGTTGACAAATTTAATGAATTGTATTATGAGATTTCAAAATACTCCATTTTCAATAGTGGCTTAACAAAATGTAACAACGTAATATTTTATTGACCAGTCTACCATTGAATTAGTTTAGCGGCCATTAGAGAAACTGACCTGCATTAACCTTGAGACCAAATAGCCTAAAGACTGAAGATATAAAGTAAAATTACTCATTAAAGGATTTTTGCTTTAAAGTGAAACAAATCTGTTTTTGACTATATAAACATTTTTTTTTATCCATAGAAACCTCAATAGTTTGCTACTCTTTCCTGTGTTTTTGTTACCTCATAAGATTAATAATATTTTGCCACAACATAAGATTCCAAAAGGTATTTAGACCTGCACAATAAAAGGTTAAAATACTACTACAGACAATAAACATAACAAAATAATTACTGTGAACAGTAGAAAGCCAGGGGCATATCTGAAACATCTCTCTAATGTCACTAGTATATATATATTAGTTGCTTCATGACTAATTAACCTCTGGGTAGACTCCCTACAGGAGCAAAGTCATAAAATAAAACTGCAGTTTTTGCAAGTAGTTACAGATGCAGGCCACAGTATCACTCGGCAGTTGCTTTTCTTCATAGACTGGGTCTTACAATTGTATTTGCATCATTGTCTTTAAGACTCATGTATATAAAAGTAGAATGTTGTTCCACTTTATCCTTCACCTTCTTCTTCACAAAGAAAAAAATAGTAAACCCCTGCCAAGGATGACCTATAATCCAACACACAATAAAATGTATAACAAAATGTATATACTTAACAAAAAAGGGTGATATACAAAGTGAATAATAATAATTAAGAACTGACTTACAATGTGAAGCATCTGAAAAAAAAAATAAATAAAATAAAATATATATATATATATATATATATATATATATATATATATATATATATATAATAGTGAAGCAAGTGTTAAAGTGGTAGGTACCTGATTTTCATTTTTCATTTAAAGAATGAGGCCCATTTGTTCAAGGAATCATCTTTTCTTAGCGCACTTGGTTCAAACTAATGGTTTCAGCCTGGCCTCATTAGCCACCCTATACTGCCCTTATAACTATCTTCTCCTTTTGTAATCAGGGCTTTTGTATTGTTGTAGTTGTAGCATTACAACCATTGTTTCCACAGCAGACTCCCAGAATTGCTGTTGCTGCTCCAGTACATTGAATCATATCCAGGACCTGGGACCCCCAACCTGGGGGCTCAAACACTTGTGGATGGGTTCCAGATTGTATACAGTTGCATCTGTCCTGCAGCAGCATTACTATCCAGTTAAAGTCCAGTTCCATCTGGGTTCCATTCAGACCCCTGTCCAGAGACATCCGGCCAAGGGGAGATATAACCTAAAAGCATAAAACTATATAAATATTTAATGATTTAACAACCCTTGACCTTAAACATATACATCGTACCAAAAAATAGATTGGCAATCGATCAAAGAGTATATGGCAAGCACTACCTCAAAGTTCTTAGGCACAATTCATCATTAAGGTACTTGGGAGCTAAAACATATATACAAAATATATACATATTTAGTTAGAATGGTATAGTAATAAATGTGAAAATATCTGTGTTTTACACCTCTTTCATACAAACATATGCACATGTCTATACAAAACATCCCTAAATGTATTCTTTAAGATTAAATTTGAACTCCCATATAGTATTTTCATGTCATTGAGAATTACAGAGCCAACATTATATCACAATGTGCACATCATTGCTTGTATATTGCATATTTGCCAAATGTGCTGGAATGGTAGATTTAATAACAATTGATGAACACAAAAACCCTATAAAATCACGTATTTTTCAACTCAAGCAATGGGCAAGAAGCAACCCTCCCCATTAGTTAACAAAGTGGTAAATTAATGGCCATTTCAGATTTAATGCCCACCGTTAACGATTGAAAGTGTGCACTAATGTCAAAGTGCACTTGTTAAAATAATTACCAAACCCACTAAAAACCTCCATACTTTCTATGGAAGTTTAGCCGAGCCACTAAAGAAACAACATTAAAACATTGTTCTGTGCGGTAACCACTGCACAAACAGGGATTTAATGACAGCTGGCTAAAAACTAATGGCTAAAAAAAACCTTTTTTTTTATTTTTGTCCATCAGTTATACACTAAAAAAACCACAACTTAAATGTGCAGCGGTTGCAAAAGACACTAGGAGCAAATAATTCTCCCTGTCTCAGCCCAGCTATTTGCTGGTTCTCTCTTTTTTTTTAAGGATGGCCCCTTTCCCTAGTCCAGAAGATGAGAATCCAAGGATTTGTTGATTGCCGCTGGAACCATGACACAAGTAGTATCTTACTTACATGTGTGAAAAGGTGGTGGGCAGTGATTTACCCTGCCCACCCTCATGTCACTCAAAGAGTGGGGCAAAGTAGAGGTGAAGTGGTAGGTAGGGATTATATTTATTCAATTAATTTATTGTGCCGGAGACATGTTGATTGCTTTTTAAAATGCTTCTAAATACATGATTCGTATCTTCTGTGGTGCATTATTTTATCTACATTGTATCTAATGTTGCGACATTGCTAAATCTAAATCCATTGCTAAATCGAAGTAGCAACACATAGAAACATAGAATGAGTTGACATAACAGTCAACTCAGCAGAGGACCCAACTGAGTGTAGACGAAAATTGTAACTAGGAATTTTATATACAGGGGAGTCTTTTACGTGACAACTATTTATCACAGATTTTATGCAGAATAGCTTGCTGAAGAGCATGGAGCATGTATGCGAGGTGGAAGCAAATAGACTTGAGCACCGCTAACATTTTCATTTAGTTTTCATCCTTTCGTACAAAAACAAATTGTGTTTCGTCCAAAACGAAATGTCATCCATTCACACTTTCATTTAAGACGAAATTATTTTCATTTCTGGAAATCCATTCATAAGAACGGAAATGCAGAACATTTTTTGCTGAAATTTTGGCAGTAGTACTGCTCAGGAGTTCGGCTGCTAAAAATGTGGCCGTAGTCGTCCTGATAGACTTTTTGGGGGAGAACTTTGGATTATTTGCCCGAATGATCCAAAATTAAATGAAATTAAAATACAATTCATTTTAAAAAAAAAACTAAAATTCAATTAAATTATATAAAAAAGGATAACATATATTACAATAAAATATAATAAACAAAAATTAATTAAATATAAAACATATTACAATCCATTGATAATATAAAAATATTATATTAATGCTAAATATCATAGTATTATATGTAATAAAAAAGATTATACATCATTTTTTTTATTGGCATTGCAATAGTTTTAACATGCCATAATACCATATTTATTGCTAAAAAAATGAATGATTGTAATTTTTTATTAAAATATGCTATTACAGAACAAATGGTACAAATTACCATGTCAATGAACATATCATGCAATATAAAATACACATATCACATACATAAATTGGTAACTCCAATAAAAGTTGGGAATGACTGTATAATTTTATATACTTCCATAACATCATTGTTTATTGTTCACCATCAACTGCTGTTAGGTTATATGTATCATCCCGCCATCAGTCCACATGTATCTTTTCATCTCCACAGTGGACAATGGTGTATTTCCAAGCAATGGGGGGCTTGGGATCCACAAACTCATACTGTGATAAAAGCGGTATCGCAATGTGGCCCTGTGGGGCTTTTGATCCACAAACTCATACTGCGATATAAGCGGTAATCTTGCAATTAATGTGGAAGTCATAGTGCAATAAGGGGCTCTGCGTTATAAGCGGAATTTCGCTCTAACACAGCATGTTGAAACAGGTTTTAACTGTACCTTGAGATGGCAGCACCAATGGCTTCAAGCAGATCATGTATTTAAGACTATAATAAAACATTCAAACTGTTTTTGGATATCAAACAGTTAATTCTCCTGAAATGGAATTCACCATGAGCATCAGCTTTGGAAACATTATATTAACTGAAATGAAATGGTTAGAAAATATTGAAGTGTGCATGAAGATGTATTGCATATGAAGCTTATTGGTTTATTAGATTTATTCAGAGCTTAAGGAGACAAACAAAAGCTGGCTCTGAATATGATGAATAGCGGAATGTCTGAGAGTAACCTGAAGCCATACAAACTTGACGGAGACCTATAAATGTTTGAAACAAACTGTCAGATGGACATTCGGCAATTAGCTTAAGAATGTATTCCTGGTGGTGCTCAGAAGTTCTTTTTGATGATTACTGATTTACTTTCACTCAAAGTGCCAATTCAACTAAAGATTTATATACTTCCAGGGGAGCCAAGAATTTATACTGTTTTAAAATAATGGTAGGAAGGGATTTACACAACACTTAATAATAGCAGGAATTAATATGAAGTCCATCTACAGCAAGAAAAGAAATTCATCTTGCCAACAATGTTGAAGAAATATGCATGCTTGCTAGTACATCATTCAGATGTTTCTGAAGGAAAACTGTTTCAACCATGAAATTGTATCTTGCAACCATACTTTATTAGACAGATTTACACTTTATTTAGATTGTAAGCTCTATGGGGCAGGTAAATGTTTTGTAACACCTGGAATCTGTATACTGCTGCATTTAAATATTAATGTTAACAGTCAGGTACACCTGTGAGCACTACAATACATAAGTAAACATACATATATAATAAACATCTTATTCAGTGTATGTCCAAAATGTTCTTGAAACATCAGTTCACAAACCAATCACCTATTGTGCGTATTAGTTCTAAATAGAAGAATAGAACCTTTTCCTTTGAGGGTTTTCTATTGAGTTTTTTGATGATTATGATGTATACATCTATAGGCAAATACTGAACAATAAAATAGGCATGTAACAATTATAAAGATGACATCAGAAACCTGTATGAAGCGCCTCCCAATATTTCAAATGGCCAATGAGATACTTTTGTTTTTGTGGGAATGTCTGAAGGTATTACTGAAACATTGTCAGTGACTTGAATAATTGGTATTTTTTTATGTAGTTAAGAATAAGAATACACATATAATATATATATATCTATAATAATAAATATATAATATAAAAAAAACACATTTACTGTAGTCTAACCACATCATGACCAGATTGTTTTTGGGATGGTGTGCAGTGTTTGTATTTAGCTGTAATTGTCTTCTTTTTCATTTGCTGTTCCCACACAAATGATATATTGTATTTTTTCAGGACAAGAAGGGCTTTTTTGGTGCCATTGTTTTAATAATATCATTTATAATATTATAAAAAAAATTGTAAAATATGTTGAAAAACAGATAATGAAAAAACATGCTAAATTGATTCTATTATTGGTCCTAAGCTTAAAAATACTCAATGTTAATATGTTTTATTTGCTTTTTTTATGTTATAGGGTGATAAAAACAAGTAGCACATAAATTTGGTTTCAAAAAGATTTTTTTTTTTAGTTAGTGATATCTGTCAAGAATCCCTGAATCACCTGTACACATTAGCATCTTAGGAAATGATTGTAGTATTACTTTTTGTACTTATTTTTATGTAATAAGCTGGGTGATCTATTGGACAAGGTTATCATTTGTGCACACAAACCTATAGACTAGCTTGATTTTTTTTTATTTTGTGTGTACTTTAATATTACTACAATAACAGTTATTTGTCTTAGTTGCTTTGATAAGGGTTGTCTTTGTTTCCATAACATTGTAGTTTTCATCTAATTTTCTTTTTTTAGAAACTGGTATTATCTTACCTGACAGGGCACCAGAACTGATCATTGACTGATAAAAAGTGTTATTGATAAACTATTACAACAAAGTTTAAATATCATGCAATAAAAACTTTCCAACTGTTATCAATGCATTTTTTTTAGTGAATATACTCTATAATATTCTTAGACTAGTTTTGTATTTTTCAATAGTTTTTATCTCTAGAGTGACTGGTTAAGTCACAGTTAAAAGGGAGAGTCTAGTCCCCAAAATCACTTTGGTGCAAGTTGAAGACTCCTGCTTGTATAGTGCACAGACCTTTTGCCAGTGTGATCTGATGCAGACATTCTGCATAAATCAAATGTTTTATATTTTACTTAACCCTGCCCCAGTGATTACTCTGCATCTATACTACAGATGCGGAAGCACTGATAATACAGACACTGCGGATATAACGTTTTGTTTCATTTAGTCTCTTCCTGTGATGCTGGAATATAATGCATTGTGTGGAATGTGATGAACTTGCTCTTGTACACAGTAGGATCTCTTAACAACATATTGTCTGATGACATCACTAGAGAAACCGAATATTCCATTCATTTGAAAGAAATTATTCTCATTGGTTCGGGCAGCAACAACAAAAAAAAAAGAAGGAAATTGACTTTTACTCAGCTAGTGTGGGCAGTGTGGGTTTCTTGCAATCTTCTGTGATTTAACAAATTCATCTAACTAAATATTTTATATTTCAAGCAATGCAAAATGAAAATGTGCATTTTAAAGTACTTTGAAAGCACCTTAATATGCATTAACATTTGGAAGATGCATTTTGGGCACCAGACAGTCCCTTTAATTTATATTTATTGCTCTCAATTGAGTCAACTCAATGTTTTCTTATACTGTCTTCAAAAATAGTTTATAAATCCCCTTGAATGCTACACATTTACACATAAAACAAATTTTAAAGGGTTAGTGGACTCTATCCAATAAACTTCAAAATCCGGCATGAATAGCGAAGTTGTAGACATTTTTCAACTTGCTTATTTTTTCCCACTTAATTTTTTTTGCTTGTTTGGTGCTCTTAGTTATATAGTTACATAGTAGTTGAGGTTGAAAAAAGACTTACATCCATCAAGCTCAATCCTTTTCCTATTCTTGTTTACTGCTGTTAATCCAAAAGTAGACAACAACAAAAATCTGCATCGATGGGAAAAAAAATCCTTCTTGGATCCGAAGAGCAATCAGCTTTCTTTTTGGATTAACAATCACTAAATGAATATTAATCCCAATACTAACACACATAGCCCTGTATGTTCTGCTCTTTTTAAAAAAAAGTATCCAGGCCCCTTTCATGGGCGTAGGAAGCGGGGGGGATGGGGGGGACGGATCCCCCCCAGGAAAAAATGTGGGGGGGACAGGTAGGGTGAAATCCCCCCCAGCAAACGGGGCCCCAAGCCCCTGCTTGCCGCGTTCACAGCGCATTGCGCTTGTGAACGCTTTTTTCCGGCAAGCCGCATCCGATGGATGCGACGGCCGGAAAAAAAAAAAAAAACTGACGCCGGATGTGACGTCGCGTCACATCCGGTAACTGTTTCCCTCCTCCGTGCAAGAGGGAAGACTGCACGGAGGAGACATCCGGCGGGGGACACGGAGCAGATTCAAGTAAGTACTAGGGAAGGAGGGGGGGGGGGAGGAGGTTTAACTGGCACTATATTACTGGGTTCTGGCTGGCACTATATTACTGGGTTCTGGCTGGCACTATATTACTGGGTTCTGACTGTCACTATATTACTGGGTTCTGGCTGGCACTATATTACTGGGTTCTGGCTGCCACTATATTACTGGGTTCTGACTGTCACTATATTACTGGGTTCTGACTGTCACTATATTACTGGGTTCTGGCTGCCACTATATTACTGGGCTCTGGCTGGCACTATATTACTGGGTTCTGACTGGCACTATATTACTGGGTTCTGGCTGCACTATATTACTGGGTTCTGGCTGCCACTATATTACTGGGCTCTGGCTGGCACTATATTACTGGGTTCTGGCTGGCACTATATTACTGGGTTCTGACTGGCACTATATTACTGGGCTCTGGCTGGCACTATATTACTGGGTTCTGGCTGGCACTATATTACTGGGTTCTGGCTGGCACTATATTACTGGGTTCTGGCTGGCACTATATTACTGGGTTCTGGCTGGCACTATATTACTGGGTTCTGGCTGGCACTATATTACTGGGTTCTGACTGGCACTATATTACTGGGTTCTGGCTGCACTATATTACTGGGTTCTGGCTGCCACTATATTACTGGGCTCTGGCTGGCACTATATTACTGGGTTCTGGCTGGCACTATATTACTGGGTTCTGACTGGCACTATATTACTGGGTTCTGGCTGGCACTATATTACTGGGTTCTGGCTGGCACTATATTACTGGGTTCTGGCTGGCACTATATTACTGGGTTCTTACTGGCACAATATTACTGGGCTCTGGCTGGCACTATATTACTGGGTTCTGGCTGGCACTATATTACTGGGTTCTGGCTGGCACTATATTACTGGGCTCTGGCTGGCACTATATTACTGGGTTCTGACTGTCACTATATTACTGGGTTCTGACTGGCACTATATTACTGGGTTCTGACTGTCACTATATTACTGGGTTCTGACTGTCACTATATTACTGGGTTCTGACTGGCACTATATTACTGGGTTCTGACTGGCACTATATTACTGGGTTCTGGCTGGCACTATATTACTGGGTTCTGGCTGGCACTATATTACTGGGCTCTGGCTGGCACTATATTACTGGGTTCTGACTGTCACTATATTACTGGGTTCTGGCTGGCACTATATTACTGGGTTCTGGCTGGCACTATATTACTGGGTTCTGACTGGCACTATATTACTGGGTTCTGGCTGGCACTATATTACTGGGTTCTGGCTGGCACTATATTACTGGGCTCTGGCTGGCACTATATTACTGGGTTCTGGCTGGCACTATATTACTGGGTTCTGACTGTCACTATATTACTGGGTTCTGGCTGGCACTATATTACTGGGTTCTGGCTGGCACTATATTACTGGGTTCTGACTGGCACTATATTACTGGGTTCTGGCTGGCACTATATTACTGGGTTCTGGCTGGCACTATATTACTGGGCTCTGGCTGGCACTATATTACTGGGTTCTGGCTGGCACTATATTACTGGGCTCTGGCTGGCACTATATTACTGGGTTCTGTCTGGCACTATATTACTGGGCTCTGACTGGCACTATATTACTGGGCTCTGGCTGGCACTATATTACTGGGTTCTGACTGGCACTATATTACTGGGTTCTGGCTGGCACTATATTACTGGGTTCTGGCTGGCACTATATTACTGGGTTCTGACTGGCACTATATTACTGGGTTCTGGCTGGCACTATATTACTGGGTTCTGACTGGCACTATATTACTGGGTTCTGACTGGCACTATATTACTGGGCTCTGGCTGGCACTATATTACTGGGTTCTGGCTGGCACTATATTACTGGGCTCTGGCTGGCACTATATTACTGGGTTCTGGCTGGCACTATATTACTGGGTTCTGGCTGGCACTATATTACTGGGTTCTGACTAGCACAATATTACAGGCATCTGACTGGCACAATATTACAGGCATCTGACTGGCACAATATTCCTGGGCTCTGACTGGCACAATATTCTTGGTATCTGACTGGCACAATATTCTTGGTATCTGACTGGCACAATATTCCTGGGCTCTGACTGGCACAATATTCCTGGGCTCTGAATGGCACTATTACAGGCATCTGACTGGCACAATATTACTGGGCTCTGAATGGTACAATATTACTGTGCTCTGAATGGCACAATATTACTGGGCTCTGACTGGCACAATAATACTGTGCTCTGAATGGCACAATATTACTGGCATCTGAATGGCACAACAATTATGGCATATGTGTGTGTGTGGGGGGGGGGGGGGTTAACATCGCGATGGATGGCAGGATTGCATGCAGGGGAGGGGGCAGGGTCCAGGGGGCCCAAGCAAATGCTTGCCCAGGGTCCAATCACTATTAAAGACGGCCCTGAGCATACTTGCCAACCCGGGACAATCCTGCAACGTTTTCGATCCTGGGACTGTCCCGGGAGAATCAGCTCTGCAGTGATCACGGAGGTCACCTGATCACATGACTTCATCGCACGACGTCATGTGATCATGCGCACGGCTTGTGCGCGTCCTCCACAAGTCACACTGGGAGGAACGAGGTAGGAACAGTGACGGTGTCACTGCCAATAATGTACCGTTTTTCTTTTTATCATGGCAGCTTCGGAACGTGATTGATTATTGCAGCTCTTAGGGGCATTTAAAAAATGTCTCTTAGAGCTGCAATAATCAATGACTTCCGAAGCTGCCATAATAACATGTCTCTTAAATCTGCTAATGACTTCTACTAATGATGAGATGATCAAAAAATGAGGGCAACAAAAAACCTGGCAAATGAATGTGGGCAAAAAAAAAAAACCCTGGTAAATGAATTTGGGCAAAAAAAAAAAACCCTGGCAAATGAATGTGGGCAAAAAAAAAACCCCTGGCAAATGAATGTGGGCAAAAAAAACCCTGGCAAATGAATGTGGGCAAAAAAAACCCTGACAAATGAATTTGGGCAAAAAAAACCCTGACAAATGAATTTGGGCAAAAAAAACACTGGCAAATGAATGTGGACAAAATAAAACTGACAAATGAATGGGCAAAATAATGTAATTAATAAGTAATGATTGTAAGAGGCACAGAAAAACCTGGAACGGAAATGCACACCTTCCCTGCAATGAGATATAGCTTTGATCCCTGCTATTGATCTACATTTTTTTTTAAATGTATTTTTTAAGATAAAAAAAACTGCTCACTTGAATGCTTGTATGTATGAGTGTATGTGACAGACTGTGTGTATGTATGAGTATATGTGATAGACTGTATGTATGTATGAGTGTATGTGACAGACTATGGATGTATGTATGTATGAGTGTATGTGACAGACTATGTATGTATGTATGTATGTATGTATGAGTGTGTGTGTGTGACAGACTGTATGAGGGAGTGTGACAGACTGTATGAGTGTGTGTGACTGACTGTGTGAGTTTGTGTGTCTGTGACTGACTGTATGAGTTTGTGTGTCTGTGACTGACTGTATGAGTTTGTGTGTATATATGACTGACTATGAGTGTGTGTGTCTGTGACAGACTGTATGTATGAGTGTATGTGAAAGACCATGTATGAGTGTGTGTGTCTATGTGACTGACTC
Source organism: Pelodytes ibericus (assembly GCA_036172795.1). NCBI lineage: Eukaryota > Metazoa > Chordata > Amphibia > Anura > Pelodytidae > Pelodytes > Pelodytes ibericus. The sequence continues at coordinate 128,938,390 of CM069859.1, forward strand.
TGAGTGTATGTGTCTATGTTACAGACTGTATGTATGAGTGTGTGTGTGTGTCTGACAGACTGCATGTATGTATGAGTGTGTGTCTGCGACAGACTCTATGTATGTATGTATGAGTGTGTCTGTGAACGACTGTATGTATGAGTGTGTGTGTGTCTGACAGATTGTATGTATGTGTGAGTGTGTGCCTGGCAGACTGTATGTATGTATGTATGTATGAGTGTGTTTCTATGTGACAGTATGTATATGTGTGACAGGCTGTATGTATGAGTATATGTGTCTATGTGACTGACTGTATATGACTGCATGTGATTGTGTGTATGTGCTGTTGTCTGGCTCCTAGATTTTTTTCCTGGCTCCTAAAACTTAGTTAAGGTTGTCAAGCCCTGGTATAAATTTTACTAGTTATATACATATATCCACCTTAAGCTTTTGGAAATATTTAATATTTTACAGTTTGTTTTCTGGTCAGAAATGTAATGTTTGTTTGCTGAGAGGGTAGTGGATGCATGGAATAGTCTTCCAGTAGAAGTGGTAGAGGTTAATACAGTGAAGGAGTTTAAGCATGCATGGGATAGGTATAAGGCTATCCTAGATATAATATAAGGTCAGGGACTAATGAAAGGATTACATTACTGAGAGGGTAGTGGATGCATGGAATAGTCTTCCAGTAGAAGTGGTAGAGGTCAATGCAGTGAAGGAGTTTAAGCATGCATGGGATAGGTATAAGGCTATCCTAGATATAAGATAAGGCCAGGGACCAATGAAAGTATTACTATACTGAGAGGGTAGTGGATGCATGGAATAGCCTTCCAGTAGAAGTGGTAGAGGTTAATACAGTGAAGGAGTTTAAGCATGCATGGGATAGGTATAAGGCTATCCTAGATATAAGATAAGGTCAGGGACTAATGAAAGTATTACTTTACTGAGAGGGTAGTGGATACATGGAATGGCATTCCAGCAGAAGTGGTAGGTTCATACTGATGTATGTTTTATGGTGTACACACAGCCCGCTGACTATATTTCATGTAACAGTGATAAAATTCACCTGCCTGATGTAGATGTTGTGCTGTGAATGTATCTGTTGTATACCAAGGATCCTGGTAATGTTGGTGGGAACTTGGTGATATAATATACACTGTGACAAGCTTTATTTTTACTGCTGCTATACCCGGCGAGCAAAAATGCTGTCCCCCCCAGATTTGTGGGGGTTCCTACACCCATGGCCCCTTTTAAAAGGTGTATTTGATAGCATATTTATATGAATGTGATTAGTGAATAGAACTTGGTGAGCTATCTTTCCTATTTGTGCTACATTCAGTACATTGTATGCATGAATAGCAAAAGCAGGACAAATTAAAAGGGGACATTTTAATTTGTGGTCTAAATATTTACCAGTAAATAATCAGGAGGATGTCGCACACCATATGTAATGCAATGGACGTGTCTTTGTAATAACTTTCACTACTTGAGAAACCGTAACCATTAATCTTATATTGCAACCAGCCATGAGTTATAACCCTTTCCATCTTAGTGAATCGACCACTTGACAGGGTCATCCTAACAATTCAAAGATCTGTGCTTAGCGGTTATGTAGAAAGCTGAGGGACTGACCTCTCAGTCCTTATAATTTTCAAGACAAAGGAGATCAGATCATGATTTATCAATGCAGGTGCAAAACACAGGTACAAAACAATTTTGCCTCCAGCTTGAAGTTAATTGCTAGCAATGTAATTGAAACTCCAACACAGTAGAGGCTTAAGGCTGAATGTAAACATACAATCAAGTTGATGAAATGAGCTCAATGATTTGGACTTTCTCAGTAAGCAAAATAAAAAACACTATATGATTCAATTGCAACTGTTCTGAATATACAGATATGGAAATTCAATTATATGGCATAGTGATGAAATCTAATTTTAATAATTAATCATGTTTTCCTTTGGTGGTGGGATGGGAGGTGGAACAACAGTGAGTGTACTTTGGATGCTTAACTATACAGAACATAATGGGAACAATATAAAAATATTTATTTCAGGAGAAGTAAGTAGAAATAAATGAGCAATGGTACAATATAGTATTATGGATTTCTCAGCCATGACGTGGAAGACCATGTAAAGTCACAGAGCGAGGGCTGAGGCACATGGTATGTGAAAGTCACCAGTGCTTTTCTGATTCCATAGCTGAAGTGTTCCAGACTTCCATTGGCATTCATATCAGCACATAAAAAAAGTGCCATGGGAGCTTCATGGAATGGCTGAACAGCTGCATGCAAGTATCTCTAAGCTTACCAAGATATTTAGGATAATTCTATGCTTCAAACCTTTTTGGAACAGCTTGGAGAAGGCCTTTTACTATACCAGCATGACTAGGCCCCAGTACAGAAAGCAAGGGCCATATAGACATGGTTGGATGAGTTTGGTATGAAATGGACTGGTTTACACAATGCCCTGACATCAACCTTATACACCTTTGGGATAAACTGGAAGAGAGACTGCAAGCTATTCCTTCTCTTCCAAAATCAGTGCCTGACCTCACACACTCTACTGGATGAATGAGCAATAGTCCTGCAGAAACACTCCAAAATCTTGTGGAAAGCCTTCCCAGCATAGTGGAAGCTGTTAAAGCTGCAAAGGGGGGACCATCGACATATTACTGTCTATGTATTTAGAATACAATGACATTTAACTATGACTATTAGTCTAATGGTCAGGTGTCCCAATTTTTTGGTCCATTTTATACATGCTGGTCTGTTTGTTTAGAGGCTGAAGAAGTTCCCCGAACGAACTGGCCAGGTAAGTGAAGTTACCTGGCCAGGTTCTAAATTCTTCCTTCCTTACTGACCAGCACGTTTTTGTATCCATGTACTATTCATGGTATTTTGCTAACCTAATCAGCAAGTGAGTAATTTGATACTCTGCCTGTGGTTACATTTGTATCTGTGTCTGTTCATTTGTATCTAAAGGCACATATCATTGTTTCTTGTTTTTAATGATTTATTGTCATTTTTTGTTACATTTGTGTATATTTTTTCTATATGTATTTATATATTGCATTTGTTTTTATATATTATTACATTTATATATTTTATATTAATTTACTATCTTTGGTTTTTTATATTGATTGACACTTACTTTGTTTTACTGCCAAGCGCTGTCTACTCACCTTCCCATATTACTGTCTATGTATTTAGAATACAATGACATTTAACTATGACTATTAGTCTAATGGTCAGGTGTCCCAATTCTTTGGTCCATTTAGTTTATGTATATTTACCAGAGGAGATAAAAAGATGATCAGCTGTAGTTTATGATAGCACAAAACATAAGCTTTAAAAGTAAAAATCTGTAATGTATATGAAATACATGTCTTCCCATGATTCACAGCTTTATTCTGAAACTATAGGGTTGACTCAGGTTTTGGACCCAATTGGATCACTTTGGTGATCCGATTACCCCTCAAACTTGGCCACCTTAGAAACTAAAGTGATCTTTAATTGGCATGAAAATCTACCAATGTGGCCAATTTTCATGCCGACATTTCGGAAGCTGGCTGCTGAAATGGTAGCCTCAGTCCTCCCCATAGACTTCTATTGAAAGGACTTTGGCTTATTTTGTGGGCCGTTTCAGGAGGACCTTGGCTATTTTAGCCGAGGTCCTCGCAAAATGGCCCTGAAATAAGTTGAAGTCCTTGCATAAAAGTCACTGGGGGGACTGTGGCTATTGTGAAATAGCTGAAGTCCTCTCAAAATGGCAAAAATAAAATAAAATTCTATTAAAAAATTATATTAAAAAAAGTCATACATTAAAATAAATAAAATTAACATAACAGCACTGCAGCACCCATCAAATTATTCTTTCAGTACTTGTGAGACAAAAACACACTCTAAGACTTCGTGCATTTTCATGTAGGAAAAGATTGGAACAAAACATAGTATAATACTGTATATAAAATGATGAAATTTGGTGGGAATGCTTGTATTCACAAATTGAAAAATTCAGTCAGTCTTGAAGAAAATATGTCTTTAACACCTTCACAACCTTATCACAAGTTAATGTGTCATGTAGTTAAGCTGGCGACGTGCTCCGTGTGCACCGCCAGCCAGTCTAAAACGGGTCCAGGACTCTGCCTCACACCGATCGGCGGGTTTCTCTGCATGTTTCTTGATAGCAAAACATCATCCTTAAGATCTCAGTCGCATAGGCACATGTAGAAAAGACAATGAAGCAGACAAATAGTGTGACTCTGTGTAACAAAGTGCCCTGTACAACAAATAATATGATTGCACTCACAGACTTGAAAAATCATTCAGACTCATCAGTATAAATATTTACTGTTTAATTTCTAAAATAGTATAAAAACAGAAAACCATTGCACAGTATCACTGACGTAAACATATGTGGAGAAAATATTGCACTTACAAAATAGTTGTACACATTTTGGATATAACGGAGCAGCAGCAATGTGTCCAGAACCAAGAGATGGACCGTCCAGCAGCAAATAACTTGTAGTCCTGATCCCTCCAGGAGGTAGTTGAAAATCAAACAACACTCAAATTGCAGGACCATTTGATGTAGTTTTGAATCAGAGTTTTCCAAATTATAAATGCCAGTTTCGACTTCCTTGGCATACCTCACTCGGCAAACATTTCAGATCACCTCGCCACATCTCACAAGTAAATAGAGCAGGAAAGCACTCAGTTTTGATCTGGGAACAGAGTGTAGCTCCGCTCACAGTACCCAAACACAGAAAAAAACAAGGATGTACAGCACTGAATCTTGGAGAGAAAAATGAGCACCCTCCAAAATCGAATTTTAGTGATTTGCCCCCTGTATCTATCATACTACACCTCATCAAATGCTTTTACCTCCATTACAAAGTAATTTCCTAAATGAAAGTTTAGCACCTCTATGCAGCTCTTTGCAATATGTCTCACAAGATAGTTTGATGCATGCAGATTTGATTTCAGACTGAATAAATACATCACTTTCTTGCACTAGCTCCACTACCAAAGGGATGTAAACTGGAACAAATCTTTGGGAATTAAGCATTAGCATTAGCAAAAATAAGTTTTAGGAGGAGCTAAAAATCTTGGCACAGCAATTAGATTTAAACTGAGTCAAGGAACCAGAGGTAAAATATGTAATAAGACTAGGGAAGATACACCTGACTGGTTGAATCAGGGAACATGATAACATGGCAGTGTCATAGCTACCAGAAGATCACTGCACTAATTGAGGAAGTTTAAGCACGTGTGGGATGGCACACGTCTATCCTAGATATAAGTTAGCCCCAGGGACTAATAAAAGTATTTAGAAAATTGGGCAGACTACATGGCTCTTATCTGCCGACACATTCTGTTCCTATGTTTATCTGGGCTTGAATGGCACAGTAAAGGGCATGGGACACCGAGCATGCATCTCACACATGTATAAAAGTCATGATGTGACATTACTGTGGACACAGATTGGAAGGTTACAAGCATGTAGGCGAGCAAATCCATGACTTAGTGCTTGTCAATGCCCCGACAGACCTGTCTTCAATCACAAATCTCGTTATTCCTCTTTTATTTAGTATGAGTACATCCTGCACTTTAGTGGGGATATCCTTTTTGAAACTAGGCCTCATGTTACAAAGCTGGCACTAAACTAGGTTGGCAGTCTTGGGAGGTTTTATTGGAATGAAACAACTCTTTGTGCCAATTGAGGAGCTTGTTCTCATACCTTTAGAGCATGGGTCGTCAACCTGGTCCCTACCGCCCACTAGTGGGCGTTTTGGGATTCCAGGTGGGCGGTAGGGACTTTGGAGGTTAAAACTTTGAACGAGCGAGCGAGTGGGAGCACGTGAGCGCACACATCAAGAAACCAACGTGCGCGAGAATGAGAGTAGGATTTTCGGAAGTTAAAACCTCCTTTTGAGAGAGAAGGGAGCGAGCGCACGCAAACACGTGGGAAGAAGAAGGGCAGGAGTGGAAACTGATAGCAGGGACAGGCAGAAGCAGGCAGAAACGGAGCAGAGCAGTTGCAAAAGAAAAGTTATAGGCAGGAGAAAGAGAATTGTTGGCTAATAATAATAAGTGGGCTAACTAGCTCAGCCTTACTTTTGCCGCTCAGGAAGGTAAAAGAAAGGAGATAAAAAGAAAAAGATAAAAAAAAAAATAACAAAAAAAGGAAGAAAAATAGAGAAAAGGGGATAAAATAAAGGAGGAGAGTAAGCAGTGTTTAGTCTGGCTCATAAATTAAGTTTTGTTATCTTATAAAATAAAAGAAAAAAATAAGTAAGGGAAGGAGAAAATAAAAAAATAGGAAAAAGAGATCCTTAATATAGTGATATACTATAAGGAAGGTAAAGAAGCAGGCAGGAAAAGGAATTTCTTTTGATGGTGACATTAATAAAAATTGGCACCTAATACAACATTGTTTTTGGTGTTAGTAATAAAAGGGAAAAGAGGAGGGAAAAAAGCACTGTGTGGAGTGCAGATCAAAACGTAAAAGAAAAAATCAAGAAATAAAAAGATAAATGTACGTACATTTATTTTTTTTTAAAACACCCTCCTTTCTAAAAAATATTCCGCGCTTGCGCGAAAACTGGTGGGCGGTAAGGAAATTTTTCCATCAAGAAAGATGTATTAGTGGGCGGTAGGTAGAAAAAGGTTGACTACCACTGATTTAGAGGGTGGTTGCGATATAACAGTTTGCATATACTGTAGATACTGAGCTTCTTTTCTTGTAAAAACTTACAAAATAAGTTGCAATTTAAAAGACAACAAAACAAAGAAAATTGTAACAGGTTTCTCACATTAATCTGTAAGAAAACAACCATATGGGGGGAAAAAAAAACTTTATACCTGCATTATAACTCCATAGGGAACAGTCAGTGATTTTATCAATCTAACATAATTATTTGATCACAGTATGATCAAAGAATATCATGAAGGACTGAACACATATATCCAGAGTAGTCATCTGAGGTTAACAGATGAAACTCTGATGGTGTTCAAAAGTGATTATCTCTAGTAATTTTCATTAGGAGAATCTTTGATCCTAGCATAGAGCCCCCTTAGGTAGTTGTCAGACTGATCATAAAAACTCAAAGAAGATCTTAGTTCTTAGTCACACAATGTCCAAGTGGATTTGGCATTTTATCTCCATTCTCTTAGTTAAGTTCTCACTTTTTATCACAGAACTGAATGCAAACACATTTAACCACAAATGAAAACAGGCGGGAATATTTTTTTCCACTATTATCTTTTTCCCTCTGCATGGATGTTTGAATGATCTGTCCTAAAATATACGATGCATATAATTACGAAGATAAATCAATGTTAAGTGAAGTTGATTTTTATAGCAATACCGTTATATCTTGGTATTCCCATAGTTAAATATTCTAAATGATGCTGTGATGTAACATGACAGCTAGGAGGTTTTGTAAAAACTTTAATCTTATCGTCTCTATAGTACACATTTTTAAATACAAATCTTTTGTGGGAATATACATCATGAAGGAAATCCATTCTGTATAACATAGTAAAACTTTTTTTTTAAAAACTATCAGAATATGCATTTAAACACAGTGCAGTTTAAAATTTAAAAATTAGATTAATAGGTATATTCACTAAAAGTTGAAATTGTAAGCGAACTGCAAACTCACTGAGGTAATGATTATGGAATGATGAACTTTAATGGCTGCTTTTTGCAGTTCACTTTATACTGAATAATTTTCACAAAGATAGGATAATCATTTCAGAAAAATATGCATATATAAATGTTTTTTAAGCGAATTAATCTAACTCCTATACAACCATGGTGCACATTTAGTTTTTTTTAATTACTCGCATAATTGCTATATGCACTATATGACAGGACAGGATCAGGCCAAGCACAGAAAAAGATGGAACACAAAGTCTTGGACTAAAAGACGGGACGAAGGCATGGCAGGACAGGAGCAAGAGTAGTACAAGGACTACAGGTCACAATCATATAACTTACTACAAAAAATAAAATAGGATGAAAATCTGAAAATGTCGAAATATACAATATTTATAGGCCTTAAATATTCTTAATTGGAGGTGATTTAACTGGTTTGTCAGGGCGGAGTTCCTGGCAATGCACTACTATTATTATTGTTACGGAAGCGCGCTCATACTCACCTGTGGGAGACCAACAGAGGACTGCCCAATATGGGGGAGTATCCCAGAATGCCAGCAGCAGAAAAAAGAGGATGGTGCCCCGTGATTGGCCTGAAAATTGCACATACATGAAGCCAAGTTGTTACAAACAGGCTCTAACATGTCTCTCCATGTTTAAGCTCTAAACAAATTTCCTAAATAAAAATCTGACTTCATTAGCATTACATTATATTACATTAACATTTATTTGTACAGCGCCACCAATTCTCGAAGCGCTTGGTACAGAGCATAGAAAGGAACTACATACTAATTTAGACAAATTGAAGTTGTAGTAACAGTAGAGTGGATGGGAGGCATTAGGTGGGATAGGTCAGAGAGGGAGCGTGTGTTCCAGCTAGGTGGGATCGGCTAGAGGCAAAGTGACTGGTAACTAGTGGGTTGGATAGTAAGCCTCTCTAAAGAGATGAGTTTTGAGGGACTTTTTAAAGTTTGAAAACGAGGGAGAGAGCTTGATGCTCCGGGGAAGGGAGTTCCAGAGAGAGGGGGCATTGTATTGCTCTTTCAAAAGCAAGACTACAACAGATTAGACTTCACCTCTCTCTTGTAACATTCTTTAAAAATACCTCTCTAACCAGATAGAGACCATGGGGACCAGTGGGGTAAACATTCCTTGCATATTGCAACCTCCTCATTAACATGTAGAGGCACAATGTGGGATAACTATTCTGACTGAATTTCTGCACAAATTAGTTCACTTACTTTCAAAAGAGTATGAACTGGGCCTGCAACTCATATCACAGTATTTTAATTAACTTTGGATAAGCATTAAAAACTTAAAAAAAAATACAAATAATAGTGTAATATGTATGTGAATTAAGTGCCAGTATTACAATTTATTAATGCACTCAATAACAATATAATAGAACAGGTCACAGACAAATTAACTTGGTTGGTAAGCCTTATAACATTTCCTCACTATTAAAATACTGACTGCAGTTAGAATTCTAAGAAAAGAAAATGGATGTAGGAATAAGGGGAAGAACAGTGTCCAGCCCCGAGTCTGAAATCGGCCAAAGGTTCTGCACCACTTGATACAAGAGAGCAGTTAGAGCTATGCAAATCTTGCTTCGTCTTCTACCTTATTGTGGTACAGCTGATATGAGCCACGTTTGGGCATAGGCAAGTTTGACCATAAAAACAAATATACAAGTCAATGGAATGAAATATATTAATAATAGTATATATATATATATATATATATATATATATATATATATATATATATATACTTGCTCACCCTATTTTGAATAGTTTACTATTCCTACAGCAAAATGTACTGTCCCAAGTACTTAATATTCAATGATGACCCTCAAGTCTTTCTGTATGAGAATGTGCACTTTAAATATGTTTTAAGGGTCTACCCAATAAAGAGAAAATTGCAAGGAACAGAGATGGGAATTTCAAACTTTTAGGCAAATGTAGCCAAATTGCAAAAAATCTCCAAGGCAGCTAAAAGGGAGAATTTTTTCAACTCTAGGCTTAAGTTTGAAATTGCTGTCTCAATTCCTGGCAATTCTCTCTTTATTGAGTAGATCCTATAATGTTTAATTTTTTTCTAACCCTATTTGATTGCATGGTTCTGTGGAATTTTCATATACATTTAAAAACAAAGCAAAATAATATAGTAGCACTAAGTAGACATAGCAGAAAATTCCCATAAGCCCAATCTCAAAACAACTTTTGTGACATTAGCTACTAGGGTTAATAAAAGGTTCTGGATATTATTTTTTTTACCACATGCCACACAAAACATACTGTCCATTTACATATAAAGACAGATTACTCGTGCACAGGTAACATGTGGCTTGGTGAGCTTACATGATGGAGTATGCACACTATATTTAGTATGCATATGGGCCCTTTTGTAAGCATAGGTGAATAATGTCACAAATAATTAAAATTACATACCTCTCCTGCCCATAAGCTTGTGTAATAATAATGTAACTTTTATTAACATTTTTTTATAGAAGCAAAAACTTATAGAAAGCTCATACCTTCCTGACATTTTAATTTATGATATTTCCCTAAGCAAAAACATTTAAAATAATAATACTATATTTTTTAAATGTGGAATATTTTTATTAAACAGTAATATTCATTAGAGAGCCATCTATGACATTTTTTAATGCTACATAATATTTTATTAAACTGCTATTTTATTATTTTTCTTTCTTTGGTAATTTTTTTTTTGTTACATATTTACAACGGAGCACTGAGGTCTTACTGACAGTACACAAACCTAACATTTTCTACAATATTCATGTTATTTTGAAAATGTCAGTCATTGAAAAGTCAAAAATCTTTATTTACCAAAAAAGTAGACAGCATTTATCTTGCACTGATTAATGAGAAAAGAGGTGACCTTAGATACAATTGCAGCGATTCAGCTCTCAAACAGCCAACAAATGCATATGTAACCAAATATTCTAGTTTTAACAGTAGAACGGCCTGTCAGCTACTTCGTCTGTCAGCACCTGTTCAGACCATTAAATGAAGACAGCAGGGCATACTAACGGTATCTATTTGCTGCAGGATATGTACCAAGGTAAAGCGTGACAAGGGGCTTTAGGTGGAAGCCAAGGCCAATCAGTCATTCGCTGCCTTCATTGATAAGAAAGCCAACATGAAAGATATAGTTGCCTCTCCCAGAGGTAATATCAATAGCTAACTGTTGCCAAATGAGAACAAGTGAAATACTGAATGATTCTGCTAATTTAATGCAAATTGGAGAAAACCCTTACGAACCAGTGGTTTAACGAGGCATTTTCCTATATGTTTGATGAACAAAAGAATTGCTTAGTCAATCATTAGAGCTTTGTGTCTGAATATAATTACAACAAATACCAACAAAATAATCAAAATGGCAAACTTTTTAATATATAAAAAAATAGATATAGGTTAAAGGTATCGACTGAAATAAATGACTGGCTAGTGGCCATGCTACAAATGTATGTGTGTGCTATATTCCATGGGTAATTCTGTGATCTACCACACAGACATAGTGTGCGCCTTATTTTACTCAATAAAACAAAACTGATTATTTACATTTGTCAAGATTAATCCAAAACATCATGTAACCCATACTGTTCCAAAAGTGCATGTGAGATGTGTCTTTTACTTTAATAATGTAAATGACTGGTCAGTGTATTGAGGTAAATAGTAAAATATTTGCATGTTTTTGTTAGAGTTTTATCAATAAAAAAACACTTTAGTATTAGTTTGTACTAGACATGTGCATTCGTTTTCGGACGAATGCATTTTCGGACGAAAATAGCATTTTCGTCCATTCGTCCGAAAAACGAATAACGAAAATATTAACTAACAAAATCCGAATGAACGAATGGTTAATAAACGAAAATCATTCGTCCATTCGTCCATTCGTCCATTCGTGCTATTGGCATTCTAAACCGAAATAGAGTCGGTTTATACAATACCAATAGCATTGTACAAATGTACATTCCATAAACCGACATGAATGACTTTCGGTTTATGGAATGCATGTAATGCTATTGGCTTTCTATAAACCGAAATTGAGTTCCCATTCATACGAATAGGTCAATTGACCTATTCGTATGAATGGGGACTCTTTCGGTTTATAGAAAGCCAATAGCATTGCATGTATTCTATAAGCCGAAAGTCTTTAAAACGAACGACGTTCGGTTTATAGAATACATGTAATGCTATTGCTGTTCTATAAGCCGAAAGTCTATAGACTTTCGGCTTATAGAACAGCAATAGCATTGCATGTATTCTATAAACCGAACGTCGTTCGTTTTAAAGACTTTCGGCTTATAGAATACTATTGGCTTTCTATAAACCGAACTAGAGTCGAGTCCCCATTCATAAGAATTTCTTATGAATGGGGACTCGACTCTAGTTCGGTTTATAGAAAGCCAATAGTATTCTATAAGCCGAAAGTCTTTAAAACGAACGATGTTCGGTTTATAGAATACATGTAATGCTATTGCTGTTCTATAAGCCGAAAGTCTATAGACTTTCGGCTTATAGAACAGCAATAGCATTACATGTATTCTATAAACCGAACGTCGTTCGTTTTAAAGACTTTCGGCTTATAGAATACTATTGGCATTCTATAAACCTAACTAGAGTCGAGTTCCCATTCATAAGAATTTCTTATGAATGGGGACTCGACTCTAGTTCGGTTTATAGAAAGCCAATAGTATTCTATAAGCCGAAAGTCTTTAAAACGAACGACGTTCGGTTTATAGAATACATGTAATGCTATTGCTGTTCTATAAGCCGAAAGTCTATAAACCGAACGACGTTCGGTTTATAGACTTTCGGTTTATAGAATAGCAATAGGATTACATGTAATCCATAAGCCGACAGCCTATAAACCGAACTTCGGTTTATAGACTTTCGGCATTTGTATTGTAATGATGAATCGTAGTACTACTATTGGCTTTCACTACACGGAGACAGAGTCTCCATTCATAAATTTATGAATGGAGACTCTGTCTCCGTGTAGTGAAAGCCAATAGTACTACAATTACATGCATTCTAAATGACGAAAGTCTATAAACCGAACGTTGTTCGGTTTATAGATTTTCGGTTTATGTTTAAGTCAAACTCAATTCATTTATTAGTAATAATTACATGCATTCTAAATGACGAAAGTCTATAAACCGAACGTTGTTCGGTTTATAGATTTTCGGTTTATGTTTAAGTCAAACTCAATTCATTTATTAGTAATAAATGAATTGAGTTTGACTTAAACATAAACGAAAATCTATAAACCGAACAACGTTCGGTTTATAGACTTTCGTCATTTAGAATGCATGTAATTGTAGTACTATTGGCTTTCACTACACGGAGACAGAGTCTCCATTCATAAATTTATGAATGGAGACTCTGTCTCCGTGTAGTGAAAGCCAATAGTAGTACTACGATTCATCATTACAATACAAATGCCGAAAGTCTATAAACCGAAGTTCGGTTTATAGGCTGTCGGCTTATGGAATACATGTAATCCTATTGCTATTCTATAAGTCGAAAGTCTATAAACCGACGATCGTTCGGTTTATAGACTTTCGGCTTATAGAACAGTCAGCAATAGCATTACATGTATTCTATAAGCCGAACGTCGTCGGCTTATGCAGTACATGGAATACTATTGGCTTTGTAAACCGAACTAGAGTGCCCATTCATAAGAATTTCTTATGAATGGGGACTCTAGTTCGGTTTATACAAAGCCAATAGCATTACTCCATAAGCCGAAAGTCTATAAACCGAACGATCTTTGGTTTATAGACTTTCTGCTTATGGAGTAATGCTATTGGCTTTGTATAAACCGAACTAGAGTCCCCATTCATACGAATAGGTCAATTGACCTATTCGTATTAATGGGGAGTAGTTAAAACGAAACGAATGTAACGAAACGAAAATGTTAAACGAATTTCGTCCGAAACGAATGTAGTTATGAACGAAATTCGTTTTAGACGAAATAAATATAATTTTCGTCCGAATGAACGAAAACGAAACGAAATTTTTAGTTTTGCACATGTCTAGTTTGTACATCTTAGTACTGATTATGAGGCAGAGGTTGTCAAAATTCTTTGCATTTGTTTGACAGACTTTAATCATATATTTATATATCCAAAAGTGCCACGTTTACTAACCTACACGTTGAATTCAACGAAGCATTAAGAAAATGTTGAACAAATTTGAATGCCTGTGCATTTTTTTCAGCATCCTTGTACAGTATTCAGTTGTCAGTATTGTAAAGGGCGTTACCTTTGCTCCTCCTATTGGGAGAGCTGTAATGATGTCTCTTTTCAAAATGATATCTGTTACTCACATTATAACTCAACGGAACAGTTTGCAAGGTTTAAATGATATGCAAACTGAGACACTACTCAGGAAGGAAAACTCAGATAAATGACACTGCTGACAAACACTGTTGTGTGTTGAAGCATTGCTGTGTCCACTTGTTGGATACTGAAATAATAGGTCACTGAAGGAGGGCGGAGACAGTGTATTTACTTTATCAGATAAGTGATAGTAATTGTTCTGTTCAAAGATAAAACATTTTACCTACAGCATAGCAAGGCTTTCCATTATGTTCCTATTTTATTTCTATGGTTTAAAACTGCTCCAGTCAGTTTGTGGGAGAGAATATTTCACGCAAGGTTGGATTCTTTAAGTATAACACATATACATAATGGGACTGCTTTTCACGTCCGTTTCATCGCTGCATTTAGTTAGTTTTAGGGGGTCCAGGTTAACTTTTCGGGGGTCCAGGTTAGCTTTAGGGTTCATTTACGGTTAGTATTAGTATTATTTCCATCAGATTTTGGAAAGTTTCTGTGGGAATTTTTATCCATTAAGAGCATGTATAAGGTCCGGAACTTATGTTGGGAGAGAAGGTCTATCTTGCAATCTACATTCCAGTTCATCCCATAGATGTACTATGGGGCTGAGGTCAGGGGTCTATGTGTGCCAGTCAAATTCTACCACACCTAACTCATCCAACCATGTCTTTATGGACCTTGCTTTCTGCACTGTGACAAAGTTTTACTGTGGCCCAGTCATGACGCGTTTTGTCTCAGGAGACTATCTCACCTTGAGAAAGTCTTGACAGACAAAAAGCATTGCACAGTTTGATTGGACAGCACAGGGAGGTGTATCCAGAAATCTTTCACAGCTGACTTAGTTACTGCACGATCGACAGAGAACGCGAATAGCCACTGACAAGCTCAGGAGGACGGAGTGTCACTCAGGGTGCAGAGTAACTGTCATAGTTTGCTTACTCTGATTGCCTGAATAAGGATTCTGGTAGTTGGAGGTTTTTTTTTAATCATTATACCTGTCATTTATGAAAGTGATATCCATACTCCATATTATATCCACAATGAGTTTTCACTAGAGCCATTATAAGGGCTCTATTCTATGTGAGTTCATTCCCATGGGCATCGGAGAAATGTTATTAGTTTTCATACATATTGTTTTTTCATTTTTATGCTTTCTTCCATGTTTCTGAGATTTATGTCTTCCATCTCATTAGGATAAGTATCCACTTAATTACTGGGCAACACTCTATTTGGGACAGAAGAAAATAAATTATATAAAATATCTGCTTTTTATCCATCCCCACTGACCTTTTCACCCATTTCAGATAACAGAGACCCAACATTATCAGACTTTTGTGATTGCTCTTGCTCTCCTCAGCAATTATTTTTTTATTCTCCAAATTCATTTTAATTTGTTTTTGTATTTGTTTCCAAAGGGTATACATTTATATGTATATTTTTATAATATTAATTTGAAGGTATTCCACTTACCTTCTGTGTTTGTTTCAGAAAATAATCCATCCCAGTCCAGTGTCCAAGAGATGTATTAGACCTGCTATAGTTAGCCTTTTTAAAATCCAGTAGTTTTTGTTTTGAATCATACCAATTTTCTCTTCCACGCTATAGTCACTATTTCCCAAGTCTTCCCTTACTTGGATGTTAGAGATACGCTCCTCATTGCTGGTTATTACCAGATCCAGACACTCATTACCTCTAGTGACCGTCTTTACTTGTTGAGATTGAAAAATGTCTTTTCAGCAGAATTCATTTTTCCATTTATCCTTTTTTTTCCATTTTTCCATTTATCCTTTCTTATACTTGTATTAAATTGGAACTAAACTTTTTTTTTTAAATGTACATGTGTAAACTCATTTCCTTAACATGAAACAAAAAGAGGGAGTATTTGAAACATATTTTTTGTACTTTGCTTAGTCTTATCTAATCTTTCCCCTGCGGGGACGACACACAGGCGCCATCTTGGATTTGCTTTTTTCATTGGTAAGAATTGCGCTTATCCCCCATTTTTTTTCCTTTGAGTTTTTTCTCTATACAGCAGTACAGCATTTGGAGTTGCCATGATCTTCAGTATTGTATAATAAGAGGCAATTTTAGAAGTAGCCTATTTTCTATTTTAGGGGTTAAATATGAGCTTGAGGGGTTTAAATGAAAAAATGGGAAACATACTAATACTAGGTATGTTGAAGGTATTTTTCTCCTCTGCTCTTGGTCTCTCACCCCCTTCTCACAACACATTCAGGTCAGTTTTTACACTAAAACTAGCATTGGAGCTAGTTTACAGAAAGGCTCATCTGTGCAGAATATGTAATTTCCCCATGGAGCACATTTGTCCCTTTACACAGTTAAAATAACTGGCCCTGTGTCTTCTGGATTTGCAAGTGAGTTCACTAACTGAAAGATAGATTTCTTGAAAAGGGATACGACAAAACGAAGATAGAACATACTATATTAGAAGTGGCAGAAGGTAATAGAGACCAACTTTTAACCTACAAGAAAAAGGATATATTAGAAAATACCTTCCAAAGTAAAAACCCCGTGATATTCAACTATACCAATAAATCCCAACGAATTAAAAAGATTATAAAAAAACATTGGAAAATTCTCCAAAGTGATGAGACTTTGAAAAACATCATACCAGACAACCCTGCTGTTGTATTCAGGGGAGCCCCAAATTTCAAACAAAAATTAACTAATAATTACACCACCCAACAAAAAATTCCTAATAAAGCACCAGAGCACTTTCTTAGCAGGAAACAAGGTTTTTATGGATGCTTAAACTGCATGGGTTGCAGAACTATTACTCACCCGAAGTATCCTATCACCAATTTTATTTCTTCAAAAAATGGCCGAAGTTTTGATATTAACAATTTTATCACATGTTCTACAGTCAATGTCATATACTTAATAGAATGCCCGTGCGGCTTACAATATGTGGGTCGGACCACCAGGCAATTGAAAAAAAGAATAGAGGAACACATAAGGAATATTAGAAACGGTCTGATAACCCACAGCCTCTCAAAACACTTCCTCGATTTCCACCAAAAAGATCCCAGTGGAATAAAATTTTGTGCGGTTGAGCAGGTTCATAAACATTCGAGAGGGGGAGATAACATACTTAACATAGGTAGAAAGGAGATGAGGTGGGTGTTCGATTTGGACACTCTGAAGCCCCTTGGTTTAAATGCAGACTTTGACTTATATAATTTTATGTAGTTATTATCTGCTATATATGTGTGCTTTTAGTCCATTGTTGTAAGCTCATTGTGTGCATTTTGAAAAATATATTTTTATCTGCCTATCTTTAAATAAATGTATACACATTTTTGATAAGTTATACATGTACACCTCATCCCTTTTCCTTATTCGATTTTTTAGATTCTCCCCCATCTAAAGTCTAAATAAGCTATATGCAAATTTCAATATGCTAATGGCGGTGAGAATTTCCTTTATAAGTTTATTTTCGGGATGCACAAAGTGAGCAAAATCTAACTTGTTATGAAGGTAATATGCCATGTCTTGCTTTTTTCTTCATTTTTTCTCCGATTTTCTGCAATATGCGAGATATACACCTCGCGAAATCTAAATCAGTGAGAAGGCTCTTTTCCTCTAAGTCAAATTCCCGCGAGACGCGTGATCGCCGAAAGCTGAGAAAACATCTAAGTCAAGATCACGCGAGACGCGAGAAGATGACGAATACGGAAGTGTCAGAACCCGGAAGTCACTATTCTCAATAAAAAGACCATTCTGAAGCAGGGAGTCCAGACGCCTTGTAGAAGCTCGTGTAAAGCGAAACGCGTAGCGGTCTGGACTCCACCTGCTTCTTATTTATATGCATATCTTGTTTTTATTTTTATATTTAAAGTATTTTAATACATTTATTCTGTACCTGCTGGAAGGATCAGAGTCTCATCGGCTGTGTGGCGCCCACCCTGTATGACAAGATCCCTCATGTAAGCAGATGCTGTGTCTCTACTATTAAATGTATACTCTTTTGTACTAATTGGATGTCCTGTGTTATATCCCTTCTGAGACTCGATATCCTGGACAGCTGATTGCAACAGGATCTATTTGAAGTGCCTACCATTTTCTGGGAGTCTGTAAGTGTATCCCCTTGAGGGGGACCAACTCAATCTCCCTTCTTCTGGATCATTCACCTACCTCTACACAGAGCCTTATTTTGTATATATATATCACTACAAAGGTGCACTACTTACATACTGCTTTTAAGCGCACTTTTTTGTGTTTATTGTATTTTGTCCATTGTTATATAGTGTGTGGTTTAGGGACACACTACCACAGTGCTGCTGAGAGCTATTTGATTACAGCGCTGGGTACACCTCTTTTTTGTGTTAACTGATCTGCAATACATTGCCTCTGGGGCCGACAGATGGGTAGCATGTCCTTTGACACACCACGGCAAAAACAGGGAGCCACACTGTCGTCAACAGCCACGACCCTGAGGGATGGTGTGAGTGCAATATATGACTGTCTTTGCCAAGACTAAGTTAAAAAATTAAGTTTAGTTCACTTTAACACTATCTATAAGGTGGGGTGGACTGAGCTATTGGGCACTTAATTGCCGGCAGGCTGGTAAAAAAATGATTGGCTTATATTCAACCATAACTCTGTGAGAACAATAGCAGAGCTATTACCCAATTTTTACCCAAGAAGGTGAAAACCCTAGCCATAAACATGGTGCCCAGTGGAAGTGGCAGCCCACTGCCCTCTGAGGTAACACTGAATGGGAGCACCTATGGGATAATTAGTGAGATCTGGACAAGTGCAGAGGTCTAAGTAAGGATGTAATACCTTTGTGACCTCATGGTGTTGTCAAAAGTGCATTTTGGCACCCATTTTATATTTTACATTTTTTTTCAGTTTAAGTTTTTAATAAGATTTTAATTATTTTATTATATTCATATAAGTTCAGTTAACGCCTGAAGGCCAGTGGTGTAGTTCTGATGGTTCTGACCAGTACATTGTGCTTTCTACTTTCAGTTTTTTGTCTTGAAATTATGTCTTGATTATTCTTTTTATTAATCAGTTGGTTGGGATAAGTGGGTTTTAACGTTGCACTAGTAGAATATCATTACGAAAATTGTGAAAAACATGTTATTTTTCACAAATTTCCTAATTTTAAATGTATTTTTCAAACTAATTTGGTGATTACTGTATTTGCTCGAATAAAAGACGACCCTGATTATAAAACTACCCCCCAAACTTTGAATATTGATTTAGGAAAAAAAAAACCTGAATATAAGACTACCCTATAAGAACAAAGTTTTACTTGAAAATATTCACATGTAAACTGCTTTTTCATGAATATTACACATTATGACAGAAAAAATATGGTATATATGTATATGGTATCCAAAGAAAGCGTAAAATGTAAAAATGTTAAATGTAAAAGAGAAAAATTGCATTTAAACAACCACATTTCAAAAATAGAAAAATTGTTCACTCTTTGACAAAGTAAAATCCCTAATACTTAAGGGTTTAACCTAGCTTAGCGAGCATGTCCAGTGAGCCACTTGTGTTTGCGACATTGTGGTCCACACTCACTTGGACAGTACATTTTGGGAGGTACGATCCTTTGTAAACTACAGTTGCCATGAACTGTACTTTATGAAAGTTAACTGAATTTCCATAGGTTAGAAATCACTGTTGCGGCCTTGTTTCTGAACTTTCTACTGCATAGATATTTGATATTAGATATTTGTTTCCCTCTGTTCCGTTTTGCCCTACTAACATAGCCCCAAATTCTCTCCCCAGTCCACTCAAGGGGCCCTGTTTGTGCAGCTCTACTGTGCATGTGCACTAACTAGTCTCGTGTGTCCCAGACACCGGAGAAGTGGGACAGCAGGACCGTCTCCCAAAATCTGAAGTGTTCCGCATAAAACAGGACAGTTGGGAGGCATGCATGCATCCAGCCAATAGCCACCACTTTTTATCTAGAAAAATCCTGGGATCTGATTTATTTAGAGGCAGTAACAGCAGGTCTAATTAACTTTCAGGTAATAAAGATAGAGCAACCTAACAAACTGGTTGATAAAAGAAGACAGCAGCAGCCTGTTCAGCTAACGTCATACTACAGTAACAACTGCATTACCAAGTAGGAAACAATCACAATACTCTGACCATGAGCTTTGAAGGAAGTGTTTTTAAAGGCTGAGAATTAGTCACCTGACTAGACACAACCGCAAGACATTTAGATAATTTATAAACTAGAGTATTCTAAATGAACAGAACTAGTATGTGCTACAAGTTCAGAGTGGTGAACTGCTATGAAAAAGGAATAGCAACACAGAGTCCAAAGTTCAAGTCCCACTGGGCTCTGTTTCTCACATGTAAATTACATATCCCCTGATATTGCAATAAATGGAACCAAAATAATTAAAACAGGTTAAATGGTAAAATATCATATTAGTAGGGTTGTCACCCAACTAATATTTCTCCAGCAGGCTGGTAAAAAAAATGGCTTAAAAAAATTGTTAAAGGGACTGTATCACCTAAGTATTGTTTTTACAGTGCATGTAGAACATAAAAAAATATTGAAAATCTATACATTGCATACATCAGAAGACTCCACAGACACATTTAAAATACATTTTTTCTCCTAATTTAGGCATTTTATACAATGTACAATGTATAGATCATTTTCAATAATTTTTGTGTTCAACATGCACAATAGACATGTGCAAAACTAAAATTTTCATTTCGTTTTCTTCCATTCGGACGAAAATGTTATTTATTTCGTCTAAAATGAATTTCGATCATTACTGCATTCGTCTCAGACGAAACTCGTTCATTATTTTCGTAATTTTTATTCGTTCGTTTTATAGGATACATGTAATACTATTGGCTTTCTATAAACCGAACGAGAGCCCCATTCATAAGAAATTCTTATGAATGGGGCTCTCGTTCGGTTCATAGAAAGGCAATAGTACTACATGTTTTCTATAAGCCGAAAGTCTATAAACCGAACGTTCGGTTTATAGACTTTCGGCTTATGGAATACATGTAATCCTATTGCTATTCTATAAACCGAACGTTCGGTTTATAGAATAGCCATAGGATTACATGTATTACATAAGCCGACAGCCTATAAACCGCTGTCGGCATTTAACTATACAGAGACAGAGTCTCCATTCATAAAATTATGAATGGAGACTTTGTCTCCGTGTAGTAAAATGCCGACAGCCTATAAACCGAACGTTCGGTTTATAGGCTGTGGGCATTTAACTATACGGAGACAGAGTCTCCATTCATTATGAATGGAGACTTTGTCTCCGTGTAGTTAAATGCCGACAGCCTATAAACCGAACGTTCGGTTTATAGGCTGTCGGCTTATGGAATACATGTATTCCTATTGCTATTCTATAAACCGAACGTTCGGTTTATAGAATAGCAATAGGAATACATATATTCCATAAGCCGACAGCCTATAAACCGAACGTTTGGTTTATAGGCTGTCGGCATTTCACTACACGGAGACAGAGTCTCCATTCATAAAATTATGAATGGAGACTTTGTCTCCGTGTAGTAAAATGCCGACAGCCGATAAACCGAACGTTCGGTTTATAGGCTGTCGGCATTGAACTATACGGAGACAGAGTCTCCATTCAATGGAGACTTTGTCTCCGTATAGTTAAATGCCGACAGCCTATAAATCAAACGTTCGGTTTATAGGCTGTCGGCTTATGGAATACATGTATTCCTATTGCTATTCTATAAACCGAACGTTCGGTTTATAGAATAGCAATAGGAATACATGTATTCCTTAAGCCGACAGCCTATAAACGGAACGTTCGGTTTATAGGCTGTCGGCATTTCACTACACGGACACAGAGTCTCCATTCATAAAATTATGAATGGAGACTTTGTCTCCGTGTAGTAAAATGCCGACAGCCTATAAACCGAACGTTCGGTTTATAGAATAGCAATAGGATTACATGTATTACATAAGCCGACAGCCTATAAACCGAGCGTTCGGTTTATAGGCTGTCGGCATTTCACTACAGGGAGACAGAGTCTCCATTCATAAATTTATGAATGGAGACTTTGTCTCCGTGTAGTGAAATGCTATTGTATTCTATAAACCGACTCTATTTCGGCTTATAGAATGCAATAGTACTACGAATGGACGAATGAACGAATGATTTTCGTTTAGTAACCATTAGTTCATTCGGCTTTCGTTAGCTTAGCATTTTCGTTCTTCGTTTTTCGGACGAATGGACGAAAATGCTATTTTCGGACGAAAATGCATTCGTCCGAAAACAAATGCACATGTCTAATAAAAACCAGGTGATACAGTTCCTTTAAGTGTATGAAGGCTATAGGCTGGGTATTTATGTGAAGAAAAGGTGGCAACCCTATGTGTTAGTGATGTGTTTGTAGTTATTTTCTTGACATGTAGCCTTAGCTGCTCTTTACATATTTATTTTCCTTATTTTATTGTAGCATGGAAAGTTCTTGATCTCTCTGATTTCAGAAAAAGCTCATTTGGTCCTGCACAATGCATAGTTAAATCTTTGAAAATGTCACAATACATTTGGCAGGGCCAGCTTTGTTCTCCTTCCAGGATAAATTCACCATGCGTGGCCCTTTTTTAATACAGTTGCCAACACCAGCATGTTTCACATCAGGCATATAATATAATACTTTAATATAATACATATAAGTAAAAAACACTTTATAAATAAATATATAATAATATACAAATAGACAGAATCCAAATAATTATGTATTTATGTTGTTGTACTACATTTGTTTTCTTCTGATGTTTTAGACATTCTCCGATCAGAGATTCAAGGGCCTTCTCAATAAAGGGAGAATTGCAGGGAATTTCAAGCTTATGACCAAAATAGCTGAGTTGTAAAAATGTTCCCATTCAGTTGCATTGGAGAATTTTTCCAAATAGGTCACTTTGGCCTAAACTTTGAAAATCTCAATCCCGTGTAACTCTCTATTTATTGAGTAGACCATTATGTAATTTCTGGCCTGTTTATGGCAACTTTGTTTTGCTTTTCAAATCTGTGACTAGTAAAGGCACAACAATTAAAATGATCAAAACAGTGTTGATTTGCTTGTTTAGTTCAGGGTTATCCGGCTGATCTGCCTTTCCCCCTTCTTTTTATTTGCATGTAGGGGGGCGCGGAGTCGAAGAAGTAGCCTGTACCAGCAACATCAGCACAGACTGCTTGCTCCTTCCTGTCCTGCTGCACTTGATGATCTGAGCGCTTGGTGTCACTTGCAAAGGTTGCTTGGTGGTCCGCAGCAGGAGGAGCAAGGGCTTAGTGCTGGTCACTGAGGTAAGTCCTGAGTGCCATACTAGGTGCTGGTGGCAAGTCCTGTGTGCCAAAATAGGTGCTGGGGACAAGTCATGAGTGTCAATCTTGGTGCTGGGGGCAAGGCCTGAGTGCCAAAGTTAGTCCTGGGAGCAAGTCCTGAATGCAAAACAAGGTTGTTGGGGCAAGTCCTGAGTGCCAGCCTAAGTCCTGCGGTGCTGAGATTAGACCTGTGACTGTGTTCTGGATGCTGGGGTAAATTCTGGGTGCATTCAAATCCTGGGTGCAATGTGGGTGCAGAGGAAGGAAATAAAACCAAAAAATGCATTTTGTCAATAAAAGTTTGGAGACATGACTTAGTTACTAAAAATATTACTGATATAGAACTGATATCCATTATATGACATTAATTCACTTTGTTTGCACATGACTATCAGTATATAATCATAATACATAGTAACTTCACTTGAACCCTGTTAGTGGATAACAAAATGCTTCATATGCTTAAACAAATTATAGATTGTTGAAATCAAAGAACATTTCATGAGTTTTGCCTCAAGGCTCATATGTTTTGAGCTTTCATTTCATTTACAACCCTCTGCTAACCTTAGACATGATGTCATTATATTTAGCGTAAAAACTACTACTGCTTTCTCTGTATATTTCACTTAACTAGTCATCTGGGTACAAAATTAATTACACACATACACTAGATTGTGATGCTGATATCTAATTAAACTAGTACAGGTTCTTATTAATTTATTACGCAAAGTTTGTTAACTGCGTCTATAAATTCAGTCCACAAAAATGTACTTAATTCCAGAACCATAAGCTCAAGTCATAATACAATGTACATTTTAAATGTAAAAGCACCTTAAAACTTGTTATGAGCTGGCATTAAATATCCTAAAAACCGCAGGCACCCTATCATTAATAAAATGTGCCATGTTACTGAATAAGAGTTTGCATGTTAAACGTGCTGGTGAATTAAAAAATCACATTGGAATCCAGTGAGGTCACAGCGGTTAAAATCTGTCTGCAATGTGTTGGAATGTCAACTTGGGACCACATTAGTTATTAAAGGACCTCTTTTAAAACATAAGGCAAAAAAAAAAAAAAAAATTGTAATAATAATTAATGAAAGTACAGCATGGATTTGTCAGAAAACAGATTTTAACGGTAAGCGTATGTTGTTCCTTTGATTTTCTTGTAAGGTGTATATTTTTAGATGAAACACTGAAGATTGGGCTGACTACACTTACAAGACTGTACGTAGTTCACGTTCGTGCCGTTAATATTGTCAGTTTTCCTTAATGTTTTTATCTTCAGTAGAGAAAAGGTCATGCTTTTAAAAGTTTCAAATTGTTTTGATACAAATCAATATAGTGAAGGTCAGGCTATCCACAAAACATATTTGAATGTTTTATTTATCGGACTCAAAGCTTACAAATCACACACTTGGGAGGAGGAAAAAAAAATATGAACTCAATTTCAGGCTTCTTAGAATGAACAGATTATAGAATAAAAAATTTTTTTAAAAAATATTTTTCTCCTATGCAAACTAAGACCAGTGTAAAGATCATATTATAATTACTACTCATATTAGTAATAACAATAGTAATTTAATGAACAATAATAGTCATAGTGTCCCTAGAGTACGTAATATTTGATTTTAAACTTTGTGGCAAAAATAGAAAATTCAAGTCTAATTTGTAGTTTGGTATTCCTAAACATATGCTGGTGTTAGAGTCATATTAATGTGTTTCAATGTATTCCATCTTAAATAATTCCTTTGCACATGATTATTTTTAAGCCTTTGATAGTCACAAGGAAAATGTCAGTGCGGTATTTTTAGATTTGCTAAAGGCCAGAACACTCAAAAGGAATCCTCTTATGTCTGACAGGTATGAGAACAACAGAGAGTTCTTGGTTAATATATATATATATATATATATATATATATATTCGCTCACACACTCATCTGTCTATATTACAAAAGTGTGTTCAGCAGAGGAGTAGGAGTTGAGGTATGTTTGAGATCACTCCTCCCCTCGGCTGCAATGATTGCACAATAATTGACTAGTAAATAGGGATGTACAGCTTCAATGCACATTTACCTATGTTTAAGTTAGGTGTTTACCAGCAACCTCTGTATTGGTCTGGATGTCTGGTATGGATACATTTTTAAAAATGTTTTCAATAAAGGACTGTATTGATTTTACCACATCTATTCTGTTGAGCTGGCTCTCATTACATTTATTTTGGACTTATCTGGTATGCCGCTGACTGCGTGCTCCCCAGTCTGCTTCCATACTGGATATAGCTGTTAAGTCAGCAAGGAATAGTGCATGTAGCTGCTCCCTTTATTTGTACATACACACACTCACACACATCTGTCTATATTACATACATATTTAACTGCATATCCCATATATATAGAAAACATTTTTTACCATATTAAAAGGCAAGAGATTTACCTTTAAAACAATTGGGATGACACCAACACGCAGCGCTCTGACAGTTTCAGCGCGAAGGATGGAGCAGTCACTCCTTGCGCCCATTAATATGCGCCCACTGTACGTGACAATGAGATGCGGTTACCGTTGTCAACTCAGGCCGCACCTTGATGACCAGCAGGCCACATGTTGGATGCCCCGCACTGAGACTACAAAGTCTTATTGTAATATTGTGACCAAAGCACACAAGAATGTTATGAAATTAATAAAGTATTTATTTTGCCCTCATTTAATCTAAAAATAAAGACATATCAATTTACTAAACAACATTCATGAATATATATTGTCTATACATTAATGTTTCACATTTATACTCTTGAATTCTTTATCCACCATCAGCATAGGGTCATCTCTACCCTCCCAAATCCTGGTTTATTTATTTCAACTGTCCATTCCAAGAATACAATACTTACCATTCATAGGTACCCTAATTTACCTTTGTGTCTTTCCTTGGTGTATTCAAGGTATTTTAATCTAAGTTTCTGTCAATAAAATTGCCCTCAAGTAATATATATCAGTTAAAAGGTTAGGCCTATTTACCAGCGGATGGTGTAGGGAAATCTTTAAATTCACCCATTTCCATAATAAAAGCAGGTAGAATACTCTCATATTTATTGCAACTTCAGGCCAAAGTGATTAAGAGCTATCTTCAGAAGAACAAGGAGTCCTTGAAGTAATGGTACGGCACCTACAGAGTCCTGATCTAAACATCATCCAATCTGTCTGGGATTACATGAAAAGAGAGAAGCAACTGAGGCTGCCTAAATCTCCAGATGTACTGTGGTTAGTTCTCCAAGATGTGTGGATTAACTTACCTGCCGAGTTCCTATATATTACTGTGTGCAAGTGATACTGCTTTGAAGGCACATGGTGGTCACACCAAATATTGATTTGATTTCATTTTTTTTATATTCACTTTGCATTTTGTTAAATGATAGAAATATTAACATTAATAAAAAAAAATTAACGCATTCTTACTTTATGCACAGTACAGTATATATGGGCATGTTATCAAACGTTACTATCAGTTGTATTTTGTCACTTCTCAATCTGTTTTTAAGGATCTAATTTAAGGATTTAAATTAAAGGTAAAAAGTGCACTTGGCGTACAGTATTTCTACCCACACGCCATCCTGAATGAATTGACCCCTGATTGCCCTGGCCTATAATTGGGAAAATCTATGGACTTCTTGGAAGACTCAACATAAAAATCACCACTTTAAAAACGTGTTGAAAAAATTCTCATGTGAGAAAAATCCAACATCCAGTAAGCATGTAAGATTAAAAACACAGTCTTACAAACTACAAAGTAACAAAGCTGCTGATTTCCACAAATGCTGAGAAGTTCCACACAGAAACCACAATTAAAAAGAAGAAAGTGGAGAATGAATGGCAGTGTAACCCACATTAACAGCAGTGAGACAACATTATTAAGATACATTTGACTAACTTTAACACTATTAACACAAACTGTTTAAAATGGCATCTTTAACATTTGATAATAAGACTTAATACAAAATGTGGCAGTGAAGAAATGATTGACACAATTAATGAAATGAAGGTAACATATAAATTCACACTTAGTATATCAATGTTATGGAATGTGTTTTGTCATGCATTTGAACCAAATGTCTCTGGATGCAACCCCATAATAAATGGGCAAATGACTGGCTAAGTGACCCTATTCCCCCTAACTAAATATTGGGCTGTGCCCCCATGACTCCCCCAAAACATTGGTATTAAATGGGGCCAGTGGCTGGCCAAATGCCCCTAAAATAGATAAATTCCCCCATGAGGCTAGGGGCCGCCAAAGTTCCCCTTGTCACATTAAATACATAAAATAAATGTAATTTCATGTATTTGCTCAAAAAGGAATGAGTCAATAAAAATGAAGAAAACTGCAACAACAAACTCCTCTGTTTGAGGGGGTAAATTAATGGGTAAAAATGTAGAATTTTTTGCCTATTCATTTTAACCGGTCCTCATTTAATCCCAGTTTCTGTAACATTGTTTTACAGGTCCCGTAATTATTAATGGCGTTAGCAGCGGGCCTTGGATCAACAAGGCTGGTCAATTTATCGCTAACTCCTGTTTTTCTTTTACCATATGACATGAATCTAGGCCAATATAAAAAAAAACTATGGCACTAGTAAAGGTAATATTAATTTGGTAGATCTTCTTAAAAAGGCAACGTTTTTTATGTAGATCATTCCTCAAGCCTGAGAAGAGTACATGGAATCTACAATAGCAGGCAAAAGTTTGAGTACAGTCACTGAAGAATAGGTATACATAAATAGGTTATATTTTATAATTTACAATGGTTTATAGCAGTGTTGTGTTATTATTATTATGATGGCCCACATGCAGAATCTTTGGTCGGGGCCAGAGATTATTAATTTAATGAGGTAAAACATATGGGCTTTTCAGCCATGATAGGGCAGCACAAAAAACCTTGGGGCCACATGTGACCCGTGGATCTCCCTGAACAATGGTTTATATTACCTAAAAAATCAACCAAGTCTCCACATACACAATTGATAAATTTGGTTGACTTGGGCACCAGTCTAAAATCCTCTTACTTCACTTAAAAAATTTTTTTTTTTTAATTCTGTGCAATTTATTTATAACTACCGTATTTTCCGGCGTATAAGAAGACTGGGCGTAGAAGACGACCCCCCAACTAAGTCATCTTATAAGCCGGAAAAATCGCACCTAAATTTTAACCTTTTAGGTTAAAATATAGAGTTTTCCACCCTCCTGCCCCTTTCCCCAATCCCCAATCCCCAGGACTTACCTATTTTCTGCTATGTCTCCCTCTGTTAAGCCGGTCCGTGGCTGTGAGGGAAGCGTTGTGAGCTCCCCTCCAGCGGCGCGGTCAATAAAGTTTTGTTTAAAAACAAAGTTTAAACAGACTTTATTGAAGCCGCGCGGACTGAGGGGAGCTCACAACGCTTCCCTCACAGCCACGGACCGGCTTAACAGCGCGAGCGGAGACAGAGCAGAAAATAGGTGAGTAAATCCCAGTACCTGGGGTATAAGACAGCTCCCCAACTTTTGAGAAGATTTTCAGGGGTTAAAAAGACGTCTTATACGCCGGAAAATACGGTAACAGTGTACATAAATATACTGGAATATAACTTGTTATAAACAGGTTTATACAGTTATACTATACTAACTATACTATTACAATTTATAATGTAGTTATGTTAGTATATTTAATTTATTATTGCTATGTTTAATGTATAATTGCAAGTTTTAGTTACTTTTTAAAAGTTGAAGATCAAATATTAAACATTTGTGGGATGGGTGTTGAACATCTCTCAAGTCCTGACAAAGTTAAAGTGACCTAGATCTAACACATTATGACTTAGATCTGATATGACATATTTGTTTTTGTTTTCCTCAAGTTACTTAAATTAAAATAGTGAAAGCATAGAGAGAGAGAGTAAAATCCACTCACTGCTGTCAAATACCAGTATATGACATCAACTAAGAGATTATGCACATCTGATATATGAAAATTATGTTTAAGCTAACATCAGAGAATTAATAAGGGAAATGCTTAAAATTCCTGAAGTTATTTATTATGTCCTCAAGCTCCATTCCAATGGCTGTTGATTTAAAAGAGATGGGGCCAATGCAATCCCAGATTCACAAACCCTCATCTGGTGGTCTGTTTCTAATGCCTCTTAGACATATTACTTTGTCACTTAGTTACTTTTGAACTAGATGGAATCTACAGTACCAGTCAAAAGCTTGCTCATTGTTTATTTCAAAAGTGACAATGTTTGACATTATATAACTTTTGGATAATTCACATAACATGTCTTCACATACTCATACAAGCTTCAGACTGCTATTTAAATCTCTTGACTATATTACTGGCTATGTCTAATAGTTTATGACTGTCTCACTAGGCTTTTTGATACAGGAGACCTTCAATCAGAGACTGGTGTTTTTCCTTAATTTTTTTTCCATAATAACAATCACCCCTTAGGAATGAAGTCCTTAAATAGGCCGGTGCATTGTGTACTACAAGGGAACTCTCTTTAGCTCCACAGGAGACTGGTGTGTTAATAACTTCATGAACAGATTAAGATACAAGTATATCCTTACATGTATTCGCAGATTAAAGTGCACCAGGATATATAAATATGTATTTCCAGCTCTTTAACCCCTCAGGACATGGAACGTATGCAGAACCGTCAGGCTGTAGACTTTGCAGTTTAACATTTGGTATTTACAGTATGCTATGTGTAAAGTACCTTATACTTGCTGTCTGTGGTTGTATGTTAATTTGAAAATTGGAGTAGATCACAATCTCAGAATTGTCTATGTGAGCTTTCCATGGACTAATCCTAACAATACAGAAAAAATAAGAGTGGCAAGATCCATAAACAACACACAAATAATTCAAGACAAAACCCAGGTCTGTCTCTTTCAAGACAAACCACCGAATATAGTAAACTGGGAGTATTTAATGTTATCTAATGCAACACAATCGAAAAAATTGCACATTTATTGAAATAGAACTCACACATAAAATATGCAAGAGAGACATGCTTTATGTAGTATATATTGTGGTCTGTGGTTCGCGAGTCACCATACTTTTGGATACACCATATATGTCTTGCTTGGCTGGGATGAGCAACCTGGGAGTTAGCATTTAAACAAGCATTGGTTGTCTGTTTTGAAAGAGACTTTCAATCCTGGGTATGTTAATTTGAGCACCATGAGGTCTAATATATAGTTAGGAAGCAGGCAGCTGTCTGGCCGGCGACCAAAAGCAAGGGTCTCTCGCTGCTAGCGCAGAGAGAGAGCCTCGTTTTTGCATGGGATCAGCAGGGGGGATCCTAACTATGTCCTCCCTGCTGATTTCATGCAAAAACGAGGGTCTCTCTGTGTCAGCAGCGAGAGACCCTCGCTTTCGGATGTCAGAGCGGGGTGAGCTTGTCAGCACACGACAACCAGGAACTGCTGAGTCTCGCATGTAAGACATAGCAGTTAGTAAACCCACATGTAACTATTAAGATACACGTCGGGTTTACTTAAATGTCCCCATGTTTTGTTTAACCCTTGCTTCCTTCAAGGAAGCAAGGGTTAAACAATGTTTAATGCTCCTTTAACAGTGAAGACTGATGTATGTATTCTTAATTTCAGAAGATTAGCTGGAGCTTGTGGCTGGTGAATGCTGGATGAGTGGAACAGTTTGTTCCAATCACAGATATCATGTCGTATAGTGCAGATTAACATGCATATCAACTGCAGCACAGACCGCCTGGTCAACTGTCTACATTCACAAGCAGTGTAAAGAAGACTTTCAAGTAACCAGCTTGCTTGTAACTTAGTGTCACGTCAAACGTCTTGACTGGGGATCGATTACCTGAATGGCCACAGCCATTCATGGGTTATTGAGTAAATCTAAATTCTTAGACCATGTCAACTCAAGGTGTCAACTGACATAGGTTCTATCTTATCAGGTTGCTATCTTCCCTAAGAAGGAGTCTGCAGGAGGACTTGACAAACAAATTCCTGAATTAAATGCACAGTTATATATGTATGCTGACTTAAAACATTATAATTGCACTGTGAGATATCTACATTTTTTAACTTCCTGTAATGGGACTGTATCATGAAACGCAGGACCATTGTACTTTGTAGTGCCCCATTAAAAGAGAAACAAAATAACAAAGTTGAATTAATTTAAACCGTAAGTGTAACGCACGGTGTCCAGGATGGTAAGGGACCTTGAGCTCCTGAGATCAGGAGCTACAGTGCATGGTGGAGACACAGGACCTGGTGCTGGGTAACTGCAATCGCATGGAGGTTTGGGACCCCAAGTATTTGCAGCCACAACCAGGCCCTGTGAAGCAGCTGCTGTATCCAGGTCCCAGGGCTAGAGAGGTAATTATAAGTGATAGCCAAGCAGAGCTAAAACAGAAAAGTAACTAAAGAAGAACAGAACAGAAATACAGAGTGCAGATCTACAGGACAGAGGCAAGACATGAGCAAGATAAAACAGAAACCAAGTAAGGATAAACAGTACAAGGCAAGACAAGACACAGGGTTGCAGAATAATAACATAAGAATACTGCAGGTATCAGGACTAAGGAACACAAGAGACACATACAAAGGAATAAATATCAATATATATAATATGTGGTTTAAATAGTAAACTGACAAGGCCGAGGGAATCAGAAAACCTGGAATGGAACAATCACAGACAAAGGAAAACCAGAAATGGAACAGAGCAAAGAACAGAGAAAACATAGAAACTGGGTACAAGAGCGAGGTAAAACAGAGACAGAACAGGCTGAAAACTGACAAAGGATTACATTTAAAGGGACAGGACAGGTCATCCCAATGAAGGGACTGTAGGACAAGGCATTCCACTGAAGGAACTCAGGACATTCCACTGAAGGAACTCTAGGACAGGATATTCAACTGAAGGAACTCTAGGACAGGGCATTCCACTGAAGAAACTCAAGACAAGGCATTCCACTGAAGGAATTCAGACAGGGCATTCCACTGAAGGAACTCAAGACAGGGCATTCCACTGAAGGAACTCAAGACAGGAGCCGCTCTGGGGCCAGCTGGGCAGGAGCCAGACAATAGCCAGACTCAGGCAGGTACCATTCATGGCTAGGCTTCGGCAGGTACCGAACTAGCTAGATTTAGGCAGGTGCCAATCGGGGTTAGACTTGGCAGGTACCGGACTATTGCTAGGATTAGGTAGGTGCTGCTCTATAGCCAGACTTATGGCTAGGCAAAGGCATGTGCCGCTATGGGGCCAGGCTACGCTGGAGCCACTAAGGACAGAGACTAGGGAAATTCCACAACTGTGGCCTGAAACTAGGATATACCACCATGTGGCCAGGACTGAAATATGCCACCATGTGGCCGGGACTAAGACAATCAGAACACAAGGAAAACAGAACAGAAAAAAACCCAGGAACAAGAATAACAAAGAAGCAGAAAAGAATAGCAAAATGCAGCAAGAAGACTGAAAACCCCTGGCTACAGCTTGGATGAGTCTGAATACAGGTTGACTCGTGACAGTAAGTCTTGCATATTTGAAAGAATTACAATTTATTGGGAGGTTTTATAAGTCATGCCAAGTCATATCAACTACAACAATATTTAAGTCTGCAAAAAAATATTTATGTTTCATTGAAAGATTGCAAATGTTGGCATTCTAAATAGAACTACTTTAATGAAAGAATACAAATAAAGCTACTTATTGAGCTCTCTTTTTTCTGTATAGCACTGTCGGTGGGGGGGGGGGGTGAAACGCAGAGAATAAAAAATGCTGAACATGTATCTAAACATTGTCCTCTCAGAATTGCAAGCGAATGCATACAATACAATATACATATGTTTTAAATCATTCTCCTGTTTATACCATCACCTATGGCTTGATATGCAAATTAACTAATATTCAATGGGACATGTGTAATTTGTGTATAAAGGTGATGGCATAAGCAGGAGACTCTACAGACACATTTAAAACATATATTTCTCTTATTCTGGGCATTTACATGCAATTTTGCTAACATAATGTATAGATCATGTTTCATCATTGTTCATTGTCAACATTCACTGTATAAGCAATGTTAAGGTTGACAGGTTGAGTCCCTTTAAGAGTGTTGGTGGACCTTTTAGAATTACCCATGGATAATGAAACATTATGAGCACATATGTACATGCATAGTTTTGTTATTTGAAACCATTAATGGAGCAATCAAATATTTGCATTTACTCTTACTTATCATGGGAATGTTAGAGAAAAGTAATTCAGGTATATTAATCCCAAATGCCTGTGTTTGTTTGAAACAATAGTAGCGATATATTGCTGTATTTTTTTATTTCCAGTCATTTAAAAAAACAAAAAATAATTATAATCTTAAAAGTTGATCTAAACTTGAATCTAAAAAATAGTGAACACTGAATGATTGTATGAAAATGAACAATACGTTGAGCAAAAACACAATCCAATAAATATCAACATTTATTATTAACACTTGATATTTGAGGGAGCTATTCAACTCCAGAGCTGGGTTGACCTGTTGAGGAATCCTTCAAGCAAATATGGCATAGTGGCATAAAGTTTATGTATGCACTATATGAAATATTTATAAATATAAATATATATGTAAATTATAAATATCATAAAAACTTGCAGGGCATTTAGGGTTGTCTCAAGGGGAGTGCTGGCAAGGAAGATGGGGCAATTGCCCATGGGACCACTCTTCTTAATACACCAGGACTACACTAAAACAGATGTTTGTAGGCTAAGCAGCCATCCTCCTGATGATGCTGTGGATGGTATCAACAGGATAAAAAGCCCTGAGATGGTTTCCATTTTCTGACCTTCAATGCAGACCATGTAAACATGCACATGTGATAGGGGAGTGCCCTGATGTCTCCAACTTTACAATCTTCCCCTCCTGTCATATACAACATATACATGTCTTCCAACTGTCCCACTTTTGGAATGCAGTCCTGCTGAGACACCGAGCACTACCTTTGTCCCGTTTTTTTTTTTTTTAGATCTCAGACGGACAAAGGGACTTTGGTCCACAATCCTGAGGTAAAAATGAAGGACTCCAGAGACTGGTTACTGCTCATGTCCATCGTATTGTGCATGTGCAGTAGTGCTGACACTCAACTTCCCAAGATCTGCACATTGCATCCCAATTTCCTGGGGTTAAAGAGAATAGAGGTATGTATTTATGGATGAGAGGCAAATAAGGGTTGATAAAAGGCCAGTGGAGAATGGTAAAAATGCATTGGGGGCACACCCACTGCTCTATCTGTCTATCTAGCCATCTGTCTTGTCTATTTATCTATTGCTGTAACTTTTCTATCAGCATACCTGTCGTATCTGTCTACCAATGTCTCATTCTGATAATAATAGGAGGTAAAGTAGCACTATGGCCCACAAAAAAGTTTTTACCTTCCGGCACCCCTTAAATGGCTATCTCTTATTAATTGAAACTTTGCCAACCTATAGCTTAAGCAGTATGATTTGATGCAATAATGGACCAATGTACTACACTAGCTGCCATAGGTATAAGTTAAGTTTAGGCTTTGTATGGTAGATTGTAGCTAATTTGTATTTTGATGTCAATTTGCTTAGTACCAGGCACATATTCACTATGTTTCTATGTGCTTCATTATAACTGAAAGTTGGTATACAGTTAGGAAATGGTGGGAGGTAGAAACATGGTTTTCTAAAAATCAACCTGGTCAGCCGGAACCTGCTCATCTCTACTCAGAACAAGTTTAAGACCCACTATCCATCATGTAATTTACTTACCTGATGCATGGGCTTTTGGAAGAGAATTAATGCTTTATGGACAGGATTGTTCTGTGTTGCTTTTACAACATGATCACTGAAAGCATTTACATACGATTAGCATATTATCAACCTTATAGATATTCAGTTTTACCATAACCAATATTCTTGTAAAGCATAACATTTAAACACATTTTCAGAGCTTCAGAGATGTAATTCAAAGAAAATAATCTAAATAGTAATAGAAAAAGGAGGTCATTCAGGCCTAAGTTTTTGTAAAACAGTCCTTGATTAATGTGACAATGATTTGCTTGGTAGCTGTTATCAGTCAACACATGTGCTTGGGGGAAAATCCTCTCATTAACAATATTCTAAAGACTTGCTTTCTTTGTTATGTGCATGCATACATTTACCGTATCTTACAGAATGATACTAGTGTTATTTTCACTTGATTATATTTGTCAATCCCCATTCCATGCATCACATTTTGATATTGCAGTCACTCCTAACAACACCAGTGGATGTTGTTCCAGACTGATTTGCATAATATAACGTAACACAAGGTTGCCAAAAGTAAACTTGCAGTGGAATTTCGGAAAAGAAAATTTAATATTTAACGGCTGCAACAATTAACCATTTTATGTTAAAAATAAAATTGAAATATTAATCTTAGTTGATTCTATTTTATTGTACACAGTAGTTGGGGTATTGGCTCTTTGTGAAAGGTGTCCTCTATAAAACATTTAAATATTTAATTTATTTTAAATTTAATAGATCAATTATTTGTTCCCTCATAATTTAAATACATACAGTTATATGGAAAGTATGACAAAAGTTGCAAGCATAGTTAATATTAATATAAGCAGGGGGGGGTAGCTAATGTTTTTTTTTTTTAAATGCATCTCCATGTTATTGCTAGGCAACGGTTCTGGGGAAGATGACTCCTGTTGACAACTGAAGCTGAAGTCGGGCCTATTGCTAAATTGCTTCAGGTGTAGGGGTTTTCATATTTTTATTTTTATTTTATATTTCATTTTATATTTTACAAATATGACATTTATATCACAACACCCTAAACATGAACTCATGCCAATAAGCTCATTATTGATTAAAGAAATCACTTAGTGTCAAAACCTTTGAAAACCGACTAAAAATATTTATATATATTATTCAATTAAAGATGCCTAGCTTGAAAATAAACTGGATTTAATGATCAGAGGAGGAAAAAAAATATTTTAGATCTTAAAATATACTTAAATTGTCCTTCTCAA
Source organism: Pelodytes ibericus (assembly GCA_036172795.1). NCBI lineage: Eukaryota > Metazoa > Chordata > Amphibia > Anura > Pelodytidae > Pelodytes > Pelodytes ibericus. The sequence continues at coordinate 128,974,775 of CM069859.1, forward strand.
TATTAAACCTATTCGGTATTAAATCGATTCGTTGCTGTTCATATAGAGACTCTTCCCAATTCAGACGTAGCCTGTGTATTATTATTTCAATGTAAAAGGAAAGTAAAATAAATATTGTGTGCTTAGAATTTGGTATGTTCCATTATAATAGGTACATTGCTTAATTTATCTAAAAAGATTGACTTCCCAAATTGGTCTGTTATAAGCTTTGTTTAAAATTCATTGTCATACTATAATAAATCATGAACTAATGGAAGTTAGATCATGATTTATTTTTGTTTCACAATGAACTTTACATGGGGTAAAAAACAGGATAGGAGAGGTCATAATAGAAAACCCCCTCAAATTGTGATTTTAAATATGCTTATATATTATAAATATAATAAGCAATAACATGGAGATGTTAAATATGGTATTATGCATATATCTTAATTCAGTGTATTTGTACATAATATATATATTTTTTTATACAAAAAATATTCAGAGAATATTTCACAACTACAGTTGAGGAAAAAGTAAAAACAAAGAAAAGGCATTTCAGCATTTAAAAAAAAAAAATATTATGTACGTGCAGACAACATAGGGAAAGTAGCAGACTAAAATTTAAATGAGACTAGTAATAATAATATTTTCACCATTTCTTATCTGTAGGAAGAGAAAACTCCATGTGCATTGGAAATATTTCTATAGCATTGTAATGGCAACCCCTGCTGACTGATCATGTGAATAGCATAGAAAAACCAATGAATATATATTGCTTAATGTATCCTTATTTTATTACAAAGAAATGTTAACTAAGGCTCATAATACATCAGTTAAGAGAATAAAGAAGGGAAAAGAGGGGATCCAGGTTTTTACAATTGAAAATATAAGTTAACCTATGTATTCAGTGTGCTGGCAATCTTGCTATATTATAAGTTATCTGCTGCGGACTACAACAACCATCAGGCACAGCTAGCAGGCACCAGCCCAATATTAAAGTTTAGAAATGATTCATTTAAAACCATTAAATATTTTTCTTAGTATGTAAGCAGATAGGTTGGTCAGAATGCCCTTTAGCATCTGTGCCCATTGTTTCCCACACTGTTTCTCATGTTCAAATATTTTTGGGCTATACTCAATATACAGTATTCTTGAGGGTTTGTTAATTAAGCAAACTTGCTTATCCCAGGTGAGTTATTTAAACATGGCCATGTGTTAATTAATGGGGTCCATAATATAATATATATTATAATGACAGAGAGGAAAACTACTTTTAAACAACCACATATCAAAATGGAAATATTGGCTCTTGTTTTGAACTAGGAAAATCCCTGGTCCTTAACGGGTTAATAAGTAAGTCCCATATAATAACAAATGAATAGCTACCCCAGTGTTAGTAAAAAATCACTTTTCAAGACTATATTGCTAAAGGGGAAAAAAGGAGAGAAACAAACTGAAAATGTATCCATACTTATTGTAATTTTCCTTTCCTGGCTTGTCCCCATGGCAGCATTACTAAATAGGACCCTATATCAGGAAAATCCTCAGTCTAAGTTATTAGTCAAAAGTAAACAAAGAAGAAGAAATGGAGTGAAATAATAATAATGCTTGATTCAGTCAAGCCAGGAAAATAAATGGTAAGTATGGAGACAAAGAAGAAGGGGAAAAAAAAAAAAGCCTTTTTTTCAATTATATTTTATTAAAAATAAAAAAAAACAGTTTACATGTAGAGAAATGTTTACAAAAAAAGTTTTATTTCCTATAATGATTTCTTATACTTAGGCCTTAGGCTTTCCCTCCCACTAAATTAAGATCGATAGTTTGGGGGTTAGTCATATTATTAGTGTCGTCTTCCTCAAGCAAATACAGTGTGTTAATTATCCTCCTCCATACACTTAGCATCAGGAAAAAAGGCTGTGAGGACTTTATCGTAATGTAGGTAAGATGAAGAAACCACCTCATGATGAAACTATGCATCACAGTATCCACCATGAGCGGTTGCTAACCCCAAGAAGGTATACTGATGTTTGGTGTTAAATGTTAAGGTTTCCCCCTGTATTTGTACATGAAAGGACTGTATTCACTCACCCACACCCCCAAACTGCTTGCCAGAGATCCAAGTTCCCAGGCTCTGGTAACATTCAGGGTATTTAAACGGCACTGTGCTGATTGGCTCCACAGTTAAAGGGCAGAACTGAATCTTCTAGTGTCGTCAAGTCTTGCTCTTGACCACGCCCCCCATCAGTGATTGCTTGCTCTCCCTTTCCTCTCTCCTGATTTGTCGCCAACTAGTTTGGCACCACTTCAATTATTGTTTTGTATTGTATGTTATAAGTAATCCCATTAAGTGTCCTGTCACCCTGTACTGTGTGCTAAATTTAATCCTTTTAGAGTTACATTGTTGAATCTATGTTATCAAGATTCCGTACTGTATATATTCTATGTGTTTTTTTCAGGGGAAACATGCATTTTGCTGACTAATATTTTTAAAGGTTTACTCCGGTCTGCAAAAAAAATGGACATAACATTGGCGGAAAGTAAATTTTTTACTGGGCTGCCAGTAAAATACCGGATAGGTGACAACCCTATGACATGCATAGGTATGCCAATTGCAGACAACTATCCCATCTTCCTAATCACTGCTGTGTGTAGGTTACCATCTTCTGCTAATGAAACTGCTATTGTGCATGTTCAGTGCAGGAGGATCAGTTCATTCGAACTGGTTATCTTGCAATGTAACCAAAATCAAATATAAACAAAAGAGGACCAGAATGTTAAACGTCCAAAGATATTTCCCAAAATTATGTGTATGCAAAACAAATGAATAATGTGGCCAAAATGGGCCAAACCTCAAAGGAGTCAAAACGCGTTGTTTTAAAGTTTGACTTCTTTAGGATTCCTTAGTCCTGCTGATGACAGTGGCTTATTTAAATTTGAAAATGGATGCTGTGACATGTTCTGTGGGGCAAAATAACATGTTCTGTGGGACAAAGTGAGACTCTGGTATGCTCTGTGGGGCGCTGCTGTTCTGCTGCCCGGCACTTCTGCTGGGACTTCTATGGCTTCCGTCATAGAAGTCCCGACAGACGTGCCGGGCACCAGCGGAGAATGTCTGCACGCATTGCGGAGACATCCACTGGATGTTAGCGAGGGGGATCCAGGTCCCCTGTAGCTCTGCAGGGGACCTGTATCCCAGTCTTATAGTCAGACCTCGATAAGACGACCTCGAATATAAGATGAGGGGTCGTTTTCAGAGCATTTGCGCTGAAAAAAATCTCATCTTATATTCAAGCAAATACGGTATATAGAGATTATTTTCTGTTTCAACACATAGTGGTGTGGTCTATATATACTTATGATTGGATCACTTTGAGCACACTTATATACATTTTTTTGATTGCTTGTTTGTTTATTTGTGATTGTGTATTCTTTAGCATTGCAACTACTATATCTTTTGTACTTTATAGTTCCATGAATTACCAAACATCATCTTTAGAGCAAATATTTTAATGATGGATGTTTGTATCACAAATCATATTAGGGCATTTTTGGAGCCATGTCCATGTGAAAAAACACTTTGTAGCGAAGTTTAGAGAGCTTTACAGTTTAATTCTCCAGCTAAAAACACGAGAATTTAAATGGGTGAAGTTTGCCTATGTCTCCCGAATTCTGAGCATGCTTGATTGGGATCAGAGCACATTGGAAGCCGAAAATATCTGGTTTTCATGGAAATAAGCAGATCTGAATGCTTCGGTTTCCAAACAGCTTCAAGGATACTGATTAGCTGCATTTCGGAGATTTGTGAAACAAGACTATTTGCCCAAAGCCAATTTATTTAGCCTATTGTGTAGATGTAGTATAATAAAGTCACACATTATTCACGGTAGTGTATGGAAGCATCCCATTTAAGAAGAAAGCATGATAAAAAAAAACGTGCAAGACAGTACTGAATAAAGTTCAGACCTGTGGTACAAATGTTCCATATATTTATGAGTTAAGAGTGTATGCCTAAATGAACTGTAACCATACATATTTTAGCATGAAAAAAACAGACATACTTTATGTAGCATGCTTAGCTGGAGTGAACATTTACCTTCTTGTAAACTACCATGGCTCTATTTTCTAAAAATAGTCCTCAAAAGTCTTTATAGAAAGATTTATCTGGAAAAATACCTTGAGATTTCTGATATACGTATGTCCTATAGTAAGGATTCCAATTCTCACTACTGCCAGCAATGTGCCATGTAATCCCTAAGGCTAAATGGGTCATGGCACACAAAATGCTAGATACATATTCCTTTGTAATTTCAAATATATTGTAATCTTGACATATATTTTATTTATAACTGTCCAACAATCATGAGTTAATTGCTTAAAAGGTTGTTCATATATATATATATTAAGATCTTTTCCAAAATACTTTGTAAATGTCATCTGAATGACATTAAGGACAAAAATACATATAAGTTAAGACAAAATCTATAGGTGGCAAATATCTGTAAAATTAAGAGTCCCTCAATGTGAACAATTTACTTACTTCTTTTACCAGCAAGTGAGGCAGCTAAATGCTGGAAATTGCATTTTATCAACACCTAGAAATACAGGAATTTATATAAGGCCTATTAAATGCATTGGCTACTGTGATTTTGACTGTTTGCACATACTTTGAATATTGCAACATTAAATACTTGGCATTTTGAAGAACCCTGTCTCCTTCAAGTTACCGTATTTGCTCGATTATAAGACGACCCTGATTATAAGACGACCCCCCAAACTTTGTATATTCCTTTAGGAAAAAAACTAAAAGCCCGAATATAAGACTACCCTATAGGAAAAAAAAAGTTTAACTTGTATATATGTAAATTGCTTTTTAATATGTAATAAAAAATTGATATTATACAAATGTATTTCTTGTTTTTATTTCCTTGCGGCCTCTCTCCCTCCCCCCTCCAGTGTGGTCTCTCTCTCTATCTCCCCCCTCCCTCCCCTAGTCTCTCTCTCTCTCTATCCCCCCTCTCTCTCTCTCCCCATCCCCCCTCTCTCTCCCCATCCCCCCCTCTCTCTCTCTATCTCCCCCTCTCTCTATCCCCCCCTCTCTCTCTCTCTATCCCCCCCCTCTCTCTCTCTCTATCCCCCCCCCCCTCTCTCTCTATCCCCCCCCCTCTCTCTCTCCCTATCCCCCCCCCCTTTCTCTGGTGGCTAGTGGGGGCAGCTGGGGGATGTCTGCACTATACGTGCAGATATCCTCCATGCTGCCCGACACCTCCGTCTATTATGACGGACAGCTGGTCCGTCATAATAGACGGAGGTGTCGGGCAGCATGGAGGATATCTGCACGTATAGTGCAGACATCCCCCAGCTGCCCGCTTTTCCCTGGTGTCTAGTGGGGAAGCAGAGGAAGTCTGCGCGACGAGCGCAGACCTCCCCTGCTGCCGCCCGGCACGCTCGCCGGGACTTCTGTGACGAAAGCGGAAGTACCCGGCTTCTTCACAGAAGCCCCGGCGGTCGTGCCGGGCGGAAGCAGGGGAGTCTGCGCTCGTTGCGCAGACATCCACTGCTGCTAGAGAGGGGGATCCAGGTCCCCTGCAGCTCTGCTGGGGACCTGGATCCATGTCTTATAATCTGACCTCAATTTGAGGTCAGATTATAAGAGACCTCGATTATAAGACGAGGGGGATTTTTCAGAGCAAAATACTTTTTGTTTGGGCATATTTTGCACCTTCACTTGTGAATGCACAAATATTATTATCACTGGTTCACACCAATTGTTTGAACATACAACTATTTTATCTCCTCGTGTTATATTGTGCTATCCTGTTTGATTATATTTTGATTCATATAAGGGCAAAAATAACTAAACAAAATGCACACCGTGCCTGTGCTGACCCTATTTAACCTGCCACCATCTTCTTAACCCCTTCCCGATGCTAGGATGTACTATGCCGTCCTGATTTTACGGTGCCTAAAAAACGCTAGGACTGCATAGTACATCCAGCATTAAACAGCTCATCGCAGCTTCCCAGTTTGAGTGGCCTCAGTCTGACAGCGAAAATGAAGCCATTGCTCAAAGCTAGCACCGGCTATATTTCAATAAATCGCGCTGTGCCCGAACTTCTGGGTTTGTGCACTCCTCCGTGACGTCACACGTCACGTCCGGAGGTCTCTCGATTTTTTGGCAGGGACCCACAGTGTCTATTAAGACCTTGATCGGGTCTCTGCCATAGTGTTCCTGGCCACTGTTCACATTGTGATCGGTGGCCAGAAACAAATTGTGACGTGTTGGTGCTTGCGTCGTCTGGGACACAAGCACCATGCATCACAAAGGAGTTAAAGGATCTCTGTCACCTAAATATTATTTATACCAGTAAAAATATGCACAAAATTTGACAGTGTGCAAAATATAAAGTGTAAAATGTAAAGACAACCTGATATGTAGTTACATAATACTGCAGAACATAGGTTCCAGGGTTTACGTACATAAAGAGGAGAGACAAAAACAATCTAATATAGTATAGTATTTTTGCATCTCCAATGAATGCAGACAAAATATATTTCATGCCCTCACATGACTAGGCAGTTGTTGAGCCTTAAAAATATGGATGTGGATTTTTTTAATGTCATAAAATGAAGATCGTCAATGATAGCTCATAATTAGAGTTGAGCGGACACCTGGATGTTCGGGTTCGACAGATTCGGCAGAACTTCGAAAAAATATCCGGGTCCGTGCTCGAACATGACCCCGAACTTGACCCCGAACCCGAACCCCATTGAAGTCAATGGGGACACAAACTTTTGGCCACTAAAATGCCTCTAAAAAAGTAATGGAAAGGGCTAGAGGGTTGCAAAAGGAAGTAAAATGTAGGTAAGAGTAGGACAAGTGCCCTGCAAGCAAATGTGGATAAGGAAACAACTTAAAATAACATAAAATACATAAAATAGTACTAGATGGAATCTTTGATTTTAGCTTTGGAAGAACATAAATCTAAAGCATGGCTGCCAGGAGGATCAACAGAATTATCCATTTGAGAGAGGGTTGGAGTGCAGGGTATTCTCTTTCAGTTTATACTAAGTGACCCATAAGTTGAGGAGGCGGTGACCGTGACCGTGGTGTAGGTGGAAGAGGCGCTGGAGAAGGAGGAGGAGGAGGTAGCCAACACTGTTTTTTATTTGGTTTTGGTTTTTTAAATTGGGGTAGCCCACAAACTATTGGGACATATAACAACAGAAAACAAAGAATAAGTGCACTTGAGTATAACAATGACTGGGTGAGGCCCGTATAAATGTCTATTCTGCACAAGGTACAGAGAAGTCTGGTGGGATCCATGCCTGGTTCATCTTAATAAACAAAGATAGACAAAGCTTTTCCACATTTCGGCCATGCTAACCCTGCCTTCTGAGGTGCTGGCGGTGCCCCAGCTGCGTTGGCGACCTCTTCCTCTGCCTTCGCCTTGTGCTTCCATTGAGCCCCCGGTGTTATTTTGGAATGCCCTCAGCAGCGTGTCTACCAGCGTGCGCTTGTAGTCGCGCATCTTACGATCACGCTCCAGTGATGGAATTAAGGACGGCACGTTGTCAGCACAGACAGGCGAGCAGCAGCAGGGTGGGAACAGACGGCCCACACTTTCTGCAGCAGCTCTGATATATCTGGTCAGTTTTTCAGGAATTTCTGCACCACCAAATTCAGCACATGCGCCAGGCAAGGGATGTTCGTCAAACCGGCTAGGCCCAGAGCTTCTACGAGATTTCACCCATTATCACACACCACCAGGCCGGGCTTGAGGCTCAGTGGCAACAACCACTCATTGATCTGTTGTTCCATGCCCGTCCACAGCTCCTGCGCGCTGTGGGGTTTTTCCCCCAAACATATGAGTTTTAAAAGAGCCTGCTGTCGTTTCCCCCTGGCTGTTCTGAAGTTGGTGGTGAAGGTGTTACGCCTACCGGATGAGGAGGTGGTAGAGGAGGTGGTAGAGGAGAAGGAAGAAGCTGAGTAGGAGGAGGAGGCAACACGAGGCAAAGAGAAATGCCCTGCAATCCTCTGTGGCGGAAGGACATGCGCCAAACTGCTATCTGCCTCAGGCCCAGCTGACACTACATTTGCCCAGTGTGCAGTTAGGGAGAAATAGCGTGGTTATTTGGACATTGCCACAGATGGTGTTGCACAGTGCAGACCTGATTTTGTCCGCCAATTGCTTGTGCAGGGTAGGGATGGCTCGCCGGGAAAAGTAGTGGCGGCTGGGAACCACGTACTGTGGGACAGCCACTGCCATCAGGTTTTTAAAACTGTCTGTCTCCAACAGACGGAATGACAGCATTTCAAAGGCCAGGAATTTGGAAATGCTGGCATTCAGGGCCAGTGTTCGTGGGTGGGTAGGGCCATACTTCCTCTTTCTCTCCAGTGTTTGGGAGATGGACAGCTGAACGCTTCCATGGGACAGTGTGGAGATGCTTGGGGACGGTGGCGGACGTTGTGGCGTTGCTGCCACTTCCTCTATTTGCTCGGTGGCAGGTGCCACTGTGACTCCAGAGCTGGAGGAAGAGGCCAAGACAACAGCAGAAGAGGAAGCAGGAGGAGCCTGAGACCTTTCTTGGGTTTTGAGATGCTTACTACACTGCAGCTCGTGCTTTGCATGTAGATGCCTGGTCATGCAGGTTGTGCTCAGGTTTAGCACGTTTATGCCTCACTTCAGGTTCTGATTGCACAGCTTGCAAACCACTCGTGTCTTGTCGTCAGCACATTGTCTAAAGAACTGCCACGCCAGGGAACTCCTTGTAGCTGGCTTTGGTGTGCTCGGACCCTGGGTGCGGTGGGCAGTAGCAGGCGTACTGTCTAGGGGACGGCCGCTACGGTTTTGCACCCTGCTCCCTCTTATGATGCACTGGTGCCTCTTTGCGACCACCGCCTCTTCCTCCAAACTGGACACGTCACTCGCATGACCTTGATTCCATGTGGGGTCTAGGACTTCATCATCCTCCACATCATCTTCCACCCACTCCTCAACCCTGCCCTCCTTGCCGGGCTGCACACTGCCGAAAGCCACAGCAGTTGGCACCTGTGTTTCGTCATCATCAGAGACGTGCTGTGGTGGTCCTCGCATGTCCACATCCTGACACATAAGTGGTTGTGCATCAGTGCACTCAATCTCTTCCACTTCTGGGGCAAGGCTAGGTTTGATGACCCCGCCAGCAGAGTCATCAAAAAGCAAAAGAGACTGCTGCATGACTTGTGGCTCAGACTGCTTAGCTGATTTGCAAGGGGGTGAGGTGAAAGACAGATGGCCATGGGCTGCAGGTGTCAACTCTGAGCTTTCAGCAGGGGACCGGGTGGGAGACAATGTGTAGGAACTGGAGGCACTGTCAGCCACCCAATCTACTATCGCCTGTACTTGTTCTGGCCTCACCATTCTAAGAGTGGCATTCGGGCCTACCAAATAACACTGAAGGTTCTGTCGCGTACTAGCACCTGAGGAAGGTGTTTCACTTGTGCGTGAAGCTGGCACAGAGAGACCACATCCCCTACTTGCAACAGGAGCTCCACCAACACCAGCAGCACCACGACCAGGGCCACGTCCCTTATTTGACGCTCTCCTCATTCTTTGCGTTCACCCACCAAAGTAACAGAGGGTTTATGTCATGCGACAATGTAACCGCCAATAGTCAACAATTTTTATTGTTTTTTTGGTTATTGGACTGCAAGAAATGCACCGCAAGACGTAAATGTACTATTTAGCACCCAAAACAATTAGAATTTTTCAAAGTGAGCTGTAAGCACAGTATTGCACTGTTTTATTTGACTCTCAGATATGAAGTGCACCGCAAGAAGCAAATGTACTATTTAGCACCCAAAACAATTAGAATTTTTCAAAGTGCACTGTAACCACAGTATTTCACTGTTTTGTTTGACTCTCAGATATGAAGTGCACCGCAAGACGCAAATGTACTATTTAGCACCCAAAACAATTAGAATTTTTCAAAGTGCGCTGTAAGCACAGTAGTTCCCTGTTCTGTTTCACTCTCAGATATGACGTGCACCGCAAGACGCAAATGTACTATTTACCACCCAAAACAATTTGAATTTTTCAAAGTGCGCTATAAGCACAGTATTGGACTCTTCTATTTGACTCTCAGATATGAAGTGCACCGCAAGACGCAAATGTACTATTTACCACCCAAAACTATTAGAATATCTCAAAGTGCGCTGTAAGCACAGTATTGGACTGTTCTATTTGACTCTCAGATATGAAGTGCACCACAAGACGCAAATGTACTATTTAACACCCAAAACAATTAGAATTTTTCAAAGTGCGCTTTAAGCATAGTATTTGACGGTTCTATTTGACTCTCAGATATGAAGTGCACCGCAAGTTGCAAATGTACTATTTACCACCCAAAACTATTAGAATTTTTCAAAGTGTGCTGTAAGCACAGTATTTGACGGTTCTATTTGACTCTCAGATATGAAGTGCACCGCAAGACGCAAATGTACTATTTACCACCCAAAACTATTAGAATTTTTCAAAGTACGCTGTAAGCACAGTATTTGACAGTTCTATTTGACTCTCAGATATGAAGTGCAGGAAGCAAATGTAATATTTAACATCAACAAATTGCAGTATTTAAAAATGCCTAGATGTTGCCCACTGAGCTAACAGAACAGGTTTAAAGTCATGTGCCTGGCACACATGCAGTTGCAAGTGCACTGCACTCTCTGTGGCACTGGGCTCAGGGTAGGGTACAAATATGTAGTATAGCACCCACTAAAATAATCACTGTAATTTGAATAATTGCTGTAGTTTGAATAATCGCTGTAGTTTACAGATTCAACACCAGAATTTTTTGTAATCTGTCCCACACAGCTGCAGCATCCTCTCCCCACACTAAGAAGAGCTCATGTGATGTGCGTGTATGTGACTCCAGCTTATACATAGAGGCTGGGTCACATGTTGCACTGGCCAATCACAGCCATGCCATTAGTAGGAATGGCTGTGATGGCTTCTAAGGGCAAACGAGTCAAACGCTTGTTGATTGGCTGCCCTGCAGCCTTTCAAAATGCGCCATTAATTTGTCGAACCCCGAAATCCAACACGGACATACAGTGGAATGTCCGTGTTCGGGTCCGGGGTCCAAAAACCGTAAAGTTCGGTACGTACCCGAACAGTGCGGTTCGGGTTCGCTCAACTCTACTCAGAATCTAAAAAATATAACAATATTTATTAGTGCAGAATACATTACCTTTAGGCAGTAAACATCAAATATCCAAAACAGGCATGGGCAACTTGGGTGGTTCACTGACAAATAAAAAAACTCTGTCTTGCAGCACCATCCCCCATATTACTACACCAGTGACACACGATGCAATGCAATAAAGACAAAACCTGTGATATTTACTTTCTAGATATACTCTGTTTAGATGGAAACACAAAGCAGCTAAAGTTTTCCCTCGATTTTCTATACCTGCAGCTCTCTTTTCTTTCTTTCATATAAATTCCTTACTGCAAACTAAACACATCACAACTTTCACAGAGATATTAAAATGTATGATATGTGTCTTTCCTTTTACATTCAAGGTGGTTGCATTGTATTTAGTACAGTTTAGGTAATTGTAATCTTTGTGCTCTGCTGTCTATCATAAGCACATATAACTTTCTCACAAAATGATGCTACTACAGACGCGATAATAAACAAATGTGTAGACAAATTGTATATGGGGTGAATATGAAAGTAATATTGATATGTAAAGTATTATAAAGCAATTTATCATGATTTTATTACAAATTGAACCAGAATGCTAATTAAATAGTACTTCACCAAACTTGTAAACATGCACTTGTTTAAAGCAAGATAGAGACTAGGGAATAGGGAAACATGTTTAGCTGCTGTGGTTGAAAACAAGATAGAGATGGGGAATAAATGGCTACATGAACAAGTGCTTCCAATCAATTTGTTTCCCTCAGCATTGGGAATACATCTGTCATTGTTTTTTTGTTTAATATGATTTGATTTGGCAATGTGTTGCCCCTTATCTAAATCTTCAGAGGTACACTAACAAACATCTTTTGTGTTTAAACCAGTTCCTATGGCTCAGCAAACATGAAGACCTTTGTTCTGACTTCCACCACTAGACGCTCTTTCATCGACTGTCAAAAACTTAACAAAGCATACCTTGCTAAACTCTTTTTTGAATATTCTTTTAATAACTTAACTGATACCCTTTTCTCTCCCAGAATCCTCTCCTGTGTGTCATTGACAGTGTGACCTTCCTTCTTACAGGCTCATCCATCATACATTGAACTTTTCACTCTTCCCCATACTTGTCTCATCCTGGCAGGGAAACCTTTGTCCAGATCCCTGTTTACCACTCACAGGGGATTCTGTATTTCTATAACTATGTATTGCAAAAGCAAAGAAGAATAGCAAAGAGAAGATTACAACTTCAGCTTTCTTTGATACTTGGTATGGATGGTCACCTTTAGAGACCATCTATCATTTTTGTTTTCACCACATTCGCTAATAAGCATGGTGGATCATCTGATCAATAGAACACGTCTAGCACATCAGCAACACAGAATAACTAATCACTGTTTCCTTTACGCTTTCCCATTGGGTAATGTGGGAAAGAAAGCATATCCTTAATGGAACGTTCACGAAAAAACCTGGAAGGTCTCATACATGCTGATAATTATGTAGCATTTACATTCACATAATAGCTGCAGAATAGCTGTTACTTCAAGAACATCACTATTAAATTAAGTATAAGCAGCATGGCCTGGATAATGTGAACATTTTAACAAAAATCGGTTTCTGATAAGATAGCAGAAATAATGCTTTCCATCAGTAAAAAAAGTATAGTGAATATATAGATGTAGTAGTATGTGGGACCACAATCTACAGTTATTGACAATTTAAAAAAAATTCACAGCTATAAAAATAAAGAATATTATTACTGCTGAAAAATAAAAATGACAAAATAACGTAGGATTGACATTGTCCAATCAAGGATTATTAGAAGTAGTATTATATAACCAAATCTTCAATGCTAGGTGTAATGACAACTTTTATCAACAAAAAAGTGATTTAACTATTTTATATATATGCAAGCATGTCCATTTTTATCTCTGGGGTCTAATCACTAAAAGGTGAGTTACAGGTGAGCTGAGGTCAGATGAACATTTCATCTTACCAATTTATCTATACATTGTCCAGGGACAAACCTAGTGTATTTGCTTAGCAGGTGAGTCTCACCATGTTTGTCCCTGCACATTGTATAGTTAAAGTGGTCAGATGAAATGTTCATCTCCCCTGCAACTCACCTTTTAGTAAATAGACCCATTTCACAAGTAAAATAATTTGTTTTGTTACTAAAGTAGCAGGATATGCAATCTGAATTCTTCATCATATGTGTTTTTATTTATTTCATTCACATAAACCTGTGCATGTGAAGGGTAAATGTGATAAACATGGAATTTAACCCTTTTGTAGTAACACAAAGGTGTGAATTAGTATTTATTTTTAATATTCATCAACCGTATTTCCAAGTACCTTTTCAGCATACAGGCATCTGTATATAAATGATTATTTGCCAAGACAAATATACCTAAACAATATAGCAAACAGAAAAAAGGATAATCCCAGACAAACTAATAAGGCTGACAACATAGTCAAAAGATCATTTCAATACAGCAAATGTTAAACTATGGTGGAGACAAATAGCAGACACACCTACTCTATACATACCTGACAGACTAGGATATTATTTTCCAAAAAATAGCAAATTTATAGAGTATACCCATAATACTATTGGTAGAGTGTTTAGAGCCTACTGATTCTTACATTTGACTCCTCTGCGCATGTTCTTCACTGAATAGAATAAGAGAGTTTAACACCATTTATAGTAGGCCTCTAATATAAAAATGCTCATTTTTTTTTTTTCTTTCTGTGCCTCTTCCCTTGAAGCAGTTTTGCTCCTCAACCTGTCTAAGGTTGGACACTAAGTCTGTACTGATTAATAGTGTGGTGTAGCAACACTCATAATTGTGCAGTTTAGAGTTAAGAAGGGCACTCCTAATCCATACATCACTGGTTCTGCTACTGTTATAATAAGTAATTGTATTAGGATGGTAATAGACATGTAAATTTGTCAGTTAGTGACCTGCCACTTTAAATATATTTTATATTTTGAATGGCATGGATTTTTTTTATGTATGTTTTTTTTTTCATTGAATTGTTTTTATATGGACAATAATCTCAGTGCACTGTACTATTTACCACCCAAAACTATTAGAATTTAGATTTAGATTTAGAAGTGCGCTGTAAGCACAGTATTTGACAGTTCTATTTGACTCTCAGATATGAAGTGCAGGACGCAAATGTAATATTTAACATCAACAAATTGCAGTATTTAAAAATGCCTAGATGTTGCCCACTGAGCTAACAGAACAGGTTTAAAGTCATGTGCCTGGCACACATGCAGTTGCAAGTGCACTGCACTCTCTGTGGCACTGGGCTCAGGGTAGGGTACAAATATGTAGTATAGCACCCACTAAAATAATCACTGTAATTTGAATAATTGCTGTAGTTTGAATAATCGCTGTAGTTTGCAGATTCAACACCAGAATTTTTTGTAATCTGTCCCTCACAGCTGCAGCATCCTCTCCCCACACTAAGAAGAGCTCATGTGATGTGCGTGTATGTGACTTCAGCTTATACATAGAGGCTGGGTCACATGTTGCACTGGCCAATCACAGCCATGCCATTAGTAGGAATGGCTGTGATGGCTTCTAAGGGCAAACGAGTCAAACGCTTGTTGATTGGCTGCCCTGCAGCCTTTCAAAATGCGCCATTAATTTGTCGAACCCCGAAATCCAACACGGACATACAGTGGAATGTCCGTGTTCGGTTCCGGGGTCCAAAAACCGTAAAGTTCGGTACGTCCCCGAACAGTGCGGTTCGGGTTCGCTCAACACTACTCAGAATCTAAAAAATATAACAATATTTATTAGTGCAGAATACATTACCTTTAGGGTTTGAATTGTAGTACCTAATAAAATGAGGAAATCTCCATTAATGATGAGTGTATGTAGCACAGCTACATTTAATAAAAAACCTGGATGGTTTTTTTTAAAAAGTCCTTATGTGTTTATGATTTAGTTTTTTTTTTCCTTTAAGGAGATGTTTGATGGTAAATCAATAGCAAATTATACATAACACATTTATAGTTTTGCAAATTAATCATTACTATTTTGCAAATTAATCATTGTGTCTTCCATTACTAATGCCAAGCTCCCAAATTCATGATTTGTTCATTATGGTTGGAACCCAGATTAAAATACTAATAATAATATATAGAAACCTTTTATTGTTGTTGCCTAAAGTTAATAGACTCGACACAGTGAATGTTCATCTGATGTTGTTATACTTCTGGCCTGTTAAATAAGATACCTCCCTGTGTGAGGTGGGTCTCAAAGAGAGAACCCCTGCCACTGAATAATTGGATCCAGATTATCCTTGCATCCTCACCTTCAGTCTGTGATTGTGAGGTACCTCATGTTAAGACAATCTGAGCTATATAATGTAACCCTTGATAGTTGACCTAGTAGAGATGGCCCTAATTATAATTATTTATGTATAATATTATTATTATGGGAATTATCCACCTTAAACCAAAAGTATTTAAGCAAAACATTTTCAGCAACCGTATATAGCAATCAATGTTATAGACTAACCAACCTCAGAAACATGACAGTAATCCTGAGCTTCTATATAAATAAACTTCAGGGAATGTGAAAACAAATTTGGTTGTGAACAGTAGGTTTACGGCACTGTCATTAGACATATCAAGGCCCCATCCCAGCATGCATGCAAAGTAATCCACAGAAGCTGCAGGATCAGCCCTGCAGGTGAGTGCCCCAGATGGCTGCCTAGCTCGCCTTTATGGTTGAGCCAGTCATGTTTGTCTTACATCTTAAAAGCCACATGATTGTCTGAGCTGGGATCAAAACGTCTTTTTTGGTAAAAGTGTTTGTAAATTCTTTAGACACACTTATGATGCCTGTGGGTGTATGGTTGTCATAAAGCACATTGGTGATTAAAAATACCTTGCTAAATACGTGGTGCTAAAACATAATCTGCTGTTCCAATAGCTTTGGGTATGTAAAAGTAATGCTCATAGGACAGTGTCCATGTAAGTGTATGTCCCTCTGTATGAAGGACTCACATATTTATGTGCTGGAAAAGCATGTGTCATGTGAATGAAAGAAGGTAGTAATTAAACAGTGTGTCACATATTAAAGGACAGATCCATCCTGAAAATTGCCTACCTTTTGCATGCATAAATAGTTTAAAAAAAATATTATTAAAATGTATGTATTTCTTAAAATATCACTTTTTAAAATATTTCTCATTTAAACACATATACCCAGCTAGAGGCATGGAGTTAAATAAGCAATATTTTTGTTATTATTTTAAACAAAGTATTCCAAATAATAACTGTACTTGCAATGTGTACATAGATGTATTACACGGGAGTATGCAGGTTTTTGTTTCCATCAGCTATACAACATGGGTTGTCAGCCAGTGTTTTTCTAAACACAGTGCCCTATAGAATGTAGACTACAAGTGTGTCTAGGAGTGGATCTTATATGGACTATATGGACATGCCTAGGCATGGAATCAGATATAGGGGGAATTATGGTAACATCTATTCAGATTAATAGCAAGGTAACCATGGCAATTCAGAAAGTGTGATGGAGAGCAATGTATGCTTAGGTTACTAGTAATACAACAGTGGAAACAATAGTTTCAATGTTCAATACTTTTAATTTACCCATTCATATAGGACAACATTAGTGTATCTTCCATGAGGCAAAGAAGGCACTCGCGGGTGGCAATTTGCCAGAGGGTGTTAAAGCACACTTCTGATGCTTCAAACATGTTTTATTCCCTCCCCCGCTTTTTAGCAACCTTTAGCTCCTGTAATGGGGGTGATGGGGGCATGTAATGGGGGTGATGGTGGCATGTAATGAAGGGATGGGGGCATGTAATGGTGTAATGGAGCATGTGATGGGGACATGTAATGGGGTGAAGGGAGTCCTGTAATGGGTCATTAATCGGGGTTATGGTGGCAGATAATGGGGGTGATAGGGGCATGTAATGGACATGGTGGGGCTATGTAATGGACTTGGTGGGGCTATGTAATGTGGTGATGGTGGCATGTAATGAAGGTATGGGGGCATGTAATGGAGGTGATAGGGGAATGTAATGAGGGTAATGAGGGTGGATGATGGGGGCATGTAATAGAGCATGTGATGGGGAAATGTAATGGGGTGATGGGGCATGTCGTAGGTGTGCAACGTGGGTGGGGCCCGAATTTTGTCTGTCTAGGACAGCACAAAACCAAGATACAGCACTCTAGGACAAAGGTGTCTCCTATGCCTTGCCTTTATCTGTCCACAGAGGGCTATAATTTTTATCTTATTTAATGCTCTCTTTACCAAATACAATTGTGATGTGTGTTGCCCTGGCAAGTTCAACTCAAATTCATTGTAAAAGACTGAAATTGTAAGTGTCCTTTTGGAAAAAAGGGATTAAACCCTGATCATCTAGGTGTTGTCAGAAGGTCTATGCATTCTCCAATCAGCACAGAACTTTTCTTCTGCTGTCATGTGTTGTGCCCCTGACTAAATGAGAATTAGGACTTGACGTGATATGATATTCTAGGATGAATACATGCTTAGTTTCATGCTGTGAAACATGGTACCATATCTCCATCAGCTCTATATAATTTCATATTCCAACTACAATAGGAACACCGACATATTGTAGTTGTCAGTTATCATTTTCAGAACAACTTAAATGGGATAAACCTTTGTTCCTGATAAATTATACAGCAGTTAATTTGTAATTTCCCTTTTAATGTTTCATCTTTTTAAATTCAATTCTGTTAAAAAAAAAAAAAGAACAAATGAATAAACAGTAAGGTGATTTTTAGTTCTGATACTGTGTTCAAGCTGAACCATATATTATTAATCCAGTCACTGCATGCACAGTGTAGCAGATTTTGTTCAAGAAATACTTGCTTCACTAGTTAGTTGTGTGAACTAATCCACAGGGAGCAAAAAGCTTGTATACCATTTTACTCCCAATTTCTTGGTCATTGTATTATTTGAGCAGGAAATGTACATCGTTGAAGTAAATTCCAGAAGCTGGAAGCTGCAATACACTGCGTTAATAGACATCTCTTTATTCACAAACCATTGCAAAGAGAGAGTCCTGTTTATGGCAGTGTTTTCACTTTGGCTTCTCTCATGAATACAAAATGAATAATGCACAAAGGCAGAAGGTTTTACTTTTTCTGGTGGGAATACTTCAGAAAAAAAAAGCTGTCTTTGAGACTAAAAGAAGACCTTTTGTAGGATATAAAGCGTTAGTGGCAAACGGTAGGTTGAGTTTATAGTTTCTTTCCGTGCAATTCTGTCAGGTTCCTCTGTTTTGAAGCAGCCAAGATGTGACCTTGAGTGGGAAAGGTCGGAAGGAGGTCACGCGGAATGGCCTGCTTCAAGCTTCTCAATAGCTTGCCTCCTATTTACAACACCTTTTGACAGTGTTAAGTAGATATCTCTCTAACTGTTCAGTCAGCAAAACAAACTGAACAGAAGACCATGAGGTGTAAAGAATTGCATATGTTGTTCTTTTCACAGAATAATAGAGAAGATCCTCTATTGTTTTCACTGTTAACGCCTAAGTTAAAAATACTTTTTTTTTCGAAGCAGTAGCAATATCTTAAATAAAATGTTATCTACATTTGGTGAACCTTTAAATAGCATATAGTAACATCTCTTGTTTTTATAATCATCTTCAATGCTATTAATAGTAATAATAAGCTTCAATCTCCATCAAATTACTATTTCAAATATTTCTGTTGCCATCTCTTAAAGTATATGCAAATCTTTCATTAAAAGTTAAATTTTTTTTGTATTGTATTTTTTTGGAGCTGATAATATGCAGAATAAGCACAAAGGGTATTAAGCTAAACACAGGCAACTCAATGTGTAAAGTGCAATTTTACTGCATTAAACATGCCTTATAATGTTGTATAAATTAAAAATAAAGGGAGGAGGCATTAATAGATATTGACTTCTATACATAATGTCACTGCCATGGTGAATTTAGAACTGTCACTGGAACATTCTATTTGTTTCTGATTAAAAAGAGAACTTCTGTCATATTACTGGACCATTTCCAAAGTATTGTATTTGTAACAAAATACAAAGCACTGCTTTATCCATGATTATTTGCCTGACAGGACAGTTATGAATAAATAGAACAAGGTCAGGCTACATTCTCACAGATACACATAATGAGAGGACTTGGGCCTGTGTTTGGGAAATAGTGCATATTATGTGACTGTGCAGTATAATGCTATTTTCAATGCTTTAGATTTCATTATAACTGTTTATTTGTTTCCCAGTCAAGTGTCACAACCTTCGTCAGTTCTTTACCTTTCACTTTCACTTTTTACCAGCCATCATTTATTTTTTTTTACACAACCAGACCCTCGTTGTTTTATTTGTATGCCTTACTATGATATTCTCCTTTATCTTTCACTTCCTTAGAGATGCCTCTTCTTATTTGAGCGCTTCTTTTTTTCTCATTGTTTTGCTGCTTTGTTGCTGCCCTAAACTATCTATGCTGATTTTCCCCTTCTTTGCTTTATTGTTCACATATGTAGCATGCCTTTACTTGGGTCCAACTGACCCTACTCCCTTCCTGGCTTCAGGGGTCCTACTGCAGTAGGGTGCTTGTATCCCTCAGGTATTTCTATGATTAGCCCAGTCATTGTGGTACCTCAACAGAGCTTTACATGTGATGCTTTCTGCTCATGTGGTGCATAGAAATAAATTGTTGTTAGGAATTATTGTATCTTTAGCCCCATTTGTTATATGTTTTGCTGGATGGGTGCTACTATAATAGTTTTCACTTGAACCAAAGCATGCTTTAACAGCTATTGCAAATATGCAAACAACATATACATAGATGGTTCACAGGGTCTAGAGCTGAAAGCATGGGCTTTTGGTACCTCACAGCAGTTTACAATGGTCATTTTCTCTTCTTAGTAGAAAAGGGCAAAACTGACCAAACTAAATATAAAAGTCCAAAACTGGTTAGAACTAGCTAGGACAACAGTAGTCTGAAAGAAGGTGTAATAACACAAAAATTAAAGCAATAGTAATTAGCTTACTAACATGGGAAAATACACTGTTTATTTCAAAAGGAGCTACATAAAAAAGAACTATTTTTTAAAAAAAGTGCTTAATTATATTGACCAACATTTAAAAAATTACCTCTGTAATTTATAGCCTTTTTAACAATGATCAATAAACTTTGCTACGAACAAACATGATGTTTAATTACAATTTTATTTCATCATATATTGGAGCTTTAATTACCCAAACAAATTGTTTTTTAAACTAGAGCTCACAGTAATATTATTTCCCTATATACCAAGACATATCTGTAATTTGGATATGCAAACATCATAGATGGTACCAAAAGTAGATGTCATGATAAATGTTGGTCTACAACCCCCTAGTGGCAAGGGTTGGTAAGTTTAATACTATTTTGTGTTACTGGACCTGACCACATAGTGAACAGATCACAGGTACACAGTTGCAGATAGTCGATCAGGATTTTTGAGCATCAATTAGATTTAGCTTGTTATATAATAGAAGGGTTCCCACAGCAGTTTCCTTCAGAGGGATCCGAAACTTACTGTGGAACGCAGGGTAGGAGATGCGCTTGGATGGCATCAAGTAGGTTAACCATGTTAGTAATGCACCACAACAAATGACACAAACCTAGAAGCAGAATCAAATGAGTCCAGCATTTTTTAATTATATTTATTATATGTTTCCTGATTTCTCGTTTAGGGAGCATATGTGCTATAGTGACTGATAATTGTTTAGGATGACTTTAAAAACAAATAATCAAAAATATTAATAAAACTTGAATTGGAAGAAATAAAGGTTGGAGGAAATTATTTATCCTATTTTTTTTTGCCACAAATTTGATCTGCTTTCACCACAGCGCACTGCAACTGCTAATATTTGCAATCCCAAAGCTAAAGAAGGATTAGTGACTTGATGTCAAGTGATATCCTTTCTAAATACAGTTATGGATAATGTATAGGATATGGATGGCCTTTTGCTCCAACCGCCAACATTGCTCCTTAGTAGACGGCTTTACTGTCCTTAGTGGCCAACACATGTGCTATAACAAGTGCTGTCCCAGTGTTTGTAATGAATAGTTATCTGCAAACACTGTTCTAAAGGATATGAACATAAGAAGCACCAGGAGTCGATAAATAAATAATGAGACCCAGGTGCACATTGACTGTCTATACTGCATAAGGCCCATGATGTGATGTTCAAAAAAAAAAAAAAAAAGAAAAATATATATTTTATCCCAGCAGTAATGCAAAAATAAATACTCTATTTATGTGTAAATGTTTTCTAAATGGAAATAATAGATTCTCTTAAACTAGCCTTATCTGTTGTTCATAATCCTTCTAATAATTAAACTATCCAATTATTTCCTGTTTTCAAGCGATTAGGAAAGAAAATTGCATATTAGCTTTTATCAATCTGGCTGAATAAATGTTAAGTTTAAAGGTAAAAGCTTTTCTTTAAGGACCACTCAAGTGAAAACAACATTTAAACCAGCGTACACACTGGTAAATCATTCAGAAGATTAATGCACTCAGGCCTGTACAAAGACTTTGAGATGTGTATTAGCATTATAGATTTTAATTTGAAATGATGTCCGTATTTTCTTGGTTGCATTGTAGTGCAAAGTCTGCCATCTGCTTATAATAATGAGTCTGACATTCCACGTAAATGTGATTTGCTGCTTCTTTTACTAAGATAATGGGCTGAGTATTGATCCAACGAGAGGTCCAGTTGCTGCCATTTTGTTTATGGTAAAGGGAATGATTTGGTGTGAAATGTACAATTTTTATTCCTTTGTTGTGAATCACAAACTAAATCAGTGTTTGGGGACGGGTCATTTTCACGCTTCAGTCAGTCATACTATTGTGGTAGAATAAAAATCTCTTGAATGTATGAGTTTGTACTGAATTCTGTTTTTGTATGGAACTGGGAAATGATAATTTAATATTAAAACTATTTTGATCGAAAAATCTACATGATTATAAGTTATTAAGAGCTTCCCTTATTTAGATGCACTACTAAATCATGCAAATATATTTAGGGATCTACTCAATATGCGCCAGACTTTGCTGCTGAAATAGCCAGGGCTCCCAACCCCATGTAAAATATATCACTGTGCCAATGGCTCTGAGCCCCCATCTAATAGATCAGGAGCCAGAGCTACTTGTGGTGGCTGCCAAACAATAAAACCAACCGAACATGCCCTAAGGCCCCAAACTCCAATGAAAAGAAATAAAAATGAAAAATGCCCATACCGATTTCCCCCTAACCATGCCCAGGTTGGGAGGTCAATTAAAGAAGTATCACCCTTTAGTTGCTAGCGGTGGGTGGGCAGTGAAAATCAATTCCAGGGGGGTGAGCAGTGCAAGGGGGTGTGAGCAGTGAAAGGGTGCCCTGCAAAGAAAATAACTACAGTTAGCCAACCAGATGCTGTGGACAGATGACACTGATTTGCTCCATTGAAATAGGCAGAATGCGGCTATCATCCCCAAATTCAAATTGTATTTGGGGGTGATTGCTGCATATTGGGCCGCCAAAAACCTATGGTTTTCAAGGGGAACTTGTCTCGATCTGAACACCTCGATGCTTTGGTTTCCGAACACTGAACAGCTAGTTTGGACCCGAATTGCGGCATATTCAGTAGCCGCATTTAACCTAGACTGCTGGATCTGGGGAGTTGGATTGGCTACTGTTTTTTTTTTGTTTGTTTGTCTGGTGTTGACAGTGTGGTCAGCACCAGTGATTAGAGTGTGTGCCCCTGAGTCATCATACGGGCACACAAAAACTAAGGGGCACCTCCTACTAACTCAAGTTGGTTGGGATCGCAGTGAAAAGTGCAATATATTCCTTTTCTTATACTTTTTTGATAATGGCAAAGAAGAAAAATATAATAGAATGATTTAAAAAGCAATAAAAAATAGAATTATGTAGACCAATCCGAAATTTTTTGTGTTTGTTTGCATTCCTTATTTCATACTGAAAACACAATTTAAATGTTTTTTTGTTTCTTTTTTTATGTTGGAGAACCAAGAACTTTTCATTTTATAGGCACTTCTAGCATTTTCTAAACACTAGTTAGGAGAAGTTAGAGCGTGTCAAGTCACTCTGGGTCTAGGACACTTCTTTGCCGCATGTGGCAAAGAAGTGTCCTAGACCCAGAGTGACTTGACACGCTCTGACTTCTCCTAACTAGTGTTTAGAAAATGCAGTTCAGCGCGGCAGTTAGAACGCTGAACTGTCAGCAATGAAGAATAACGCGGCCATTTCATCGCGGACGCGGCTATGTAAGAGCTGACAGTTCAGCGCTGAACTGTCAGCTCTTACAAATGTAAATGTAAAAAGAAAATACCCCCCCTAATAAATGATTCCCAAACCCCAATACTAAAATTAACCCCAATACTAAAATTAACCCCCGAACCCTAATACTAACCTCAGACCCCTAATACTAACCCCCTAAATCCTAATACTGACTCCCGACCCCTAATACTAACCCCCGAACCCTAGTACTAAAATTAACCCCTAATCCCTAATACTAACCCCCGAATCCTAATACTAAAATTAACCCCCTAAACCCTAATACTAACCCCAAACCCTAATACTAACCCCCTAAACCCTAATACTTACACCCGAACCCTAATACTAACCCCCTAAACCCTAATACTAAGCCCCGAACCCTAATACTAACCCCCTAAACCCTAATACTAAGCCCCGAACCCTAATACTAAAATTAACCCCCTAAACCCTAATACTAAAATTAACCCCGAACCCTAATACTAAAATTAACCCCCTAAACCCTAATTCTAACCCCCTAAACCCTAATTCTAACCACCCTTACTAAAATAAACTAAAATAGCTAAAATACATACCTTTAGCGATGAAATGTCCCGCGATGAAATCTCCAGTGACGAGCTGTCTTGTGGTGCAGAGTCGGCGGTGAAGCGGCTGCGCGGAAGCAGCCGCGATGAAGTGTCCCATCCCCAGTCACTCTACCCACATCATCAGAGCACTGTGTGGGGAGCGTGAGGCAGCATAGGAATGTCTGTGCTGCTTCACAGACATCCAGCTGCCACCTAACCAATTGATGTGAGGGGAGATATCTTGATTTTGATAAATTCTTTTTATTTAAAGGGGGCCACCCCCTCAGGCAGACAAGGCAAGTGCAGCACTAGGCACTTGTAGCACTAAATACAGTGATAGTTGTACCACCATCATATGGATGATTCAGTACATTTTCTAATTTGGTTTTCCAAGACGGACGTTGAGGATTGTAACCATATTGAACCTCCATCTGGGGGTGCAGAATACAGTATAGGCTGAAAGTTGCTGTACCACCATCTGGATATGTTGTTTTATTTTAATATAATTTCAAATTAAACAAGTTCCCCGCTGTCTGGCTTATCAGTCTGCTTATGAAATAATAACAGATTTTACATGTATAAGACTTTGACTTATAAAATTAAATGATCAAATGAAGACCATTTCTCTTTATTATTTTTTTCTAGTATGTAAAGCTCCTGCTGTGGGTAATACATAAGAATTGTGATGTGTGGCCAGAACCAGAACCAGGCCTATATTAAATAGTGATTTTTAAAAAAATAATTAGTAACACACTGTGGCAAATCGTCGCTGCTTCATCACCCCAATGCCTTAGAAATAAGATTTACTAACCATTTAATACTATATTTTTTGACATGATGGACTACAAACGTATTTGACTTACATATCTAAAAGTTTTTCATTTTTTTTTTCCAGTCTCTTTCCAATTCAACTTTATTTTATTTTTGGAACAAGTGAAAACTTTTCCTTATATTTTAAAAAGATGAGATCTGTGTATTTGCACAATAATATTATCTACAACAACTTTATGCATGCCTCTAACACATTTTTGTTCCAATCTAGAATGCTGTTTCTTATACATTAAATTACCTTATGGCACTGACTCAAAACTCTTTCAGCAAAATCTATAAACATCACATCTACTATACTCTGACTTTAAATTGGTCCCTCATACAAATTAAACTGGTTTGTTTGGCATGACTGGTTCCCACTAGGCTACAAAACAAATATTGCTGCTGCTTGCTATGTAAAACTTATTTCCATGGTTGGTAAAAATGATGGAGACCCTTTGCCACTTTAATAGGTTCCACATACAGCATTTCTTCCCGAAGTGTTCTGCTCCCACTTCAGACCCCACATGTTTGTTATATACTGCAAAAAATTGCGACATCAAGCTGCCACTAACATTGCGTAATGAGATATGAGCATGCAATCAAATTCAGGGCATCAAATTCAACATAAAAAGGAGAGTCCTGGTCAAGCTAGGTGTCAGGGTTCTACACTGACCTTCTGACTCATGCATTTAAAAGTCATAATTTATGTGCTTATATACCTCCTGCCTCCTCTAGAGGCCTCCCTACCTTACTTTGCTTGTATTTCTTCCCCTCTGTTTGGTGTCAGGTGGGCTCCTTAACTTTTGCAACACACTACTGTTAAATAGCTGCAGTTTATTTCACACGGGGCTTTTGCATTGAAGTTGGGTGCCTGACTTATGAGATCTACTGATTCTGTTCCTGATCCTCTGCTTAAAGCTCATTTGAATTGTGACCCTGTCCAGGAACTGGGAAACTGAACCTGGACGGCTCAACCAGCCTGGTGGATTTTTTTTACCATCTCCCTCTGTCTTCAGCTAAGTTGCTCCCTTAAAGTATCTCCTGCTCATTCCTCACCCTCTCTCGAGTGTTACCCCTTAGTCACCCTCTCTAGGGTATTCCTCCTGTTTAGCTACCCTTCTTTTTTTCAGATCTTATAGAGAACTTATTGGAGTGATGCTGTACCACATCAGAGTCTGGTTAGCTATGTATATTAATGCAGATTATTAAACATAAAACATTGTAGCTGTTATGTCAAAGAACCTAAAAATGGTTCGGCAAAAGGTAGAAAGCCTAAGGTAAGATGAGATGTTGTAACTGGATACAGGTACAATAATGTAAGATGGGGTGTTGGAAACTGTGAAAAACCTTCATCATCATCATAAATATATCATCGGTTCCAGAAAAGCGTTGGGTTTTGGAGAAAGGCATTGGGTTTTGTTTGGTGAAGCCTAACACAGCACAAACACAAAGAATTACATTTTCATTAAAGTCAAGGAATTATGTAATAAAGTTAGCGGGAAAAAAGCGGTAGATTTAATTTAGGGTTTCAAACACTCTAAAAAGCTACAAAGTATCAAAATGCAGAATGATTTTGACTTTTAGAAATGCAAGAACAGATCAGAAACAAAGTCATTGATATCTGTCTGGAAAGGGTTAGATAAGAAAGCAGGAAGGGCCACATACTTTTTTGCAGCACTTTAAACTTCAGTGGGTGCCACATTAGCAAGCTATTTTAACTCTTTTATTCTTTGTAAAAGTACCGTATTGTATCATTACATATTCTATTGATGGTACTTTTTTCAGTATAATTTGTTAATTATACACTGGAATAAGATACTTTCTCATAGGTTTGATCTTTATAAGTGGTGACAAAATCAGGTATACTCAACCATTTCTCTGAAAACGGTCTAGAATTGTAGGATCACAATTTACTGACAGGTTTTGAGAGTTTATTCTTAGAAATATATTGACTTAGTGTTACAGGTCATGAAAGGAATCGTCTTTAAAGGTAACGGAGGTAGTGTGGTATACAAAATGTCAAAATATTCTTAAACAGACCAACATCAAAAGCATATCTCCTATTTATATGACATTTACCTTCCAAGCCTTTTGTAGCTCAGAATGTTCCACCACAAAACTTAGGCCCACAGGTAAATGTGATGAGTCCTGGTCGGTGTTAAGGTTGACTCTGAATGTGATAAACAATCTATGTGACGAGATGAAGTCACAATTTAAAGGGACAGTGACAGAGCCCAAACAAATACTGCAGTGCAAAGAAAAATAAACCGATCAGTGGTTTATTTTTTGCCATCTCATATCTATCTAAGGTACATTTACAGTTTAACTGAGTTACTGATTTTTTTGTGGCAACAATTCTGCCTTTCTCCCCAAGCCATCTTTGTTGTGTTGCATCACATCAACGAGGCAGCGGAAACCGCAATAATTTAAATTCCAAACACATGAAACAGAGAAAGGTTGATTCCACACTAATTGGAAAATACTTTCTTAGAGGGGGGGCAGGAAAAATGCCTGTCCACCTTCTCTGTATTTCCTTATACTGATGTCACTGAATGAGGTGGCTCCAATGGAATTATCAATATAAAACATAAGGAGACCAGAAATTTGTTTTATTTTTTTATTATATTTATTGTATAAATAATTGCATTTAAAATACACCACAAAGTATGCAGAAAAAAAATCTTGTATGTTGAACTTCCTACATTACATTGGCAGAGGTCATCTAGTGTTTATGATGTTTATCTATAGGTAGATATTTTTATTTCTATACATCTATATATTTCTATCTCTAGCATGTCGTCCTGCACATAGTTATAACTTATACTTGCTGCTTTGTAACTAATCAAGAATTGGATCCACAGAACCACGTTAATTAGTTAATTGATTTCCTCCTGGTCTCACATGACTTCTACACACTGCAAGTAGATGTACTCTTTAATGTCCATTTTGTGTGGACTCCATGCCACCAAACATCAGCTACCTCTCAGTAGTGTGTCATTTGCAGACCTTCTTTAGGTATTGCTTTCTCTAAGATATCCCTCATTAGTGTGTCATATTACCAGGTCTATGGGCACCCATCCTCTCCTTTTGTATTATTAGTAAACTAGAGATCCCCATTGCTTAGTTGAGGCAGGGAGATTGGTTGTTTGACATAGAGATACTTAGGAGACAATATGACATTTTATCTCCTGCTCTTGTCTCCCTTTTCTGTGCAGCCATGGGTATGGAACCCATACATCTGAACTGTGCCCAGCATTAGTGCATGCCTATAGCGTTACCAAGTGAAGAAAGTTTCAAAGTCCCACCACTGAGGTTCCAAGATGCTACAAAGCAGCCACTTTGAATAGAGATACATCATTTATTTTTATTTATTTATTATTTGTTAAAATACACATTAAAGTACTTATGCATTAAGGTTAGTGTAATCCTTTTTTGACCATACTATTATTTTAATAAACAATTAAAGAATTAATAAAAACTTACATAATCCACCTTAATATTGAGGTTGAATGCTAGATACCTAAATGGCTGTCCTAAGTGCACAGTAAATGCATGTCAGTAAATCATTTGGAAGCTTCCACAAGTACACACAGTATTAATATATTTTCGTAAGCCTTTGGAATGGGATTTCTGGAAACTGGTAACTTGATTCTATACTCTTCGATTCATGAAAATTGTTATGGAATGAGATATTGGTGAGATTTAAAGGACAGTACAGTAATAAATGTTATATACCTTTCACTAACATTTATTTTTATAGCAACATCAATTTATGTGGTACTTGGTACAGAGCATAGAAGGAAACTACATACTTCATTAAAGAAACAGATACAGGCTGATCCATGATATATGCCGCAAAGCTTACAGGGAGTGAGGGACAGGAGACACATGAGTTGAGTGAAACGGTCAGAGGGGAAGATGGTGGTAGTGACAGTATTTGGGGACAGTTTGAGCAAGGTGTGTTTTGACAAGAGGTTAATAAATGGGTGTTCTAGGGGAATAAATCCTAGGCTACCTTAAAAAGGTGAATTTTGAGGGACTTTTTGAGAATGAGGAAGATAGCTGGATGATCTGTAAAAGTTCCAGAGAAAGGGGACAGCTTGGGTAAAGTCTTGCAAGCATGAGTGGGAAGAAGTGATGAGGTTGAACCCTCAATCCACTTGAGGGTACATATCAGTCACACAGGGTTGTATCAGTTGATGAGGGAGTCAATGTAGGCAAGTGCCAAAGAGTGGAGGACTTAAAATAGAATTTTAAATTTTATCCTAGTGCAGAAGGGAAGCCAGTGGAGCTCTCTATAGAGTGGAACAGCTGACTCAAAGCATTGACTGAGAAAGATGAGCCTGGCAGTCGCATTTTGAATATATTTCAGGGGGGAAAG
Organism: Pelodytes ibericus; assembly: GCA_036172795.1. Lineage (NCBI taxonomy): Eukaryota > Metazoa > Chordata > Amphibia > Anura > Pelodytidae > Pelodytes > Pelodytes ibericus. The sequence continues at coordinate 129,004,027 of CM069859.1, forward strand.
ATGAAGGCCAGTCAGGAGATTATTACAGTAGTCGAGATGATAGATCACAACTGAATGCACTAGGATTTTGGTAACCTTTTCACTGAGGAACAGGCAAATACGTGCAATATTCCTTAGGTGCAAAGTACAAGAGTTGGACAGGGACTGAATATGGAGGATGAAGGAGAGAGCCGAGTCAAAGGTAACCCCAAGATAACAGGCTCGGTTAGCGGGTTGTAACATTTTCAATGGTAATGGTGAAGTCAGATAGAGGGACAGAGGTTGAAGCAGGGAAGATCAGCTCTGTTTTAGAGAGATTAAGTTTTAAGAATCGATCACACATCCAGGTAGAGATGGCTGATAGACAGTCTCTGACATGTGACATAACAGAGGGAGTGAGTGTCAACAGTGTCAAAGGCAGCAGATAAATCTAAGAGGATCAGTATGGAGCAGTGGCATTTACATTTGGCAAATAGTAAGTCATTTGACACTAGTGAGGGATGTTTCAGTAGAGTGCAACACCAGATTAAATAGGATCAAGGAGGTCTTTAGTGGAGACAAAGTTAGTTAAGTGTAAGTGCACAATAATTTCCAACAGCTTGGACATAAAGGGGAGAAGGCTGATAGGATGGTAATTTGACAGAAGTGAGGGATCTAAGGTAGAATTTTCCAGTATAGGTATGATTTTGGCATGCTTGAAGGTCAATAGTATAATTCCATAGGACAGAGAGAAGTTAATGAGGTGGTTTAGGATTGGACAGAGGAGAAGGGAAAGAGAGTGTAAAAGGTTAGAAGGGATAGGGTCTAATGACAAAGTAGTAGGTATTGAGGTGGAGAGTAGAATATATACTTATTTCCCGGGTTACAGGTGAAAAGATTTTGAGAGGGAATTTGGGGAAAGGGAAAGAGGCAGGAGGCAGTTGTGGTAAATTGTGAGGGGGAAAGGTGCACCTGATTGCATCACCTTTATTTTTGCAATGGGATTGAAGGTCTTGGACCATAAGAGTGGAGCAGGGTGAAGGAGCAGGTTGCAGAGGAGGACATGTCGAGAAGAGATGGTTAGCGTTTCATGAGAGGGCTGATAGCAGGGTTGGGAAATAGTATTGTGTGGACTGAGTAGCTGGCGCATAATATGTAATTTTAATTAAAAAGAAACACCTTGGATTATGATTTACTAATACCCCGCTCAGCAGTATGGGTACATTTTAGAGGTAGGATTTTTGCCTTGTGGGCCACGGTTGTTTATTGGGTCTGCGGCAACAGGGGCAATATTGTCAAAGGCTTAGGTAAGCATGCTGTTGTAAGATTATCAGGTTATCAGCATTGCATTTGTTGGTGGAGATATGGGGCAAGTGAGGATATTTTTAAGGCCAGGGTTAGGGGAGGTCTAACCAAATATTAGGGTAGGAGGGGTGAAGATAGGAAGAGTTGATAATGAAACTTGGAGGTCTAGGATAATTGTTAACTACTTCTCTATATATTAGAGATTAGCTAGGGGATGGGCACTGATTCTGATGAATCCCTTTCCTTAGGTGTTAAAGAAGATTAATGGACCTGGAACTATGGTGATACCAAAGGATTTCAACTATATTCCCACATTGAGATATACATAATTTATTGCATCATTTCAGTAGCACTAGAAGACATCCAAAACAAATATTGTTTTATACATGATATTTCCGAATTTTAAGGTGACTCTACAGCATGATACCATGTTTCTTTTTTAAAATATGTTCCTAATTTGGTAAAGTAGCCGGTTTGTCACTTTAACAATACATACAGACATTAAAATAAGCTTAATTATATTTTTTAAAACAATGTAATAAAATAGTAAAAAGAGTAGTTTAATAGTAAAAAAAAAAAAAAAAGAGAAAATTAAATTATTTATTATCCCTCACCCTTATACCCATAACAGACAATTCCAAAATATTGTCTCTACCCTATAAACTAAGCTATGGACATTTAGAAAGCTGCAACTCTAGCCGAATTGCATGTTTGCTTTAATTCAGCTTCTAAATGACCAGATAGTCTACATTCAACGTTATAAAGCGCATATTTAATTTTTCCAATCCTCGTTATGTGGGCATTTTTTTAATTTCATCATCTACTGGTTTTACTTGGCAACACGAAAGCAATTACTTGATCTTGATACTATGTAATTTATTTGCTTGGTAGAAAATGAAGTAGTAACGCTTTATCAAGATATAATCTATTCAAGATGGGTTGGATGCTATTATAAAAGGAGAGAATTTAAACCATCCAATTCATGTGGATTTAATTTGTACTTGATGAAAGTTGATTTCCTCCATCATTTACTTTGCAAACCAACTAGAAAAATACACACACAGTTGTAGACAGGGCTGTGTGTCCTGAAATCTGATCCATCCACACTTGTTAAACCATGTTCATTATGTTTCACTGCAAAAAAAGCTAGCAAGAGGTTAACCAAGGGCTGAACTCCTCCGAGCAAGGTCATCTATTGTTGATCTCACCCACATGTTTTAACTTGGCGTTTTTTCTTCAATTCTTTACTTTACACTGATAGATGTTAGCAAACATAGACCTCATGCACCACCATTGATAATGTCAAGAACAAAAATGTTTTCTTAACATTGTTAGGCTCTGGCCAGCACAGCAAATATATTTACTCATTACAAATTGGGTGTAGCAAACTTCTTCTTTTTTTTTTACGATGTAGGTAGATGTCAGAAACGGTGACAATCGCTACTGCTCTATTTCTTGTGAGACAATGGCAGGAACTGACACTGTCTATTCAGCCTGTCAAGCAAAGCAAGACAAATGTGATGCCCTTAGTGATTATTTTCTTAGATGCTAAATCAATGAGCTTATTATCACTGCAATTACATTACTAATGTAAACAGATGCTACGTGAAGACAACCAGTTAACAAGTTCTAGGAGGACTTCGTTTTACTTCCCTAGAATATAAGGGGGGTTAAACAGGGAGACAGCTGGAATGCTGATATCAGCATTTAAATTTACATTGGCCTTGTGTCTCCTACTTTGCAGTTTGTACCTCTATGAGTTGCTAATCTGTTATTTTAATACCTCAATAATACATTTTCATTTCAGAAACTTACATTTCATAGCCATACTTTAGGATCTGAAATTGCAAGGGATATACAAGTATGACTAAGCTAATGAATGATAAAATGTAATTTATACATTAGAACTCAACATCTTTTTTAATTATGTGACTGTGAGACTGATACAAAGTACTGCATTTTCAGATAGAGAATATTGATGTATTTTCTAAAAAAAAATAACTAAATGATATCTTTTGAAAATGATTTCGATATATAGGTGACACAAATCTAATGATCTAATAATGTACAGGTTCAACACAAATATATAAAATAATAGTGTGGATATGCTTTAACATCTATGCATTCTAAATCAGACTAATCCTATTAATAATACTAATTATTAGATATTATAGAAAACAGACTAGTGTTCTATGTAATTGGGCAACACACTATTCTTTCCCTTTTTGGATGAAACATTTTGAGATTGCTGGACTAGGTCCTCTGGCTTCTCAATTTAACTGGTGTTGAAGCAGAGGAAATGGATATTATGGGGATATAGTCCTTGGAGATCAAGATCGAGGTCATTCTTCCTCCATTGTGATGTCACTATCCTCTGTATTTTCTCTCATCTATTTGTATTACGTAGGAAAGATTTAATAAATTCACATAGCGCACAATATGATGTCCATAATCTTTACTGAATTCTAGATTGTCTGTAATAACACCACTATATTTTACTGAGCCATAAAAAGAATTAAAGACAAATCTTTGTGTATGTTCAGCCAACATGGACTAGTGTCATTCTGCAAACCAGAAGGTAGGAATGCCGTTCTAAATGTTAATTCTTAAAGTGAACTTATCACTGCCATTTGTTTAACTTAGCTTTATTCTACTGTGTATGCTGAATAAAATAGATTTGTTTTCTTTACCCACCATTGTTTATGAGTCATAGTATCGTTTACTTAGTCATGAAAAAAAGCTGCATGGGAGTTTCTACACCTCCCCTTTGTCTGTTGTCCGCATTATTACAGAGCATGGGAGCATTATCTCCTAATCAACATTAAGTCACCAGCAAAACACATTAAATAATAAATCATTAGGGCATATTTACTAAAAGATGAATGACTGAATAGATGCTCTCATCTGCTCAAAATCAGTCAGGCACATAATCGTTATAATTACTAAAGGGATCGTGTGGCTTTAAAAACGACTTGATATTGTTTGTGGTGTGATTTTGATCAATGCATGATATGGTGTTGCTTATGTTTGCATTACAATAAATGTAAGTCTTTTTAGTGATTTTTCTCTGTCCATTGACACAGAAAAAGCCACTGAAATGAATAAAATGTATTGTAAATTTTTAAATAAAAATATTGATATGAAATAAAACTGAATTCAATGAATTGTCGGTCATTTATGGGGAAATAAAAGAATTTCACAATATATCAATATTATGTTTTTTTTTTTATAAATCTGAAAATAATTTACCAAGAAGCCATACTCAAAACCAGTCAGTGGTAGTATACATATAATTCACTGGTTATTTAAGGATCCCAGGGATCCACCCCATTGTTTCTTAAATGTGTTTTTTTTTATAATGTAATAAAACTGATCCCATTTATTATACGGAATGTGTAGATAAAAATGCACTTTCACCTGCTTTATATGGAGTAATATTAAAATCCCTCTGGATGTTAGACAATCATAACATATCTAGTATGTTCCTGAAATAAAAGAATATCTCAATATAGCATTCCTGGTTAAACACTTTTTTATATTGAGTTATCAGAATTGTAGCGAAAACTAAAATATTTTTTAATGTTTCTTCATTATCTCCTACTTAAGGCTTCATCTTGTGGCCTGGACTCCAAATAAATTACATACATATGGATATATAGACACAAGGTGATGTCATAAAATAGAGACAACATATTTACTTCTACAATACAGTATTCTCTTAGTCTACATAATGCATACATTATTACAATACTTTACAGTGACACTGTATATACTATTTAAGAGCATAATACATTTAACACATGTCACAAAATATTTTGCTAAATAATCTCACACAGCAATACTTAGCTCAACCATGAAAGGAGGACGTGTAGGTGTAGGTTGGGCAAGCATAAATATGTGTATGTAGCATTATGGATTAGTCTTAGAATGAACTCAATCATATGCAGAATTTAAAGGGCTATGGAGAAGCCATGGAAAACTCTATAATAATCTCAACTGCTAAAGTAAGAAGATTGGTGATGATATGACTAAAGGTAACATTGACATATTTATTTTCAAGTGGCATGATCTATTAGTTTAATTTCATAATTCCCGTGAATATATTTTTATTTTCCTGGAACAATGTAACATGCAACATCTAAAAGCCAATAAAGTTAAAGAGTGTGCTAACCAAGTCAAGATGTGATACTTAAACTAGCAAGCAGAATCCATCTAAAATAATTGAAACCACACAAACAATCCAACACATAGTATAGAATCTACACTATTTTTAAAGCTAAATTAGCGTTATCTAGTGGTGATACAGCTTCCCTCATACCTCACTGTTATATAGTTGAACCCATTTCCTTATTTAATATTCACTGTTGATACGAAAGAAGGAACCCCTTCCCCCTCCTATTTTAGCCATTTCAAATTCTGCTTTCAATGGGGTAGGTCGGGGCTTACTGAGTAGACAACTCTGCCAACTTGGGTTTTCCTGCTTGCTATTAGACTATAACGCTACTCTTCTCTTCTTATCTACCCATATTTTTACGTAAAATGGCAAATAAACGTTCCTATATATTGCTATATTGCTTATTCGGGTGTGATGATAACATTAGAGAATTATTCCCAAACAGCTATACTGGCCAATATTTAGCATCTCAGTTGTCAATTGACTACTATTCTCTGTTTAGGGAATAAGCCCACCATTAATTTGTATGATATAAATGATTTCACAAACTAAGGGACTAGGTAATTTCCTGGGGAGTGCCAGTAAGGGAGATGACGCTGTTGCAACAGATTATAATAGAAAGCTGCTAGGTCAGATATGCCACTTAGACTTCATACTCATGCACTTTTGTGATTAGAAAGTCAGTTGCCGTTTCTATATTTTCATCCTCTATAGATTTCCCCTCTGAATTTCTGGGTATTTCAGGGTAAAATGCTCTCAGCCCAACCACTGCTCTGTATGTCTTTGTGTCTTGTCTGTCTTATTATCTATTTATCTAATCTGTTGATCAAGCTCTGTATTTAATCTGACAATTTATCTGCTTTGCCTGTCCATTTGTGTCTATCATTGATGATAATTGCTGTGCTGATGAAGTTGCGCCATAAGTGATTAAATTGTTTTTCCCACTTACCAAAACGTTGCTAGTTCTCTCCTGGCTATTACACAGTCTTCCATAGAAAACAATAACTTTTAGTAGTAGACTAGTTATTAGAAATAGTGTTAATAACTATTAGTACAGACAACAATCATTTCATGTATAAAATATACATTATTTAAGCCTTTAGTGACATGGGCTGTTTTGACATTTCTGGGGTGTTTGAGTTTAGCTGTAATTTTATTCTTTCTCACATACTGTACCCACACAAATTATATATTGTTTTTATTGCCATAAGAAGTGCTTTCATTAGATACCATTATGTTCATAATATTTTATAATTTACTACACAAAAATCATAAAATATGATGAAAAAAATACACTATTTCTAACTTTGACCTAAAAAATTATTTACACAAATACAATCATTAAAAAAGACCCCATCTAAATAGTTTCTAAAGTTTATCCTGAGTTTAGAAATATGCTTGTTTCCATGTTTTTCTGCAGTTTTTTAAGAGTTATAGATCAATAACCAAAAATAGTGTAGGGGGGTTCACCTACAGTTGACCCCAACACGAAGCCTAAATTTAATTCTAACCCTAAATTTAACCCTTACTCTAACCCTTATGCTAACCCTTAATGTATTCTAATTTTAATTTAATTGTAACCCTAACCCTTATACTTACCGTAATTTTATTGTAATCATGAAGTGAAAAATGTTCCACTTCTGATGCTCTTCCCACAAGAGGTCAGCAGCCATAATGGAGGAGCATGTTGCCCCTTCTAGAGGGGTGCCTTAGACAGAGGATTTCCGTGATGTTTAAGGCCTCAACCTCAAGGCATCAAAGCATCACCGTTTGAGTGGTGTTTGTGAACTGAGTTTGCACACACCGCTCGTTTAAACGCATAATGGACTAGGTCCATCCGATGTTGGCAACGCTTTGCCAGACCTAGTCCGTCACATGACGGAAAGAGGTTAAAGACGATAGGGTTTACTCAGACAGAGATTTGCAGGGAATAGAGACAGGAATGTTAAACTTAAGGCTAAAGTAACTGAGTTCAAAAAATTAACTGTTCAATGAGAGGAAATCACAAATAAGGCCTGAATTATTTATATGTAATACATATTTTGTAATTAATCTAAATAACACTTGGTATGTGAACTTCCTTTGTGAACGATGATGGTCCAGGATCGTCATGCAGATCTGATTGCACGCTGGCACATCACGATTATGTTAAAACTGACAACTCAGTCCAAAGGCACTTCATATGTATCTGTCTAGCTATTTATCTATATATATATATATATATATATATATATTATATCTATGTATAGTATTAAATATATGTAAACTAAATCATATATTATTCAGATGGATATCTTTTCGTATTCAATATGCATACTGATAAGAAATCATCCCTATGTCTTTTCCTTCTACTCTTTGTATATGATGCCAATGAGCAGAAAATGAATATACTTTGTATATCATACCAATGAGCAGGAAATGCATACATTTATTATAGTAAGCCAATATCAAGACAATGCACAATATATACCCACTGCTCATTTCCATCATCAGATAAATCCTGTATTATATTTATTGCTTTTATTATATATACTTATTACTCATTGACATCATATAAATCTATATACCGTCCCAATCTTGTGAGCTTATTCAGTCTACCAAATGTGCTATGTAAATTAACCCAATCAATCTTGTTAATATTATCAATAACAGCTGATAAAACAGTATAACAATAATCATCATCAGGTTGAACAATAAGTTGACTAGTTAAATATTATCATATTAATAAGGTGTTTTTTTTTATACAAAGTGACGATAAGCAGTTCATTCATACCTAAAGGACCATTTATTAAGATGGTTCAAAAGTATGTGCACTATAATGTTTTAAGGCACATAAAATATATGAGAATATGCATACTACTAAAGCCAATAAACAACTTTATTACAGGAAGATCCAACACATACATACTACTGTTACATTTTATATGGATATATTTAAATGGGTATCTGGACAAAATGTGAAATATATGTATGTATGTAAAATTAAAAATATTAAGTCATTTTGTCCCTATTATGTTGGACTTACTCTTTATTAGGATCTCAATATGAATAGATAGTTACATGTTCCTTTATTTTGTCCACCCCATCAATGTACCATACATACTTAGACTAAAGCTGAGTTTTATCAACTCTAGAGATGCAGACACTCTGTCTATCTCTCTCTCTCGTTCTTTTCCCGTCTCCTTTCCTCTCCCATTGTCTCTCTTTTCTCTCTGTGTGTGTTTGTTCGTACAAAATGCATATGTAAGCATTTAACTGTTAATCTAAAATATTCTATCTAAAAAAAGACACTTGAGACCTATCTTTGACTACGATGAGCCACTTTTACAGAAATGTCTTTTAAAATATGCCTAAATGCCTACCATTTCTTTTGTATGGTTTATAACTACACAACCACGCCCCCCTTCACAAGCATTTCAATTAAAAAACAAAGGAATCTGGAAGCATAAACCATATCTGTTTGACTGAATTGTACCCATAGCCAAGCCTTTACAAACTGATGGGAAGTAGTTCCACTTGAGAAGGACATGGCTGGCTTGTTAGTTCCTGACAACAAACTGTGTTTGGTACATGGTGCATTTAGAAGCAATGTAAAACTATTGTCCAGCACCATGCTTCCCCTTTCTTCCACCATCTTCTGTCTTTTATGGCTGAGCAAGAATCTTCACAAACCTAACCAAGCTGAAAGAGGCTCCCCCCCATTGTATGATTTCTCACATTTAATTACCTGATTTTCTTTTTTTGGGGGCAGAATAGTAAATGGAATCACACCATGCTCCATGTAGCTTTGGAATAGCATTGATTGTTTCTAATAGAGCCACTGGTGACAGGCACAATAGTTGTATCTTTTGTTTCCCATCGGATATTAGACCATTCAAACAAGGGAGAGTGTTCCTGGTCTGTGGATTTTCAATGCAAAACAATGGGATTAGATTTCCACTGTGTCACTCACACCACCTCCCAAAAAATGTAAATCTTCATTTAGACTCATGAATGTCTCCATGCTTTAGACATCTTTCTAAGGTTGCACAAAAAGTAAAAAGCTGATCTTTTTTAACTGTAACAAATCTTGTGTGTGAGTGTGTATGTTTAATATATACAAGGGTGAGTTAAAAATTATCCACACTCTGGCTGTAAAATAGAGTAGAATGTAGTGCAGATCATTTTTGACTCCACAATTAAAGTATCATCACCTTTGATGGGTTGCACAACGGGAAGTGTAGTCCCGAACACCAGAAGATAAGTATTCAGGTGTTTGGGACTTCACTTCCCGTCGTGCCACCCGTCATTGCCACCCATCAATGGTGGTGATATTTACTACTGAAGATTAATTTGAATTCTGTTTGTTGAGCCAATTGTAACGGGGTGCTTAATCTAAGAGTTTGTTGAGTACAGTGGATCCAGGGAGGGTATAAAATGATGAAAGAATATCATAACACCAGAATAGTTTTGCCAGTATAGAAGAGAAAAGGTAGCATAGTGATAAGACTTCAGGTCTGAAACCCTTTTAAAGGCTCTGCCTGATCATTAAAATACCCAATGATGTCACCAAATGAACAAAGATAGACAGCACGCAGTGAAGGAAGGTGCCAGAGCTTGACTCCACCTGATCACATTGTTGTAAATTAAAAATACAAACGCTCAGCATGCCAATGTGACGATTTTCAATTCCAACCACAAATAGCAATATTTCCACCCTTGATGGGTTTTGACGGGTATCAAAATCATCAAACATGGCTTGACAAAAACCCTTTCGAGGGTTGAAACGGTGCTACTTGTAGTTGGAAATATAATCTTATAATCACATTGGAGTGCTGAGTGTCTATGTTTTGATTTATCAATGATGTCATCAATCACATGACTAGAAAGAAGCGCACATCTCTATAGGGTAGGAGATGATACCAAACAGCTTGAGTGACAATCTCTTCCCTTATCACTGCATAACAATGGGCAGTAAGAGGAACCAATAGGAGAGCAGTGTTTGAATGATGTCAAGAATACTTCAATGATGCACATGTATGTTGACCAATTCTATTTAAGCAGAGGCTAAGGGGAAATTCTAGAGCTCAGCTCACCGTGAGTATATATTTTATGTACCATAAATAACATGTACTTTGCTGCCTAGTAGTTAATTGGGAGAAAGAATAACTGGGCCTTTGATATGGTGCGTGATCTGAAATATGCTTTGACCAATTCAGATAAACAAAATGTCTAATTTCTAGTATTTTTAAACACATATCCAAGAACACTGGGGTTTTTTGTATAAATTATGCTATTCTAGGATTTACTTGAAAACAAGAGAAATCTCAAAACATCTTGTTTGGTAAAATGCTTAATCAGTAAATAAATAATAAGTGGCACTACTTCTTGCAATACAACTGGGAAACTTCAAAGACCATTGATATATACAATCCAAGAAAAGTGGAGCTGACTTAAAAATTGATTGTTTGGTCCACCTATACTAGGCCTTAATCAAGGCAAAGGGCTCTATTCAATGACCTGAGTTCATTTATCTCATGTCAATGAATCCCACAGACTGCAACAGAGAAAACAGTAAAACTATATATTTTTTTGTCATTGAATCGGGCCCAATATAGTATTTTGTTCATGGTTTCAGCAAGAGAACCACAATATTAAACTATATATATTTAAGTTTCACAATGAAAATAATCTTATTTCAGAACAAGAGAAAACATGACACATTGCAACATAACAAATAATCAGCCTAAAGCACTTCTACTTCGCGGACTACAAAAAAAAACCCCATTAGTCTATTATATGTCATTGAAATGTTAGTCTGTTGAGAGCTTTCTTGTAAGAACAATACAAACATACAAACACAAGTTACAAAATCACTTTTTTTTTACAGAATCAACTAGAATAAACTGGAAGAAGATCAACAGTGTAAATACTACTTCTGTAGGTAGTGTAAGCACATCCTGGCAGATCTATCAGCTAAGGCTGGATAAAATGAAGGGTTCGTTTTAAAACTACTGTAAACGGATTGTTTTTAAGTGGCTTAAATCGAAAATCCTAAGCTACCTTTGTTGTTCAAAAGCTGGTGACATTTTAAAATAAAACTAGCAACGTATTAGCCATATGGAATTTCCTGTTCAAAGAAGTTTTTTTTTTTTTTTTCTTTAATCTTAACTCTTTATCAACACGATCTAAATAGAGAAATCACATGGACTAAATCAGAGTCCTTTGCTTTTGGAATAACATACATGGGAATTGGAAAATAACTGCTCATTTGCCAGTGGCCTTTGCAAGCTACCTAATTAGGTGATTAAGTCATTAGAAGAATATGCGCATCTGAAAAGCCTCTAGTCAGTCATTGAAATCAGAGAAGATAAAGACAAGACACTTCTTTTTATTCTCTTATACTGAAAAGGTAATTAATCCATTTACCTTTTCCTTCCAGTACAATTCTGTAGCATAGTGGAAAATGAAGCAAGATAGATTTTCAGAAACTCTTTGAAACATACGACCAGCATGACAAATGATCCTTTCTTTTCCGCATCATATGAAGAGTACGGTATTATCTACAACGGCACAACTTAATAAGAGAAGAAATTATCTAAAACTAAACTAAAAGCGCTTAGGAATTTAGATTTAAGCTTTAATATAATTTTAAATCCCTTGAAAATTAATATTTTATTTAATGATACAGGTCGGTTAGTTATTTTATGTCTACACCATACGGGTCAGCAGGTTTCATCACTTAATTAACCTTTACAATCTATTTCTAGTTCTGTAATACAGATAGTAATACTCACATTACAGTAATTTTACTATTGTCTTTGAATACATGGCAATAGATTGTCCTAAAGTAGGAACTATACCTCATTATGGTTACAACTATAAAGTAGCAAAAATAGAGACACGTGTACTTAGATATTTTCAATGTTACAACTTCTGTGTGTTTATTTTATCCAGTGTCACATCTAGGATTAGGTGAAAAAGATTAGTTTAGTCCCAATGGGATAACAATTGAATCCGTTTAAAATGCACGTGTCTCAGTTTTGCATTACATTCTTTTGTATATGTGCGATTAACTACAAGTACAAAATTGCACGACTATAGGTTGCAATGTAACAGAATCATGCATGTCTGTAATCCAGCCATGCATAGACTAGGTGTTTTGAGCAATATGGCAGTGGAGGTTATTTTCCAAATTTCCTGCAAAATGGGAAAATACTGCATTTTTGGCTTTCAGTTACAAAGACTCCTCACCCCTATCTTAGGATTGTCATACTGTTCACACTTTTCCCTGATTGCATGTATAGAGAATACTTTTATTTCATTTTTTAAAGTTTTGACTAACAGAAATTTATTGGGGGATATAAAATCTCCCACACCTCAATGTGTCGGGAGAAGAATAAAAAGGTGCAATCGAAGGTTCTCCGACACTCATCAGGCGCTTTTCGGTGCCTGATTTCTATATGTATGGGCTGCGCCAGCATTGCAGTGCAGACTTGCGATATTTGTTGGGAGTCGCCTTATTCATAGGCGCACACGTTTCTCTGCCGTGGTTATACATAACCCCATAGTTCATAGAAAAATAGCAATAAATATATGTTTAATATCTATATTTTAACAAATATATATATATATACACATCCTATACATGTGTGTGTCACAAGCGCACGTGTCACAAACAAAAAGAATATGCATAACAATAATGTCTAATTATACACTTACATCAAAACAATATACTTTAATTTAAGAATAAAACTGAAGCAAGTATACTTTTTAAAATATTGCTAAAGATATATTTAACAGTTTGAGATTTTTTTTCAATCCTCTTTGTTGCTTTAAAAGTTATAGTTGAAGAAATAAAGCTTAGCATCATAAGAACCGGGAAATGGAAAAAAACAACAACAAAAATACTGTCATAAAAAAATACAACAACAAAGAGGCTGTAAGCCAATATCTTTCTTACAGGTCTATTGTTTACATAACCCAGTTATCCCGAGGACATACATGCCTATGTACTAACTACAGGATTAGTGGTTCTTTGTAGAAATGTGTCCATTGTTTCTACAAACATCCAGAAAAATAGTATCACCTATGCAAAGGAATGCTTTAGTGTCTTCTAGGATATGTACAGGATAAGAATTTAATCCCACGTTTAATCCTTTCGACACTCAATTCCCAACATTGATCAAATACAAGAGATAAAATCTCGATAATAATAAAAATGTATGCATTTATTTCAGTTTGAAAATCTGTCCACTAAATTTGTTTTTTTTTACTGACAAATATGAGCAGCTTCTACTGATTCTTCCACACAGTTTCATGCACAGAACAGAAAATAAAAGGGAAAAAAAGCATCATCAAAAAGTGTTTAAAGGACAACTGTAGAAAAATATGAAGTTCTTTTTAACTGAAATCCTGCATCAAGTGAAGGTATTTTATATAGTAATGCTTTAATGAAAGATTACTGAAAGTACCTTATTTAGCCATCTTTACTCCATATCGCTCTATGAGGAGGCAGACATTTTGTTTCGAATCTTTGGTCAGATGGGTCAGATCTTTGTTCATCTGCACCAAGGTGAGTGAAAATCTGATCCAAGATTCTAAACATGTCTGCCCCCTGAGAGAACTAAAAGGTAAGTTAAGATTTCATCTCACCAATGTAACTGTGCAGAGAGTAACTGTGTTTGCATAGCAGGGGCAACTCATCAAGTTTGTCCAAAGACAATATATAGTTTAACTAGTGAAATGTAATGTTCATCACACCTCAACTCACCTTTTAGTGAATAGTTCTGGTGATTTCACTTTCACCATTATGAAAGTTAAAGCACTTATAGATATCCCTGTATTATATACTCAAAGTACTCTTTTTTAGCATCGCAATATTTAAATCAGTGGCATCTGCTGTTAAAATAATGACAGAAATGAGGCACATGAAGTGTTTACCTCTACTTGCTCAGCTATAGTGTAAGAAATAGTAAAACAATACACAATATATCAATGGAGTCTTTTGTGAGCAATTAGTATGTACTGGGTACTATTGATGCCACCTTTTCTTTAAAAAAAAAAAAAAAAACACGGCAATACTATAGTCTCCATTGACTGAACATCAGTCTCAAGTCAATATTTACCGTCCTGCCAAATTTTTATGACTTGGGCATTAGTGAAAGGGGAAAGAGATACTGATACAAAAAAAAAAGCCTAATAACATGTCCTATTAGTGTGGGACATCAATGCCATCCTTTGGCTAGTTTTAAGAATAAATAAGCATACTCCCTGCATGTTCAACACTATGTTGTAAATTGGTTCATTTCATATGTATTTTTAACTAATTGCTATAAATAAAATAGAATTGCGAAATGAAATAGAAACACAGTAAATTTTTCTGTGTCTCATTGGGAGTAATATTTGAAGCGTATGCTTATGCATAACGCTGTTGATATCGTCTGTAAAACAATTACACATAAATAAAGTTTGTTTAAACATTAACATACTGAAAGCAATACAATATAATGATGGGAAATTATATTGGGGAGAAGAACAGGTTTATGTGAACAATTATAAAACCATATTCTAAAAATGTAAAAATGATATTCTTTATTTTTGCTTTTGATTAAATAATTAAAAATAAATTGATGAGCAACAATAACAAGCGGATAAGACGCACTTTTTCTTCCTCCTCAAAAGTTGGGGGAAATGTCTGTGCGTCTTATGGAGAGAATGTAGTACTTAACTCCTTGTTGCTGCTCTCCGGTTGTTTCTTCCGTGCAGTCTAACCTCCTGCACGGAGGAAGGAAACTCTGGTCGCTTTTTTTTTTTTTAATTTATTGAAGCCACGATACTTCAATAAAGTTTTTTTTTTAAAAAATGTCTTTCCATAGACTTAACATAGGTCTCAAACTAATTATTTATCAGGTTGCTGATAAGTCTACTATAGGAAGATTTCCATCATTTACTACTTTTTGATCACCAAATTTTCTTGATAGTGATCACATGTATTACCAGTTAAACTACTACATGATCATAAAAAAACAAATAGGAATGAGTAAAACTTTTCCATAAATCTTTTAAAGCGAAACAGTACATCACCTGTATATTGTATGAGCCATTCAGTATGAATAAGTAAGTATACATGAGACATACATTTGGGTGGCATTTAAGCTTTTGTTGGATATTTGATTACATATATTATACACTTACTATACTCAAATCATAAAAAATACCCATCTAACCTTAATATATCTCTTTTCAGCTACCAGTCGGTCATGTTTTCTGGTAGTCAATTACAGGATAAAGAATATACACATTCTTAACTAGGTAAAATGGTAGTGTTGTGTTACGTAGAAATACAGAAAAACAGGTAGAATTAAAATAATAACCTTTATTGGCTAACTAAGAACCTTCTGCTAATCAATCAAGGATGTTATTTTAACTTCAAATATATTTGAATCTGTTAAATATCACTAGGTTCCTATCGATAGCTCAGTTGCCAAGCATACATTTATAGCTGAAAATAGTGGAAAATAAACACTGCATTGGTGCAGAATCAGACTTTTTTATATTGTAGAAATCTGTATACACAGGAACCTGTTGAAGCAAGGGTGGAAGAATAATCTTCCATCCTTGTTTCAATAAAACTGCTAGGTGCAAAGTAGCCAGATCATGGTTTACCAACGCTGATAAATATTATATATCCTGCTCTTCATTTATGAGCTGTTTGCATTTTCCTGCCTTAATAATTAAAGGACCTAAAGGTTTTTTATACTCTATGCTTTACATTCATGGCTGGAACAAGGAACTACCAATGTTTATGTAGCTGTGGGTTATTGTGTAACATACCTTTGTGAGAGTAGCTCCTTGTGTCAATATTAATTAGTTTTTTAATATATATATATATTAACTTACATGTATATTTGCTATGTATTTTTTTTCCCACTAAACAGCTTTTAACCCCTACAAACACAGACAGCTTAAGAAAAAAACTCACAGGCTTTTAAAAGACATGTTATATTGGTGTGGGAACGCCAGTGATTGCACACAATTAAAAACACACTAAGAAAACATGCATATAAAGCGAAAGATAAGCCTTCCAGAAATGTTTACATGCATGTAGTTGGGCAGTATTCTTTACATTTGCAATTGCAATTTTTTCCAAATTACGAAAATGTACAAATTTTAGCTCTATAAATTGGATTTCTTATAAAGTTGTGTACTTTTTGAAAAGGAAAATAAATATAACGCTGGTAAAATGATGAAAGACTGATGGTGGTTATGATTATTTCTGAAAAGTGGTATCATTTAAACAATAATATTATAGTTAGAGACAGGCAATATCAATGTCATACTAAACCAGCCTGCAGTTGGCTTTACAGCACCCTTGGAACCTGGATACTGCATGGTAAATCATGTTGTGTTTTGGTCAAACTAGTATAACCGTGGTACAGACTCAGTCCTATGGGTTAGGTTTGAAATGTAGATAAATAGGTCTACTAACTAAAATTCAACTTTGGAGGTCGACTTTCATTTTGAGACTAAGTCAAATTCAGCACCTGGTTAAAAAACCCAGGTTCAACGCTTTCCCATTGAAAGTAATGGGAGGCAGTATGAAGAAAGCTATTAGTCAACCTCCAATAGAATTTTAGCGAATAGACCCAATAAAGCTGGAATGTAGCAATAGAGTAATCAGGTCATATGCACACAAGGGCAGGTAGAATATAATTATCAATGAAGAAAACCAAGTCCATATCAGATTTCCAAAGTCACTATTTAAGCCAAATACAAGCATAAGGGCCTTCACTTTAAAGACATTCGTGTGTAAGGACAGCGCTACATTGCAAACATTCCCATTGAGCTTCTATTTTAATGATGCAGTGACAGTACAATACTTTACGTCTCCTTCTTCGATCACTAGAGGCTTGGGTGAGGTTCATCATGTCTATTAAGTCTGTATTTGTAGACTGTAACATAAGTGAACAAACGTGAAAAAAGTACTTTAACTACAGTTTCACTTTACATACATGCTCAAAACTCATTGTGTATGTTAATGTGGAGTATGCCTATAGCTGAATTGCCTTAGATGGCCAAATAATTTTAAAGCCAAGTTTGTGAGCAATGATGTCAGAATGTCTTTAACGGAGATGAGTGTCCACAAAACAGGGTTTTCAATTAAGTATATTGTGCACGAAACGTCTGAAGTGACTGTATCAGAATAAAAAAGAGCGGCATAAGGGACAGTGCGGAAATGAATCTCATAATTGGAAGCCATCACAATGCATGGACTAACAGAAGGTGAGCAACTTTACACCATGAGATAAAAATGTTATGTTTTGTGTATAGTACATGGCACAAAACAAGATATATGTTGCTTGCCTCACATAACTAGAAACTATTAAAAGGAACAGAAAAATAAATAGGAGAAGTATAATGGCATGGACAGAAAGAGGAACCTGATATATATTTAGTATGGTAGGCATATGTAAAATTCACATTAATTTGAATTATTTATTTTTTTTGCAGATTATGAAAAAGGGTTTAACTGCAAATTATCTCTATTTAAAAATGAACGGCTCCCTGTGGTGAGTGTAGAACAGTCACATGAAGCGTTGTGTCTGACGTCATAGAGTCAGGTCACGTGACCCTCACTCCGCCTCTAAGAAAAAAACGTACGGGCAGCCCGATTGCTGTTCTGGAGGCATCACGATTGGGCTAACATGGTGGTATCAGTGGGGTTAAAGAAAGCTATACATAGATTTACAATATGTACAGTGTACATGTCAAGCTTTATACCTAGAACTAACAAGGTTGCAAGAAAAAGCTTTGATATATAAATATATTTAAATCTTCCTGTGCTGTTCCATTTATGACATCCTCCTGCTGTATCATATGCAAATTGAAAATGATTAATACCCAATACACACTATCTGGCAATGTCATAAATGAGAGACTAGAAACCATTTATATTTTTCTCTGAATCTCTATAGTTACATGCAGGGGAGGGCTGGCAGCCTTAGGCCTGGGGGGCAAATCCAGTCAAGTGGCCCATTGCACCATCGAATCGCCTCCCCATCCACGGCCATCTTTTCCTTGTTTTATAACGAATATTGCCAGGATTTTCCCCCACAATATGCCAGGATTTGCCATTTAATATGCTAGAATTTTCCCTCACAAAATGCCAGGATTATGCCCCTCAGTATGCCTGGATTATGCCCCTCAATATGCCAGGATTATGCCCCTCAATATGCCAGGATTATGCCCCTCAATATGCCAGGATTTTCTCCTCAATATGCCAAGATGATGCCCCCTCAATATGCCAGGATTTTTCCCTCAATATGCCAGGATTATGCCCCTCAATATGCCAGGATTTAGACACCCAATATCCCAAAATTTGGGCACCCCCCCTACCCACGTTGCACACCTACGACATGACCCATAACTCACGTTGCACACCAGGACATGCCCCATCACCACATTTACATGCCTCCATCACCCCATTACATACACATTTCCGATATTATTTGCCATTAATATTCCCCAGCCAATTTGTCCCATAATATGCCAGTGTTATTCTGCAATTTAATATGACTCAGTAAATTTGCCCAATAATATTCCAAGCTTATCTGCAATTTAATATGCCCCTGCTAATTTGCCCAATATGCCAGTGTTAATTGCCATTTAATATTCCCCAGCCATTTTGCCCAATAATATGCCAGTCTTATTCTGCCATTTAATATTCCCCAGACGATTTGTCCAATAATATGCCAGTGTTATTCTGCCATTTGATATTCCCCAGCCAATTTGCCCAATAATATGCCAGTCTTATTTGCCATGTAATATTCCCCAGCCAATTTGCCCAATAATATGCCAGTCTTATTTGCCATGTAATATGCCCCAGCCAATTTGCCCAATAATATTCTAGTCTTATTTGCCATGTAATATGCCCCAGCCAATTTGCCCAATAATATGCCAGTCTTATTTTCCATGTAATATGCCCCAGCCAATTTGCCCAATAATATGCCAGTCTTATTTGCCATGTAATATGCCCCAGCCAATTTGCCCAATAATATGCCAGTCTTATTTGCCATGTAATATTCCCCAGCCAATTTGCCCAATAATATGCCAGTCTTATTTGCCATGTAATATGCCCCAGCCAATTTGCCCAATAATATGCCAGTCTTATTTGCCATGTAATATTCCCCAGCCAATTTGCCCAATAATATGCCAGTCTTATTTGCCATGTAATATTCCCCAGCCAATTTGCCCAATAATATGCCAGTCTTATTTGCCATGTAATATGCCCCAGCCAATTTGCCCAATAATATGCCAGTGTTTTTTGCCCCCCCCCTTACCTTTTTCCCTGTGGGCTAGTGGCAGGACTTCCCTGGTGGCTAGTGGCAGGAGGACTTACCTGGTGGCTAGTGGCAGGCAGCATGGTCCCTCCATGCTGCCTGTTCGGACTCCCGGCGGTTGTGGCGACAGGTCACGTGATCGGCGCGCGTCTGACGTCAGAGCGCCGATCACGTGACTGTCGGCACTTCCGTGTCGGCACACTGCACGGGGAGCCGAACAGGCAGCACAGAGGTTTCTCTGTGCTGCCTGTTCGGCTCCCCGTGCAGCTTTGCAGGCAGAGCGGAGGTGAGAGGGGATCTTCCGATCCCTTCTCACCTCAGTCTCTGCCTGCAAGCGAGTTTTTTTTTTTTTTTAAAACACTGGCCCAGCGGCCGTGTTTTACAAACCTTAGGGCGGCCTGGGGGGCAATTGCCACCCTGCCCCCCGGCCCAGCCCGCCCCTGGTTACATGAAAATATACTTGCACTGTTTCTATTATCTAATTACCAATGTGACACTGTTTAGGTGACAAATATATATTTTAAATGATCTATTTATATATTTTCGTATAACAGATAAACTATTTAAAATGTGTACATTTGCATTGTTTGTGACGTCTGTCATATACCATATTATTACCACGTAATAAGACACATGCTTTTTGTTTTACCTCAAGCTATTAAATATTGCATTATTTTTCTCCCTATTTTTTTTTTTTTATATAAAAGAAAGTAAGAAAAAAGCATGCTCATTTTTTCCATTGTTCCACAGCACAAACACATTTGACAAGTGAGTAAAATGATGTTATTCACATGTTGTAAATTCGGAGCAGAAGGATACTGAAGATCAATCATATATCCGGGGTAAGGATGACAAGCCACAGAAAACATTGTTGTGAGGAAAGTGCCTGCTAGAATGATCAAACCAAAGAAAGAAACCGATACTGGCAAGTCAGTAACTCACCTGTAGACACATCTGTGAGGTAGTAAAGAAATAGCAATATATACAGAAATATCTTCAAAGAAACCAACGTGCATTATTCCATCAAGGCTTGGTATTCACAATGTAAGCTATGAAGACAAAGAAAATTGAAAAGACCAACAAACACTACTTTGAAATTGTTCACAAGTACAGGTCTTCACATCCAGTATCCACATAAAACTTGTCTTCCCTTGCTGATGTACCCGTTCAGTTCCTTAACTTTGCAAACCCTGACAAAACATTGATTTATGTCTACATGGCAAGTCATCAGTGTTTATCATTTGTGTTCTATGTTTATATGCACTAGGGGCTCTGTTCTCAACTTTTCTTCCACTTCCTGGAAAAGACAAAACAATCGGCCCATTATACCATGTGAGACAAATATATTTTTTTCTTCAAATCTACAAAGAACAATAAATAATGGAGCAGGTTGTAGAAAACATTTTAGTTTAATAAATAGCAAAACATAATTTTGCTTATGTGATTGATTAATGCAGCAAAAAACCTAAGTGTTATCCACCAGTGAACAGAAGGGTTGCCACCTTTTCCACACAAAAAAAACCGGCCATAGTTGTGGATGATCAAGGGCGGAGCCACAAAAAGGGCGCAGTCAATCAATGTAGCATGACAATGTAATATCTGCATGACCTATCTAGAAAAATGACAAGTTATACTGAGCAGAACTTATTTTTGGGAAAGGGTTAGCACTGGAATTCTGATTTCAACAGGGTCTGTGAGGTTTTATTTTAAATTTGACAGCAGACCCCGCCCCCCCCCCCCTCCCAGCCAGTGGTGTCACAGGTATAACCAATGGTGTCATCAGAATGGATCTCCTCCAATATTTATTTTGTGTGTGTATATATATACACACACACACACACACCCTATAATGTGTATACACACACACACACACACACACACACACACTATAATGTGTATATAAACAAAATGTAAAAATGGTCCTGAAATGCTTCATAATTGAACATATTGAACACAGCTACACAACCACTTGACTTGACCCAAAAAATAAAAAGGTATGCAAATTATTTTTAGCTTCTGGCCAATTTACAGATAGACTCGTAGCTAATAAAGTAAATTGTTATTATAATGACCAAAATCATTAATACAATTATTTATATAGCAATGTTTCTACCACTGATTACCAGACACTGTTGTACAATTGTTGGCTGCTTTAATGTTAATTGTAACATACTGCAATATACTATGCTATATCCTGCATGTGTATTATATTAAAATATTAAATTATTGCTGATCTGATAATGGATTTTTTTAAAGATTGAATTAATAAAATGAATATAACAATTGCCAATGTAAAATGTTGTTCTCCCAGGAAAAGGGTGCTAGTAAAGGTAATATGTTTAAAGGGCAGATTGTTCATACACTAGTAAATAATACAGAATAAACAGAGGGGGAAGGTAGACGCACACTCTCTTCTGAAATTAAATGTTGTTTGTTTTGTCTGGTTAGATAGGTGAGGATATTTGGTAAATGTCCAACTAATGTAAGTGGAAGGGAAATCCGTATAATAGTTTATAAATGGATATTAGACTGAAATGTACTCAGTGGGGTACATTCCCCCCCCCCCCAATATGCCATTTAATATGCCAGGATTTTGACCCTCAATATGCCAGGATTTTGCCCCTCAATATGCCAGGATTTTGACCCCCAATATGCCAGTTAATATGCCAGGATTTTGCCCCCAATATGCCATTTAATATGCCAGGATTTTGCCCCCCAATATGCCATTTAATATTCCAGGATTTTGCCCCCAATATGCCATTTAGTATGCCAGGATTTTGACCCCCAATATGCCATTTAATATGCCAGGATTTTGCCCCCAATATGCCATTTAGTATGCCAGGATTTTGACCCCCAATATGCCATTTAATATGCCAGGATTTTGCCCCCAATATGCCATTTAATATGCCAGGATTTTGCCCCCCAATAAGCCCTTTAATATGCCAGGATTTTGACCCCCACTATGCCATTTAATATGCCAGGATTTTGCTCTCAATATGCCAGGATTTTGACCCCCAATATGCCAGGATTTTGTCCCCAATATGCCATTTAATATGCCAGGATTTTGACCCCCATATGCCATTTAATATGCCAGGATTCTGCCCCCCAATATGCCATTTAAAATGCCAGGATTCTGCCCCCCAATATGCCATTTAATATGCCAGGATTTGACCCCCAATATGCCATTTAATATGCCAGGATTTTGCCCCCCAATATGCCATTTAATATGCCAGGATTTTGACCCCCAATATGCCATTTAATATGCCAGGATTTTGCCCCCTTATATGCCATTTAATATGCCAGGATAGAGCCAATTAATATGCCAGGATTTTGCCCTCAATATGCCATTTAATATGCCAGGATTTTGCTCTCAATATGCCAGGATTTTGCCCCCAATATGCCATTTAATATGCCAGGATTTTGCCCACCCAATCTGCCATTTAATATGCCAGGATTTTGATCTCAATATGCCTGGATTTTGACCCCCAATATGTCAGGATATTGCCAATTAATATGCCAGGATAATGACACTCAGTATGCTCGTTATGCCACTCTCCTCCCCCCTTCCCCAGACCCCAGTACTTTTCTCCTTGCTGCTATCACCCGGTGCAGGTCCGTGGCTGTGAGGGGAGTGTTGTGTGCTCCCCTCCAGCCGCGCGGATCAATAAAGTTTGTTGAAAAAAAAAGTTTGAACAAACTTTATTGATCCGCGCACAACGCTTCCCTCACAGCCACGGACCTGCACCGCTAGACGGCAGCAAGGAGGTAAGTTTTTGATTATTTTTTTTTAATGCAGGGGGTGCCGGCAGCACGGGTGTCACCCCCGCTGGGGGTGTCACCCAGTGCGGCCCGCCCCCACTTGTGACGCCACTGAATGGTTTTATTACTGTCTTTTTTTTTGTAATTTTGTAATAAAACAAACAAAAAAAAAGAATAAACAGACCCCTGACCCCTCTAGCTTACGGTGCGATGCTTTGACTATCTGCCACACTCTCAGTTCATCCAAGCGCTCAATGCTAGCAGCCCACGTGAAACATGTGCGGCATATCCCCAAACACAGAGCAAATGACTTCCGGCATCACATAGGAGGGTTTGCTTTATTGACTGTGCTGCAGATTTGGATGTCACGCCCCTGGTGTCAATCAGCCTAGGAAGTAAGGTGGAAGAGGTTGCAGGGATTTATGCCACGGCTGGGACACGTGTATACGTGCGGTGCATGCTTCATTTTATTTATCAAATACTTCTCTTCACTTCCTGCTCCCAGAAGGAAATACCGGGCTGTACATTGCCAGTATTTTAGTAATACCGGCACCGGATCCAATACCCTAATTGCCGGCTGTGCCGGTAAAATAACGGCCAGGTGCAACCCTAGTGAACAGTGTGTATGAACACTAGAAAGGGGAAAATAAATCAGCCTCTAAGGGCTGTGCACAACAAGTATAATTCTTGTATGGACTACATATAATCTTCAACCAAAGCAGGAGGAGTTTGTCTTCATTTTAATTAGAGGAGGTCACCGTTTTCCATCAGTACGGCAAGTATGTCCCTATATGCAAGTCTTTTTGCTCCTAAAATGTATAGGAGCTCCCCTTGTGAGTGATTTTTCACCCCTCCCATCCATTTGTTCTATGTATAAATGTATTGCACTAGTGAGTGTTCTTTTTCATTACAGGTTATAATATTCACACGCATATCCCTGTGCAGTATATAGTGTAGTCACTTGTTTGATTATCTGTCACATAGTGTGCTTTGTGTGTTTTATAACCTGTGTTTTACACCTATGTTTATTTGCACTTTTTAAAATGTTTTTATGATATCTTATTTATTTATTTTCCTCTTTTTAGTGTCGATACACTGTGCACTTTTTTTTTAATAAAGCTCATACATATCCATATAATACACCTTAATCAAGGATGCCATCTCTAGTGCAGTATGATTCTTAGTGAGTGCCATTTTTAGGATATTAACTATACTGAGTTATGTGACAAAGTGATTAAAATTTAGTTAACAACAGAAATAAATCTTACATGCTAGAATACATGGAATGCATAATTGAAATTGCTGGTCCAGAGCAACATAGGTTCTATACTCACTTACTACAAATTAACAGTAAGACTGACATATAGGAGTTCATGCTTTAATCTCATTTATGGCACTGGCATGTATTGATGTATGAGTTTAAAGAACGTCATATGTGTTGCTACGAGGTATAAAGCCATGAGAACTAACATTAAATATATTTTGCCTTGGGGCAGTGTTAGCAGGCAGTCTCCGAGATAATAAAACTAGCCATTCCCATGGTTCAAACAGGTATTGAGGGACTGCAAGGTCCATAAACCTCTGAATAATCCATTACAATAATCCTCAATCTTACAATTGGTAATACAGAGGGGGTCAAACTACTAAAAACCAACACTAACTGCTATCCTATGCAAAGAAAAACCTTCCAGGCTTTACTTTTTGATCAGAAATTGGAAAAATTAGACAAATGTAAATATTCTGGTTGCTGTTCCTTTGCTTTGCCCTCTAATAGTTATACATGTTGTGTGTTTTAGGAATAAAAACTTTTGGTTAACTCCATTGTATATTTTCTTTTTTGCACCTTGACTGAACATTACAAAAAAAGGTATATTTTATACAATTCCCATTACTGGGATTTGGATATTGTCCAAAAAAATGAAAAGTGAAAAAGTTTTTTATCAATAAACATAGGAGAAATAAACCAATGTTTTTTTTAATGACAATAAGAGTCTTTGCAACAGAATAGTACATTATCCAAAACAGAAAGCAAGGTCTTCTTTTATTCAGAAGTGTTATGGAAGCAGTATTGTGACAGACTCATAGGAATAAAAGTTTCCTGTGTATTGGTATTGTACTAATAAATAAGAAGGCTTCAGTAACTCACAAAATATCCCCCCCCCCCCCAGTCATTCTTCTCAGTAGGAGACCACTGTACCACTCTTCACCTTAAGATTGTAGGCTAGCGAACCATTCTCATTAGAAAAGGCTCTGGCTGGGATCAGTAGGATAGAACAGAAAACCTTGAGGTCAGATAGCCTCCATATTCTGGCCTTTAATGCAGACCTCAAATGCATGCAAATGTATGACAGGAGGATCTGTGTCTCTACCATCTCAGAATTCCTATCCCCTCTACATATATTGATCTGGGGTAGAATAGGGGTGATAACAGGTCAGTGGAGAGTAAATGCCATATTGTGGCCCAATCACTGTTCTATTTAGGGTTTTTATCTGATTATCTGCCTTACTCTGCTTATAATTATGCAAACAGGCCAGAATCCTTCTTCACCAGCAAATGCATAGGTAGATACTTTTTTCCCCAAATGAGCAGCCTGAAGCAGTATAATCAAGCTCAGTCTTACAAAGTATATTAGAATATTGACACAACAAACCTCTTAAGTTAGAAAACCATTGCTCTAGGCAAGTGATATATATATATATATATGTGTGAATGTATGTTATTTGTTAACGTCATAAACACTAGCATATAGAAAGCATTATTGATCCAAGATGTTGTAACAAATATATGTGCCTTAAACTGAGTAGGATAACATGTTACTATTATTTTAATTACTGGGGGGAGTTATGGAAAAAAACTACCATTTGTATTTGAGTTATGCAAACTCTGGCCTTTAATGTGTTAAAAGTATTTCCCTTTAATTGAAACATTTTGGAGCGACTTTATTTCTTCATATACCCATCATTTCACTCAATTACTGAAAAGGCTCAGCCTTCCTATTTACTTGATTAAATATTGACATAACTTGGTGATCATAAGTAATCACTTTGAAAACACATACATAGCATTAACTAGAGCTAGGAAACATGCACCATTCTGCTTCTTTGCAATAAAGTGTATTACCTCCATGGATCTGCTATGCAGTTCAAATAGTTCTAAGGTCTAGTGCATTATTCTGCTTTCACCAAAGTAAATTTCATTTAAATTGAGAATATATTGTTAATTTAACTCAATCTGTCTCCAAATAACACAACAATAGAATGAATAGCACTTATTTGTGTATGAAGGTGAAAAGCAAATATTTGAAGTTAACCATGAAATTTCTTTAATCAGTTAAACATAATATTGGTATATATATCGACATATCATAAACCACCTAGATAAGCCTTATGAAAACAAGTTTAATGCACACACTCATTATTAATATGTGTAGCAAAATGGAACTATAAACTATGATATGCTTGCTGATCACAATTTAAATTAACCATTTTCTTATGCGCTGTTTTAATGCATTTTAAACATCAGAAATGTATTGAAATGTATTAATAATTATTAATTATGTAATACAATTTTGAATATATGTATTCTACATACTCCCTCTCAGTTTATCAGCATATGACTGAAGATTTGAAGGAAAAAAGTAACATTTAACATGTTATAAAAAAAAGTAACGAGCTATTCATAAAGTGTACAAGAGACTGTACAGAGTACATACGCATGTTTTTTTTTCCACCTGTAGAGCGAGGTTTAAGCCATTTTTTTGTGAACACATATAATGTGCTCTCCTGCAGAAGTTCCAGTGGTAAATGTTTGAACCTTATATATCTAAAATAGCAAAATGAAGTGTTTAGTACATGGCTCCAATGATGGTTCCAGCATGCCAACTGCCTAGGCATTTTTTGCAGAGCAGTTGGTATGCTGAAACCATCATTGAAGCCATGTACTAAAGAACATTTTTTGGAATGTTATGCAGGATGATTGAAATTAATGTGTTAATATTGTTCTACTACAAGAGAGCTACATTCAGGTTCTTAAAGTTTGTAAGAAAAGGTTTTCGGTTGGTCAAAACTCCGTGGAGTGTGAGATGTGTGTTATTAGTGCTCTATTTTTTTTGTAGATACCACAGGAAAATCCTTGCTACAAAATTATTACTAAATTGTTACAATTAATGACATATATGCACATTTTCTTTTATGCACTATGTTGGTAGTATTATAAATTATCAGTTTACTAGAATATTGTCGTTGTAGTAAGCTATACTTCATTAACTAATTGATTTTTCTCTAAAACAGATGCAGTGTTGCAAGTAAAAATTATATGTGGCCCTCAAAAAAATTACAGATCATACAGTTATATGTATGGATGCAAATGACACAAAGTGTTATAATAGGACAAAAGGTTCTATGGTTTCTTCAAGTGTGTTCTCTAACAAACCTTGTTAGAGAACAAGTGAACCATTATTTAAGGAACGCTGCTGAGCACTAAACATGTTAGTAGTTTCTGTCTGTGACGCTGCCAATTAGCATTTTTATTATTTGTTTCCAAAAAAAGGATGGATGTCATATGGGTGCAGTCTGAGTCCTGTGAAAATCCTGTGCATGCAAACTATGTGCTGTACCCTGCTTATGCATTTTGTGTGCTGGGGCAAATCCAGTAGCTGAAATTTGGGTGCTGTGGCAAGTCATATGGGTGCTGGGCAAGTTCTTTGGGTGCAATTTGAATTCTAAGTCCTGTGTGTTTTCACTACATTCACAGTATAAGCAATACTTGATACTTGATAAAGTCTGTTAAACAGCTTTTCATATTTAAGTTTTTCTTGAAATGTTTTACAATGTTATATTGCAATGTGATAACCTTTTCTTGGTTCAGTTTGTAATGACATCTTATTGAATAACGTCCTTTAAACAGTATGGTGTTCAGAAAGTTTTGCAAGTTACCAATTCTCTATTCTTATCACAAATACCTTTTCATACACAGTCTGTAAACAGTGGAGCTATGAAACTAAAGTTGTGGATGAAATAGAAGAAAGTATCAGAGCACATTTGAGGATCAAGTTCATCAGTTGTTTTCCAATTGTAAAAGTCAAGTTATCTTTCCACTTTCTTTAGTTGCTGCAATACTTTATTACACTGATATAGTTGTATTGGACTGGCCTTGCTCCCCTCTGATTTTTAACTATTCTGAAGCTAGGAATAGTCTTTCTGCAGCAAGGCATCCTCCAGGTACACTACATTAACAACAGTATTGGAACACATCGCTTAATTAGAGACTGGAACTGTTTAGGAACAACAGCATCACCATCTCACAGTATCCTCATGGGGAGCTGAAGACAATGGCAGGGATGTTGACAGGAGATGGCGCTTCTGTCTGTGGGACTAGCTCAACCTTCCTTAACATCTTGGGTGAAGGGAGGCATCCTGGCATCCCCGTCAAACCCTTTCAGATCCCTAATACTGATGCTCAGATATTCTGAGAAACTTTGTATGTTACAGTGTGTCCCCTGCTCTGTGCGCCTTTCCCTGGATTCCTTACTAACCTGGCCTCGATTTTTTCCTATTGTCTGCCTCCTGCCCTGTTACACTGGACTGCACCTGGATTACTTTATTTTGCTTTGTACCTGTCCTTTGACCCTGCACTGTCTCTGGATTGCTCAATTGTCTGTTGCTCACCTTGTTACCCTGGATTGCCCCTGGATTCTGCTTTTGTCTGCTGTTCACCTTATTGATCTGGGATTACCCCTGGACTCTGCTTCTTGTCTGCTGCCAGCCTTACTGACCCTGAGCAGTCTTTGGACATTTATTTCCCAGCTGCCTACTTCATTCCTGAAGTGCTGTTCTGGTTACACATACTGTTCCCTACCTATCTGTGTGTGTTTTTTTCCTGTATAATCTGTTTCTATTGGACTCCTATCCCAAAACACCTAAGCGATACCTTACAAGTTGGCTCTTTATTTATGCTATACAAGCTAGAACTATTTAGGCCTGTACCAGCAGTAAGAGATGGAGGTGCAATGAGAGAAAAAAAAATGCCATGGGTGCAGCTTCAAATATGAAGAATTCACCCTTAAATTCCCGTGGGGGCTACATAATAATGCATAATAAGTGTTTTTCTTGCAAGCAGTGAAAATAGGTGTAAAACTTGAATTCTAAAAGTACAGCTTCCTTCTGCCTGACATATATTTCAGTTTTCACCAACTGCAATAACCATACTGTTACAAACAAAATATTATTTAAAGTACTTTATAGGACATAAAAAAGGCACAAGAGGTGCATTCTCTAATGAATACATCCGAATATATAATAGATGTGTAGCCAGGTGGCTTCCCTGAGACTGACTTAGCTCCTTCCCTTTTTGTGAGTAGCCCATCCCTTTTTGGATTCCATTTTGTGAAGATGATAGGAGAGCCTGCCCTGTAGGTTCAGTTGACAGAGAAGAAGCAGCACAACAATGTGTTAATTCCTGCTAAAATAGCCACACTTCATCCCCTCCAGTCAGACAGCTATACAGTAAAGGTGGGCTTACTGGACTGGAGGCACTGTTTAATATCAATATGTCCCATTCTCCCTACACCTCTTTGAAGGCTCAGAAATCCTGGTCTGTTCATACCCATGCAGTGGTCCTACAGATGTATTATGAAACCCCAAGATTCAATGACAAGGCTTCTAGAAATGGTAAAAGCATGTCTTCATATATATGTAGATCCATCGGGATGTAGTATTTATATATAAGTACAACATTGCCAATGTGCATACACAGTGCTAAATATGGCAGGGGCATATTAGAAACAAAAGAGAATAATAATGTTAAATCTATATGATGGAGCCTAGCCCTAAATGACTTTAAGATATAGAAAGCATGTGTATATTTAGGAATTCACAGTAAAGAAGTTGCCTTTAAAAATGTTTGGGATAGAGATGAAAGGTGTATTGCATTACCATAAAAAAAAAACTGGTGGATAGTCCATGGAGAGTTTTTCATACTGTTAACTATCCTCTTTGATTATTTCACACACTCTGTGGCATTATTATAGAATTGTGTTCCCTTCTATTCTCACACACAATCATTGGTCGTTTTTTTTTTTTAATCTTTGCTTTGTAGTTGTATTGGGCAAGTAGAGTAACCCCTACATTGTAAATGCTTTTCTTAATTATGTTTAATAAAATACATTATTATATTTCATCATTGACCTTCTCTATTTCTCACACAGAAGGCTGGGATGAAGTAAGTAAACAGTCCCACTAAAATGTCTAAATATTGATCATCAGACCTCCTATAATCACTGGTAAAATAAACTGACTCTATTGCATAACTCTGCAAACCATACATCATATATGTTTTCATTTACTATAATAACTTATATGATAAGCCATAAAAACATAAAGTGAACCTTTGCCTAGATGAATTAACGATGTGGCCTTTGATGTAATCATAGGATCATGAATTGGTAAAGGGAGCAAATTCTTTCCTTATCACATATTTGCTAGGCTGGCTATTTTGAATATTAAAATGTCCCTTTAGTTTCAGGACTGAGCTTCCTCTGCTTACAATGAAAGGTCTCTTTCAATCTTAGGACTCCTTACCAGAGCAACCACTGTAAGTCACTGCATTTTCTCAATGAAATAAATGGCTCATTTTAATTCCTATAAGACTTGTGTAAATCTCCCTGCAGTCTTGAACCATTAGAATTCTAAAGGGAAAGGCGCATATATTACATTTTACTGTATCTCCTTTGTGCTCTAAACGTCAGCTCTCATGCTACTGATATGAAGTTTAGAAGCTTAAATAAAGTGTAAGCTTCCTGCTGGGCTAGCAGGCTGGGCGGCCAAATGAATTAGCCTTTTTGTTGAGAATTCTCATTTGAATAAACAGCATGATGTAGCTAGTGAATTCAGATGGCTTAAGAGTCGAGCTTTACTGTTATAAGAAGAGGTTAAAATGTGTTAAATGATGGTACTCCGTTACAATCCGTTCATAGTTTATTTACACACTAAACACCAAGGATGTTTTCACTAAAATGTGTTGCAGGCATTCAATAATTGGTGTTAACTGCTACTGACATTGAATGTTACTCAAGCAGCAACACTACTGGATATGTCACTCACAGTCATGTTAACCAAACTGTGCTATGAATAATGTATATTATGAAGCCAGACATTCATCCATACAAAATATGTGAGCCAATAATATTTTTCATACATACATGTTTAAAAGCCCATTTATGCAAATGATTAACCTATTTGACGATGAGGAAGTATAAATATGTCCTTAATAAAATGGTTCATGTAGTATTATGTTATTCACAGGCCACCTTTTGTGTGCCTTTGGGGTGGGCCCACCTTTGTAGCACTCAAAGTGTTGATTTTTATTAGAATCACCCTACCCTATCTAGGAAAGCCCTCGGGTGGGGGGGGGGGGGGGGGAATAAATTCTTGGGAGGGTTTTTTATTTATTTAAGGTGGTGGGTAGATTATATTTTATTTTGATTTATGATGCCATGGACAAGCCCCTGGATCATGGGGGGAGGGTCTACGTTCGGAACAGGGGGCTTTGGGTATCCCATGGATCATGGGAGAGTATACATTTTTATGGTCCAGGGGCCTTTGGGCAGTCCCCGAACTAAGGTAATTGTTGGTTAATGGAGCATGTGTGGCCTTGGCCATCCCCTAGCCTCATTAATACACAAAGTCCTGGGAGCAATTTGGGCAGAGTCCAGCCACATTTATCATAGGGAGGGACAGGAGTATTTGTTTTGCAAGTCATCCTTATCCCAATACATCAAACTCAGGTGCTGGTCAGCTCACAACACCATTTATTATTGGTGGGGACAGGGAAAGTAGCCCTGACCCCCGATCAATTTACCCAGTGCCCAGCCCCATGTGTTATAGATGGGGCAAGGCCACTTCCTGGCCCCCATATCTATGACATCAACAGTATTGTACTAAAAATATACATGGGGCCATAAAATAAATAAAATATATTCCTGTGGGACATGGGGCTGGTCAAATATTGTATGGGGCCAGTAGCATTTAGGCACTCCCTGGTTCCGTGGGCCCAATTATGTTATTTATTACATAGAAACATAGAAACATAGAATGTGTCGGCAGATAAGAACCATTCGGTCCATCTAGTCTGCCCAATTTCTTTTTTTTTATTATTATATGGGGCCAGGGGCATTTGAGCAGCCCATGGCCCAAATAGGGTAAATTTATTTATATATTTAATAGGGCCAGGGAAAGTTTTGAATATGAACATTCAAGCCATCTTGACAGTGACAGAGATAAGAAGGTGGCTGTGGCATGAACTCCCACTACTGTTATTGTTATTTGACTCGTTCATTGGAAATGTACACCACAAACAGTCCCGTAAGACCCTGGTCTTGCACCTTTTTGGACAAACTACCACCATTGTTGGAATCCATTCATATATCTTTCTGAGAATCTACATATAGAGGTTCTGCCCTTGATCCTGAGTGCAGGAATTATTTATTATATATATTATTATTTTTCTTCTGTAGTTTAAAAGAAATCAGTAATGAGAAAAACATTTAGTGATAACTTTTAATTTGAGAATAGTAAGGTCTACAGATAAGAGTAAATATAAAACTCTAATCATAAATGCATCTCTAGAATTTACTTTGCATCACAACCGATCATAATGTTCCTTTCTTTTATATGTTTTAGTTTCTCTTTTGAGTAACAGTGGCGTTTTTTTAAGACATATATTGTAGATAGTTTGTCCGGATTAATTTCTTCTCATGTACTGCATCTGTATCATAACATCTATTCCAGAAGTCTGTATAGATTATGAACTCTCATAACCATGTTTTCTGCAATGATTACACATATATTTCTGTCAACCTACATATCCTGCAAGGCTGTTTTTCTGGTATTCTTATAAGGAAAAATGTAATAACACTTACACATAGTCAATATTTAATTCTGTAAATGCAACTGGTAGTTGTAATCTCCAATATTAACCACACAGTGATTTATGATACAGGATAGATGGTGAAGGGGAATAAAGCACTTGGGAGGTCCTCAGGTGACAATAAAAAGGTTATAAATTTTATTGCACTGTCTAAGAAATGTATTTATATCTTATATTACGAATAGCTTTTTATAAATTTTAATGATCCATGTTATTAATGGCACTGTCATCATTACTGCTTCACGAGGCTGCAGCCTTTTCCCTTTCATTACTTTCCTTCAGTCAAAGTTCTTGTGTAAAATGCTGTTACTACAGGGTTGCCAAAAAATATTCAAGCCTATCTTTGTTTCAGTAGACTGCAACAAGACGTTTGGATCAGGTTCTATAGCCAAGACCCAAGGTCAGACTAATTGGAAAGAAAATAATTGGTCTTTTATATTATGGATAAATCTGGAATCATGATGTTTGCATAAAATAGATTTTACATTCAAACTTTTTGCTGCAAAGTTAGCACGATTTTGCCCATTAACGAAAATGTATCCCGTTATACTGGTTCCAATGCTGCCAATTTCAACATGCAGTTAAGTAGATTATCAATAGAGTTTGATTTTACGAGAACATTGCAGTTAATGTTTTGCTCTGATTTAATAGGACGGGAGTTTTGCATACCAGACTACTTTGCAGTTTAACCATGTAATAAAACTTAAATGCAGAAAGAAGAGTTGTTTTTTTTTTTTTTTTGGGGGGGGGGGGGGAATCATATGCTTGGATATATGTCCGTTAAATATGTTAATTGAAGGTTTCACTTTTTGTTACAACCAGTTTTTTGGGGATACTGTATATAGATACGCTAGAGTAAATTGAGAAATGTTAGTCAAAATAAAATCTATACTGAAATTATTTCAACTATGGATTATTTTGTAACCAAGTTTTAAAAGTAGTAAAGTTTATTTTTAAAGTTTTCCCAGCCCTAGTGGAGTATATTTATAAAGGCACAAGATATTGTGCTCATTTTGTTGCCATTTATATTCATGTAATATGTTTTAGCGCCCAAGCTTTTGATCGTTTAACATCAACAGATCCATAGTTCTCTTGCGCATCAGGAACCTTATTCAAATCAAACATCTGAAAAACAAATAAAAAGAGAGCCTGTGTATAAATAGTATTGCAACTCCAATCCCTCCATCAATATGAAATAATATAAGATAATTGCACACATCTACCAATAATTTTACCTCTATAGATAATAATGGTAGGTCAAAAAAACTAAAGTTTTAATGAAAGATAAACCAAGATAACTTACGTGGGCTTATGCTGCTCAGCCTGGTGTTTAAGCGCATCCACATGTCGGTGAACCAGCCACACCAAAAAGGTTGATGCCAATATAGCAGCAGCCTATACAGTAAGATACAGGACTACAGGTAAGAAATACACCAAAGAGTCTGACATGGCCATACAAATCAAGACTATATAAAACGCAGATAACTCTTTTTGGCTTGTGGAGGAGGTAAGAGACCTGAGATAAATGAAGTTGAGCCAAATGCATGAGGGAATACAATTCTTGGAATGACCAAAATGTTGCTGCCAATCACAGAGATTGACAATGGAAGCCTAAAACATGATACTACTTTATTTGAATGACCAAGCTAGGAGACACGCTCTCATCATCTCGACCACCTTCCCATTCAGTTTCGTGGTCAACGGATGATGGTCCAGATTATGGATTATGTATTCTTATTTAAAAGTAGCGTATATATGGCTGTAAAGCAAGAAAGAAAATGTACATATAGTTTTATGGTTAAGCCATTTTACTGTCAATCTTGTTTTTGTTTGTATTGTATATTTGTGCAGTGTTATTATGTTATCTGTAAGCAAATACAACTATTGAATAATGTTCAGCAATGCCTTTTAACTCATGGACATATTCAGCTATCTGCGGTCCTAAAATGGCCACACTTCCTCGTAGCTTTATAGCTAAGTTGTCAATTAATATTCCATAATCACAAAAACAAACACAAGACTTCTAAATTTAAACAGACTTATTTTGACCAATATACCACCCATGATGACAATGCTTATCATATTATTGTTTTGGTTGTCCAGCTCAGTTCTCTCCTTTGTAGCCATCACACAGAGACATCTGAATACTTCTATTAAAATTTGAATTGAAAGACATGATTACTTTTTGGTTATGCTCTTGTCACCTGCTTCAGAAACATCTCATTGAACATTCTTCATCTGATAGACATTCTTTGAACAGCAGCAGGCAAGCTTGAGCAGCACCATTTGACCTTCAAGTTCCTACAAGTTAATACTTTCAGTAGCAGTTTAAAGAAATTGCTTTAAGTATCATCATTCAGGTATTTAAATACTGGGGTGAGTAACGTAATGGAAACACAAGATCAAAATGATTAAAACTTGTAAATAAGTAAATTACACAAGTAAAACACAGCAGCAAAAGTGAGTCATATTAGGTTACTTGCTATTTAGCAGTACATATGCATTAGAGGTAAGAGCTCTGACAATTATCACTTTGATATAGTTTGTACGCAACATTAGGTAATTAACAGGGTTCTAAAGAGGTCAAACAGTTGGTGCTCAAATAGCAGGTGATTCAATCACAAAAACTATAAATGTGTCGAGGAGAACAGTCTCAGAAATCAGGACAAAACATGCCAAGCACAGGAAAACTGCATAAATAAATACTTTTCTACATTAGCAATGACCATTTGGAGCCATTTGCCAGA
The DNA here is from genome assembly GCA_036172795.1 of Pelodytes ibericus. NCBI lineage: Eukaryota > Metazoa > Chordata > Amphibia > Anura > Pelodytidae > Pelodytes > Pelodytes ibericus. Next base: position 129,040,216 of record CM069859.1, read on the forward strand.
TATGTATACTTGATACATTTATGTAGGTTGTTTGTTGCTGAGAAGTTTTACTGCAAGGGTTGTAGTTGCTATTAAAACTGCCTTGGTGACAGCAGAGAAGATGCTCATTAGGGTCCACTGAAAAAACACTGTTCAAGATTTTATTTCTGATGCTTTGTTATATATTCTCTATATAAAGAGATGACATAAATATTGCACTCTTCACATTTTATTTTTATGTAATTTTATTTTAAAATATGTAATTGTGCACACCTTTACTTCATTGAAGGTTTGGAATATTTAGCAACAGTATTAATAAGACATGGTTCTTCAATTTAGCACAAACATTAAATAAGCATAAGGGTTTAATTCACATTGATGGCTTTCAGACTCCTTAGCGTCCCACAGGTTATTAAAATACATTTTCATGCACCTGGGATTTTATTGTATCTGAAGCATAATTTTTTTAGTATCTGCGGTGTATATTAAATTGTCATGCTCAAAAAAAAAAAATGCAGATTCTTAAGATGTAGATGGCATTTTGTGTAATGTCATGCTTGTTTCCATGTAGGACTGAACGTGTGAATCTATTAAACACAAATGAGCAGCTCTCTCAAATATTATACATTTGGGTAGGCGTATATTATAATATTATAGGGGGCTTGGCGTCTCTTTCATCAGATCCATTATATTATGGAGGTATGGGGCAGTTTAGTAGCCTCAGAGGAGTTGCACATGTTTGTCAGACCTGGAGTATAAGAGAGAGCATAGAACATGCTAAAGATGAATAAGTAAGTGCGATTTTTCTTACACATTGCAGCAGTGCAAAATGTAATACATGTAAACCGCATTATAACGCAGGGCTTGGGATCCATGAAATAACATTGTGATCTAAGCACGATCGTGATGTTAGTTTTGAAATATCACTATATTTTAACATTACTAAGGAAGTTTTGTGTTGAGATAAATATATTTCCGCCTTTAAAGTTGGGAGGAAACGTTCAAAAGATATCAAAATACTATGAGAAAAGTTAAGTGAAGCCAAAGTGAAGAAGTCAATTCTGTCACTTAAGAGAAGGACTCACACATGGAAGTTCAGTAGAGAGGAGTCCTTAAACACGATTGAAGTCAATTAACAAACGTATGACACATTTTAGTCCTAATTCCAGGTTTAAATGCGGAATGATAATTATATCAAAATGTTTTTAGACATATAAATGAAAGGCTTTGATTAGCTCTTTTATAGAAAGTGATATCAAATCCTTTAATGCAGATTTGTTTAACTTTGCAAAATGTTATAAATCCTATTGACACTCAAAAGTCTAAATTCTAGTTTCTTCTTTAAAAGTATTATAAACTACTAAGAACGTTATTTGTCAAACTTGATATGGTGACCTTCTGGCATGGATGAATGGATGTTTGGCAGTCCTAAAATACAATATACTGCTTCAGGTATCACCCCTTCAAGCATAGACAAAATTCAGTAATCTCAACAATTTCAATAAGAATCCCCAAATTATCTATGATATTTATACATTTGATGACAAATAAATGATCCGTGTCTTTATTTTATATTTGAGTCTTGTGAAGTAAAACAGTCTTGTGAACTTTAAACCCTAACTCTCCAAAATAGATAACTAGGTAATCAAAAGCCAATATTACTTTCAAATATAAACTCCTGTGATTTTACCAAATTTCTACTTTGTATGACTTATTATAATTTTTGTAATATAACATATGGAATCTAATGCGATTTTAACATATTTCTATTAATCATGACCACTAAACTGCATATGTCTTTGTCATTAAACATGAAAAATTTAATTAAAAAAAATGAAAATAAATAAATATAAACTGATAAATACAGGTTAACAGAAAACTTTTGGTTTCCATGAATATTATACATTTTATTAAATACTTTTTTTCAAAATGTTAGCTTAATAATACTTTATAACCTAAATAGTGTTTAAAGATGTAATGTAGAGCAAAATAACCAAACTAGCTTGTGTTATCAGAAAAAGGGGAGAATAAGTGTGATTTAAATGTCTTTGTGCTGTCTACTGTTTATCTTGTTACATTGTAGCAGTTCATTTATACATGGTGCCACTAGATGAAGTCATAAATGGGTGCAGCACAGACACATGTAACCCCTTTGCGACAATGGACGTGACAGGCACGTCCAGCCTGGAACTCCGTTCCCAACAATGGAAGTGCCTGACATATACTGAGGTTAAACAATCGGTTTTCGCGATCACTGATCAAGAAAACCACTCTGACGGTGCTGCTCTGTTGCCTCGATGTCGAGGCAATAGCCAGCACCGAAATTCTGTCTCCCAACCCACCACACATGGATGGGGTGAAAGGAGGGATCCCTCATGTATTTTTTTCTTTTACATTTTTAATAATATTTATTTATGAGAATCCTTGTGAATATAGGCTAATTCATAATTTTGCTACAGCAAACACAAATGTGAGATGTGAATGTTCTTCACAGAATATTCAAACAGCAGATTCACCTGTCATTCACATATTTCAGCCCATTCACATCATTTTTTTCACTGCTCCCTGAATCATCACGTTTAAAAACTCCCATACTTCAAAGTGTTGGTAGTTTCATAAAAAGGCACAATTGTCGCTTGTTATGTATAACAGAGATTGCAACTTTTTTTATAACTCCTGAAATTTTGCAGTGGCGAGGTTCTCTGACACTTCTTTTTACATTGGCTGTGACGGTGAACTTTGCTCTGTCACAACCGGACGTGAATTTGTGGGTCACGCGGCTCAGACTCTCAGACATTTTTGGGGAGTCTGCTTCTACGTAGGCGCACATGTTGATAGCGTGTTGATCGCACATGTTGATATCTGAGTGTTCGCTATCTTTATACATAAACTGTTTAGTGTTTACGAAAGCAGGTCTTGATCAAGCCACATGCATGCAGTGTAAGCTCCACAAGTCATGTTGTATGTTTAAAGAACCAAATAAGCTCTAAATTGAGGATTTTATGCTTTTCTGGGGATTAAATTGCACACAATTATTATTCAGTGTATCCTGATAAGATTTTTAAACATTTTCCTTTATGTTAATTAAGGGGAATAGGATGCCTATGGATTCTGAGGCTGTAAAGCCAACTGATATTGACACATTATGATGCAAGTCAATGTCAAAGGACCCAACTTCCATGAACTAACATGAACTAACTCTTAATTGGAAATTCCCAATTCCTTTTATACCAAGCGATGGAGTAACTGATAAACTATATTCCAAGGGACATAATACAGACATTGTTGAATGATGCAGTAAGAGGTAAATGAAAAAAATATTCTAGTATATTTCTTTCTCTTTTAAACTTTAACTCTTAAGTTATTTAAAATAATCTAAAATCAAGGTTTGATTACCCACCAGAAATAGTTTATAAACCTTTCAGATATAAACTCAAGAACAACAATCATTAAATACGACTCACATAAAATATCTAAAAATGTGCATGGTTGCTATAGTTATAAATTGTCTATGACTTTGACCAATCAATTTAAAAATTCATTCAACCCCGAATGCATACATTACCCTACATTTATTCAACCTCACTTTGACCTAAAATGACACGATACTGTCCTTAATCTATATAAATGTCTTTTGCTCTAGACCTTGTGGAAAACTTTCCTTGTGATCAATGCAAAACATATTTGGAAAGATTATAATCTGCATCTTTAAAAGACATCCAAGGCAATCAATGTCTTTTCGGAAGAAGGTGCTGATCATGCCACAGGCAACACTGCGGAGCATTGCAAAATATTGATCTCACTTCAGATGAAGATATTAGCTTGTAGATGCTGTGTCTTACTTTGTTTCTCTTGTAAGTATATTAAATGTCTGAACAGTGAAACAGAGAAGCATATTGGTACTATATAGCTTAACAAGGAATTTCTATGGATAAAAGGAAATCACTTGGATTAAATGCTAGTGATTTGAAGTCTACATACAAACAGAACATGTTGAGTTTGTGTTAGTAAAATTAAAAAGACCTTCAATTTAATATTTCGTTACAATAAGCAGATCTACATCCCTACAAAAATGAGGCATATATGAAGCAGCGAGTTCCATTTAACAATTGCATATTTTAGTATTCTCCTTGCTATTTTCTTAGTCATTTTATTTATATGTATGATGGGTCAATTTAACAAGATAGCAAAAAAAAAAAAAAACGCTTCAGATCATCGACTACAGGCCTGGGAGTTTGAGGGTGCTGTACAGTATCTGAGCTGTTCCTAGCACTACACTTTTCTGGATAGAGTGCTCTGCTGTTGTTCCTAGGATCTGTTGAAAACCACTCTACCAACTTAAAAGTCACAGCCCTAAGTGCTCCAATCACTACTGGGACCACTTTGGAATTCACTTTCCACATACATTAGTTCCTCTTTCAGGCCTGATGCGATGAGAAATTATACGTCAAAAAGTTGTAACAGTGTAGGCATCTAAAAAAATGGGTCTTATCTGTTAACACATATATATGTATATATATATATATACATATAAGAAAAAAGTGGCACACACAGGTCTTAGAAATCAAAAATAGGAAAATGCTTTATTAAAGACAAAGGTCAATCAACGGTTCGACAACACTCTGATGAAGACTGCTCTTAAGAGCTCGAAACATTGATTGACCTTTGTCTTCAATAATCATTTTTCGATTTTTGATCTCTAAGGCCCGTGAGTGACCCTTTTTCTTCTATATCATTTTAGTAGTGCCACCAACACTCTTCTATTTGTTACACAAATAAAAGCAAGGGATAAAGCTATGGTAGTCTAACATTCAATAGCTTTAAAGGGGGTTGTGTATTTCAAATGTATGTCTCCAGTGTGTCAATATATTCTCCTCACTGACTTCCCAGGATATATTGACCACGTTGGAAACCTACCCACCCTGCTGTCACTCACTGAATCAACTTCTCCAAAGTCCTGAGCTCTAACTCTTCAATTCCAAAACACAAGTTATTCATGGATTTAAATAGACTGATCATGTGCAGTTGAAATATGATTTGGCCATGCTGTAGTAATTCTTTGACTTTATTGGTTCTTGCTGCAAAATGCAATGAAATCATCTATACTACATATGAAAACTATTCATCTATTAACATCATGTGACTCAACCTACAACGCATGAGGCAGTTGGCACACCAAAGCCATAATTACTCATGTATTTAAGAGGACACATTTTGCTCACCACTATTTTTTATTTTTTGAAGATAGAAAATAAAATCTACACTATTTTTGCTCCATGTGAGCTCCTGTCCTGTTTTTTTTTTTGCACATCTTGGGAATAATTTGGTTTCCAGATGGTGACAGCTCCGTGGAGTGTGGGAGATGTGTGCTACTTTATCTTTTAAGATGCCGTTTGTCCTGTTTTTGTATATAATCATCCATGCAACACCAGTTCTGAGGATTTATGCATGAAAAAAAAACTCACATGAATACATGCAGCCTCTGGTGGAAAGGAAACCACTTGGTTGAGTAATCCCAGAAAAACGCTGCTCTGAATTTTACCAACAAACATTTAGATTTTCTGTGGATTTGTAAGTCAGGGCCATAATGTTTTAACAGATAAGACCCTTTTTTTAGATGCCTACACTGTTACAACTTTTTGACGTATCATTTCTCATCACATCAGGTAAGTGTTACTAAATCACAGCTTGCTCACTTTCCAGGATATATTGACCATGTTGTAAATAAAACTATATTTTTAGTCATGCAACATCAGTATATTGGTTTGAATGCTTATGACAAGAAATACATCATTTTATTTCACTACAGATATGTCAAACATGGAAAGTATGAACAAATCCAGCTCAGATGTTTATACTGTATTTGATTCAGTTCTGCGTTTTGGCAACTCCCTATGGCATGTGAACCCTTATAAATGGAATACCAAATTTCCCTAGAGGCCAGTAGCAGCCCAGTAATGCATGACAATCTATGTTTTTATGCATTTCAGAATCTTTGAACAGAAAGAAAGACTCTTTTGTTTGTTACAAAGCCATGTTCTGAAATGTATACACTCATACCATGGGATAGAAGAATTTGTGATTTTAAAACAAACTTTTTTTGAAAGTTGTTGGATTAAAGGCAAATCTATTTTGCTAATCAAAATATGTGATGGTTGCAATTAAGACAACATTAAAGAGGTACGAATAGGCAGATGTGCTTACTCTACACTCTAATCGAAATTGGAAAACTTTTTTTTTTTTTATCAGCAGTCACTAAGCAGACATTTTAACTAAATTAAAAGGTAACATAGACAGAAAGTTCCAGCACTGTTTTGTACAACTTTGCACTTTGTCTATCTGGGCCTACTCTAGATCAGAGTAGGTATCATTGTCACAAAGTTTCAATCTTCTGCAGGAAGCAGAGTTAAGTATCTCAATCATATTCAATTCTCACCCTTTCATTCCTATATCTCAGTCCTTTCTCCAATTTAGCTCCTATCTAATTTAGCCCATCCCCAACTGACAAACTCGCCTATTTCCCCCATTCGATATCAGGTAGTTGCCGCCATTGGAGCTCACTTAGCATCGCGGTCAATTGTATAATGTTCTCATCTAGGCTACGTTCCTATTTCTTTATGCCACGTAACTATATTTTTAAGCTTTACAAAACCCTTTATCCAGTAATTGGGCAACGTTTCATTTATTCTCATCCTACAAGAGTGTAGTTTTCCTAGAGTAAATGTGTTTATACAATACCATTTTACTCCATTTTTTTTTTACTTTTATAGATTAATAGATTAATAGCCAAATCAGTGTTTCTTTAAGTGAAGCCCTTTTCTAAAACCTCTGTAATGTTCATACGTTCTGCAGTATTTATTATATCATAATTGTCCTGCACAAAGGTAACTAGTTTTTAAGTTGGGAGAACATTTCTCACTGAATACTAAGGTAGGTCCTTGCTCATTAAAACCTCTGAAACACATTCATGTAAAGGAAAACAAAGCAATCACACGGACTCTACCACCAGGTCTCCATGATTCCGTCCCCACTTGTGTAGTTGGCAAAGTCTATCCAAAAACACTGTTAGTGTGTTTCCCCTGTCTTTCCTGATCTAGGTCTAGTTTATATGCTAAACTGTGAACTGTGGAGAACAGTTGAATTGGTAAAATTAAGCATTAATAGCTGAGTGGGAAAGATGGATAAGTTGGACTATTGTCCAGTTCCGCTCTGTTTAGTGAATATACAGTATATGTTTCTGTTCTACAACCTCCAGCTTGACTACCAACAGGAGTCTCTACCATATCAGTTTGTCTGCTTGAGTTTGTAATATCCATTCTGTATGAAGCACTGTGTAAATATACAGAACATAGGTATGGTAAGATCACTTGGGTGGGGTAGATAAATATGAGTAGCACTCACATTTATGTAAGAACTCCCATTTAAAATATAATGCAGAAATGACTGTGGTATCAGCTTATAACTGGGAAATAACCACATTACCCTCAGCATCACAATAGGCTATTGGGAGAAGGGATCGCAGATGTCTGTTCCTTTTGGTGGGAGGGCAATTTCACCTGCTGTACCAGGAACTTTGATCTAATGGGTTTGGGAGAAACAGAACAGCCAGCACCTTCATTAGTAGGACTCCGAACAAACACACAAAGGAAGCACTTTGAAATAGGTAGAAGGAAATTTAGTCTCCCGTTAAAACATGTAAAAATGTAATTGCTTATTTTTCAGTTAGCAAGTGATGGGAATGGAATGAATCTCCATCATGTGTCCTCTCTCTTTCCAACTTGATACTTTCAAGAACAAGAATGAGGGCAGTTTTCCCAATGACCTATTCAACACTGGTTTCTATTCAAAAATAAACAAATTCATGGAAACACTTTAACCTATACATTCTCCAAAACCCAACACTGTTGTACAACATTTCCCTACATTCATGTCTGCTTTACCTACAGTGCCAGTAAATTAACATTCACCCACAAGCCACTGTTGTGCATAGCATTAACACTACATAATGTATATTGTGACAAAACTTCCCTTTATATGCCAGGATTTTGTGAGGGATCTTTTAGTAACCACAGTCTTCTTGAGTAAATGAAGCCCAGGACACAAATGAAGCCCAGGACACATGTCCAGCAGAGTTTCCCATGCTTATTTGGTAAAACAGGAATAGTAGACACAATTTAAACAAAATGAACATAACAAATTCGGTGCTCTCTTTTGAGCACTTGCGAGAAAACACAATTTCTGTCTATTTTTGAGCAGCTTTTCTACTTGTCAACAAAACAGACTCCAGAAGCAAAATCACTTTTCACAGAAAGCACTCCGCAATACTCCAGCTCTCCTAGCTGGCTTCAAACTGGAATGAATGAACTCTATCAGGTTGCCCTTTTTAAACACTGTCTGCTAGTTGATTAGCTATAGGTGAGCTCTAGTAAGTCCACACCTATAGAGCTCCTTAAGTAAAATCCAGGTTCTCGCCTGAATTTTAACCCCTTTAAACTGCATGGTACCTTCATCCGTAAGGGCGAAAGCACCAAAACAGCATGTTTTGTGTGCCTTCACAAAGTGAACAGTGAACTGGCGAAACCACGCGATACCTCACAACATGCGCAAACCTGGAAATTTGGCCACCACATTTAAAAAAATGGAACCGGAGCTCACTCTGACCGTCAATTACATTTTTATCTGACAGAGAAAAAAAGAACAAGGTATGTATTGTTCTCAAAATTTAATAGAAAATATGAATAATAATTTAAAATAATAAAACGTTTTTAAAAAAAGACAATCAATTACCAGAGGGCAGTCAGCAAGCATTTTGCCCCATAACCCAACCTCTGTGTTTAGATTTGGGGGTAAAAATTAGTGCGTGGTGGTCCCCAATAAGTACACATATGCACGTACACTACCAGAAAACCATCCAATCAATCACAGAAAGACCTATACTTCTCATATGCCATAATATTAGGAACACTTTTTTACTGTCTATGGGAACAGAAGAATGCATTGTGTTGGTGGCTTATAATGCATGTAGGAAGGTTACATTGTCATTAGCTGGGTTGCACAATTGTTGCATGTGGCATTCCCTTCTAAACTTGTGCTGCATCCTAAAAAAAGCAAAATGACAGGAAAGACAGTACTTTCGTCATTTACTGTATACGATTATTCTGTTTCTTTGTTATCTGCATGCATTCTGCTACATTCGCCTTTCTTGCCCATCCCACTCCCATTTTGCCTCTGTTGGCCTTGGCTCTCAGACTTCCATTTTCAACAGTGTGAATATTCACTATACTATAATGTTCAATATATATAGAGAGTGTGACACAAGGTTAATTAATTTGAATGGAAAAGAAAGTCACATGAATGACATTAACCTTCATGTTCACACTTACTTTAGCAGATCCCACTATCTACTAGTAACTATTAGTTAACGTATTATTCTAGTAATGAACTAGTAGCTCCTTCCATACACAGGATTGTCTCATCTAGAAATAATGCATCTGGGAGTTGGAGGAACAGTCGACAGCATCCAAACAATGAAGAAAAACAACAAACTGTATTATGAAATACAAAAGGGCCAGTCGCAGGAGTACTGCAAAAGCAAACCCACAACACAAGTGTTTTGCACCCTATAAGCACCTAAACATAGGCTCTTCTGCTAATGTATGGAGTCTTGGGTTTCCCTGTATGAAGCCTGTTAGCATCACCACTTCGTGTTACCAGACCTACTACTGAGAACAGGGATTTTTTTATAGGATTCGAATGTGAACTGATTGTTGAAAAATGGTTGTAAGACATATGTCATACATGCAAATGAATATGCAAATAGAGGTGAGACTGTACTGTGATATGCAGATTTATATATAGATGTAATTAATATGCTAACAACATTATTCTTATTGGTGCATACATCTATGAAGGAGGTATGAAAAACTGACCCATCTGACAGCAAGGTGTGACCCACCTGACCTAGCTACACTTATTCACATTAGCCATATTAATGTGTAGATTTGTATCAATAAAGTTGATTTAGGCTGTTTTTAGACTACTTTTATATTACTGCAAAACATGCTTTTCTATGGCTAACAGGCCATAAATAAGTTTTTCATCAGTAACCTAAATAAGATAATGTAGTGCAGTCCAATGCACACATGCATTTCCAATCATCATCGCTGTCTCCCTCTTTATTTATTTCAGCATTTCCAATCATCTGGATTAAAATGTGTATGCTTCTGATATATGGGATGGAATGACACCTAGGTAGTTGGTGGGGAAACAAATGTCTGCCTCCTGCATACTTCACCCACATCAAAGGTGGCACATTGCCTAAACAGGAAGAGAGACATATATAGTTCATGATGTACTGTATTCATTGACCTAAACCATTTTATCTCTGATCAATGTATACCAAATTTGAGTCAGAAACCAGTGATAATGGATAACTTACTTCATTGAATAGAACCCACTATCTTTATCAAGCAAGTTGATTTTTATGTTATTACAATATGTGACCTTGCAAATTCCAGTGGTGTTTCCTCTGTGTAGGAACTCATAAAGTCCTTATGGTATTGTGGAAGTGATTAGAGGAAAAGTCATCTTGATATACTGAGAGGCAGATATTAGGAACATGTGAGTGAGCATTCTCTTCCTAATCCAAATGTTTGACATATTGATTATATTGATTCAGCTGCATGCAATGTATACCCCTATTTAGAGTTGTGACGTTAAGTCTTCCTTTAGGATAGATTTGCCTTTATTCTAAATTCTTGACACTGGACGTAAGATTTACCCAACCCAAATGTACATAAAAAGTTACACTGACTTAAGTGTCAATTATTAAGTATTAAATTATATGGATTGGCTCTTGTAATTCAATATTACAAAAAGAAAGGAAAACAATTAGTAGTTATGTAAGTATTTAATATATTTCTCAAGACAAGCTCAGTCTTGTTCACCCAGAAACACCAGTTCTAGCAGTACAATTTAGACAAAGGATTATACTGTACTATATAACTTGCTATTTTGTCATAATAATTTCTGTTCAATAAAAGCAAACTACAATAGGTAACATTTATTAAGTTATATAATGATAAAGTGCTGCTGTTTGAAATAACTTCTGTACCTACCTTGAGGCCTCACAATTAGGCCTTCAAGGCCTGTTTATTCTCTTTTACAATGTATTTATCTCCTTTTACAGAGAATCAATGTATAAGCAATATGGCTTTATTAGCAGTTAATTATTTGCCAATGTAGGATTAGTCTGGTGATTTGACAGAAAAATTAATAATATAAACATTTAACATCATATTAATTTTAGATACTGCCTTTTCCTAAATGAATTATCATCAAATTATAGTGGGTGAGTTACAAAAAAAAAAAAAATATTGGCACACTAGAATAATTGCATTTTACAGTTTATCACTGTTTGTAGAAAAGATTCCTGTGTGACATAGAAATCATATATTCACTTCACTCCGTGGTTAACATCTCAAACTAATCACCCGAGAATGTTCTCTGTAGACTGTAGGAAGAGGTTTCTACCTGCAGGGAGTCGCAAGATGAATGTATAACTGCTCTCTTTTCCGAGGCCTTACTTACAGCACTGAGGTTAAGATAGCAGCTTACAGTGTAATAATGCATGCTGTTTTGATCCCCTTTCTTAGAGGTCTAAACTCTTAGAAAAGAGTCTGTTGTGATAAAGCTCTATTCAGTTTGTGGTTCTGGCCTGCTGAGATGTAAAGGACTCAGTGAGAATGAGCCAACTGCACCCCCTACAGTTCACTTGAAACTAATGCTTCTATTGTGTAAAAGTGAGATGATTAACTCCACGACTATTCATGAAAAAAAGCTGCAAATGCTTTGTTACATTGGAGACTAAAACGTGTTATTTTTTTGTGTCTAATGCTTCACAAACTGAGAGTTCATTGCAATTCACAAGCAAATGCAGGTTTGCATTAATAAACTACTTCAGTGAAGTGACTTTTTTTTTCTAAATGGTTTTCTATATTCATTTTCAGAAGAAAAATAAAATGTAAAAATTATTATTGCAGAATGTAATTAAAAAGAAAAAAAAACTTTATTATGCCTAAAATGTACCTACTTATTTAGGAAAATCATTGTGTGTTTGCCTCCCTCTGCAAAATATGTCAGTGTTAATAATTATAACATAATGTGGTCTATTCAATATCTCGTGTTATTGCATCCCAATACTGCAATAGAACATTTTGAGTTAAAAAACAGTAATTAGTGATGTTTTGAGTCACTGAATCAAGCCCAGTAATATTGTTCATTTATTACATGAATTAACTTAACTTTCCCATGTTAATGTCAGGTGCCCCGCAGATTACAATTATTTACCCATACATTTCAAACCAGTATAACTATTATATGCCCCACCCAAGGCAAATACTTCAGAACAAAACTGGTGTTTTACAGTTTGATTGTGTTTACTATACTCTGTTAGTAGTTTACCAAGATAGAGTTATTTTGTTTAAGGGACATAATATTCAATATTTACTTGAATGCATATGACATTTATTAAAAAAACTGTAGTGTAAATATATAATGTTAAATCCTAGCTGCTTTGGCTATTCATAGTCTATAATGCCAAATGAAGACAATGCTGCCCCTTCATCATTGAGTGATCAAAATAAACGATTGTAAATTAAAAAACAATTGTTAAAATAGTGGTTCTGGGACAAATCAGATTTTCTTGAAGAAATATCCTATTATTTTATATATCTATTCTGAGAAGGGTGTATATTTATGCATGGAATAGTTATTTATATACATAGATACGTACGAATCCCAGTACATAATAACTGAGATGGAGCCATATCATTTAATCCGCAGGAGATTCGATGTGGAAATACACCTATCAGCCATAACAATATGACCACTGACAGGTGGCAAGCAGACAGAGGCAGTGTGATGTTCTGCTAGGAAAACTTGGGTTCTACCATTCATGTGTATTTTACTTTGACACGTACCACCTACCTAAGCATTGTTGCAAACCATGTGCACCCTTTCATGGAAACGGTGTTTCATTGGCCTCTTTCCACAGGACAATGTGCCCTGCCACCGAGCAAAAATTGTTCAGGAATAGTTTGAGGAACACAACAATGAGTTTAAGGTGTTGATCTGTGGAATGTGCTGGACAAGGAAGTCCGATCCATGATGGCCCCACCTCACAACTTACAGGACTTAAAGGATCTGCTGCTAATGTCTTGGTGCCAGATACCACAGCACACTTTCAGAGGTCTATGGGAGTTCATTCCTCAACTGATCAGGGCTGGTTTGGTGTCAAAAGGGGACCTGCAGAATATTGGGAAGGTGGTCATAAAATTATGGCTGATTAGTGTATTAATAATAACAAGCCTCTTAGTGTCTCTCAAAATAGGCGGCATAGTGTATGCCACAGCTTGTTCTACATGTGTGATTTGCAACACAAGTAGCCATTCACTTAGTAAAAATATTGTATTAAGCATATGTATACAGTGTAGTAATTCTTGATTAAACTGTTCCTCTTATGAAGCAATAAATCATATTAAAGAAACTGGCAATATATAAGCACTCTGCCCGTAGCACATATCTATTAAAAGTATATATATTAACACACACAGTAGCTATCCTCATTCATGTCATGTTCCTTCTTGTCAAATGACGCACAGTGTTCGCATAGATGCAATAAGGCTTTATCTGCCAGTGTATAAATGCTCACCACACCCCACAACCATGAGTTATATAAAAAGCTGATCTGCTACTCATATGAATCTAATGGTAGCATTATAGTAATTATATCCCCAGTATTAGTTCCACACTCTCCTGCTAAAATAATGACAGTAAAAATATAATCACTTGCTTGGTCCACATTCACTAAGAGAGGCTTCATCAAGGGCAAAACTAAATGGAGTTTTTAAATTATTTGTAACTCTGTTCGCTTTTATGTTTGTTGCAAAATGTAATTATAAATGTTGTTTTTTCTATTAATAACCTATATTAGACCTTGTATTCTAATGCATTTAAAATTGGCAATGAAGACTTAAAAGAGTATACTAGTTCAATTAAATAATTAAACTTGAATAGTTGTTTAGGTATATATTTTAAAGTGCTAGTAAACTTTCCAGTATTCATTTTTTCACTAATAATATTAGTAATGACACTTTCTGTCCCAACCTATGTTCTCCGATACCGGCATTCCACCTTGTCTGGGGCAAATGATGGGAGTTGTATATTTTGACTCTCTGCCCCCCCCCCCCTCCCCGCCCCCCAAAAAAAGAAAACATTGGACATGTGCATTTCTATCTATGGGGGGATGCCATGATATTTTTGTGGACAGGACCAAAGCATGTATTCATTATACATTTTAAATCAGGAAGTACAATTCACAGTTTCCTTCTACGAAACATTTGTAGATTTCAATGCTAACAGAAAACAGCCATATACCATACATATATATTGCTCAAACATACCAGGATTTTGATGCCAGGTTATCAAGAAATCTAAAGCGTAATAAACATGCCTTACTAACATCTATTTTTTTTCTTTCATACTGTGGAAAGCATTTTTATTGTTTGCTATAATTCTTTGAAAAGCTGTTAAATTTAAAACATATTCTAATACTGCTGGAGCATGGAAATAATTATCAAATAAAAAATGTAATATACTTATATGTATCAATTATTCACATGAATAAACCCTTTCAGCAGTTTGTCATCTATTCTAATCCATTAATAACAACATGAGACTAGACTGCTCATTGTGTATTAAAACATTCTGTAGAACATATTATTTCTGTTGTACAGTTAACCCGAATAAGAGTATTTATACAACAGTATAACATTAGTGAAAAGGTTGGGACTGATAGACCACAATATGAACCCTTTCCTTTTTTAGCTTTTTATTTTAGTTTTTGTTGTTAAATTATCTGTTAATTCAATACAATTGAATGTAGTTTTGGGCAGTGGCGTACTAAGGGGGGGCGGGGGGTGTTGGCACACTATTACTGGGCTCTGACTGGCACAATATTACTGGGCTCTGACTGGCACAATATTACTGGGCTCTGACTGGCACACTATTACTGGGTTCTGACTGGCACAATATTACTGGGCTCTGACTGGCACAATATTCCTGGTATCTGAATGGCACAATATTCCTGGGCTCTGACTGGCACACTATTACTGGGCTCTGAATGGCACAATATTACTGGGCTCTGAGTGGCACAATATTACTGGGCTCTGACTGGCACAATATTACTGGGCTCTGAGTTGCACAATATTACTGGGCTCTGACTGGCACACTATTACTGGGCTCTGACTGTCACAATATTACAGGCATCTGACTGGCACACTATTACTGGGCTCTGAATGGCACAATATTACTGGGCTCTGACTGGCACACTATTACTGGGCTCTGACTGGCACAATATTACTGGGCTCTGAGTGGCACAATATTACTGGTATCTGACTGGCACAATATTACTGGGCTCTGAATGGCACACTATTCCTGGTATCTGACTGGCACAATATTACTGGGCTCTGACTGGCACAATATTACTGGGTTCTGAGTGGCACAATATTCCTGTTATCTATAATTGTACAATTGTCACCTCATGGGGCTCCTAGGTTTTGCATAGTTAATGGCGTTCCCATGTGTGCATAATTATGGGGTGCTTGTGTGTGGCATATTTATTGGGCCCCATGTGTGGCATAATTAAGGGCCTCTTTTGTGAGGCATAAATAGTGGGGCTTTGGTGTGGCATAATTTATGGGTCTCCTGTGTGTGGCATAGTTATGGGGCTCTGGTGTGTGGCATAGTTAATAGGCCATCTAACTGGCATTACTAAGGAATCTGTTTGGCATTGTATTGGAGGAAATCCAGGGGGCACACCATGAGTTCCCGCACCGGGTGACACCAACCCTAGTGACGCCCCTGACAACAGTGCAACTCTCCCATGTTACACAACTAGCCTAACTGTCTATCTGTCTGTGTAATGTATCTAACACCACTTTCTTTCACTACAAGCTTTCATTATTTGACTGCATTATAAATCACTGGATATTATCTGTGTCTCTTCATTATGTACCTTTCAGTCTATTCAACTAATCACTGAAATGCACAGGGTCCAAGTGGCATTGTATCCCGAGCACCCAAGTTGAGGAGCCACAGTGCAGGGATGGAGAGAGGGCCTTTTGCTTGGTAACTGCACTTCCCTGGTATCTAGAGGCTCCAGGTTATGCAGCCATATACAGAGTGTCACAAAGTCAATCCTGACACCCTGATTGACTGGATTATGCGCCCTGGCTTATGTGCCATAAATCTAAACTTTAATATTGTTTGTTAGTCATATTCTGTTAGTATGTTGGTTATGCGTAATGTATAATTCTGTGAGTAGACCACTCTGAAGGATTACAATGTGTCAGTTACAATAATTGATAGTTTACTCCAACATCCATTATTCTGTGTGAACTGGATTTACTGTTAAACTGATTATGTTGTGTACATTATGTGTCTTACTGTGTCTTATTGTGTGTTTTCTAATTAGGTCTACTCACTGTATGTTAATTCCTATTCGGTTTGCAGCCTGAAAGTATAATAACTAGCCCCAGTTAGTTGGAGAACTATGCTTAGTTCCATCCCCCCATTGTATACTAATGCCTGTGATGTCATGTTTATGTCTTTTTATAAGTCTGTGTTGTTTCACAAATAAAGTAGTTGTTCATTCTTCCTGTACCTAATTGCAAGTGGTCCCCTGTCTGCTATTTGGGTACAAAGAGCAAGGGTCCAGGAAAGACTTGTTGGGTGAATGCTGAGCTGTAATCGGGGGCTAAGAGGGGATTTCCTATAACAGGCAGAGGGTCTACTACGTCCGGTAGACAGTCCGTTATACCGAGGACCTGTGGAGGCAGCTGCTGTAGCTAGCATTTCACGGTTAAGACTGGAGAAACCCTGCCGACACCCTGGAACTAGCATGAATAATGACTCAGCAGGAAAATATGATGTTTCAGGCTAGGACAGAATAAGCTAAGAGACATACCAAGCAGAGCAAAAGCAAAAACCAAACTAAGGATAAACAATAAAAGGACAAGGTTAGAGGTAATAACATAGATACAGTGCAGAGTAGAGACAAGGTGCACTGATACAGAACTTAAAGGGGCAGGCACATATATAACTAAGAATACAAAAGGGAACATACAAACAAACAAATACACAGGGACTAGCTTAATGGCCAGGCAAGGATGCAAGGAGTAGGACAGGAATAAAAGCACAGAGGAATGAGCATAAATAATAAACAAGAAAGCAAAGCTAAAAGGATACTGAAATGACTAGACACAGCATGGATGAGCCTTCACATGGATGAATGATTACAGTTATTACATATAAATTTGTCCTTTAAAAATCAGCCCCCATCCTGGGTGATGAATGGGTTACCTTGCCTGCTAGTCCACATTTCAGTACTGTCCTTAGCTGGCAGTCAGTTAGTTTCAGTCAGGGAATCAGTATTGGAGAAGAGGGATCAATGCTGCTGATCAGACAAACAGGAAGCCACACAGAGAACATCCTGCAGGTTATTACATTCTACACAAATTACATTAACATTTATTTTTCTATATCGCCAACAATTTACGTAGAGCAAGGTACAGAACATAAAGGGAACTACATACTAAGTTACGTATATGAACTAGAACAGATTGATACATGATGTAGAGAGCCCTGCTCGCAAGCTTCCAATCTAGAGGGAGTAGGGTACATGGCACACATAAGAGAGTAAAGAGGTCAAAGGGAAGGTGGTGATGGTAGCAGTAATGTGGATAGTTGGCGCTTGGTGGCTTTGGCAAAAGATTAACTGTGTGTGTTCTAGCTGGATGAGTTATATGCTACCTGATCCTAACAGTGATTGAGGGCAGCGAGGTGGGATTAATTAACAGTTGTTCTAGTGGGATGAGTAGTAAGCTTCTTTAAAGAGATGAGTTTTGACTGACTTTTTGAAGTTTGAGAAGAGCTCCGGAGAGAGGGGACAGCGCAGGCAAAAAAGCAACAGTGCAGAGGTCATGCAGGAGAGTAAAATGTTATCCTGGAGCAGACGGGGAGCCAGTGGAGGGCGTTGCAGAGAGGAGCCGCTGAATTGGACTAACAAGCGAGAAAAATGAGTCTGGCAGCAATGTTTTGAATAGATTGCAGGGGAGAAAAATGAGCCAGAGGTAGTCCAGTCAGGAGGCTGTTACAGTAGTGAAGGCGAGAAATCACAAGTGAGTGCACTAGGATGTCGACAGTCCTCTGATTTCTATTCCACCAAGAAAGGAAGAGACTGAATGAAGTGAAACAGTCAGTGCTGCCACAACTGTTGCATACACTGGAAAAGCCTGTGCACTATACAAGCAGTAGTTTTCAATTTGCACTAAAGTGAGTTTGAGGACTAGACTGTCCCTTTAACATGTTTTAAATATAATATTAGTGGTGATACCAACACCCAACTCAATATAAATTCCTTACATGATTTGGATTTCCATCCATGCCATGTCAGCAGACACCCCTGATAGAAAGCTAAAAAGGGTATATACTACAAAAGGACATCAGAAAGCTATTTTTACAACAGGGGTGGTGAATCTGCGGCCCACCAGATGTTGCAGAACTACATTTCCCATCCTCCTCTGCCAGCCTCTTAGCTGAAAGAGCATTATGAGAAATGTAGTTAATGAACAGCTGCTTGGACACAGGTTCCCTACCTCTTTTTTACAATAATGATAGATGACGTTTAGGGGGGAAAAAGTTAGCTATTTATAATTCTTAGAATGATTCCTAAAATGCAAGGCTGTGTTGTTAAATTTTGTGTGCTGCATCTGATGATATCCTTTTACATAAGGGGGGTGGGATGGATCACCGTGACCTCTAGCACGATGGACATTTCATTGTGTCATCGCATAGAAGGTAAGTATTAGCCACTTATTAGAAGGGTTAGTACCGTATTTGCTCGATTATAAGACGACCCTGATTATAAGACGACCCTCCAAACTTTGGATATTCCATTAGAAAAAAAAACTAAAAGTCTGAATATAAGACTACCCTATAGGAAAAAAGTTTAACTTGTATATATTCACATGTAAATTGCTTTTTTAATAAAAAATTATGAAAACAAAAAACGTATTTCTTGTGTTTATTTATTTTTATGTGCCAATGCTGTCTCTCTCTTTCCCTTGTCCCCAGCTTTCTCTCTCTCTCTCTCTCTCTCTCCTCCCCTTAGTGTTGTCTCTCTCTCCCCCTTGCTACCCTTGTCTCTGTTTCTGCACCCCCTCCCTCCCCTTGTGTCTGTCTCTTCCAACCCCCTCCCTCCCCTTGTCTCTGTCTCTCCCCCCCTCTGTCCCCGTCCCCCCTTGTCTTTCTACCCCCCCTCCCCCTCGTTTCTCTGCCCCACCCCCCTCCCTCCCCCTCACCTGTTTCTTGGTCCCTGGTGGCTAGTGGGGGCAGCCGGGGGATGTCTGCACGATACGCGCAGACATCCTCCATGCTGCCCGACTCTTCGTCTATTATGACGGACAGCTGGTCCGTCATAATAGACGGAAGTGTCGGTCAGCATGGAGGATGTCTGCACGTATTGTGCAGACATCCCCCAGCTACCCGATTCTCCCTGGTGGCTAGCGGGGCAGCGGAGGATGTCTATGCGACGAGCGCAGACCTCCCCTGCTACCGCCTGGCACGACCGCCGGGACTTTTATGACGAAGCCGGAAGTACATGGCTTCATCATAGAAGTCCCTGCGTTCGTCGCGCAGACATCCCCTGCTGTTAGAGAGGGGGATCCAGGTCCCCTGCAGCTCTGTGGGGGACCTGGATCCCAGTCTTACAGTCTGACCTCAATTTGAGGTCAGATTATAAGACGACCTCGATTATAATACTAGGGGGATTTTTCAGAATTTTTTTTGTCTCATAATCGAACAAATACGGTATTAGGGCTCAGGGTTACTATTAGAGGTTAGTATTAGGGTTCGCCGTTAGTATTACGGTCAGAGGTTACGGATTAGTTTTAGGGTTGGTATTAGGGCTCAGGGTTAGTTTTAGGGGGGTTAATTTATTAGGGGGGTCTAAGTGCTGACAGTTCAAACAGGTGAAACAGCCGAGCTATCACAGTTCAGCACTCAAACTGCACAAGACATGCAAAGAATCCTGGGTCATTTAATTGCCTTACATGGGATGAACAGTGAAACTTATCCTGCATTGTGTGGATTTATGCACAGTTTTTTGACTGGCCCAGGGGGCCTTGTGGTAGAAGTTGACAGTGAAGAGATTTTAAAAAGGCACATAAACCCACTGTATAAATCACTTTTGTGTCCTCTGCTTTCCTGGTTTGGTAAAAAAGGGGTTGCCAATTTTTCTTCCAAAAAATAATGGCTTTGCAATTGCGTGCATAGACATTACCCTAAGACAGGCTCGCCGGTAAAATACCAGCTGGGTGCCAACCCTACCTGCCGCATGCCACAGTCCGGTAGGAGAATAGTTAATTCCATATTAATATACTATACAAAATAGTGTATCAGCCTACAAATCTGGTTTCAGATGCATTATTTTTTAAATGGAAGAGCAAAATAAATAATTTATAGAGTAACTATATTCATGTATACTTAATATATTCATATATATAATACTAATTCACTAGGCTATACATGTAGACTTTTCAGAAATGAAAAAAAAAATGTATTAGTTTTAGGAATAATTTCTATTGCCAACACTAGAAGCATCCTGTTACTTGGTATAGGCAATAGTATTCCCTTGTTTCAGCAAAAAGGAAACCTGATGTGCTAAACATGCACTAAAATATATCCTGTCTGCATTATAAATGCCTATACCTTTTCTTTACACATAGGAACATATTTTACTATGCAACAGACAACACTGTAATCAAAATGCAATTTACGATTTAAGGTGTCTATTTTTCTGTTGTACAGAAAGAGAGAAACCAATATTTTATTAACTTCCATCAAAGTGTTTGAAAAAGCATGCCATATAATGTTTTACAAAAATAATTTACAGTTTAATCTTTTGTTGTTGTTAATAGCAGTATTGATGCAGTCCCCCTTTAAGGCATTTTTTTTTATTGCCAAGCCATTGAATACTACAAGTCTAAAGCAAATGCAGCATGCTCTAACATAATTTAAACTGGTATGACACAAAGAAAGGGTTATGTTGGTTAACTTATAAGGAAGTGAAATGTCATAGGCCCTAGCAAGCCTCTATTAGCAATAACTCAAGTCCATGGAAGGGATATGACATTCAAAACTGATGAGCACTAATCCCTAAGGCCTACTCTGCTCTAGCCACACTCAGGCCACTTGGTAACCTGAGTGACCCAGGAGTCAAGCCAAGATAACCCTCTTCAATTTAAAGAGCTGCTTTTTCCGTCTGTCTAACTTCTGACTCGGCACAATAAATTTCCCAAAGAGCATAAAGAGCCATCTAGTGTATATCAAATCAATATCATTGTGGCTTGTAGGGATATCTGAAGCTACAGTTCACAAAATAAACTAGGCTGGGGGCTGGATTTCTGCCCTTGGCAATCAATCATGCTCAGTGGGTCATAGATTTTAGTGTAAATTAACACAGCAGAAGCAATCATGTTTCCGAAATGATGATATAATACAATATTTTCTTTATTCGTCCTGCTCCTGTGCTTTTTTTGCTGCAGTACAGAAATCACAATTACAATTATTAATCCGAGTGCCTTTAAAACAAACATGTAAAACGTTACGTTAATATTCTGTTTTTCTATGCAGTCTGGTAATATTTAGCTAAACATAACTCAGTTACTGCTACCATTTTGCATGACTTTTACAAAATACAGTTTTGACACTACAGTTTTTAAACTATGACACTTTA
Source organism: Pelodytes ibericus (assembly GCA_036172795.1). NCBI lineage: Eukaryota > Metazoa > Chordata > Amphibia > Anura > Pelodytidae > Pelodytes > Pelodytes ibericus. Next base: position 129,062,051 of record CM069859.1, read on the forward strand.
TTTTAAAGTTGTTCTTAAAACTGGATAAGGGAATGATGTAAAGGTTTGCTGTGCTAGCGGCCAACCAGACCACAGAGCTTTCTATGCCACAAATGATACAGAGTAAAAAGCACAAACCAGTGGGAAAGTTACCGTGTTAAGATAGTAGAATCATGGGGGATATACGTTTCTATGTGCTGATTCTTGAATACACTGAACTGGCCAGGAAAAGTATGTGCAAAAAGAATCTACTCATATCCAACATTTAATAAAATATATCGGGTGGGCAGTGAGGTTCACTAGTCATTCAGTCATTTCCTCACTATGTTTTCCAAGCCCAACATAAAGTTACCACATTTTCTTCAACTTAACAATTCCTGACACTCGACCTTCCAAGCTCCGTCTTCTGGCATCCCAGAGCTGGGAGGTAAATAAAGGGACTCTGTCACCTAAACACGGTGAATATGTAGAATAAAAACATATGAGAAATTAGCTATGCATTGTGTCAGCAAAAATGCAAGCAAACGCATAAATTAAAGTGTTTAAAAAGTGTCTGTGGTGTCTCCTGTTTATGACATCACCTGGGATTTGCTTAATATGCAAATAAGCTATTTTGAATGATAAATCTATATTTTCGATATCAAGCCACATAGTGACACCACAGATGCATAGTTTCCTCTTAATTTAAGTTTTTCAATGTATAGATCGCTTTATATAATGTTTAGGTGATGGAGCCCCTTATTAAAATAGCCAGCGTTTACATTTAGTGCAATATTCTGATATTGTGTTTTGATAATTTGTTAGAATTCTATTAAATAAAAATAAAATCTATTTTGCATATTGTCATTTTTCAGTAATTCAGCATTGTTATTGCCCTCTTGCAATGTTCCACTTCCCATAAGGATTGCTTCCGAGATGAATAATTCAACATTGCGTAAATAACAGTGTTTAATTTTACTTAGCGATATCATAAATATGGTAAGCAAATTATTGAACTTTACATTGTTTGGTATGTTGCTCTCTCTCATGGAAATACATGTGATAGATTTTTATTATGATGTTGGGGTTAACTGTCATTTATTAATGCTGCCTTGTTTTATAGATAATATTGGCAGACAGAGCATTATGAACATTCACAAAAATGCATGTGTAGTTGTATGCAAAGAGGCAATAGAATAACTACCACATGAAGACAAAGAGAACAAACTACTTTGGAAACTAGGATGGTTGGCATGCTTGCCACTACTAATATATTATGTACAAAAGGTCATAAACAACAAGCAAATATTCTAAAAAGCAATAACTCATTTGCTTTTTAAAGAATCATAAAAAGCAGCTTAACTTAATTAAACAGTATACCATGAGAAAATCATTTCTAATTATTTTAAGTAATATCCAGATCAATTCATAGTAATCTCATTATCTTTCATGTTTGGGTCCGAATTAGATTACTTTCATGTTTGTTTAAGCTCTTTTGCTTTTTAGAGTCCTTTTAGAATGTCGGTTTTAAAGAAGGATTGAGAATGTTTTAAAATAATGAGAGTCCTTTGTGGATAGAGTAGACTATGCAAATGAGTTGTTAAAGTGAAACGTGTATATGCAGGCCGGGTTTTGGTTTGCGGACTAGGAAAGCTTTAGTATTCTGCTGGGTGGACTGTCATACAGTGGTGTACTTACATGTATGTGAGGGGAGGCCAGTAAGTAACAGGTGCTGAAGTGGAAGTGGGTGCAGTCTGCCTCTGTCCAGTTTGTAGGAACAGCTGCCTCGCACTCCTTCCGAATCATTACTTTGCATTGAGGTGCAGCGTGGGCAGCTGCTGGTCTGTGTTTAACAAACTCAGACCTTAGTTAGTACTGCTTTGTCTGAACATGATATTCTGAATCATCACTAAGCACTAGGAACATGAGGTATGCTCTGACTCAGGTCTAAGATTGCAACTCACAGACCTAAAAAGATAGGAAGAGGCAAAATAAAGGTTATGAGGGGGGATGAGTGGAGTGAAACTGACAATAAGGAAAAGAGAAGAGAGCAGAACACAATAGAGGGGTGAGAAGAGACAGACAAACAATGGGGAAGAATGAGAAGAGAGCGATAGACAATGAGGGTGGGAATGAGAAGAGAGACTTGACAATGGGGGGATAAGAAGAGAGACAGACAATGTGGGGATGATGGGGACACCATGCGTATGGAAAACTTTATGTAAGGCATACAGGTATTTGATGTGTTTAACTGAAGCTAGGTAGAGGGGTTGTCAAAAAGAACTTCTGCCCTGGGTGACATATACAATTTGTACACTACTGTTACCATATGAACAAGTTAATGGACAACTGTCGTAACAACATCTAAACACGTACACATTTAAATTATGTGTTATCTAAAAAGATATCTGTTGTTTTTTTTTTACATTTTGAAAAGCCCCTTTTACTTCCAATAAAGTTGCCATTTCTCCCATTTTTTTCAGTGAGGGAGACTGTGTTTCTCTCGCACGTGCACACACTGACAGACAGGTTCCTTCTTTCTTTTGTCATATCACACCTAGTACAACTGACAGAAAGGGGGAAAATTCATTCTTGACTCCTAATGGCTATTAGATGTCTCTTGGATCACCAAGTTCTACATATTACTGTTAATGCTATTAATGATATCCCTTGATTGTATGTTTGTCAAACAAAACATGCCTAGACTCTCTCTGAAGGCATCTGATGTATTTGATAGCACCACCTCTCTTGGAAGTGAATTCCATAACTTTATCAGCCTTACAATAAAGAATCCTTTCCTTTGTTGTTTATGAATTCTTTGCTCTACCAGTCTCTGAGGAGTTTATTGTGAGTAAAGGAGGTGTGCAGTGTGGAATGGGGGCTGGAGCAAAGCTAATGATGTAATGGGGGGTCAAATGACACTGACGGTTTTCGTGGGGAGGCCAAATGACTCTGTGGCATGTTTTGGTGGTCAAGGGACGCTGTGACATTTTATGGAACTGTAGATGTGTTACATTTTTTAACATACACTCAGGGGACACTTAGTTAGGTGTACTTTTCTACAATCATGTAGCTATAACTAAATAGATAAAGCATTGAGACATGGTCAAGAGTTCTATTTGCTTTTCAACCAAAAAATAGAATGTGGAAAACAAGTAATCTAAGCTAACTGGACCTCAATATAATTTTCTGAACATAATTGTGGTTACAGCTTCTTAAAAACAGATGACCTTCTGGGATTTTCATACACTACAGTCGAGAGAATATTCTATGCTGAACAAACAAAATCCTCCCTTGCATGAACATATGTAAGTGCTCGCTACACATTTTGATCCATATATACAGTTAATACACTGCAATTATACACTTATTATACACATTTTATACACTCCAATAAAAGTACTCACTGCAATAAAAGTCCAATTGTGTGTGCTTATTTTTATGTGTTTTTTTTAGGTGGGGGAAAATTGCGATGGAGGGTGTGATTGCATGCTGCGGAGGGGGGCTGGGTCCAGGGGACCCAAGCAAATGCTTCCCCAGGGTCCAGTCAGTATTTAAGACGGCCCTGTCTAGCGGCGCAATCGCACAAGAGGCCCCATGATCTCGAGGCTCTCTGTCTGGCGCTGCGGTTTGCTATGCTCTGCGTTAGAGAAGCAGGCAGTCTCAGGAGAGACACGGGGGAAGGAGAGCCAAGACCCGAGCGACCTCAGCAAAGGAAGGTGGGAGCAGCCCGAGGGGGTCACTTCAAAGTCCCAAGGGGGCCACTTCAAAGGTCCAAGAGGTCCACTTCAAAGGTCCAAGGGGTACATATCAAAGCCCAAAGAGGCACAGGCACATGTGTTTAATTTATCAAATATTTATATAATACCAACTGATTAATTACAGTGACTGAAGCATGCTAAATATAACGAATAGACAGCAAGACACCAGTATATTATATTTGTCATAACTGGCCATTTGGTTTGACAAAAAAATAAAATAAAAATTGGCTGTTCAGTCTTAAATGCCAAAGCCTATTTTTCGTCCCAGTCCGGGCCTGGGGCCAAGAAGCAAATAAGGTTTATACCAGGTAGAAATATGGGCAAAGTGGATCGACCAAATGGTTCTTATATGACAAAACATTCAATGTTCCAGCACTGTATTACATCCAGTGTACATTATCTTGACATTCATTAACATGATGGCGCTATACAGGTGAAACTAAATAGAGAAATAGATACTGTAAGTCTGGTAAGACCCACAAAGAGATTACACTCTTATGAATCCAGTCAGCTTGAACTTGACAGATTCACTCTTTAGATTTAGACATACAACTTTTGCTAGGCTTCCTGGAGCAACATCTAAAGTTTAGTATATTATTCAAAAAATGACACTTACAGCATCCCAAATGTAAGTGTAAAGGTCATTCCACAAGCAAACATATTTTGACACAAAAGGAAGCTGAAAGTTTCCTAAATCCCTGCCAAGACTAAACCAATAAAATGTACCTCATTTCACACATGCAGAAATACAAACACTGGCATAAAAGGATTAATAGAATGGTTACATTAATCCTATGCCAATTACCAGCAGGAAGTGCATTTTTTAAGCAAGAAACTCTTAAGAAACAGAACATTTATAAGCGTCAAAACTGTCCATTAGTTAAGTAATACCTGTAAGAATACAGTGTGTCATCATAAAAGCAGTAACTTTTTAACAATGGATTTAATTGATCATTTTTAGGTTTTCTTTTCTTATTTTATCTTACTTTTAAGGTGCAAAATATTGTATTGTGACACGTTGTTAATGAACAAATATAAACTAGATATTACGTCATTGGAAATAAAACACCTGTGACAATAACTTTTCACTAAAATTCAAATAAGTGAAGAGCAAAAAACAAGCATTAATAGCTGAACTGCAAAGGTAGCAATGTTGAAGAATGTTTACAATCAGTTTTATAGGACAATTAAAAGGAAGCAGGGGTTAAAAAAGTGTCCACGTGTAGTTTCTCAGAGTCGAGGCAGAGCCGGTCAGGAGACTGGCACGTATTGACACCAGTCAGAGTGGCAGCTCGACCTGCTCATCTTATCGAGGTCTGCACCGATGAAGTCTCTCTCTGCTAGCGCTAGTTAAGGTCCCAGTGTATGTGTGACTGAAATAGGTGCTAGTCTGTAGAGCGATAGCATGAAGAATATAGTTAGACAGCTTAATTTTTAAAATTATGCAATTTTTAATACAACAATATAAAAATATACCACGACGGGGGTCCCCTCTGTAAGTTGCACTCTGACACAGTAAAAGTGGCTGATGCTCAAAATAAGCATCCGCTAAATTTAGCTAAAAAAAAAATAGAAAATATAGCCCTGATCAGGCCCCTCCTTGTATGTTCCTGGCTGACCAATCACAAAGTGCACAGGAGCACAAAGTTGGCGGGTTTGGTGCTTTAGTCGATAAGGACCAATGCACCATCCGGTGTGAAGAGTTTAAACAAGTCATGAACAGATAATTAAATTCATATACAAAGGTTCACCTTCAGCTAAAATTTGCGAGGAAACAACTTGAAAACAAGGGAATCTCTCTGTACTAGTCACCGACCTCCCAGACGAGCATGGCAGCTGCCAGTGATAATAAATTGGCATGTACAATTAAAAAATATCAAAAAGATGGCATCACAATTTGATACACTGCTTACCCACATTCATATCCTTTCCTAATATGGTGCTATACGATTCCTACCACTTACCTGGCACCATACTCCAATTATCAACTATGGGTTGTTACAGGCACCAGTCTTAGGGATGACAAGGACAATGTCCTGCTTATATCTAGTTGGGAAACAGCACCTATGTCCCAATAGGTCCATAAGTTCAATGAGGGGCTTGAACTCACCTTTCGAGTTGCAACCATTTCTTCAAAAAGAAAACTTAGCATTGGCCTGTCTGCAAAACACCGACTTGGTGACAACCCTACTCATACTGTCAGTTCTCCAGAGGTTTCATTGGCTGCAGTTTGCTGTATGTTGCACTAGATGAAATGTTCATCTCACCTTCAAATATAGAAGCACAAGTGAAAAGTTTGTTGTCCCTAGTGAGAGGATAAACTGGCATGTACTGTCAAAAGTATATGCCAGTTTATCCTCCATCCGCCAGCTCCCATGCGTCTATGGGAAGCAAGTAGCCCAGTCTGGTCAGTGCTTGCTTTCTATGCTAGCACAGATCGAGACCCCCATCTTTGCATGGACCTTAATTAGGTCCCTTCTGCTAATCCCATGCAAAAATTAGGGTCTCTCTCTGCACTGGGAGGAAGAGACCTCTGCACTCTGCAGACCACAAACAGATGAGAGGGACAAGCTCACACTATAATTAGGAAGCAAGCGTTAAAATAAAGTTTCATTGTCCTTTAAGCTCATTTTTTTTAATTGCTAGGTAGCAACATCACATCCTTGGCATCGTCATGCTGCTGTCTCAGCTCCAAATATCCCAAGAACAACTTTATATATGATGCTAACCTCTGATGTGACTTAATCAGCTGTTATAGCTCTACCATGCCTTCCACTGAAAATTGTCTTTTCTTACCCCACCTTTCCTCCTGCCTCTTCATTCACTTTATCTTTGTCATGTCCCCCATTCCCTCTTTAAGTCATGTTTTAGGCTGAATCTGTTTGTCTAATTTTGTCTGTAGTTCCCTTTTTACGCTCTATACAAAAGTTCTGCGGAATTTTATGGTGCCATGTACATGTAAATGTTAAAACATGATCCTAATTTTTTTTATAATAGGGACCGTAAGCCTTTGGACATCCCCTCACTGTGAAGGGCCATTTATTTATAATAAGGTTTAGGATTAGGAAGGTTAATTTTATCTATAATTGAGTCTGGGGTCATTATTTTTCTTTTTACTTTTTTTTTTGTTAGACATATACATTTTGTATATATTTGTTAAAGGACAACTAAACCAACAAATTAACTTGTGTTTAATTGAAATATTGCTTCAAGTGTAGGCGATTTAATAGAAATGCTTTAATGAAAGAATACAAATAATGTATTTTATTGAGCCCTCTTTGCTTCATATAGCTCTAACAGGGGGCAGACATATTGTTTAGAATCTTGGGGCAGATCACCATTCATCTGCATGAAGGTTAATGCAGAGCTGACCAAGATTCTATACAACATGTCTGAATATGAAGCAATGAGGGCTCAATAAGGTGCTTTATTTGTATACTTTCATTAAGGCATTTCTATGCACACCATCTGCACTTTATGTAATCTTCCAATTAAACATGAGTTTTTCTTTGCCTACAGTTGTCCTTTAGATGTAGGTCTCCTCCGTTTTCACATATGAAATGGGGTCATCCGATCTGACGAATATCAAGTTTGATGAGAACAGGTATAGAAACTGCACTAGAGACTAACATATTTATGGATTCCTCCACATAAAGACTTCTTACACCGAAACTTTGGGGAGTTAATTTATGTAAGCCCTTGTTTCCGATCTTGTTAAGGTTTGTGTTATATATCACATACTGGGGTCTATTTAAAGAATCCCATAGACCACAACAGAAATTGGTGATGTTTTGAATCTGGTCGACTGTCTACTGTATATACTTCTGATCTTTTAGTCATATATTTTGGTTTGTAATTACAATTTGTTTGAAATAGATTTATATGTTTGTCTTTTATGAATTGATACAATAAAATATTTAGATTTGTTTGTTGGGTGTGCTGCTCTTTTTATATAGGAGTTGTTGACGACTAATTAAGGATGAGGATCCATGTCTCTGATTATATACACAATTGATGGCCTAACCAGTTCTGTTGTCTATACTTTGTTTAGAAGGGGCTTTCCATTGCCATACACATTATTAGTGTATCACTATTATTCAGTGCTTAATGCAACTGTGCTTTGTATTGACTCTGGAAAAATTACATTTATTTTACTGGGACACTGACAGCTGGATTTTGGGCACATTTAGCTGATTTGATGTGGGTTTGCAGTTTGTGCCTGCAAGCAAAAAAAAAAAAAAGAGACATCTTTGTTTCAGCTTAAAATTAAAATGTTCCAGTTTTATGCCGAATCTTGAAAAAAAAAAAAAAAAAGATGCAAGAAGAGGCATTTTTTTTAAAAGCATTAGGACAACAAAAAAAAAATGATATTTTCAAAGGGTGATTAAATTGTTTTTCATTGGTTTAATATAACAGTGTCATTTTTTTCTGAATATATTTAAATAAACAAATTCTGTCTATTGTATAATAATAATGAATGTCTCAGAGAGCTAGATATATTCATTTTGCTTTCCAATGAAAATAAAATAACCAAGCTTGAACAAACTTCATTAAGTTGCAGCTAAGTAATCAGAATGTACTGTTTTAATATTTTTCCAAATATTTGCATACATTTGTCAACAATGTTTTTCATTCCCTGAAAACTGTGATGAGTACAATTATGAATACATCCCAGTTTAATCAGTTTAAATTTTTCATTATGGTGGACAGAATTATGATATTAATCAAGACTAAGCCACTGGTATACTGGGACATTTCGCGGTTGGCTAGGTGCCCTGGAGCTGGCGGATTCCTGCTGATTGCTCCACTTTTATCACTTTGCACCATAATTTGCTATTTACATAGAACCCCCTATGTCCTTTCATATGTCTCTTATCAATAAACAGTGTTTATTTTTAAATGTACTTTGGAGTCTATGGTTTTTCTTATTCGGAACAATAACATAATGCTGCAATGCTATAGAGCTAGTATAATGATGCGATTTGAGGACTGTTTTTTATTCTCAGTCGGACCTGGTATTAATATGTCATTAAGAGTCAGGCACAATTTTTATTCAAATGCTCAGGGGTACACCGCAGCATTGTTCATAATGGATATTTACTGGACTTTGTCACGGACAAATTTAAAAATGGCACTTTAACCCCTTCATTATGGGACAATATCAGATGATATGTTTAAAATACTACAAATTTAATTTTTTTTTAAATTTGTATATAAAAGTTAAATAAATAAAAAAATACATCACAATAACTATTGTTATGTGAACAATTGGTTCACTTGAATCCTCATACATCAAGGAAATAAACCTCAATGATTAGATAACACAACATACATTGATGATTAAATAACACAATGTGTTGATGTGATGTTGTTTTTATTTATTTACTTTTTTTTCATTATATTACCTGATATTGCTTTAGATATTTCTCAGGCTCCTGCACCATTTACTATTCTATGTGTGCCAATCCATGCTGTTGAGGGGCCACACCATGGGTGCCCAGTACTGCCTTCTGTATTCAATACAGAACAAAAGGGGACGCAGACCTAATCTGTCTATTCTATAATGACTGTTTTAATACTTCTGCCGTGCTTGTATTTAGGGGTAATTTTCCTCTTTCTCATTTACTACACCCACACAATAGCTGACTTTGACAGTTATACACATCAGATCACTGTGATTGGATGTCACAGCACTATAAACCAATGCACCTGCCAAGGCCTACATTGTAATGATCAAGGGCAGCCACACAATGAAATCAATCCGCATCCAATTCTTGGGATGCTGAACTGTCAGTAGAACATGGCATTACCAACTAAATTTAGTTTTTTAGGCGCAAGTTAAAAAATGTAGGAGCCAGACAATGGTACATAAATCACGCACACATAGTCTCACACAGAGAGTCACATACACACACAGAGACAGTCATATACACACAGTCACATACACACAAGCCACTAATTTTGTTTTATTTCTTTTTAAAGAAAATAAAGTATATTTCTCAATGTGTCCCCCTTCAGTCTCTCTCCCCCTTTCCCATGATCCATCTCTCTCTCCCCCTTCCACTGTCTATCCCCCATCCGCTGTATCTCTCTCCCACCTTCCACTGTCTCTCTCTCTCCCCCTTCCGCTGTCTCTCTCACTCCCCTTCCACTGTCTATCTCTATCTCCCCCTTCCACTGTCTCTCTCTCCCCCCTTCCACTGTCTCTCTTCCGTCCCCTCCTCTGTCTCTCTCTCTCCCCCCCTCCACAGTGTATTTCTCTCTCTCCCCCCTCCAATCTGTCTTTCTCCCCTCATCCACTCTGTCTCTGTCTCCCCCCCTCCACTCTGTCGCTCTCTCCCCCCTTCCACTGTCTCTCTTCCGTCCCCTCCTCTGTCTCTCTCTCTCCCCCCCTCCACAGTGTCTTTCTCTCTCTCCCCCCTCCAATCTGTCTTTCTCCCCTCATCCACTCTGTCTCTGTCTCCCCCCCCTCCACTCTGTCGCTCTCTCCTGTGCTGCTAGCTTCTCTGCAGGTGCCCCATTTTAAAAGGTGCCCCAGGCCAGCGCCAACTTCGTCTATAGGTGGCACAGGCCCTGCATCTAAGCCTCTACCTAGTTTTAGACTAAGGGGACCATTCATATTTGAAAAATGTTGGAACTTTGCAGTATCCTATTAGATCCAATATTAATTTTCAATCAGTGACTAATAACATCATTTTTAAACTTTTTTTCAACTCACCAGCTCTGATAGATTCTAAGCTTGCAAGAATGACCATCTAACCCTTCTGTTTCAGGTGATGCGTGTACCTACTGTAGATATGCATTGTTCTACTGTATGTCTACTTGATGGTAACCCTGTTCTGTTGTATAACACTACAGAATTCAATGGCACAGTACATTAAAAAATGTAAAACTAAATATCAAGTGAATGATTGTATAAGTTACCCAAATAAAGTTGTTGTCTTCTGCAATTATCTATTGAAGAATGTTCTTGAAACCAAGTGACTCTTTGTAGTCTCTGTTCATTGGCACATCACACCTTGGATCAACTTTCATTCAGAAGATGAAGTTTACACTGTTTCCATTTAGTAAGGATAGTTGCTGGCTGACATCCTTGAATTAATCAATTTGACATACTTCATATGAAATAGGCATGCATACAAGAGCAGCATTATTGAATAAAAAGCAAAAGAACATATTTTCTGAAACCTCAACAGTTGCTATTATGTGAAGTATAATTACGACAAGTTCTTGCAACATTCTTTTGGTCCAATAACAGCTTCATTGATGCCCTAAGGGTATTAACGGGTATTGTGGGGGGTGGCTGATTTTTCTTTAGCATTTTGTTGTTAGTTGTATTGACAATCATTTTAATTATGTACTAGTCATTTGTGTGGGTGTAAAAAAAATGTGACACTATTGTAAATTTCCTTTTGTTGATGTTGTTGGCAAAGATAAAATTATGAGAGGAAATGAGTGGGTTTTAGATAAATATTCGTATACACTGAACCTTTTGTTTAAGTACTTGCAGTGTACCTTGAGTCTTAATATAGTATTGTATAATCCGTGTTTGTTTAAGAGAACAGTAAGGTACCTTTGTATAAGAAGGAAACAGTGCTGAAGAAATACTGATATTTAAGTGTCACAAAAATGTATTGTTAATAATATTGCTTTTAAATACAAAAACGTAGTAGACACCACAGTAAATTCATCTGCTGTATTTAAAGTGGCAGATTCCATAGTTACATGTTATGGAAATAAAGAGATAAATCACATAGATGACAAAGAAAGCAACATACAACAGGTGCACAGTTACAAAAAAAAGATCAGTTACTATCACATTACAGGCAGAGCAGAATCCACCAACTGCCACACTCTCAGAAACATACACCTTTAACACTGTGTTTTGATTTACCATAATGTCATAGAAAAGTTATGTTGAATTTGCCATTCTACTTTACAGTCTGACCTTAAGGCAGTGGGGTCATTATTTACTTTGCTTTCAATATGCACATTATATACAGGCTTCCTAACAGCTTGTGTATACCCAGCTGTATAGCTTTAGTAACTAAACCAAACTCTTAACCAAACTGCTCTTAAAGGGAAACTGTAGCAAAAAAAGGTTCTGTTTAATTAAAGGATTGCATCAAGTGTAGGCATTTTATATTGAAATGCTTCAATGAATGAATACAAATAGAGTACCTCATTGAGCCATCTTTACCCTATATAGGAGGCAGACATTTTGTTTAGACTCTTTGGTCAGATGGGTCAGATCGTTCTTCATCTGAACCAAGGTGAGTGAAGATCTGACCCAAGATTCTAAACAAGATGTCTGCCCCCTGAGAGAACGATATGGAGTAAAGGTCCCCTGTGTTCTGATGAGTTTAATGCCTGTTATTCCACCTCTCCCACCCCTCCACAGTGATGGTATTTCTATTTTTTTCCATTTTCAATTGGAATCCAATTGCATTGTTTATCTTTTTTTTTGTTTAAAATCTTTTTATTAACCCCTTAACGACAGATGACGTGCCAGGCACGTCATGCACTAAACTGAGTAAAGAAAACGACCAGCGGTCGCTTTCTTTACTCTAACGGTGTTGCTACAATGCCTCTAGGTAGAGGCATTGTGCAACACCCCCCAAATGTGCAGGGGCGCGCTACGATCACTCCACGGAGTGATCGTAGCAGCCATTTAAAAATGGCTGCGCCCGCTGCACACATGTGCTTAGAAAGCGAACGATCGTTCGCTTTCGAAGCATCTCCGGTGTTGTTAAAGTGCCTCGCCAGCGAGGCACTTAACAACACCTTGATGCTCCCCAGAACCGATGGTGGTCGCTCTCCTGAGCGACCCCATCGGCTCAGTAGAAGGGAACGCTGCCTATACAGGCAGCGCTTCCCTTCTAATGGCAAGAGCATCGGAAGTGAAAGTATTTCACTTCCGATGCTCTAGGGGGAGCCAATCGATGCCGGCACAACAGATCTATGTGATCTGTGTGCAGGCATGTATGGTAAGTGCTCTGATGAGCACTTACCATACAGTCAAAGGCAATATTAGCAAATATTGCCTTTGACAAGTATTGATCTGCCTCCCTCACCTTACTAGTTATAGTAAGGGAGAGAGACAGATCAGATAAAGTAAAAAAATAAAATAAAATAATAAAAAAAATATTTAATAAACTTTTAAACACCAAGGGCTTTTATAAAAGCCATTTAACCCCTTCCCTGCCATTGATCGCTGTGTACGCAGTGATCATACACAGCAGCACATTTTTTGCTGTCTGTGCATTTTTTAGGGGTTCATTTTTTTTTTACTGTAATTCATTACAGTATAAAAAAAAGCTCTTTTAAGAGAGATTAACCCCTTTCTTGCTGTAGATCACTGCCTAAGCAGCGATCTGACGCAAATGCAGCAATCTTGCTGCAGAAGCATTTTTAACTTTTTTATTACACCCGTCACGTGTTAATTATACCCGCTAGGGGACTACGTTTAACGTAAAAAATTTTTTTTTAGCTGTCTGACTGCATGTATAGCGATCAGTAACAGCTGATAAGTGACAAAGGCGGGTTGGCGTTTGCTTAGATGAGCATCACCATTCGTCTGGTTAGATCAATATTTGTAAATATTTGATCTGACCCGTGTAGATCTGCCTCCCTCTCACTTGAGTTTTAGTGAGGGAGGGAGACAGAGCTGTATAATGTAAGTTTTTAATTATAATATATTTAATAGAATTGAGACCCAAAGGCTTTTATAAAAGCCGTTTCCAGTATTTAACCCCTTCCCTGCAATTGATCGCTGTGTACGCAGTGATCTTACACAGCAGCACATTTTTTGCTGTCTGTGCATTTTTTTAGGGGTTATTTTTTTTACTTTGATTTATTACAGTATATCAAAGGCTCTTTTAAGAGCTATTAACCCCTTCCTTGCCGTATATCACTTCCTAAGCAGCACATATGGTCACTGCCTAAGCAGTGCATATGGTCACTGCCTAAGCAGCGCATATGGAGCAATCTAGTCGCAGAAGGATTTTTTTTTGCTATCAGCATTTTTTTTTGTCAGACTCGCTAGGGGTTAGTTATACCCACTAGGGGATTACATGTATTCCTTTTGAAGCTGTCTGAACGCGTGTATAGCGATCAGTAATAGCCGATCAGTGGCAAAGGTGGTTTGGTGATTTCTCAGATGAGCATCACCATTCGTCTGGTTCGTAAATATTGTTCTGACCCACATGGATCTGCCTCCCTCTCCTCACTTGAGTTTTAGTGAGGGAAAGAGACAGATCTGTATAACATAATTTTTTAATTGTAATAAATTAAATAAAATGTTAAAAAATTGTGAGTCCCAAGGGCTTTTATAAAAGCCATACCCTTTGTATAGTGTAGTGTATTAACCCCTTCCCTGCCACTGATCACTGCACAGCAGAAATATTTTTCTTGTCTGTGCATTTTTAGGGGTTAATTTTTTTGTACAGTACTACAAAGGCTCTTATAAGAGCTATTAACCCCTTCCTTGCTCTACATGTTCAAATTCCAAGTTTGAAAATCAAAAAGCGCACCTCTCAAATGTAGCCTTTCAACACCCAACAAAGCTGACAAAGCTATGCATGGGTGGTATCCCTGTGCTCGGGAGATGTTGCTGAACATATATTGTGGTATTGTTTGTCAGTGACACATACCGAAATATGTGAATTTGTGTCTAAAGTACAATGTATGTGGGAAAAAATACACAATAAAATGACTACCACAAACTTTGACAAAGGCTGGTGGTAGAATTGGTGCATGGAAAGTGTTAAAATAACACCATTTAAAATAGCCTAGGGTGTCTACTTTTACAAAATATATACTTTTTGGGGTAAAATACACTGTCCTACTTTAAAAAAAAGTCCCAAATGAAAGATGGGCTCAGGCTGGCTACACGTCAATATTCCAAGTTGAAAATGCGCACCTTCACAATGTGGCCCTTTTAGCCCCCAAACAACCCAACAAACCTATGCATGGGTGGTATCCCTGTACTCAGGAGATGTTGTTGAACACATATTGGGTTATTGTTTGGCAGTGACACATACCAGAATCTGTGAATTTATGTCTAAAATACAATATTTGTGAAAAAAAACCACACAAAAATTACTACCACAAACTTTGACAAAGGCTGGTGGTAGAATTAGTGCATGGAAAGTGTTAAAATACCACCATTTGAAATAGCGTAGGGTGTCTACTTTTAAAAAATATATGGGTTGATGGGGTAAAATACACTGGTTGGTTTCAAATATGTCCCAAATGGGACATGGGTGCAGGCTGTCTGCATGTAAAAATTTCAAGTTGGAAAACAAAAAACTGCACCTCACAAATTTGGCATTTTAGCCCCCAAACAACCCAACAAACCTATGCATGGGTGGTATCCCTGTACTCAGGAGAAATAGTAGAATCTATTTAGCATGTTTTTTTGTTCGCTATTGTCGATGAGGAGAAGTTGTTTCAAATAAAAACAAAGAAATTTGTGTTTTTTGTTTTTTTTTACCATATTTTATTTATTTTTTTTAATAATATGATAAGATATGATCAAAAATATGGCATCCATAGAAAGCCCTTTTTGTCCCGATAAAAACAATATATAATATGTGTGGTTACAGCAAATGACGAAGAAGAAAATTACTGCTAAACACAAACAGCACAGAAATGTTAAAATAGCCATTGTCCAGAAAATGTTTCAAAGGCTCTGTCCATAAGGGGTTAATAGGTGGTTGTATAGACAGTAATTATTCCATTACAGATCAGTTGAGTATAACAAGACAGGTCAAATATATATGACATAAAACATACATTTCCGTGTCAAATAGATAACATATGTCGCCAAACATTCATTGTTTGACCGAGATGTAGCCTAGAACTGTAAAAATAAAAAAATAAGAAATAAAGAAATACCGATCTGAGTCATATCACTCACCAGAACATCTTTTAACATACAAAAGGAACATAAAATAGAAACTATACTATTGGGGGGGGGGGGGGGGGGGGGAGGGGTTCACTCTGTGCTTAAAGGAACAGAATATGAATTGACTATATTCTATGTCCCTCCTTATATAATGTAAAGACATACAGGTCAAGTCCCATATCAATTCAAATGATCTCAGGTAAATGTAACCGAAAATTTTGTTATAACAATGTGGGAGACAATGTAGATAGAGTCTGCAGGAACGGGTCAGATTCCAGATACATGGTCCACGGGGACCACTTGGAGCCGGAGGCCAGGCCCTCCCCCTCAGAGGTGGCCAATAGATCCTCCATCTTTCTGATCTGTTCCACCGAGGCGACCCATTCGGCACAGGTCGGGGATCGGGATTGTTTCCATAGCCTTGGGATAAGCATTTTAGCTGCATTTAATAAGGGAGGTGTTAAGGAATGTTTGTAGCTTTTGGTGGATCGGGGTGTGTGGTGTATGAGTACTCGCAGGGGATCAGGGACAAACTCAGGGTCATCGACAACTTTCAGGACTTTAACAACTAGTTTCCAAAATGGTGTGAGTAACGGGCAGCTCCACCAGATATGTATGAAGTCCCCTCTACTTTGTTTACATCGCCAGCAAAGGTTTGGAGTTCCAGGGTACTGTTTATGCAGTACCGAAGGAACCCTGTACCACCTGGTGAATATTTTATATGAATTCTCTTGAGCCAGCGAGTAAGGCGTGCACTTGTGGATTAAGAGGGAAATTTTTGTCCATTGGGTTTCTGAAAGATTAGTGCGTGTGTCCCTTTCCCATAGCCTAACATAATAAGGTTTCAAGCTAGATTGAGGATGTATCAACAGTTCATAGATGTGGGAGATAAGTCTCGTGGGTGGGTCGTCCTTGTGGCAGAGTGCCTCGAAAGGGGTTAGTGTGTCCGGATATTTCTGTGATTTGAGAAGTGAGGAGACATAATGGTGTAGTTGTCTATAAGTGTGTTGTCGTTTCCCGTCACTGGGGCGGTCAGGTACCAAGACATTGTAGGGTGTCATGCGTCCCTCTTTCATTATATGTCCTAACCTTGGGTATCTCTCTTCCTTGGGTAGGAGGTCACGGACTGTTTGGGTGTTAAAACCGGGTGGAAAATGATCATTAAAAATAAGCGAGGTAAGTGGGGAAGGAGTGTGTCGTAGATCATATCGGTCGGCCGAATTTTGCCAAATTGCTAGCGTCGGGGGGATCGTGGGGTGGTCTAATGAAACCATCACTTTTTGTGACCTTGGGACCCAAGCTGCCATAGGGATTGGGACCCTCAATCCTTCCTGTTCTGCCGACACCCAAAGCTTAGGGGAGGGACGTGTCCAGGCAACTACTCTAGCCAAATGGATTGCTTTATGATAGAGGGAAATATCCGGTAGGGATACTCCCCCCGATAGCTTATGTCTGGTGAGATACTCGTATCCCAATCTTGGGCGTGAGGATCCCCATACATAACGGGTAATGAGTTGCTTAATTTCAGTGAGGTAGGAGGTGGGGAGGGTAATAGGGAGAGCTTGTAATACATATAGGATTCTGGGTAGAATATTCATTTTTACTACTCCTATTCTACCGAACCAAGAAATACACTTAGTGGACCATTTAGTCACATCCGTCTGTAAATTTCATAGCAGGGGGGGAAATTTAATTTAAACAGTTGGGATAGGTCACTTGGTATATAGGTCCCTAAATATTTAATAAATTCGGGTGCCAAACGGAACGGGAAGGAGCATTTTAAAAGGGCTTCGTCTGCTGGTGGCAATGAGAGATTAAGGATCTCTGATTTAGCCAGGTTGGCCTTGAAATACGATAGTTTAGAGAAAACCTCCATTTCTCTGACAATATTGGGCAGGGAAACATGGGGGTTTGTCACAATGAAAAGTAAATCGTCCGCAAACGCCGAGACCTTATGTGTACGTGTACCCAATTGGAGTCCTCGTATGTCTGGGTTGGATCTAATAGCCTCCAGAAATGGTTCCATGACTAGAACAAACAATAGAGGCGAAAGGGGGCACCCCTGTCGTGTACCGTTCGACAGGGCCACTGGGCCCGACAATGTCCCATTTATACGGATTCTAGCAACTGGTTTGTGTTATAGTGATTCTATCCACCTCATCATGCTAGGTCCCAAGCCTATTTGTCTTAGGGACGCGAAAAGAAAGACCCAGTTGACCCTGTCAAATGCCTTCTCGGCATCTATTGATAACAAAATTGTTGGAGTGGGTCGAGCCTGGTGCACCAAGTTGATTATTCTAGTAGTGCTATCTTTAGCTTCTCGCCCCGGGATAAAACCCACTTGATCATGTTTGATAAGTGACGGTAAATATGGCCGGAGACGATTAGCCAGAATTTTTGCAAATAATTTAATATCTGTGTTTAGCAATGAGATGGGTCGATAGCTGGCACAGAGGGACAGATCTTTCCCTGGTTTGGGTATTACTGTGATATGGGCTTCTTGGGCTTGGGGGGGTAAGGTTGATCCTTCGGCCAAGGAATTAAAAATAAGTACTAATTGTGGGGCTAGAATTTTAGAGAATACTTTATAATACGGGAGGGTAAGGCCATCCGGCCCGGGACTTTTTCCCGTAGGGGAATCCTTGATTGCCTCCAGCACCTCGTCCAGAGAGATGGGTTCATCCAAGATATCCCTATCCATCATGGGAATCGTAGTTTTACAGTGGGTGGCCAGATATTCTTGAATGTCTACATTAATGGAGGGGGGTGGGCGGTGTTCCGAGTCATGGAGATTATAGAGACCCTGATAATATAATCGGAAGGTCTCTGCAATCTGCTCTGTTGTATGTTCAATACGCGCCTGGGAGCCCTTTTTTTTTTAGGTATAAAAGAGGTTGCCTGTCTGGCCTTCAATGCTCTGGCCAAGTGTCTGCCTGGTTTATTGCCGTGTTCGTACATACCACTCCTTGCTAGCAAGAACGAGCGTTGTGTGGCTTGAGTACATAGTGTTGCCAGCTGTGCTCGCAATGTTAGCAGAGACTGGTATTCTGATATGGAAAGAGAAAGTTTATGTCGAATCTCCAGTGCGGCAATTTGAGACAGCAGTTGTGCCATAGCTGCCCTATGTAATTTTTTTGTCAAACGATGCAGCACTAATGAGATGGCCTCTGATAACAGCCTTATGGGCTTCCCAGATCACTGGGGTCGTACAGTCGGGGTTATATTTTCTTCGAAATAGTGTTGTAGGGTTTCTGTTAGCTTGTCAATGTGGGTAGGGTTTTTAAAAATATTTTCATTCACCCTCCAATTGGGCAGACGTTTCGGGAAAGAAGGGATATTAAGGGTCACCGACACGGGGGCATGATCGCTCCAGGTGATAGAGCCTATGCTAGCAGATTTAACCATGTCAAGGTGTCTGTGGGAAATAAATACATGATCTATCCTAGAGTATCGGACGTGTGGGGGGGAATAATATGTGTAATCTTTGGTTTGGGGGTGTAGTATACGCCAAGCGTCTACTAATTGTGTTTTATGTAGGGATTTTTTTACTTGCTTGATCTTAGAATATCGCAAATGGGTCGCCCCGGTGGAGGAGTCCAGTAGAGGGTCCAGAACCATATTCAGGTCTCCGCCCAAAATTATAATCCCTTCCAGGAACTCAGCGAACTCTGAAAGAACAGAACATATAAATGTATGTTGGTTCACATTAGGGGTGTAAACATTTCCAATGGTAACCATATTTGTGCCTATGCTGCCCTGACAAAAACCACCCTACCTTCGTTATCTGTTCTAGACTCCTTAAATGTAAACGGTTGTTGTTTAGAAATTAAGATAGCAGCTCCCTTGGTTTTTTTAAAAGGAGAATAGGAGTGATAGGAGTGTATAAAGGTTCTATCTACAAGCTGTGGTAGTTTAGTACGTTTGAAATGCGTTTCCTGGATCAATGCTATGGAAGTTTTCAGGGCCCGTAACTCCCCAAATAGTCTGGATCTCTTAGAGGGAGTGTTAAGGCCTTTGGCATTTATCGATGTAACAATTATATTATGCAAGTCAGAGACAGCCATTTAACAAATGATTTGTTTGTGCTTTTTAGGAGTCGCACCAGAGTGAAAAGCAACAGGGAGTTAAAACATCGGGGGGGTTCCAACATTGGGGAAATTAAACTTGAGGGTATACCTCGGGCAAAGCCCTTGGCACAAGGGGCATAAGCGCCTATGGTCTGTTTCCGAGGCTCAGGATCTGAGTCCCAGGAACATTCCATATGTACAATGGCACAAGCACGCACTGTGGGGGCAGTGTTAACAACCATGTCTGAGGGTAGTATCCAAAAAAAAAGGGAAGAGGTCCCCCCCTTTGGCCTAGCAGTGTAGTGAAAAACAACATGAATATCAGCACTTTAACTTTGCTGGGGTTCCCGCAGAACCATGAAGGGAGGAAAATGCAATCATAGCTCATGTGAATACTTATATATATATGAAAAAATAAAATACAACTTTTCTTCTGAGAAAGAATCTCGAAGTCTGTTTCTCAATCTGATTGCAAATCCCTGGTAGGCCAATCCTGCAGACAGGATCCTCATCGTGGGGAGGTCTGCGATCCGGACAAAATGTCAGTATTAGGGTCTGTGTGATCGGTTTGTCTTGGTGGTATGTGACCCACCGCTGGGCCCTGCAGATGTCTCGGACGCCTTTTCCTCTGGGGTCTCGGGATCCAGGGACCGTTTTTCAGCTGTGGTAGGTAGATGTCTGTTGGTTTAGAGTGCATCCAGGTAGTGATGTCCAGGCTAGAGCAGAAGCCAGGTGCCTCATCAGGGGATTGAAGGAGGAAGGTAGCATTCCCTCTGCGGACTCTGATGCTGAGGGGGAATCCCCATTGCAAGGGTATATTGGCCTTTTTGAGTTCATCCGCAACCGGTTTTAACAACTTTCTTGCTTGCAGAGTGGCCCAAGCTACATCAGGGAGTAGCAATATCTGAGAGCCCTGGAAAACTATAGGTTGGGCCTTTCTTGCTGCCTGCAGGAGTTGCTCTTTCACATTGTATGAATGTAGACAGCATATAATGTCTCTGGGGTGACGGTTGCCGGGGTCTTTAGGTTTGAGGGCCCGGTGGGCTCTGTCAATTGCAATGGGGTTGGTATGATCCCTCTGTAATATACTATGAAATAGTTCACCAACTCTTGTTGTGACATCTTCAGGGCCTTCAAGTTCAGCCAGCCCTCTAATGCGGATGTTAGACCTGCGGCTTCTGTTTTCAAGGTCCAGGAGCTGTTGGGCAAGGAGAGTAGTAATTTTCCTCTGGTCCCTAAGCTCATGTGCCATGTTACCCATCGCCTCGTGCATAGAGGCCTGGTCAGCTTCTACTGTGTCTAGGCGCGATGCCTGATGTTTCAGGTCACCCCGAAGGTCCGCTATTTCAGATTTTATGGTTGTGGCGATGCTGGCCGTCAAGGCTGCAAAATCTTTACTCACGCTTGCTGTGAACGCTGAGAAGTCCGCCTTTGTCGGGGTCTCCGAGAGGTGAGTGTCCGCTGAGCTAATGGAGCTTTCGTCTTCCTCCCGCTCCCCGCTGATCAGTGGCGAGAATTCTTCAGTTTCTGCTCGCGCCGCCATTTTAGCTGTAGCGCCGGCATTCTGCTTCATCGGCACCAAAAACGATTGTAATGCCGGCGGGAGTTGTTTTTCCCCTCCATGGGATTTAGCCACCTTGGTAGGGCGCTTGTGGAGGTTCTTCCCCATATTTTGGCAGTGTAAATGATCGTGCTATCCGTGTATAAACGGCCTGGGGTACGGAGCTCAAGCGATGTGCGTCTTCTCACATGAGCAGTCAGACACGCCCTTTGCATTGTTTATCTTATTCCACTCTGGGACCTCCTGTGTCTTACACCTTCTGGCTAGGTTGCACTTAGCTGCCATCAGGATATGGGTTAACAGGTATTGATCTAGTTTGGTAATTTTAGGCCATTCTAGGTGTAATAATATTGTCAGGGGGTTTCTAGGGAATGTTTTCTCTATGGTTTTGGTTATCAGGGTGCATCATGCTCCAAAAAATATCTAGCTTGGAAAATTTTATTTAATCTGCGGGGAAGGATAGGATTGACCGTGTCTCCTTGAATAAGGTTTCCGAGTATATTGATTCCTTTATTCCTCCTTTAAGGTCTATCCCTATCAATGTCTCCAGAGAATCCAGAAGTTGACCCCTGGGGACAAAGTCTGCAAGCTTTCCTCTGTTTTTAATCCGTCCCCAAAGTTTCATCAGGTCTCCTATGATAATGTTATCGGTTTTCTTAATAAGGCCATTGTGTCTTTTTGGTTGTAACCACATTATGTGAAGCAGCTTATTTCTTGCTAGGGTTCCTGTTCAATACTATACCATCCCTTGTTGTAACTGTCGGGGCACATCCATTTATTTATATATAGTAGCATTTGTGCGTCATGGCATTTTCCTTAATCTACTTTTTATAGTCCAAATTCAACAAAGTCCACCGAGCACAGTTTTCAAGTGAGATAAATGATATTTTGAAAGTTCGTTGGTACTCCACTCTGTTGAGAGACACAATATATATAAATTGATGCACTCAAAAAAGATATGAGTGTAAAGGTACAGATTAGTACAATATAATGTAATACAAATAGGTGTTTACAGTCGTTGCAAGATACCTTAGGTTATCACTTCTGTGAGGTTAGAGGAATAATTTTCACATGTTGAAGCAAAAATAAATATGGATTCAGTTCCATCTACTTGATTTTTATGTAATATAATATGAATTATCTCTTTTAACCTTTTTGCAAGTATGCCTGAATAGATTTGAACATCGCTGTTAATAAGAGATTTTGGTCTATAGTTCTCAGTTTTTGAGGCCTCTTTATTGGACTTACGTATAAGGATGATATTGGCTTGTAGGGGCTCTTTTGGCATGTTCCCTATCGTCACCCACTCATTGAATGTGTCTACCATATGTGTGTCGATCTTGTCTGCCATTATATTATAGAAACATTGAATGTGTTGGAAGATAAGAACCATTCGGTCCATCTAGTCTGCCCAATTTTTTTTTGAGTATTTTTATTAGTCCCCCTTTCCCGGTCTTATAGCTAGGATAGCCTTGTGTCTATCCCACGCATGCTTAAAATCCTCTACCACTTCTGCTGGAAGGCTATTCCATACATCCACTACCCTATCAGTAAAGTAATACTTCCTGATATTACTTTTAAATCCTCTAGTTGTGGTAGTTTTTCTTCTTTTAAATATATTCTCTTCCTTTACTGTGTTGATTCCCTTTATGAATTTAAATGTTTCTATCATGAATGTTATGTCTTTCCTCCAAGCTATACATGTTAAGATGCTTTAATCTTTCCTGGTAAGTTTTATCCTTCAACCCATGAACCAGTTTAGTAGCCCTTCTCTGCACTCTCTCCAAAGTATAAATATCCTTCTGGAGATACGGTCTCCAGTACTGCGTACAATACTCCAAGTGAGGTCTCACCAGTGCTCTGTACAATGGCATGAGCACTTGCCTCTTCCTACTGCTAATACCTCTCCCTATGCAACCAAGCATTCTGCTAGCATTTCCTGCTGCTCTATTGCATTGCCTACCTACCTTAAAGTCCTCTGAAATTATTACTCCTAAATCCCTTTCCTCAGATGTTGAGGTTAGGACTGTACCAAATAGTCTGTATTCTGCTTTTGGGTTGTTACGCCCAAGGTGCATAATCTTGCACTTGTCCACATTAAATGTCAGTTGCCACTGCTCTGACCATTTTTCTAGTTTAGCTAAATCATTTGGCTTATCCCTCCATGAATATCAACCCTGCTGCAAATCTTTGTATCATCAGCAAAAAGACATACTTTGCCAACAAGACCTTCTGCAATATCGCTAATAAAAATATTAAAGAGAATGGGTCCAAGTACAGATCCCAGAGGTACCCCACTAGTAACAAGACCTTGCATCGAATATACCCCATTGACTACAACTCTCTGTTGCCTGTCACTCAGCCATTGTCTAATCCATTCAACAATATTGAAATCCAAACTCAAAGATTTCAGTTTATTGATAAGCCTTCTATGTGCGACAGTGTCAAAAGCCTTACTGAAATCTAGGTAAGCAATGTCTACTACACCACCCTGATCTATTATTTTAGTCACCCAATCAAAAAAATCAATAAGATTAGTTTGGCATTATCTCCCTGAAGTAAACCCATGCTGTCTCTGATCTTGAAATCCAAACGACTTTAGACGTTCAACAATCCTATTCTTTAACAAGGTTTCCATTATTTTCCACACTACTGAAGTAAGACTTACTGGTCTATAGTTGCCCGCCTCCTCCCTACTACCTTTCTTGTGAATGGGCACAACATTAGCTAATTTCCAATCTTCTGGAACTACTCCCGTTAACAATGATTGGTTAAATAAATCTGTTAACGGTTTTGCTAGTACACCACTAAGTTCTTTTAATAACTTTGGATGTATCCCATCAGGTCCCATCGACTTATTTGTCTTTACTTTAGACAGCTGAAGTAAAATCTTTTCCTCTGTAAACTTACATGCATCAAAAGACTCATTAGTCTTTTTCCCTTACCCTCATTTTCATTTGTAAAAACTGAACAAAAATATTCATTAAGGCAGTCTGCTAAGCCTTTATCCTCTTCTACATAGCATCCTTCTATGAGGAGGCATCAATATTGTTTGTAAATCCAGGAAACCTCCCCCCCCCCCCTTCCCTTGTCTGTGTCCCTCCAGTGAGTTTCCTGGGCAAAGCATATATCGATCCTTTCCTCTCTCAGGAACTCACTGAAAATGGCCCATTTGTAAGGGAAGTTCAATCCTCTGGCATTCAGTGTCATCCATCTAACCATTTTCGATCTATATCAAAAGCTGTACCTTGGGATTAGGTATTTTCCTTTCCGTTTCCCTTGGCCCTTCCTCTCTCTCTTGAGTATATGGGGGGTGAGATGCATACTGGTCATTTAGGTCCATGGCAACTGCATGAGGCATCAACAATCCATCACAAATATACATACAACATTGATTATAAATGAAGGTATATACCATCATATGTTTCAACTATACCTGAGAAATGCCCCTTTTCTGTGCAAGAAAAAAAAAGTTAGTCTACTCTCGTAGACAAAGCATGAGGTATTAGCGAAACCATGCAAAAATAAACCTTGTGCGTTATATTGAATTGCAGCAAAGGAACATTGAATCCATATATGCATCAGAAAAGATTTAATGATGACTACCTTGTCAGCTATTAAGTATCTCATTTCTAATGCTACCATTTCCACCTTGTATTTTAGACTACTCTGTATTCATGTAGCTAAATATAGGGAAAGAAAGAAAGGGAGAGAAAAGGGAAAAAATAGGACCCACATATGCATCGATAATTACTCCCATTGTAAATGCCTTACAAGATATTTGTGGTTAAGTCAGTAGCAAATATACAGCGGAGGCATTTCATGTCTTAATAAAAAACGTGAATCTGTGTGCCTCTCCCAAACACTTCACACTTGTGATTACCCTTTAAATTGAGGCAATCCTCTCCATAGTATGCAAAGGGAAAAACAATTAAATATATTATAGTGTAGTATATCTATATAAAAAGTGACTAGTGAGAAATCAATATATAGGTCCACTCACATCTTCCTGAGCAGTATTCTGCTCAGTATTACCGGCATCCGGGAGCCGCTCGAGGGGTCTTAGATCAACTGATATCCCAGGTGTGATCTCCCTATTGAATTGCATTAATTTCTTAACAAGATGATGGCTGTAGGAATTTTGCAGTCTTAGTACAAAAGAGACAGAATGCAAATGCATGTCTCTTGTGTACTAAGACTGCAAAATTGGGTTGGGTTTTCAGTCCCATTTTTAGGTAAATTAGGCGTAAAAAAACATACGAGGACCTTCTCTCTTTTCTTTTCATCCCATTTCCTCTTTTTCTGCTCCTTTTTTTGTTGTTGTATACCCGAATCTTAGATACTATTTAGAAAAGCTTAGGGCCGACAGTGTGTCTTTATATGCTGGAATAGGTCAGATTTGAATACATCAGCGCCAGTCCTTGAGAGGAAGCATGGAAGGATGTTCTGTGTTTTAGTTTGATGGTCAAATTGGCAACACGGTGAGTGACTCTGTTGCCAAATTCGCAGCTTCCGTTGGCCCCTCGGATTTATCTCATGTATTTCTGGGGGTTGTGTGTGCTGGCTGTTCGCAGCACACAATCCCCCGGAATAACACGAGATACACCGTGACTCTGAGTGACAGGTGGGCTCTAGACTGGCAGCACACTTGTCACTCAGGGGCACAATACGCCCCTGGTAAATGGTGCTTTAATACTTCATAATATTCAATGGAAAGACAGATGACAAATGTACAACCACCAGCACAGTAGCCTTACATGTTTCGTGCCTTGGGGCACTCACTCATATATGAGTAAATGCCCCAAGACACGAAAGGCGTGAGGCTACTTTGCAGGTGGTTGTACATTTGTCATCCGTCTTTACATTGAATATTATGAAGTATTAAAGCACCATTTACTTCAAAACTGAATCCTGAAGTCTTTCTGCCATTTCTCAATTTTAGTGGCAAAAGATTTTAGTAAAGACCCCCAGTGAATCTTAGAATGAGAGTAATATGTATAAAAAGCACCCACAGACACAGTACCTGAGTGTCATAAATATGTATGAGAGGCACAGAACATTATAATGCTGTGTGATAGTAATATCTGAGGAGAAACACTTGAAAGTATATATAAAGTTGTGGCTGCTTTTAATTTTATCTTACCTAATTTAACAACCACTTTTTGACTCAACAACTAAGGAAACAACATCTAATTTCTTTATCAAAACATGGGGATGGATGGGTAATTTATTATCTTTTCAGAATCATGCCTAGCATATTACCGTATTTGCTCTATTATAAGACGACCCTGATTATAAGACGACCCCCCAAACTTTGGATATTCCTTTAGGAAAAAAACTAAAAGCCTGAATATAAGACTACCCTCTAGGAAAAAAGTTAAACTTGTATAATAAAAAAATTATATCAAAAAATGCATTTCTTGTTTTTATTTCCTTTTTCTGTGCCAATGCTGCCTCTCTCTTTCCTTTGCCCCCAGCTTTGTCTCTCTCCCCCTCCCTTTGACTCCCCCTCGCCTCTGTCTCTTCCCCCCCTTGTTGCTCTGTCCCCCCCTCCCTCTGTCTCTCCCCCCCTTGTTGCTCTGTCTCTTCCCCCCTCCCCTTGTTGCTCAGTCCCCCCCCTCTGTCTCTTCCCCCCTCCCTCCACTTGTTGCTCTGCTCCCCTCCCTCCCCCTGTCTCTCTGCCCCCCATCCCTCCACCTGTCTCCCTGCCCCCTCCCTCCCCCTGTCTCCCTGCCCCCTCCCTCCCTCCCCTTTAACTATAACTAGATCCCTGGTGGCTCCATGCTGCCCGACACCTCCGTCTATTATGACGGACAGCTGGTCCGTCATAATAGACGGAGGTGTCAGGCAGCATGGAGGATGTCTGCACTTATAGTGCAGACATCCCCCAGCTGCCCGATTCACCCTGGTGGCTAGTGGGGCAGCAGAGGATGTCTGCGTAATGAGCGCAGACCTCCCCTGCTGCCGCCCGGCACGACCGCCGGGACTTCTGTGACGAAGCCGGAAGTACCCGGCTTTATCATAGTAGCCCTGGCGAACGTGCCGGGCGGCAGCAGGGGAGTCTTTGCTCATCGCGCAGACATCCCCTGCTATTAGAGAGGGGGATCCAGGTCCCCTGCAGCTCTGCTGGGGACCTGGATCGCTGTTTTATAATCTGACCTCAATTTGAGGTCAGATTATAAAAAGACCTTGATTATAAGACAAGGGGAAATTTTCAGAAAAAAAATTGTGGAAAAAACCTCGTCTTATAATCGAGCAAATACGGTAGTTAATTTAACAAAATTATAGCCATGGAATACATTCCATATAGAAGGTATAAGGCTGTTAGGAGTGATTTAATATGCTTAACCTTTCCTCTTAACACTTTTCACAGATATTAATTTTTGTTTTGCAGCGTGTTTGCATGTTATCCACTAACAGTGAGGCACAGACAGCCATACTAAATTTATTTCAGGATGAGTTCATCTACTTGTTTGTTATTGTTTTGTTATTTTATTACACAGAGTGGTGTTAATCTGAAGGGCCGCAAGCTTGGGCTGGATGCCGGACATTATTCATTTTGTGAGTTAGTTTGTTAGAATCTTTCTTTTCTACAAATAAATACTGGCCTTGCTGGTGCCTTGGTGCCCCCATAGGCTTAACATTGGCATTAAGCCAATTTTTTTTTACCATCCTGCAGGTAACATACTGTCTGGGTGGCAGCTGTAATAGAACCTATAAGATTTCTAGCCAGGTTAGAAGACATGCATCAAACCCACAGGCCACCAGTTGGACCTCAATGGCATAAACAATTAGGGTAGCAACAATGTTCTAGAAATCTAAATATAGGCCAAGTTGTATGCTTTTTCTAAAAAATAAATAAAATTGTAAATGGATTGTAGAGAAAAAAATGTAAATGATTGTGGTTAATTATGCTTAGGCACTGTAGGAATTAATAATGTATTGAGTCACACAAGGCCTAAATTCATATTTAAAGCAATAAATTATGACTATTACATTTATATTTCTTCAACGTTAAACCCATTTGTAATTGACATTGTACTTAGCCTGAAGCTTTTAAGATGTTTTAGTATAATTAAATTAATTGAGAGCTATAGATTACTGTGTGATAAACAAACACAGCCCAGGTCTGTTCAAATATACAGAAATATTAAGTAAGGAAGGGGCTTTATTGTGATATAATACATCAATGTATTGCTTAAGTAAAAAAGAGAAAAAGCCTCAGTATGAGACAGACTGATGTTCAATTTTTAGATAAATATACAAAACAAATGCATTTTTTTACTTGGTTATAGGGTTTTAACAATGTTGAATTCAACTATTCAACATAAGCCAAGCCTATGGTAACTACTATCAGATGTATAATTAGAGTTTTCGATTTCTACACTTTGCATTTTTTAGCATGTTAACACATGATGCATTAAGCAACCATTTAGTACTAAATGGTATAACAAAATAAAATATACAACAAAGCAAACCCAAAAAAAGAATTATGATTCCCAAAAAGTGGGGCTCTCCTTTCCTTACTATATAATTTATGACACAGAGACAAATGTTCTGATTCATATTGTTAGACTGATTGGAGGATTTATTTATCCTTTTCTTCCTAGTGTTAAATGTTTATAATCAAACATATATTATTAATAAAATCATACTCACAAACAAGTTTTTTTAAAAATGCATAAGTTACATCATTCTGAATCCTCACCACTCAAGGCTCACACCAAGCCATGTTGGTCCAGGATGATGTTCTAGTGGATGGATTAACCTTTCCTCATTTGTGGGTGATTGTCGTCCAGGTTGTAATGGACGCTTGAGGCTTGATCTTTATAAGGTGGGAGGTACAGTAAGTATGGCAGCCTTGATACTCCAGTCCCATAAAGATTAATATAAAAAATAGAAAATAGAAAATGTCGGGATTATGATCCTACTTCCTCAGCAGCAAAAGATTTCACAGAAGTAATGGAGCAGATTTAGTATACACTAATAATTGAATACTTTTGCTTTAAATAATAATGGATTAAAAAGTCTGTGAGTCTATTAAAAGTCCTTATATATTTGTATGGGACAAGTCTGTGAAACAGATGAAGACCAACCTGTTAACATTTGAAAGACCACGGTTTTTCCTGGGCTGATGACCAGAGCAGATTTTTCCATTTTGACATGTTGTATAAACTGAGTTTCCCTCCTATATAAGTTCTATGTTGTTTTTTAACGGACAGTTAGAGCTTTCTTTGGATGCCATATTCATACAAATAGTCAACTTTTTTTTTTACTATTTTCAAAATAATATTGTACAAAACTAGTACAACACTAACAGTCTAAAGTCTAGATTCCAAAAAACAAACAGAAAAAAAACCCTGACCAGTACAGAACCACAACACGGCATGCAGAGGTTAACTGTAATTAAATTAGTATATTAAAATAATATAATTAATATATTTAGAATAAAAATTATGAGAAAAACAAAAATGAGGACCATACAGTAAGAAGGAATCTAATCACAGTAACAAACTGTGATAAGCAAGGGATGGGAAGGGAACTTTTTACATGATTTTTTTCCTCCCCCTTGTGAAGTACAGGGAGTTAATTGGAGGCAAAGTCAATGTATGAAAACATTGATTTTGCCCTCTAATTTGAATGTGATTGTGGTGATCAACTAATCACATGACCAGAAAACTACCAATTGGGTCCAGGAACATTGCACCAGTTACATTGTGGTGCGCACAGAGCAGATAGTGGTGCTCATAGAGCGCACCGCTGTTTTACCTGTATGACGATTTAAATTGTCATAGGGTCCTAAAGGGGTTAATTAGAGGAGAAAAAGGAGAAATGACTTTGAAACGGTAATCGTAAAAAAGCAACACTTATGAAAATGGCTTTCCAACTGTAATTACTGAAAAGAAAACACTTGTAATGAAGCAATTGTGACAAACACATTCCTTTTTGTCTTGCATACAGATCAGGAGAAAACATTTTCATAGTGAAAAATGTAATACTTATATTGTTTATTGTGATTACTTTTGGAAAGTCGTTTTCATAAGTGTTATATTTTTTATGATTACAGTTACAATGCATCTCCTGATACATTATATGTGGGACAATAAGCGACATGTTTGTCTCAGTTGGTTTTGTTACAAGTGTTTTATTTTCAGCTATGATTTTACAAGCTCTCGTGACATACTGTTACTTTGCTTAATGGGAATTACTGCATCCATTGCACTCATCTACCCATCTTGCTGTGCCTGGCTCCCATCCCAAAAAAATGACTGAAAGTATTCTGTGCTTCGTTATTTCAGTACCACAGCTGAGTGGGGAGGCTGGCCCATACCCACCCTATTAGAGTGGGGGTTTGCCTTGCACGTCTGATTGGACTCTGAATTGTGCAGGGGTCTATCTCTCTCTGTTAATAGATACAAAGGTTTGCAACAGGGTTGATGTTCCTGGAGGGATAACCTAAATGGTAAAAGGTTTAGGTAAACTAAAAAAATGGTCAAAGCTGTGGCAACTGACGTTTATTGTGGTTAAGTGCAAGATAATGCATCTTGGGCATCAAAACTCATGGGCAGAATATATAATATTTGATACAGTCCTAAACTTAACATCTGAGGAAAGGGATTTAAGGGCAGTTTATTACTGGGCTCTGACTGGCATAATATTACTGGGCATCATCTGGCTGGCACTATATTACTGGGCTCTGACTGGCATAATATTACTGGGCATCTGGCTGGCACTATATTACTGGGCATCTGGCTGGCACTATATATTACTGGGCTCTGACTGGCACTATATTACTGGGCTCTGAGTGGTACTATATTACTGGGCATCTGGCTGGAACTATATTACTGGGCTCTGACTGGCACTATATTACTGGGCTCTGAGTGGCACAATATTACCGGGCATCTGGCTGGCACTATATTACTGGGCATCTGGCTGGCACTATATTACTGGGCATCTGGCTGGCACTATATTACTGGGCTCTGGCTGGCACTATATTCCTGTGCTCTGACTGGCACAATATTACTGGGCTCTGGCTGGCACTATATTACTGGGCTCTGAGTGGCACTATATTACTAGGCATCTGGCTGGCACTATATTACTGGGCATCTGGCTGGCACAATATTACTGGGCTCTGGTTGGCCCTATATTACTGGGCATCTGGCTGGCACTATATTACTGGGCTCTGGCTGGCACTATATTACTGGGCTCTGATTGGCACTATATTACTGGGCTCTGAGTGGCACTATATTACTGGGCATCTGGCTGGCACTATATTACTGGGCATGTGGCTGGCACTATATTACTGGGCATCTGTCTGGCACTATATTACTGGGCATCTGGCTGGCACAATATTACTGGGCTCTGGCTGGCACTATATTACTTGGCTCTGAGTGGCACTATATTACTGGGCATCTGGCTGGCACTATATTACTGGGCTCTGGCTGGCACTATATTACTGGGCTCTGGCTGGCACTATATTACTGGGCATCTGGCTGGCACTATATTACTGGGCATCTGGCTGGCACTATATTACTGGGCTCTGGCTGGCACTATATTACTGGGCACCTGGCTGGCACAATATTACTGGTCTCTGGCTGGCACTATATTACTAGGCTCTGGCTGGCACTATATTACTGGGCTCTGAGTGGCACTATATTACTGGGCATCTGTCTGGCACTATATTACTGGGCTCTGGCTGGCACTATATTATTGGGCATCTGGCTGGCATTATATTACTGGGCTCTGGCTGGAACTATATTACTGGGCATCTGGCTGCCACTATATTACTGGGCTCTGGCTGGCACTATATTACTGGGCTCTGGCTGGCACTATATTACTGGGCTCTGAGTAGCACTATATTACTGGGCATCTGGCTGGCACTATATTACTGGGCTCGGAGTGGCACTGTATTACTGGGCATCTGGCTGGCACTATATTACTGGGCATCTGGCTGTCACTATATTACTTGGCATCTGGCTGTCACTATATTACTGGGCTCTGGCTGGCACTATATTACTGGGCATCTGGCTGGCACAATATTACTGGGCTCTGACTGGCACTATATTACTGGGCTCTGGCTGGCACTATATTACTGGGCATCTGGCTGGCACAATATTACTGGGCTCTGGCTGGCACTATATTACTGGGCATCTGGCTGGCACTATATTACTGGGCATCTGGCTGGCACAATATTACTGGGCTCTGGCTGGCACTATATTCCTGGTATCTGACTGGCAAAAAATTATTGGGCTCTGAGTGGCACAATATTTTTGGGCTCTGACTGGCACAATATTACTGGCATCTGACTGGCACAATATTACTGGGCTCTGGCTGGCACTATATTACTGGGCATCTGGCTGGCACAATATTACTGGGCTCTGGCTGGCACTATATTACTGGGCATCTGGCTGGCACTATATTACTGGGCATCTGGCTGGCACAATATTACTGGGCATCTGGCTGGCACAATATTACTGGGCTCTGGCTGGCACTATATTCCTGGTATCTGACTGGCAAAAAATTATTGGGCTCTGAGTGGCACAATATTTTTGGGCTCTGACTGGCACAATATTACTGGCATCTGACTGGCACAATATTACTGGGCTCTGAATGGCACAATATTTTTGGTATATGACTGGCACAATATTACTGGGCTCTGAGTGGGACAATACTACTGGGCTCTGAATGGCACAATATTCCTGGTATCTGACTGGCACAATATTACCGGGCTCTGAGTGGGACAATACTACTGGGATCTGAATGGCACAATATTACTGGTATCTATAATTGTAAGATTGTCACCTCATGGGGCTCCTGTGTGTTGCATAAGTAATGGCGGTCCCATGTGTGCAAAATTATGGGGCACTTGTGTGTGGCATATTTATTGGGCCCCATGTGTGGCATAATTAAGGGACTCTTTTGTGTGGAGTAATTAAGGGACTCTTTTGTGTAGCATAATTATGGGGCACCTGTGTGTGTGTGGCATAATTATGGGGCACCTGTGTGTGTGGCATAAATAGTGGGGCTCTGGTGTGGCATAATTTATGAGGCTCTGGTGCTGCATAAGTTATGGGGCTCTGTTGTTGCATAAGTTATGGGGCTCTGGTCTTGCATAAGTTATGGGGCTCCCAAATGGGAACAGAGTAAAAGATTATACTACACCATCTCTTGGCTGCCACAAAGCTGGTGGTGGATAGAAAGTGGAAATCCACAGATTCCATTGCTTGGACCGACGTAGTTAATCAACTAATATTTCAAATCAAAATGGAAAGGGGGATAACCTCCCAATTCTGTATCAACAACGGAAAATACCAAATGTGGAACAAGTTGCTAAAGACCATAGGGGGAAAAAACGCATAAATCAGAGAGAGAGCGAAGAGAAGCATAGGGAGGAATAGAATGAAGAAAAGTGAAAAGATAAAGGGGAAACAGGAGGAAAACCAAGTAAACTAAAGGATCAGCACGCATACATGTTGAGTTAACTGTCTTGTAACTGTCTTGTAAGTCTTGTTTGTCATGTCATGTCATGTCTGTAGACTAGCTTGATCTTACCGTCTGGCAGGAATCAATTAATTAAGAATAGATAAGCATACCCTGAATCCGAGCCCAAGCCCTGAAGAGGAGGGTGTTAAGGTGAAGAGAACAGAGGGGGGAGAGGACCAGATAATTAGAAAAAAATCTGAGTTTATGCGTTAACTGGAAAAAGGATCAAGCAGTCTACGTTTTATTCATAATCGTCACTCAGAGATAAAGAGAGAAAAAACATAGTACCCGACCTCTAAACCGATAAGACCGTAGCAAAATTATTAAATTTGAAACCATTTTAGGATAGACAAAAATAAAGAGTAAGATATTGTCAAGGAAAAAAATGAAAACTGAAAACTGATACAATGATGACAACAAAAACATATGAGGATTACAAGTTATAATCACCAAAAGAGAGAAGGAAGAGAAAGTAAGAATCTCTCGATCTCTCTGAAGTCTGAGTGTCAAAAAAAAAAAGAAGAAAAAAAAAAGTTATGGGGCTCCTGTGTGTGGCATAGTTATGGGGCTCCTGTGTGTGGCATAGTTAATAGGCCATCTAACTGGCATTACTAAGGAATCTTTTTGGCATTGTATGGAGGAAATCCAGGGGGGTGACACCATGAGTTTCCGCACCGGGTGACACCAACCCTAGTGACGCCCCTGGTTCATATTTCACTTGTGTTTCTATATTAAAAAGTGAAAAAAAAGTTTGGTTGTCCTTTAAAGTAAGAACTCATGGTGTTCTTTCACATTTCTTATTTATTTAGTGCAAGCTAGAAGAACTTGATGTCTCTGTTGCTGATTCCAGAACTTTTACCAGAATGCATATATCTATAGATCTATACATACACCCACACAACTTATTACGTGAATACAGTTAACCTCTGGAATAGTTCCAGTTCTAAACAATATGTTTCTTTATTTCACCAAGGAAGTTGTAGGGATGCAGTGAGGAACCAACTTGTAATGATGAGTAGCTGGTTATACCACACTTGTTAGACCTTTCTGTTAGAAAATAATAATTGTCCTAACATTATTCAAAGAAAAAAACAAAAGAAAACTTGTGGCATATAAAGTATCTGAAAGCATCTATTGTTTCTATGTTTTTGTTTGTGGTGAATCTCAGTTATTTCTTAATATTTTTTTAAAACAGTTTTGCAACACTGAACCAGCATGAAAACACCTAATAAAATTAATCTTTGTTCCTGCTGGCTATTTTGAATAATCTTTAATGAAAAGGGTGTGTAGGATGTGAACAGTGGTTAAGCGGATGCATACTTCAAGTGTGATATACAATCGGTAACAGTTAACTGTGCAGATTCCCATTTTATTAGAGCCATTAAAGGGACATTCCTAACTGTTTAACCTTTGATTCTTCAAGGAAGCAAGGGTTAAACAAAACATGTCCTGCATTTTCCTCTAGATTGTAAGCTTACGAGCAGGGTTCTCTACCTCATGTACCAGTCTGTACAAGTTTGTCTAAATTACTATGTAGTTCCTGTCTTTGCTCTGTACCAAGCACTTCGAGAATTGGTGGCGCTGTACAAATAAATGTTAATGTAATGTAAAAAATGTTGAAAGTAAACCCCGATGTGTATCTTAATAGACACACACGGGTTAACTATCTGCTGTGTCTCACAT
This sequence comes from Pelodytes ibericus, assembly GCA_036172795.1. NCBI lineage: Eukaryota > Metazoa > Chordata > Amphibia > Anura > Pelodytidae > Pelodytes > Pelodytes ibericus. The sequence continues at coordinate 129,097,472 of CM069859.1, forward strand.
GCGAGACACAGCAATTCCGGTTGTCTCTTGTTGACAAACGTCATCATGTTCACAGACAATCAGAGTGGGGGCTCGCCCATGCTCTGACTGTTGGATGCACAGAAAAAGACCCTCATTTTTGTATGGGAACAGCAGGGGGACCTAGTTAAGGTCCCCCTACTGAACCCATGCAAAAACGAACGGCTGTCTCTGCGGCAGCTGTCGGTCAGAGGATAAACTGGCATGTACTTCATACTCAAAACATCAGCAACTTATTATTAATATCTAAATTAGAAGTACAAGTAGTGTCTCTTTAAGCAAACTTGAGTTGTATTCACTTCTGATACATTGTTTATGTTGATAATTAAGATTTAGTTTATTAAAATATTTTCAGCAGATTTTTTTCCTTAATTTGTTATGTATTTTCTATTAAAGGGACACTAAAGCTTTTTTTATTTGTGCTTCAAATAGAGTCCCCGATGTGGTTCACTGTGCGAGGACACTACCAGCTCGTATCAACCTCCTGTTTAGCTCTGCCTCAGGCAGAGCTGAGTGTAAACCCACGAGTGTTTCTAAAGATACATGTCAGGTTTACTTTTAAAAGGGGACAGTCCAATTAACAGGAAGCAAGGGTTTAAAAAAGTTTAGTGTCCCTCTAAGTGATAAGAGACATGTAGAATCCAAGTGCTTGATAAAAAAAAAAAGTGACTTATATAGCTTAACATATGGAAAATATTGTGTCTTGAATATTTGATTAACATACAGTATGGTTATGGTTCAAATGATCATTGACATGACTTACTTTTTGAGTTATTTTGACATTGTGTTTATTTCTGTAAATGCACAATTTTATATTCTACAGCATAATTCCAGAGGAGACTTTAAATCACACCAGCCATAATATGTCACTTGCAGGAGTAAAACAGTAAGTAATGAAAAAGCTATGATTGCTTTTCTGTTCCTCCAAATGACAGTTATCACCTCAATGACCTGCTCCGGGCGGGCCCATCTACACATGACACTCTAAGGGATAACGTCATCTAACAGGGTAGTTACAAAATCAATACAAAACCCATTTCAAAGATACTCTGTATAAGAATCCTAGTGTAACATTCATTTATTGAGTAGGCCTGGGGAAAAAAGCAACATCTTTCTGATATATATGCTTTAGCTCCTAAGTAAGGGAATCTTGTTGGTAAGCAATAATTGTATTTTCAATCTATTACTTAGACCTGGCAAAGCTTAATCTCAAATGTAATAAGAGGAAGACTGCAGTAACTCAATTATGAGACATAAACTGAAGCAGTGTCATGATTCTAAAACATGAAAGGAACAAACATGGAACAAATTCTTGCATAAAAGTATGTACATGTAGAATTGCAAATGGAAATATAAATGTAAGATTGCATATATATAAATATTGCTCCGTGCAATTAGGAACAAAAAAGAGCACTCAAGAGTCCTATAAACTATCACAAATTTATTGTGGAGATCAATTTCAGTCCCTCTGGGTAGATCTATACAGTGAGGGGAAAAAAAGTATTTGATCCCCTGCTGGTTTTGAACATTTGCCCACTGACAAAGAAATGATCAGTCTATAATTTTAATGGTAGGTGTACTTTAACAATGAGAGACACAATAACAAAAACAATCCTGAAAAACGCGTGTCAAAAAAGTTATAAATTGATTTTCATGTCAATGAGTGAAATACGTATTTGATCCCCTATCAATCAGCAAGATTTCTGGCTACCAGGTATCTTTTATACAGGTAATGAGCTGAGATTAGGAGCACTCTCTTAAAGGGAGTGCTCCTAATCTCAGCTCTTTACCTGTATAAAAGACACCTGTCCACACAATCATTCAATCAGATTCCAAACTCTTCACCATGGCCAAGGCCAAGACCAAAGAGCTGTCCAAGGATGTCAGGGACATGATTGTAGACCTACACAAGGCTCGAATGGGCTACAAGACCATCGCCAATCAGATTGGTGAGAAGGTGACCACAGTTGGTGTGATTATTCACAAATGGAAGAAGCACAAAATAACTGTTAGTCTCCCTTGGTCTGGTGCTCCTTGCAAGATCTCACTGGAGTTTCAATGATCAAGAGAATGTTGAGGAATCCGCCCTGAATGACACGGGAATATCTTGTTAATGATCTCAATGCAGCTGGAACCATAGTCACCAAGAAAACAATTGGGAACACACTACGCCGTGAAGGACTGAAATGCTGCAGCGCCCGCAAGGTCCCCCTGCTCAAGAAAGCACATGTATAGGCCCGTCTGAAGTTTGCCAATGAACATCTGAATGAGTCAGAGGCGAACTAGGTGAAAATGTTGTGGTCAGATGAGACTAAAATGAAGCTCTTTGGCATCAACTCAACTCGCCGTGTTTGTAGAAGGAAAAATGCTGCCTATGACCCCAAGAACACCATCCCCATCGTCAAACATGGAAGTGGAAACATAAGATTTGGGGGTGTTTTTCTGCTAAGGTAAGCAGACAACTACACCGCAACAAAGGGACGATGGATAGGGCCATGTACCCTCAAAACTTGGGTGAGAACCTCCTTTCCACAGTCAGGGCATTGGATGAGTCGAAGGGGTCAAATACTTATTTCACTCATTGACATGCAAATCAATTTATAACTTTTTTGACATGTGTTTTTCGGGATTTGTTTTGTTATTCTGTCTCTTACTGTTAAAATACACCTACCATGAGACAAATGTTCAAAATCAGCAGGGGATAAAATATTTCTTTCCCTCACTGTATATACACAATCATATGGTGATTATTTATGTCCCGGTGAGCAGAAAAGAGGATACACACCCGCATCCCGTGTCACTGCACCCACAGCACCTGATTGCATCCATATAACTTGCCTCATCACCCTTTGAACTCACAGGACTTGACCCTACCAACCATTGCACTCACAGAACTTGTACCCAGCCCCCATCGGAATCACAGGGATTGTCCACAACACACTCCAGTGCCTGATCTTTTCACCTTGTGCATCTGAGCAGGTCTGAACATCGGGAGGTCACGTGACACCCAATGCTCCTACGTGCTTTATTTTTGCTTTTTTTTTTACATATAGTGACAGATACAAGTAAGATATATTTTTAAAAGCATAATTGTGATATTGCATGAGAGTTTCAATAAAATCTATTAAAAAAATTATATGTATTTTTATATTTGGCATATATTGAAAATAAAGCAATATGCACTGTAAGGCAGTATGTATTTGGAACTTTTATCAAGATATATAGGAGGATGTGTATGGGTATACATATGTATGGTTGTGTGTGTTAAGTAATAGTGTGACTTTTTGTGTGACTTTTGCTCTGTATAGATAAACATAAAGAACATACAATACAATAACACACACACATATTTCTGCATTGTTTTCCTTTAAGTAAATAGATTAACATATATTTTAATCTAATATGATTTATTTATGAAACAACTACAGCTTGTGTGACAACTCAGGTGACATTACCTTCAGGGAATGAGGATCACCATAAAGAAGAAAGAAAAAAAGCCTAGTTGCATTGTTTCCCACTAGCCTATCTACACAATTGTAATTGTCTCATCCATTTATTTCCATAAAATAATTATAGAGAAGGAAAAAGGAAGTCTTCCATATTTCTGTATAATAAGTGCCAATGATTTAGACTCCTACATTGTAAAGAGATTTTTTTTTTGCTATAGCTCATTATAAAATTGTATGCAGTATTTTCAGTAAGACAGCTTAATATTGTACAACAAATCCATTTTCCTCTTCTATTTAGTTAAGAGTGAAAGCAATCTTCTGGAAGACATATATATTGTATATGTGAATCTCGACCCCAGCAGTAATAATATAAAATGTTTTTCACCTACTATACCTGTTTTTATCAATTAATTTCTATTTTCAGACAGGTAAAACACCACACAAAAAAGAATTGCAGCTATAAAATATACAAAATATAGTTGCTTTAGGCCAAATAATTGGTGAATAGCTGCAAAAATGGATAGTTCTAGGAACAAACTATACATTTTTGGCAGGCAGATATTTTGGGAACTTCATCTGACCTCATTATTCCTCCTCTCTTATTCATGACATGACATACAAACACAAATCTACACAATGTAACAAGACGAAATAAAGCTCTTCAAATATAAAGGTTTCTAACTAGAGTAAAATGCATGTATATAGATTGACGGATGGGTGGTTGGACAAACTGACAGACAGACTGTAGGTCAGATAAATGTTAATTCCACAACAGCTATATGTGTGCAGATTGAGTCAGTCTTGCTCCTTTGGAGGGTCTGTGTTAATGTTACATATCATACTTACTTTTCTGATAATCATTTCTTGACTTAGTCTTTTCTAGCATTTGGCAAAAATGTCTTCCTCTTTAATTTCCTGATGGGTCTTTATGTACCAAGGATTTGGACATATGATTATGTTAATGTTTCTTTTGTCCTGTCCCACAAATAACGTAGAAGTTTCTATCCCACAAACACAGTCAAGTGTAGTATATATGTTGCAGAGGTTATTGAGAATGCCACAGAATTCTACATGCACAACATAGATAGAAAATTATAACAGAAATAAATGTTGCAAAGTGGTGCTAGCTTTTTGATCAGGTGCCACAGCAGGTCTTCACTCTACTCCACAATAAGTTACATACTTGAAAAAAAGACTTGCGTCCATCAATTTCAACCCTTTTCCTATTCCTTGTTTACTGATCCAAAAGAAGGCAACAAAAACAAAACCCTTATCTCGGTAATTTCGTATTCTGCTTTCAGTAGGCAAAATATTCCTTCTTGACTCCAAATGGCAATCAGATTTCTCCTTGGATCAACAAGCACTAAATAAATATTAATGCATATACTAACATGCATAGCCCTCTATGCTCTGGCTCATCAAAAAAGTATCCAATCTGCTTTTAAAGGAATCCTTTGCTAGAGCCACCTCTTCAGGCAATGAATTCCATACCTATATTGTCCTTACTGTAAAATATCCCTTCCGTTATTGTATACTAAATCTCCTTTCTTCAAGTCTTATCAGATGACCTCTTGTCCTGTGTACTGTTCTGTTAATTCTGTTAACCCCTTAAGGACAGATGACGTGCCAGGCACGTCACGGCAAATCGTGGACTTGCCGACAGGTGACGTGCCTGGCACGTCATGCACTAAACTGAGTAAAGAAAGCGACCAGCGGTCGCTTTCTTTACTCTAACGGTGTTGCTACAATGCCTCTAGGTAGAGGCATTGTGCAACACCCCCCAAATGTGCAGGGGCGCGCTACGATCACTCCCCGGAGTGATCATAGCAGCCATTTAAAAATGGCTGCGCCCACTGCACACTTGTGCTTAGAAAGCAAACGATCGCACTTAACAACACCTTGATGCTCCCCAGAACCGATGGTGGTCGCTCTCCTGAGCGACCCCATCGGCTCAGTAGAAGGGAACGCTGCCTGTACAGGCAGCGCTTCCCTTCTAATGGCAAGAGCATCGGAAGTGAAAGTATTTAACTTCCGATGCTCTAGGGGGAGCCAATCGATGCCGGCACAACAGATCTATGTGATCTGTGTGCAGGCATGTATGGTAAGTGCTCTGATGAGCACTTACCATACAGTCAAAGGCAATATTAGCAAATATTGCCTTTGACAAGTATTGATCTGCCTCCCTCACCTTACTAGTTATAGTAAGGGAGAGAGACAGATCAGATAAAGTAAAAAAATAAAATAAAATAATAAATAAAATATTTAATAAAATTTTAAACACCAAGGGCTTTTTTAAAAGCCATTTAACCCCTTCCCTGCCATTGATCGCTGTGTATGCAGTAATCACACACAGCAGCACATTTTTTGCTGTCTGTGCATTTTTTAGGAGTTAATTTTTTTTACTGTAATTCATTACAGTATAAAAAAAGCTCTTTTAAGAGAGATTAACCCCTTTCTTGCTGTAGATCACTGCCTAAGCAGCGATCTGACGCAAATGCAGCAATCTTGCTGCAGAAGCATTTTTAAATTTTTTTAAACTTTTTTATTACACCCGTCACGTGTTAATTATACCCGCTAGGGGACTACGTTTAACGTAAAAAATTTTTTTTAGCTGTCTGACCGCATGTATAGCGATCAGTAACAGCTGATAAGTGACAAAGGCGTGTTGGCGTTTGCTCAGATGAGCATCACCATTCGTCTGGTAAGATCAATATTTGTAAATATTTGATCTGACCCGTGTAGATCTGCCTCCCTCTCACTTGAGTTTTAGTTTTTTTTAGTTTTTAGAATTGAGACCCAAAGGCTTTTATAAAAGCCGTTTCCAGTATTTAACCCCTTCCTTGCAATTGATCGCTGTGTACGCAGTGATCTTACACAGCAGCACATTTTTTGCTGTCTGTGCATTTTTTTAGGGGTTATTTTTTTTTACTTTGATTTATTACAGTATATCAAAGGCTCTTTTAAGAGCTATTAACCCCTTCCTTGCCGTATATCACTTCCTAAGCAGCACATATGGTCACTACCTAAGCAGTGCATATGGTCACTGCCTAAGCAGCGCATATGGAGCAATCTAGTCGCAGAAGGATTTTTTTTTTGCTATCAGCATTTTTTTTGTCAGACTCCCTAGGGGTTAATTATACCCACTAGGGGATTACGTGTATTCCTTTTGAAGCTGTCTGAACGCGTGTATAGCGATCAGTAACAGCCGATCAGTGGCAAAGGTGGTTTGGCGATTTCTCAGATGAGCATCACCATTCGTCTGGTTCGTAAATATTGTTCTGACCCATATGGATCTGCCTCCCTCTCCTCACTTGAGTTTTAGTGAGGGAAAGAGACAGATCTGTATAACATAATTTTTTAATTGTAATAAATTAAATAAAATGTTAAAAAATTGTGAGTCCCAAGGGCTTTTATAAAAGCCATACCCTTTGTATAGTGTAGTGTATTAACCCCTTCCCTGCCACTGATCACTGCACAGCAGAACATTTTTTCTTGTCTGTGCATTTTTAGGGGTTAATTTTTTTGTACAGTACTACAAAGGCTCTTATAAGAGCTATTAACCCCTTCCTTGCTTTACATGTTCAAATTCCAAGTTTGAAAATCAAAAAGCGCACCTCTCAAATGTAGCCTTTCAACACCCAACAAAGCTGACAAAGCTATGCATGGGTGGTATCCCTGTGCTTGGGAGATGTTGCTGAACATATATTGTGGTATTGTTTGTCAGTGACACATACCGAAATATGTGAATTTGTGTCTAAAGTACAATGTATGTGGGAAAAAATACACAATAAAATGACTACCACAAACTTTGACAAAGGCTGGTGGTAGAATTGGTGCATGGAAAGTGTTAAAATAACACCATTTAAAATAGCCTAGGGTGTCTACTTTTACAAAATATATACTTTTTGGGGTAAAATACACTGTCCTACTTTAAAAAAAAAGTCCCAAATGAAAGATGGGCTCAGGCTCACTACACGTCAATATTCCAAGTTGAAAATGCGCACCTTCACAATGTGGCCCTTTTAGCCCCCAAACAACCCAACAAACCTATACATGGGTGGTATCCCTGTACTCAGGAGATGTTGTTGAACACATATTGGGTTATTTTTTGGCAGTGACACATACCAAAATCTGTGAATTTATGTCTAAAATACAATATTTGTGGAAAAAAAACACACAAAAATTACTACCACAAACTTTGACAAAGGCTGGTGGTAGAATTAGTGCATGGAAAGTGTTAAAATACCACCATTTGAAATAGCGTAGGGTGTCTACTTTTAAAAAATATATGGGTTGATGGGGTAAAATACACTGGCTGATTTCAAATATGTCCCAAATGGGACATGGGTGCAGGCGGTCTGCATGTCAAAATTTCAATTTGGAAAACCAAAAACTGCACCTACCAAATTTGGCCTTTTACCCCCCAAGCAACCCAACAAACCTATGCATGGGTGGTATCCCTGTACTCAAGAGATGTTGCTGAACACTTATTGTGGTGTTATTTGGCAGTGACACATACCAAAATCTGTGAATTCATGTCTGAAGTACAAGGTTTGTGAAAAAAAACCACAAAAAAATTACTACCACAAACTTTGACAAAGGCTGGTGGTAGAATTAGTGCATGGAAAGTGTAAAAATACCACCATTTGAGATAGCCTAGGGTGTCTACTTTTAAAAAATATATGGGTTGATGGGGTAAAATACACTGGCTGATTTCAAATATGTCCCAAATGGGACATGGGTGCAGGCTGTCTGCATGTCAAAATTTCAAATTGGAAAACCAAAAACTTCACCTCCCAAATTTGGCCTTTTACCCCCCAAACAATCCAACCAACCTATGCATGGGGGGTATCCCTGTACTCAAGAGATGTTGCCGAACACTTATTGGGGTGTTATTTGGCAGTGACACATACCAAAATCTGTGAATTCATGTCTGAAGTACAATGTATGTGGGAAAAAATACACAATAAAATGACTACCACAAACTTTGACAAAGGCTGGTGGTAGAATTGGTGCATGGAAAGTGTTAAAATAACACCATTTAAAATAGCCTAGGGTGTCTACTTTTACAAAATATATACTTTTTGGGGTAAAATACACTGTCCTACTTTAAAAAAAAGTCCCAAATGAAAGATGGGCTCAGGCTGACTACACGTCAATATTCCAAGTTGAAAATGCGCACCTTCACAATGTGGCCCTTTTAGCCCCCAAACAACCCAACAAACCTATGCATGGGTGGTATCCCTGTACTCAGGAGATGTTGTTGAACACATATTGGGTTATTTTTTGGCAGTGACACATACCAAAATCTGTGAATTTATGTCTAAAATACAATATTTGTGGAAAAAAAACACACAAAAATTACTACCACAAACTTTGACAAAGGCTGGTGGTAGAATTAGTGCATGGAAAGTGTTAAAATACCACCATTTGAAATAGCGTAGGGTGTCTACTTTTAAAAAATATATGGGTTGATGGGGTAAAATACACTGGCTGATTTCAAATATGTCCCAAATGGGACATGGGTGCAGGCGGTCTGCATGTCAAAATTTCAATTTGGAAAACCAAAAACTGCACCTACCAAATTTGGCCTTTTACCCCCCAAACAACCCAACAAACCTATGCATGGGTGGTATCCCTGTACTCAAGAGATGTTGCTGAACACTTATTGGGGTGTTATTTGGCAGTGACACATACCAAAATCTGTGAATTCATGTCTGAAGTACAAGGTTTGTGAAAAAAAACCACAAAAAAATTACTACCACAAACTTTGACAAAGGCTGGTGGTAGAATTAGTGCATGGAAAGTGTAAAAATACCACCATTTGAGATAGCCTAGGGTGTCTACTTTTAAAAAATATATGGGTTGATGGGGTAAAATACACTGGCTGGTTTCAAATATGTCCCAAATGGGACATGGGTGCAGGCTGTCTGCATGTCAAAATTTCCAATTGGAAAACCAAAAACTTCACCTCCCAAATTTGGCCTTTTACCCCCCAAACAATCCAGCAAACCTATGCATGGGGGGTATCCCTGTACTCAGGAGATGTTGCTGATCACTTATTGGGGTGTTATTTGGCAGTGACACATACCAAAATCTGTGAATTCATGTCTGAAGTACAAGGTTTGTGAAAAAAAACCACAAAAAAATTACTACCACCAACTTTGACAAAGGCTGGTGGTAGAATTAGTGCATGGAAAGTGTTAAAATACCACCATTTGAGATAGCCGAGGGTGTCTACTGTTAAAAAATATATGGGTTGATGGGGTAAAATACACTGGCTGGTTTCAAATATGTCCCAAATGGGACATGGGTGCAGGCTGTCTGCATGTCAAAATTTCAAGTTGGAAAACAAAAAACTGCACCTCACAAATTTGGCATTTTAGCCCCCAAACAACCCAACAAACCTATGCATGGGTGGTATCCCTGTACTCAGGAGAAATAGTAGAATCTATTTAGCATGTTTTTTCGTTCGCTATTGTCGATGAGGAGAAGTTGTTTCAAATAAAAGTCAGGAAATTTGTGTATTTTTTTTTTTTTACCATATTTTATTATTTTTTTTAATAATATGATAAGATATGATCAAAAATATGGCATTCATAGAAAGCCCTTCTTGTCCCGATAAAAACTATATATAATATGTGTGGGTACAGCAAATGACGAAGAAGAAAATTACTGCTAAACACAAACAGCACAGAAATGTTAAAATAGCCATTGTCCAGAAAGGACAAAAATGTTTCAAAGGCTCTGTCCTTAAGGGGTTAATGTAGTTCATAATAATATCCACCACTGCTGTTGCATCTGTCAAGAGAGATCTATTGACAAGTTATACATCCTTTCCCACCATGGTTGCTAAAGCATAGAAAGTGTGATCATGGTGGAGGCTTTGTAGAAAGACAAATTGCTTTGAAATTGCTTGACTGATACACCAAGGTATCTTATACCTCCCATGTTCTGGACATGGGAGCATGTCAATAAGGCAACTGAGCCGGAAGCACCAGCCAACTGTGCACATGCAGCTGAGTGGAACATAGTATACTAACCAATAGTGTGTGAGTGGTTGTGAGGGCATGCATAATCTATTACATCAGACGTGCTAGAGAACAACACCTCTGAATTGGGGGTATCTTGCACAATACAGAACATTTATGAAGGATGCCATCTTCATAATTATTTGTATGACAATCTTTATTTTCATTGACATTTTTTGATGACACTGGGCTGTTGTTGTATTGACATTGAGTGTTGCTGGAATGACACAGAGACTGGCCCCAACCTGATGCATGGAAAGATGCCAGTGCAGGAAGTAGACTCTCACGCCAATGCTGCAGCTGCTGTTATTGTCATTGGACGTGGGTGACATCTGGGATCGTGACTGTAACACACTAAGCTATGAAAATGGCTTCCTCTTGCTCCAGGTATCAGGACTTGCCTCTCAAGTCTGCTGAGAGACTTAGGGCCCTCATAATATTGGTTAATAGAACTTTTCAATTTACTTTGATGTTGCTTCATAAAGGATCACAGGATTTGTTTAAGTTAGACTACAACTGCTCTTTTAGTCTCTCCTTCCCCATGAAATAGAACATATACAGATTACGTTTTATTATGTACTTACAATTTGGAAACAAAAAACACATATCTAGAAAGTGTTCTCATAGAAGACCTATCTATAGGTATTCACAAGCACTGTCAAATGGGTCATGTGAATCTATGGGAATTACCCCAATTAAGTTCTGGACTGGCTAGCCGGATTATTTTAAAAGCACCAAAAGAGGTTCCAGAGCAGCACTTATGTAGCAGGGGACAGTGTATGAAACGTACCATATGTGGCATGTGACATCTCATGTGTCTGTGTGCAGGGTTTTACAGAAGAAAGTGAGGTTATCACATTACATTAACATTTATTTATATAGAGCCAACAATTTATGCAGTACTTAGCACAGAGTGTAGAGGGGAACTACATGTAATGTTAGAGAAACAGAAACAGACCAATACATGAGATGGGGAGCCCTGCTTGCAAGATTGCGGACTAGAGTATTATGTGTCATGCCCCTGTCATCTAGCCCTGTACACAGGGCATGGAAAGAAAGGACATATAACATAGCTGGAGACAAATTAAAGTAACTCTGTCAACCTATACATTACTTATACTGTGAATTTTGAGAATAAAAACTGATTTATAAATTGTATTAGCAAAAATGCATAAATTAAGAGGAAAATACGTTTTAAACTGGTCTGTATGACATCACCTGTGGATTGATTTGCAACGGGTGATGAGAAATGTGTAATTTGTGAAGCCACAAAGTGATACACCACATACGCATTTAAAATATATATATATATATATATATATATATATATATATATATATATATATATATTTATATGATATTATATATATTTAATATATGATTTTAATGCATACATTGTAGAGTTTAAGGGAAGACATTGATTATCTCTTGGCCATTATTTTAAAGGGATTTGTGTTTTTTCATTTAACAGGCCCCATTGAATTACGCTGGATGATTGATAGATATTGTACCAATAGGCACTCCCCATTTTGTTTATAAATGTATAAAAATTCACCTGCAATTTTTTTTTACATTGTGTTTGTATTGTTTTTGTTTGTATTTGTTTTCTATTTTCAGGTTCTGTGTGTGTTTAAATTTTCTTACAAAAAAATAAAAACATGCCATATAGGTTTTTCTCATCATAGCAAAAGCCAAGCTGAGCTCTTTTTATGCATTTAAAATAGATGCAAGGCTTGTTGGGAAGATTTTTAGATATATTAAAGACACTGATGCCAATATATTCCCAGGGGGGAAGAAAAAAAAAAGAACGTTGTGTCATTTCCACTAATAAAAAAAAGGCTTGAGACCCATCTGCACCACTGTATGTCTGAACAAGGTAAGCTTGTTCTGCCAAGGGTATACCTGTAATTCAAGGTAATCAGCACAGTACATTACAGAGGAAATTTTGAACCAACAAACCTTACAAACAGAATAGCAATCAGAAGATTTAATGCATTTCTGATGTACATTTAAGGAATTGACACTGGGCCACAGATGTACACGTGTTGTGTTTTATATTGCAAGGATATAGCTTGTGAGAACCTATTATAGCATATCATCACCAACAACTAGTAGGCCAGGGAAAGGAAAAATTCCATCACACATTACTTGTGCAGATGCATTAGAGAAACAAATTGCACTCGGAATTGAAAAGTCACTGGCTTATTCTGTCTTAATAAATTCCTGCCAAAAGGCTAAGTGTAAGGCTACAGACACTTTCCAAATGTTGTTACTGTATTATCATCTTTGACATCTCAAGGGCTGTTCATGGTATCATCCAGATATCTCTCCAGAGGTCTCACAATAAATCTGCTCTTTTTAACCTATTCCAAGATATATACAGCCCTTTAAACTCTGCTTCAGTGACAGGATCACATTTCAGATATAGATAGATAGGCAGACAGACACGTACAGAGATTCATCTCCTATACACAGCTCTTGGACACCTGTTATATTTAAGTATACAAAGTTGCCACAAATCTCGTTAGTGGATTATGAACAACTGCTCAAACCATGGAGCATATCCCCTTGACTCACTAGTTGGATATACAGTCTATAATAATAAATTAAAATAATGTAATATGTCTAAAAATACAAAAGAATAAAAAGTAAGGAGATAGCTTCTTATTCTCTAGAGCAGGGGTTAAAACTGTGGCCCTCCAGCTACTGGTGGCCTATATTTCCCAAAATACTATGTCAGCTTTAATGTCGGCAGGGGACTATGAGAGATATAGTATTAGAGCAGCTGAAGGGCCAGAGTTTGACACCCCTGCTTTACAGGAATTATAACACTGACATGTGCATTGCCTATTACTTGCATTTGTATTTACATTTTATTTATAACAATCCATAAAAAGGTATAAACTGTCTTTGTATATTATATAGGGGGAAAAAACTATTTATTTTTTTACCAATGCAGTCTCTCTGTAAGTCATACTTTAGAAAAATGCAGATTTAAATTACTAACTCAGTCCACGTAGTAATACACCCATAACCTGATTCCCAAGTATTTGCCTAAACTTGTGAACAAGATACTTTGCAATGTTGATCTGCCACTGTTGATCAAAGTTTAAAAGTCCCATGTCTACCAGTTTACACCGGTACAGCAAAAAAAATAAAAAATAAAAATAAGAGAGACTGCACTATTTAGACAGTACCACTTAGTGTAGGTCAGAGCAGTTAATCATTGTGAGGCCTCAGGGGAGCAGCATACAGTCTTATTTATGAGCAAATCAGGAAACCAAAATACTGAACCGTGCTTGATTAGCTGAACTAATATGCTACTTGTGGCTAATTTCTGAACTGCTTAACTCACAGGTGTTTGCCCTAACATATAAATTATGCTTCTTACGTCCTCGGTGTAGTCATGCAACCTGCCTTGCATATGGGAATGCTGTTTAAATGACAGTCGTGAAGTTATTGATGGTTTACTAAATCACTGTGGCATTTATGACAAGCGAGCCAAGTTTCCTTCCATTTCAATCTTGCTTGGTTCCCACCCTTTGTTTCGTTCTCAATGTTATTATAACCTGATCCTCTTGCATAGTAGCATGAGATCTCTAATAAGTACAATGTGCATTTCCCCTGTTTCTATTTGTCTTACCTCTAAAGTACAAGTTTTGCATAATATAAGGCTATTAACGATTATGCTGAAGTTCAGTGAATCAAAACTGGCTTCCTCTTTAAAAAATTCACAGGCCTTGAATACAGACTTCAGACTCCTATTACTCATGGAACCATTAGTCAAATGGTAGCTCTCACGATGTTAGTCTACCAACCCTATGATCCACAATCAGTATTTCATCGGGCATGTGCTTGTGGAGGTTTATAGAATTGTAGTTTGTAGGGACTGTGTCACCTAAACATTGTTTTTACTGTTAATGTAGAGAATAAAATTGTCTTCTGACTTAATGTGCAAATTACACGTTTCCCATTGAAAACCAGTTCATTTGCTTTTGAAGCCACAGGTGACGTCATAAGCAGGAGACTCCACAGGCACATTTAAAACACATTAATTAAGGAATCTGCTTGCAATTTTGCTAATACAATGTATAGATCATTTTCAATCATTGTGTATTCTCCACATTCACAGTAAAAACAATACTTAGGTGATACAAACCCTTTAAAAATATTTTAAAAAGCTACTATTATTAATAACAAAGTTAATAATTGAAGAGTGTGCCTCTATGTTCCAATGGTCATCGCAATGTCCAGTGTTTTGTCTCTCCCATCGTACACACAGGCACGTGTCTATTTTTAAATGACCAGCTTACAGAGACAACCCACAATATGTCAAACTGCATATTTACTGTTCAACATGAATCTCCGAGATTCACTGCTAGGGTTGCCATCTAGACTATTATTTAACGGCCACATATAACTTTTTCCCACTGCCATACACTGTTTATAAGTCTAATGTAATCAAATGGAAATAAATGAACTAGATAAAGTGGTTCTGTGTGATTAACTGCTTGATTAATTAATCACATATGACTATTCACTACCTAAGTTGAGTCTGCGCAGCCGTCAATATATTATTGCAATTAATAGGCCTCTCATAACCTAACTGAACACAAACATATATATTTGTTTTAGTTATGGTTATATCACACTACAATTTCACAAAAAATGAACAAACAAGTGAACTGCATATTAACTGGGAAACTCTGGAATTACTTGCTCAGTTTGGTTATGTGGTCCACCTCTGCTATTAAAGGGCCTCTGTCAACCTCAACATTGCTTGTACTGTGAATGTAGAGAATACAAAATGATGAAGAATGATCTATTTATTGTATAAATATAACATCAAGCAAACTCATAAATAAGGAGAAATATATGTTTTAAACATGTCTGTGGCATCTCTTATCTATGACATCACCTGTGGCTTAATATGCAAATAAACTACTTTTCAATTGAAAATGTATAATTTTAATTTCAAACCTCATGATGTCATAAGCATTTAAAACACATTTTCATTTTAATTTATGCATTTGTTTGCAATTTTGCTAACACAGTGTATAGCTCATCTTGGATCATGTATTATTCTCTACACTAACATTATAAGCAATGTTGATGGTGAGTTCCTTTAATGCCTGATTTCCTCGACTAATAATATCTGATAGACAGGCAGAACAGATATACTGACAGATACAGGCATACAGAGACAGAGAGACTGACACAGATAGACAGACAGAACAGGACATTTACTGATAAATTAACATAATTCACTGCCATTCTAAAAAGCTTTTAGGGAATTATGGGATTTGTAGTCCTTCACCAGGTTCCTTATAATTTAAAAGTGGTAATAAAGATAGAGATTAGATAGAGATAGAGATTAATTGCCCATCTCCCACCCCTTACCTGGTTGTTAGGGATGTCCTACATTGAGTGACAGTCTGGTGAGCTAGTCTGCTGAGCCAGGTGCATGGGGGAAGGAGTGGTGGCATAAGTCTGGTACTTAAGCTGGGTCCCCTCATGGCATGCTATTATTTCAAACATATCCTACCTGGTTAAAACCTTCCTCTCTGTTGTCTCTAGGGACTCTCCAGCTTCCTCTGAAGCTTCTCCCAAGGCACAGGCAATGGTAAAGCTCAGAATGAATGTATGAATAGGCCACCTAACTATGTTCACTCTGTTTGGCTGGAGGAAAACCAATAGAGGTGCGCTGGAGGAGAGTGCACACCACAGCACATGCCACATGTGGAGCAGAGACCCTTACTGAGACCTCAAGGGTTTGCTGGCAAGAAGCATGAAGGGAAGTTCAAAAATGGTAAAGGGAGTCCTTGTTATGGTTTTTTTGGCTCTGATGTGACACCCAGACACTCACCTGTTGAGGCACCTGGTTTTGAGGTGCTTACAGCTTAATATATGGGCTACGGCAGTTCATGTCCCAGGCATTAATAACAATTATTTTGAATCTTTATCTCACCAACATTAGTTCCAATTGGGATGGCCAACCTGACAAATGATTTTGGCAAGTCTTAAAATGATTCCAGAGGGGTTATAAATAGGATGACCACCTGTTACTTTTTCTATTCTTCCTACGACATGTTGCTCTTCTCCATATAAAGCTCTACTATTCTAACTGGCCTTCCCGTGGGGGGTTTTTGGGACACTTTGCATAGAGGGACTGGTCAGCCAAAACAAAACTATGAAGGGAGGTTTATTATAGGATGATGTCAGTTTGTTAATGTTTTTGGATTTGCCTTCACCAATTGAATTTTATCTGATGTCAGTCTCCATTCATTTTGAATCAGAGGAATGGGCAACGCTTCCAGATGGGGCTTCCCTGATGGGGCTTCCCTGATGAGGCCATTAGGGATATTGGCAGGTGGGAATTTGCCAGGTTCAAATCTTGTGCGCACCATCATTTAGCTTGAAAGACAGCTTGTTTTTTGCAGCTAAAAAAAATAAAAGAAAAACATAATTAAAAAAAAAAGAAAACGGAAAGCAACCGTTATACCCTGGGAATATATATAAATAAAATGAAATAAATATTTTTATAACAACAATATGTGGTGTACTACCTCTTCAATGGTTTAATTTTAGTGGATCATCTTGCCCAGTGTTTTTCTTAACCCATCCTAGGGGCACCAGGTTTTCGGTGGAGGTCTGGATTTTTTTGATCTGGATATAAATTTGATTTTGGTGTTCTCTTCTAGATTTGCTTCATGGGAATTATCTAACTTGGATCCCAGTATCCCTGCTTAATATGGAGGGGGGCACAATCAGTTAAAGGTATTGACAGGACGACATGCACGGCTAATAAAGCCATCTCACATTTTGGCATTGTGGTTCAGCAACCTGAAATTGCTGTGGACCTGTATGAACTGCTATATGAAGACAGAGTCAACTTAATTGATATTGGTTTGGATATGTGGTGTCTAAACACATGAACAGGTGGTGGCTGTGTGGAGAAGACATTAATGTTTTAGATTAAAAACATATCGACTGTGGCTTTGGGTCCTGTGATAATTTGTCACTAGAGTAGGAAGTATCCCTTATAGGGAGGGCTATGTCAAAAGCCCTAGCCAAGAGGCTATAGTGTGCAGTGTCATGGAAGAGGCTCTTGATGAGTTATATGGGCTTTGGCACCACTGTGCTAGTCAGATTCTGGACTGTGGTTTTTCTGCCAGCTAAATTCACGTTATGGTTATGCCTATGGCAATTCTTGCGGGATCTTGATAAATTAATCAAAATGTTTATAAATCTTTAAATATATACAAGTGAGGGTGTGTTCTTTATGATCAGTTTTGATGGTATGGTTTTTAACATTTTTAAGTATGCTTCTTCGCTCATATAATGGCTGTGGCCATTTAAAAACTCCAACTTTGAGTTGTGTCATTATTGGGACTGAGGGGCAAGGTATCCTTAGGTCCACCAAGTAGATGCTACCTGAATTATGATACAGAGTGTTCCATGTATTTCCTTTTTTTTGTTTTTTATTTCCTTTTTTTGTTCCATGTATTGCTTTTTTGTTTTTAACTTTGCTGTAATTCCATTGAAAGCATTTATATTTAAAACATGTTTTATATACTTAGTAAGCAAACGTAAAATTATTCACTTACTTGATATTGTTTTGTTTAGCCAAACTAATAACTTCCTTAGTAGTAGTTGATTTTTTTTCACTTATCAAACAAATCACAGTACTCACATTTTTCCTGCTCTCTATGTACCTGATAACAAACTATTTTACAGCACTGCTGGGGAGGTTTTAGATTCGGCTCTATGTTAGATTAAGCTATAAAGGTCAGCTAGGCACAAGAGTGTCACAAAGTCAACAACATCCACCAAAGATCAGATAAGAAGCACAATGCTTTTCAAACGTAATATAAGATTAGAAGGCGAGGTGACCAAATAAGGCATATGACAGATAAAAAGGGAAATGAAGACAATAAAAGAGAATAGTAAAGTAATGCAATATAAGTGGAGCTGTAGGAATCATAAAAGAGATGCTTGGTAACATGAGTGAAATTTATTGAATAAATGACAATTTATTCTAAACATTTAGATGGCAAGATTCAGAAAAATATGCTGCAGAGTGACATTCTAGCTGATTGCAAAATCTAGAAAATGCATTTAAAAAAGAATTGTCACATGTTCTCATATATAATCTTATGAATAATTTACCCAGTGTGCAAGATTTATTGAGGGCATTTTGCAGACTCAATAAACTTAAAATGGTACTGTCCTAAAACAATTTTTATTTGCAATTATCTTATAAGTATGGCATGCAAAAACGAGAAACAGTGCAATTGAAGGTTTAAATATATTAGTCATTAAAATATAAATATAATGCAAATGAAAAAAAGAAAATCTTATGTCAATCTGTTCAAAATATTTTCAAATGCACATACCCAGCATAAATCAGTTTCAAATGCTATATCCATAAAAAAATATATATATGTTCAACCACAAATTAAATTTGTGTTTGGCAGCAGTCAGGGAGTTTTAAATTAGAACACTGAACTCAGTAGGCCATATTTATAAATTATAGTAATTACTATTTGATTTATAAACACCACAATATGCGACAGCTCTGTACAACTGGTAAACAAAACATACAGATAATGACAGAGGCAAAGACCTGAACAAAAGATGAGGTAGAGTTTTCCCAAATAGGCTTGCAGACTAAATAACTATTCTGATAGCTGTTCTGCAGACCTCCCAACATTTCAACAAGTTTTGTCTATGAGTGAGGCATTGTTAGAAGACTTTAAGGCCAGTTGAGAGCTACTTATTAAATTAATAACTATTTAAGTAAAATGCCTTTTATTTACAAAACCTAATATACACTGGTCAAAAAAATAAGGGGAACACTTATACAACACAATGTAACTCCAAGTCAATCACACGTCTGTGAAATCAAACTGTCCACTTAGGAAGCAACACTGGTTGACAATCAATGTCACATGCTGTTGTGCAAATGGGATAGACAACAGGTGGAAATTATAGGCAATTAGCTAGACACCCCCAATAAAGGAGTGGTTCTGCAGGTGGTGACCACAGACCACTTCTCAGTTCCTATGCTTTCTGGCTGATGTTTTGGTCACTTTTCAATGCTGGCGGTGCTTTCACTCTGGTGATAGCATGAGATGGAGTCTACAACCCACACAAGTGGCTCAGGTATTACCGCTCATCCAGGATGGATGCTGTGGCTGTCGAGCTGTGGCAAGAAGGTTTGTCTGTCAGCGTAGTGTCCAGAGCATGGAGGCGCTACCAGGAGACAGGCCAGTACATCAAGAGACGTGGAGGAGGCCGTAGGAGGGCAACAACCCAGCAGCAGGACCGCTACCTCCGCCTTTGTGTAAGGAGGAAGAGGAGGAGCACTGCCAGAGCCCTGCAAAATGACCTCCAGCAGGCCACAAATGTGCATGTGTCTGCTCAAATGGTAGGAAACAGACTCCATGAGGGTGGTATGAGGGCCCGACATCCACAGGTGGGGGTTGTGCTTACAGCCCAACACGGTGCAGGACGTTTGGCATTTGCCAGAGAACACCAAGATTGGCAAATTCGGCACCTTATGCCCTGTGTTCTTCACAGATGAAAGCAAGTTCACACTGAGCACATGTGACAGACGTGACAGAGTCTGGAGACGCCATGGAGAACGTTCTGCCTGCAACATCCTCCAGCATGACCGGTTGGGCAATGGGTCAGTAATGGTATGGGGTGAGACCAAATGCTGGTGCGGTTGGCCCTGGGTTCCTCCTAATGCAAGACAATGCTAGACCTCATGTGGCTGGAGTGTGTCAGCAGTTCCTGCAAGACAAAGGCATTGATGCTATGGACTGGCCCGCCCATTCCCCAGACCTGAATCTGGGGGCACATCTGGGACATCATGAGCACATTGAGCACATCTGGGACATCATGTCTTGCTCCATCCACCAACGTCACTTTGCACCACAGACTGTCCAGGAGTTGGCAGATGCTTTAGTCCAGGTCTGGGAGGAGATCCCTCAGGAGACCATCCTCCACCTCATCAGGAGCATGCCCAGGCATTGTAGGGAGGTCACACAGGCACGTGGAGGCCACACACACTACTGAGCCTCATTTTGACTTGTTTTAAGGACATTACATCAAAGTTGGATCAGCCTGTAGTGTGTTTTTCCACTTTAATTTTGAGTGTGACTCTAAATCCAGACCTCCATGGGTTGAAAATTTTTATTTCCCTTTTTAAATTTTTGTGTGATTTTGTTGTCAGGACATTCAACTATATAAAGAACAAAGTACTTCATAAGAATATTTCATTCATTCAGATCTAGGATGTGTTATTTTAGTGTTCCCTTTATTTTATTGAGCAGTGTATAAAAACATTTACTACATTTTAAACACACTACACATACCTCCCAAAAGTCCAAAAAGAGGGAAACTTATTTTTTGGGGTCATGGCTGAAGGTATAGCTATGAGTGGGGATTTAGCTGAACTTTTTCAGTAACTTTATTGCTAATTGGTAACTTTTTAAGTAATTTAGAACACAAATTTTAGATACGCATATTGATTTAGAAACACAATTACTGCAGTTTGAACTCACTTTTACTGTTAGTTTTATTGCTATGGAGCTCTGTGATACACAGAGGGATGGTAGAAGAGGAAAGAGGGATAGGGAATACAGTATTGGTACTAATGTAATTAAATTTTTTATTTTCAATAAAGACAATCCATTTCATTGCAATAAGTTGTCCCTTTTCAAGTTGACACGTCTGTTTCCCAGTCTGAATGCCAACAAAACATTTATTTATTAGCAATATTATGAAAATGTATCATATAACCTACGGAAATAAATTTTGCTTCAGAGTATAGAGAGCTTTCTGTGATGATCTTGCTATATGATTGCATGTGAATGTGCAAAATAAGCCAAATGATCCAGGTCAATCTACCCTTCTGCCCTGATGAAATTCACTTTACAGTTTAAAACAATTAAACTTGCTATGGATCGTTAGCTTGCTAATTTGCATTGCACTGAATAACTTAAGACATTCTGTACATTTTCCCTATTATTATTCACAGGTCTCATGGATCTCCGTAAAGCAATAGGTAATGTTGGAACTATATTTGCAGATGATTGAAAGGATCGTATCTGCCGTGTACAAATGACATTCTATCAATATGAGAGATGCAAAAGATAGGATAGCCAAATTGCTACCAAATGTATAGAACCACTATGTCAAAGTCATAGTGGATCTGAAAAAAGGAGGCGAACACAGATCCATGTGCAGATGCCCACACTAGGGTTAGCACTCAGCCGGTGCTTTACTGGCTGGCAAGTAAATGTTTTGCCTTGAAGCCAATGTTAAGTCTATAGAGTAAATAGCATGGCTGGTATTTGTATCTATTTTTTTAAGAAAAAGTTGCAACCCATAAAAACGTATTCCTTGACAAGCTATTTCGTTAGCACAGTGTATAGGCAACTTTTTAAATCATCTTTAGAGTGATACCATGTCATCTTTTACATGACAGGTACCCTTTAAATGAACCACTAACCAACATCTTCAGTACAACATCACTCCTGAACTCTACTTGCGAGTACACTCAACTTGATGTATACACACTGGCCTTATTTGATGGTCATTCCAATCTCTCTCACAGACTTATGATTTTGCCCATCATTTCCATTACTAAATTTCATTTCAGCCCTCTTACTCCTTTAATCTAGTTTACTCCCTCTTCTTCACATCATGTTCATCTCATCCCCGTTTTATTAATCTCTATAGGAGAATAATTACATCCTACATTAAAAAAACTCTATACCTCTCTATTCTGTCTAAATCCCATCTCATTCATGTTTACAATGACCTTTTTGCCATGGTCCCTTCACCATGCTGATCCTCTTGGGCCTTTCTGCTGCTTTTCACTGAGTAGATATTCCCT
Source organism: Pelodytes ibericus (assembly GCA_036172795.1). NCBI lineage: Eukaryota > Metazoa > Chordata > Amphibia > Anura > Pelodytidae > Pelodytes > Pelodytes ibericus. The sequence goes on from CM069859.1 coordinate 129,119,878, forward strand.
TATTACAAAACATTGTCCAATGTGGCTTTTCACTCCTTGCATGATTTAAGGCCTTCACTTTCCTAATAAAGGCATCCTTCTCTTGATTTTATCTTTCCATGCTGCTCTGTTTCTATACTGCGTTGCTTTATAAACTCCTTCTTCACACCCACCACATGTTCAATGTTCTTTCATAACTCAGTTCCCCCATCTAGCATGATTCCAGCATACTGGACTGTGGAGGTTGCATTCCTTTTCCACTATTATTTTAAACTGATTGATTATTCACACCATTAACCATTTACTCTATTGTGAGCATCTGGGTGCAAAAAGGGCCCTTTTGCTTTCAATAAATATTAACCCCTTCGCAACACATTGTGCTTGCATCCCAGACGAATGTCTTTCAGTTTATAGACTTTCGGTTTATAGAATAGAAATAGCATTACATGTATTCCATAAACCGAAAGTCTATAAACCGAATGTCTTTCGGTTTATAGACTTTCGGTTTATGGAAAACATGTAATGCTATTGGCTTTCTATAAACCGAAATAGAGTCCCTATTCATAAGAATTTCTTATGAATGGGGACTCTATTTCAGTTTATAGAAGCCATGGTTTATGGAATACATGTAATGCTATTGGCTTTCTATAAACCGAAATAGAGAATAGAGAAATTCTTATGAATGGGAACTCTATTTCGGTTTATAGAAAGCCAATAGCATTACATACAATGCAATTGCCGAACCTCGAACTCCAACACGAACATACAGTGGAATGTCCGTGTTCGGGTCCGGGGTCCAAAAACCGCAATGTTCGGTACAAACCCGAACAGTGCGGTTCGGGTTTGCTCAACACTAATTACATCATGTCATGATTTATAGAAACAGCTGGAGGGACGTAGTTAGATGCTGGGCCCTAGTGTGTATGTCAGGAACCTGGGCCCTCTCACCAACTGCCCAGGGGGCACATACCATCTCCAGGGTCCCCTGCTTCTCCGGTGTCCCGCCGTGCAAACGCGCTGTTGCGTGGTAGGCCGCATCCCCGGTCTCGAGTTACACGCAGGCCATGTGTAATGCATACATCCGTGTTACCCTTGCAGAGGGGGCATGTCTCTGTACCTGACGGCGTCCTTGCATTGGTGGATACAGGGGAGGCGGGAAAGGGGGCTGACACTTCCCCAAAGTGCCCCACAGAGACCTATGGAGAGGGGAGGGTGCTACCTGGGCTGAAGGGCGAGGCCTGTACTGACAGCCCTATAAAAAACCCTCACACACTTTGTTCTTTGCTTGAATATTGAGCTGCTAAGTGTGGTTCTTCCTACTTAGTTCCTTACTCCCTCCAGAGTTCCCAGATTCCGTGTTTGACCTTCTGATACCTGACCTCGGCTTGTTCCTGGACTTCTCTACCTGCCCCGACTCTGGCTTGTCTCCCTTTTTGCATCTCCGCTACCTGCATTAAACAATTGTTAATCTGCACCATCCTTGTAGCACAGTTGTTTGTACCCTGCTCTACAGTCCCAAATACAGACCCAACAGTGTAGCACTTTCTATACTTCTGTATAATTGTTTTGCCTGTCTATGAATTCCAGTACCTTATCTGTCAGTATGTCTGTCTTGCCTATTTGTGTCTAGTTGCCAGCCCTTACATTCACAGTCCCAATTTTGGGAAGCTGTCCCACTGGCATGGTAGCAACAAATTAAAGTAAGGTCTGATGTGGTTACCAGAATGTTGGCTACACTGGAATACAAAGAGGAAAAGATAGTTACAACAAAAAGTTTAGCTGCGCTAATAGAAATGAATAAATTGGAGAATATCACAACGATCAAAATATGGGAAAAAGATCTTGGGTTCAGGGTGGATGTGGCCCTATATGAGATAAGAACAGAAGTACACTGTGTCAACTTGATGTAGATCCAATATAAGATCGAAAACAGATGGTATCTGGTGTCAACTAGGTTGTCAAAGATTTATTCATCACAATCAACCATGTGTTGGTGACCCAAAAAAAGCAAAGATCAGAGATTCATGATCACATATGTTTTTTGCAGTGAAAATAAATATTGCACCTAATTGGAAATCTGCTGTTTCCCTCGTATGGACTGGCATCCTGGATCTAAAAGATTTATAATTTATACATTTCTCTTTTTTTTCCAGACCCATTGCCCTTCACCCCTCGACAAAAGCATGGTTGTATTGTATCTTGGTTAACCATAATGTATATTCATTTACAGGAATAGTTATAACCTTGACATTTTATCTATGGTATTTGTGTTTTATTTGTTTCTTTTTAGTCCTATGTCTTTTTGTATTTCGTATATAAATAAAATGCAATAAATTATCATTAAAAAACAAACAAAAAAAGAGTTCCTGACACCCCTATTCTGGAATTGCTGGGTTCACTACCCTTTATTTCTTTCTTTTTTAGGTAGGCACTTGTGTGAAGTACATTAAAATGCAAATGAATGGTGGCAATGCCAGGGCAGTCAGATATTTGGAAGGAAGCACAGAAATAGGTAGTATCACCTTGAGTGATCATTCCCCGTTTGTAGGGGTCATCAAAGTAGGTGATAGTAATTGTCACGAAGTGAATTCTGACAGCCCGCCTGACTGGGGTTCTTGGAGGGGCCAGAGGGCCAAACACCTCCCTGTAGATTATGGGCCCTGACTTATGTGCCATAACTATATACTTTAATATAGTTTATGTGTAATGTTTAATTCTGTGAGTAGACCACTCTCAAGGGAATTATTAACACATTTTGAGTCTCAGTTTAAGATTACAATGGCCCTAATTTTCTTAAATCATTGATATGCCACTAGAAACTTCAGAAAATAAGTGTCATGCCTACCTTGAGCGAGGTCCCTGTATGTTGCGATCGTGCCCCAAACAACATCCACAATGGTGGATGCAATGCACACCTCAACCAAGATGGTGGAAGTGATCTCCACTGCCTGCCTCCTCCAAGATGGCAGGCGCAACTCTCATTCATAGCCCTATCAAACTCAAGACACTTCCATATGGCCTTAACAAAACAGTCATTCCAGACACCACAGTAGGAAGACAGTACCATGCCCCCTTTTCCTCCTATTGGCACATGGTCATCAAGGGGGCATGGTCTCACGAAGAGTCACTCCAACTCCATGGGAATTTGACAACCGATGCTGAATCTGCCACTAATTTAAGTACAACAGACCCTATATAAACCCTCTCTCCCAAACCATCATTGCTTCCTGATTAATGAAGCTGCCAGTACTCAAGTACTCCTTGCTACTGTGCCTTAGCCTCTGCTGTTCTGATAACCTGTGTTTTTGACCCCTGCTTGGATACTGCTGACCCCAACCTCTGCTCCGCCTGACCAATCCTCCTGCCTCATCGCTGTATACCTCAACTTCGGATAATTTTTGGTTTATCTCATGCACTAACTCACTCATCAGCTCACTGTCCCCATCTTCAGTGAGTGACTTGGTGTTTATAATTGCACGAGTGTGCAGACTATCTCCTGCAGCTGGAATCCTCCATATGGTAAGAGATCCTCGCCTGACAAAATCAGGAAGCCATCTTCATGGAGTCCGCAGGATTGTCCGACACCATTACGGCCCTCACACAGCAGCTCACCAATCTCAACCAGACGGTGTTGGATATACAAGCTAATAACAATCATCTAAGAGCTCAAGTCCATTCCAGCAGCCAATAAACACCATGCCCCTCATGTCAACCCTGCACAACAACCCGAGGGAGAAGTCTTTGTGCATGAACCTCGAATCCCGCTACCTGAAAAATTTGCAGGCGATCGTGCGCAGTACCAAAGATTAATCATGGCCTGTCAGGTGCATTTTTTTTTTTACTGTGACCTAGAACATACTCTATGGACTACATTTGTATACATGCAGTCATCTCGCTATTAACAGGCGAACCGCAATCTTGAGCTCATCACCTGATACGAACCCATAGCGCTGTCCTCGAATCTTGACAATCATTTTCCAGGGCTTTCAAAGCTATGTATGATGATCCTTACAAATCCACCACCTCTCAAGTCTCCCTAAGACATCTGAAACAGGGTAAAAGAGCTGTTGAGGACTATATCACTGAATTAAGGAGCCTGGCTCTTGAAACAGGCTACAATGAAACAAATTCAGATGGGGACTTAAGGATGAGCTTGCACATACAGGAATACCAAGGTCGCCTGAAGCCCTCGTCACTCTAGTGATCCAACTGGACCAACGCTTCAGAGAATGGCGACAGGAGAGAACATTAGAACACAGCACTCCTCAAAGCTGTTCCCCAACATATACTCATTCTTCATCTGTTCCAATTTCACCTCCCTCTCCTTCTAAATCTCAAGAGGAGCCTATGCAAATAGGTATGGCTCGAGGGCCACTGACCAAAGAGGAACGCCTACATAGCAGGCTTAACAACCTTTGCCTCTATTGTGGGAAACCAGGTCATGTCCTCAAAGATTGCAGAATCAATCCCAGGCCTTTTGTGGGTAAGCATCCCTATCCTATGCTCTCTGGTTTACCTGTTAAAAACAACATCTAATTTGTGAGGGTTCAGTATGTGAGAAAGAAGAAAATTACAGCAAAACACAAACAGCCCTTGTCACCAAGAGAAAGTCAAGGTCAAAATGTCTTGTCACTAAGGAGTTAAGACTAATATGGATTTTAGCAAATAGACCCATATGAAAGACTTCTCAATGCTATGTATCATATCAAATTGAAAGTGAAAAACATAAGTAAAGTTTAAATGTCAGTGACAAGCTGTATGGACTTAAAGGTGACATCTGTTTGGGGACAAAACGACGTTCGGTTTATAGACTTTCGGTTTAAAGAATACATGTAATGCTATTGCTATTCAATAAACCGAAAGTCTATAAACCGAAGGTCGTTCGGTTTATAGACTTTCGGCTTATGGAATACATGTAATACTATTGGCTTTCTATAAACTGAACTAGAGTCCCCATTCATAAGAATTTTGTTTCTTCTTTCTGAATTTTGGTCTCTGTCAGCCACCGTATGCCGGAAGTGCTCTGCATTGTTTTTGTCCCATGGAGTTCCTCGAGGCGCACGGGTTGATCTCCCTTAACATTGCTGTGTCCGGACGGTAAGAGGGACTTTGTCTCTGTTGCCAGCAGCATGATTATGGTGGATTCATATAGTTTATACCTCATTATATGTTAATAAAACCTTACCTAGTGGATCTTCACAGGGCAGCCTGCAGTTTTTCCCTTCAAGTGTCCTGGGGACATCCATTACGGCTTATATGCCAGATACATTCTTTTTCATGCTCCTAGATCTATAGGAGCTTCGTTTGTGAGTGTGCCATTGCATTATTATTTCTACTTTATATTGTTCTAGCACCATAATGTATGTTTTGTGTATTTTCAAGTCTATTTTCAAGCATTTTCGTGGTATATGTAAGACCCTTCTTAAACTATTGCTTTTGCACATTGCATATTGGTTTTTGCATGGATTGTATTTTACAGTTTTAATCTGATTAATATCACTTAACACCAATATCTGGATCACAAATTTACTGTGTGTGTTTTTTGACACTTTTTACCACTTATTGATAACAATATCACTAAGTCATGAATCACTTATTTATTGTGTATGTTTTAACATATATTTTTGAACATGTAAGCAGAGCCTGTGTGACATCACAGAGACGTGCCCAAAGCAGAGATCTATTGATGTGTGAACAGATATATGAAATTATATACTAATGGACTTTTATATGCATATGTGTAATTGTTTTATGATAAAATAGAATAGTTAATAATACATTTATGCATATATATTTTTTTATACCTATTGGTTGTCCATATGATTTTAATTACCTTGGTATGAATCTATATTTCTAAGTTGATATATATATATATATATATATATATATATATATATATGAAAATATTATAGTGCTGTCCATTTTGAGTTTATCCTGTTTTCTTTTTCTAATTTCCAGTTTGTGTCTATTATTTGCCTCCCCTTGTTTATTGAGTCAATTTGGGGAATATATGTATATATTTTAAAATAATTCCTTATATTTCTTTGGATTACATCAGGTTTTGCTGTTGACTTACATAATTTTTCACACAAATGTTTCTGTTTCTCCAGAATCAGTTATGACAAATGTATATTATCACAAGGGTGTTATATTGAGCGCTGTACATTTTTTTTTATTACATTTTATAGAATGCAACCTTTACTGGCAAAATGAATTAAATTAGATTGTGAGCTTTATTGGTAAACTGGATTAGAGTGTGAGTTTTATTGGCAAAATAAATTACATTTGAGTGGTGAGCTTTAATGGCAAAATGAATATAACATAATGGATATGGGCATGTTTTTGATGGACGTGGTTTTGGTTCAAGTGGTTTATTGACGGAGGGGGCAGCATTTCATCCTTGGACACAATGTCTTGGACCAGTCCTGGCAAAGGCTATGCCAAGTACAAGTTCATAATTATGACAGGAACTAAGCTGAGGCAAGTGTGTGAGAGGCTAAGACAAACTAGTGAAATGATTCGGTCCACAATGAAAACAGACAGGTAGGGTCCTTAAGTAAAGTGAGTGGCCTGAGAGAAGGTAGATAGAGAATCTATGATCTCTACCATAACTATGGATTGTTAAATGATTTGAAATGGCTGTGTCTCAGCTCCAGCTAAACTCTTGGTAATTGATCAGTAGGCCTAACTTGTCTTTTAAATGCAAGTCCAACTCAAGCAACTTTCCATTCCCCATTATATTATTTTACAAAGCAAATGTAAGCTAGATTTCTAGAAACTTTAAAATCTTCTACTAGTCTCACCAAAAACAATTGCCATATTTAATCTAAAATCAGACTAATGAGCTACAACATAATGATATTCATGCACATTTACTTCATTGTATTTGACTAAAGGTGTATCCCATGCTGTATACTCTCTCATCAGGTCAGTTGTATAAATATGCATTTGTTTTTGTAGAATTTTAAATGTATTACATTGGTCTGAACATGCTCCCCGGGATATTATTATAAACTCAATGTATTTTTCTAATAAAACAGTTTCTAAATACATAAATGGTATTTAAGAGGATGGGCCCTTGACATAACAGTATAGTAAAAAAAAAATATTTAGATGTGTGGGTTAGAAGCATAAATGGATACATATTTAATGTCCTGCTTTTTAAATGTGTTACAGTAACAATTACATGACCAAAAGATTACACCCAGGCACTTACCTTTATTCCTGACAAATCTAGGTATCCTTCTAAGTCAGGTGTCTTAAATGTCAAACTAAGTAATCAATCCCATCAATCCTGTAATAGACTTATATAGCCCAAGCCCTCTACATGATATATTTTGACCTGATGGCATGTAATGAGTATGCCAATACCTACTTCACTTTTATATAAAATACAATAACCTGCTGCTGACCTTACAGTATCTTGAATAAATCTCAAAACCAAACACATCTGCAGACTGCCTATGAACTGAAACCATTTATTGACTCACCAGATTTAAAGATATTAACAATTAGTGCAAACATTTTGAGCAAAGTACAATTTACAAATATATATATATATATATATATATATATATATATATATATATATATATATATATATATATAGTGTGTGTATGTGTCTGTGTGTGTTTAAATTCTATATATTTAAATTCTATATATATATATATACTTATTCATTTGAAAATATACTAGTTCCTTGTTCAGATAAAATCTAAAATGCATGCATGATATATTCTGAGCTAATTAGTGTTACAAAGATAGAAAAGAAAGAAATATAGAAAATGTAGGTCTTTCTTAGCTTCCCAGTAGCCATAATTTCATTGCTGTATTTGTTTCTTACATTATATTTCTATACATGTTACGAGTGCACTCTCCTTTGCTCTTGTGCACTTTTATGAAATGTCATAGTTAAAGACAACCAGAGTGGGACTGGGAAAATGCTCTGTTAAACGATTCAGGTTGTGTCACATAGTAAAAACAAACAGTAAAACGTATAATTCAGTCAAGTCACCCAGAGAGCTGGAAATCTCCAATTACCCGACCAAGTCGCAGACATAGCTTGCAAGACGAATAAGTTACTTGTACCTAATGGCACACACTGGGGGTGACACATTTCTGAAAGGTCAGAGAACCTTCATATGCAAAACTTGTACGAATGGTACGTTTCTGTCACTTTGTACACAGATGCGTTAGTCCCTTGGCAATGCTGCCACCTGATGGTGGGAAGCAATATTTAGAGCTGTACTATAATTTCATTGTGTCTGCTGTTAGAATATAAAGTGCTTTTAGTCTAGATTTCAACAAAACATTGTTTTAATAGTTTAAGGACAGGATTTTTCAGATACTTAACTTTGTTTGGAGCTATCATAATAATCTCAGTTAACATTCCAAGGTCAAGTTGAATAAGCTTTGGTCCTATGCTGTAAATGGACCAATTTCAAGGATTTTAAAGCTTTAAATAATGCTTTACATGGTTGTGTAGCTGTATCCGTTAAATTAGCTCTAGAGGTGAGCTGTAAATGAATTTAAATGAGATTAAGGAAGTAAATAATTGAAAGAAAATGACATGGGAATAACACATGTTCCATGTTTAAATTTTGTCATGTTGTATTTAATTTCCTTCTAAATATATATATATACCGTATAAAGAGCTAATGTGGTTCTGCAATAACACAATAATTTATGTTTGAGGTATTTTCTAGTTCATGAGGCAAACAGGTTACCTTTGCATACAATGTACTTCATTAAAAACAATTTTTACCTCAGTGCATTTTGTAAAATAGCTATTACCTAATTAGTAAAAGTGCTTTAAGTAAATTAATTAATTTGCTGCAGATAAGTGATTCTTTGGTGCCCAAGTGTACACAATTCAACTTATTGCTTAACTGACACATTGTAATCCATATAGAGTGCTGCACATGTTATTAGCTTTCTAAGCAGAATTATGCAGGTTTAGAAAGCTTAGAAAAAAGAAATATAAAAATACAGGGAAAATATTTAACCATGAATGGATATTGCTTTTTCAACAACCATACTCTCTGTATTGTAGTGGGTCTGTGCTGTCATTTATTGCTTTAGTTTCTAAACTATACATGTAGGAGTTGATATTTTTTTTTGTTTGACTGTAAAAATAAATATGTAGTAGAAAGAGAAGTGGTATCCCAAAAAAAACAGGACCGTATTCAGTCATTTCCCTTGGGTCTAGGACACTTCAGCACGGCGACTTCATCGCTGACAGTTCAGCGCGGCAGTTAGAACGCTGAACTGTCAGCAATGAAGAATAACGTGACCGCTTCATCGCGGACGCGGCTATGTAACAGCTGACAGTTCAGCTCTTACAAACGTACAAGTTAAAATAAAATACGCCCCCTAATAAGTGAATCCCCCCAACCCTAATACTAAAATTAACCCCAAATCCCAATACTAAAATGAACCCCAATACAAAAATTAACCCCCTGAACCATAATACTAACCCCCTGAACCCTAATACTAACCCCCTGAACCCTAATACTAACCCCCTGAACCCTAATACTAACCCCATGAACTATAATACTAAAATTAACCCCTAAACCCAAATACTAAAATTAACGCCGAATCCTAAAAAAACTAATTCTAACCCCCTAAACCCTAATTCTAACCACCCTAAACCCCAATACTAAAATTCGAATTCTAACACTCTATCTTCTAACTGTAACACATTAAAACTCACCTTTAGCGATGAAATGTCCCGCGACGAGCTGTTGTGTGGCGAAGTGACGGCGGTGAAGCGGTGAAGCGGATGCAGCCGAGATGAAGTGTCCCATCCCCATTTCCCTTTGGATTTCCCATTGGATCTGTACTTAGATGGGTCGTATATAGAGTAATTATTGATGCTGACATTGTTTGTTTATTTCAGAGATGTATTACTTAAATGTATTCTTTATAATTTATAGTCACTTTTGCATTTCTAAGTCCTTTTACTATATGGCTATTTATTTGAACAAGGTCTCAGTGGTGGCAAGATGATTATGTATATGTCTACTAATGCTCCTTATTGTTCTGCTCCAACAGGTTTGCAAGGGTTGAAAATCAGACTTCATTTATTTTCTCTGTTTACTACGTCATTTCCTGACTGACACAAGTTGATGTCGCAAAGTCACTTCTGGAACGACAAGCTATTGTCACCACTTCTGGAATGACGGAATCACCAGGAAACACCATGTTATGTCATCTCCGCCTCAACGAGGTTTACACAAACGACATGAAGAGACATAAATTAACAATTACCAACTATATACACAACTGGTGTTGCTCATTAATACGCAAACTTCTGATTGGACCTGGAGGGAGGGGGGGATATTTAGAGTAGTGTTTTTATTGAATTATGAAAGGAGTGTGGGACATAAGCCCACTGAGGAAGTTAGGAAATCACCTAACGAAATGTGTTGGGCTGCCTATCTCCTACTTATTATTCTTATCTGTATTTATAATTTGGTGATTGTCATTGTGGATGCCCCTTACGAGTTCAGATTTTGTTCAATTTCTGCCCACAGACTTGCTGGTTCCATATGCAACTCTAGATATTGTTATTTATAGAAAAGAAGCAAGTTTGCAATGCTGTCTACCATTGGGCCCAGTTGGATTTTGTGCTGTATTTTAGCTTTCTTTGCAAAGTTTAGCTGGTCTTGTTTTGCAAATTATAAAGTGTTATTTCTACCAAAAAAAAAAAAAATTTCTAGTATAGTTTTACGCTATGTTCTTGGGTCTAGGACACTTCTTCGCCGCATTTTCATCGCTGACAGTTCAGCGCGGCAGTTAGAACGCTGAACTGTCAGCAATGAAGAATAACGTGGCCGTTTCACCGCGGCTGCAGCTATGTAAGAGCTGACAGTTCAGCGCTGAACTGTCAGCTCTTACAAATGTAAACGTAAAACTAAAATACCCCCCAATAAATGATTCCCCCCCCAATAGTAACACTAAACCCCAATACTAACACTAAAATTAACCCCAATACTAAAATTAACCCCCTAAACCCTAATACTAACCCCCGACCCCTAATACTAACCCCGACCCCTAATACTAAAGTTAACCCCCTAAACCCCAATACTAACCCTAATACTAACCCCTAATACTAAAGTTAACCCCCTAAACCCCAATACTAACCCTAATACTAACCCCGACCCCTAATACTAAAGTTAACCCCCTAAACCCTAATTCTAACCCTAATACTAACCCCCGACCCCTAATACTAAAATTAACCCCCTAAACCCTAATACTAACCCTAATACTAACCCCCGACCCCTAATAGTAAAATTAACCCCTAACACTAAACACTAAACCTAATTCTAACCCTCTAAACCCTAATTCTAAACCAACTAAAATCGGTAAAATACTTACCTTTAGCGATGAAATGTCCCGCGATGAAATCTCCAGCGACGATCTGTCTTGTGCTGTAGAGTCGGCGGTGAAGCGGCTGCGCGGAAGCAGCCGCGATGAAGTGTCACATCCCCATGTTCTTTGCCACCCATCCCTGCCACAAAGCAAAAATTATTCAGCAAGGTGTATACTTGGCTGACAAATTCCCCAGATCTCAATTCAGTGGCCCAATGCAGAAAAAACGTGGACACCCCTTTTCTAAGTTCATGCAGTAAAGTAAGTTTCTCCTTCCATGAAAAACAGCTGTATGGGGAGCAAAGACAAAATAACACTGGATCTTGGACAAAACTCATTATGTTTCTTGCAAAAAGAGAAATAACGTTCTTAATACCGTATTTGCTCGATTATAAGACGACCCTGATTATAAGACGACCCCCCAAACTTTGGATATTCCATTAGGAAAAAAACTAAAAGCCTGAATATAAGACTACCCTATAGGAAAAAAGTTCAACTTGTATATATTCATATGTAAATTGCTTTTTTAATAAAAAATTATGATATAAAAAAATTTATTTCTAGTTTTTATTTCTTTTTATGTGCCAATGCTGCCTTTCTCTTTCCCTTGCCCCCATTTTTCTCTCTCTCCCCCCTTCCCTTGTTTGTCTCTTAACCCCCTCACTCCCCTTGTCTCTGTCTCTTAACCCCTTCCCTCCCCTTGTCTCTGTCTCTTAACCCCTTCCCTCCCCTTGTCTCTGTCTCTTAACCCCCTCACTCCCCTTGTCTCTGTCTCTTAACCCCTTCCCTCCCCTTGTCTCTGTCTCTTAACCCCATCCCTCCCCTTGACTCTGTCTCTTAACCCCCTCCCTCCCCTTGACTCTGTCTCTGCCCCCCTCTCTCCCCCCTGTCTCTCTGTCCCCCCTGTCTCTCTGTCCCCCTCCCTCCCCTGTCTCTATGCCCCCCTCCCCCCCTCCCTCCCTTCCCCTTACCTTGATCCCTGGTGGCTAGTGGGGGCAGCCGGGGGATGTCTGCATGATACTTGCAGACATCCTCCATTCTGCCCGACACGGCAGTCTATTATGACGGACAGCTGTCCGTCATAATAGTCTGCCGTGTCGGGCAGCATGGAGGATATCTGCACGTATCGTGCAGACATCCCCCAGCTGCCCGATTGTCCCTGGTGCCTAGTGGGGCAGCAGAGGAAGTCTGCGCGATGAGCGCAGACCTCCCCTGCTGCCCCCCGGCACGCTCGCCGGGACTTCTGTGACGAAAGCGGAAGTACCCGGCTTCTTCACAGAAGCCCCGGCGGTCGTGCCGGGCGGAAGCAGGGGAGTCTGCGCTCTTTGCGCAGACATCCCCTGCTGCTAGAGAGGGGGATCCAGGTCCCCTGCAGCTCTGCTGGGGACCTGGATCCATGTCTTATAATCTGACCTCAATTTGAGGTCAGATTATAAGAAGACCTCGATTATAAGACGAGGGGTAGTTTTCAGATTTTTTTTTCTGAAAAAAACCTCGTCTTATAATCGAGCAAATACGGTAATTGAAATCAAAGTAAATCAATAAAAAAGATTTTGTTTTTATTACATCTTAGAAACTAGATACATCATTACAACTGAAGTACTGTACAACTAAAGTGACAATTTGAATGCCAGGTGCTTTTACACATTCATATTCTGAAGTTTAAATATAACATGGAAAACAGGATTGACTGCATTTTTATGCCAGATTGCTGATATTTGATTGGCAAATCTTTGTTTTATCCAAACAACACTAGAGACACATTTGTGCAGGATAACAATTTATGTCCATACACAATGTTGACATAGAAATATGTAATATGTGTGTTGAATTTGGTATCCCATTGCCTTTTGTAACATTGTCAGTGTAATCTTTTATGCAAATAAGCCACACTCCAGTGCATGGGGTTTAAGATGGATACTTGAAATAGAGGCAGAATCCATGATATTAAATGGATCTGTTTATCTATCTAACAAAATAATTCCAATTTATTTAATTAAGTTTAGCCTTCAGAATTTGTTCTTATTTAGTATATGCTGATTCTCTTTCTTGACTTACTAGTTATTATACTTTCCTTTTTGTTCTTGTCTGCTGACATGTTTCTATGTTTCTAAAACAATGTTTGGTGGGAATGTGATCTCCTGGGCTCCTTGAAGGTGGCTCTGACGAGGTCTCTGAGAAACTTGGTAATCCTGGATTTGGTCCTGTCCCCTCAACTGTTTCTATTCCATATAAATCTACCAAGCTGTAGCAAGGCAACTAAGAGTCTACTAATACATGTTCTTCTGGCCACAAATGTATATGCACATGTATAGCTAGGAACTGGTAAGTGCAGGGCCCATTATTATGGCAAGAGGTGTTAGCTCAAGTAGACTACCAGTGCAACATGGAAAGAGGCTTCTAGGTAGCTAACAGACAATTAGACATATATAAGGAGATCTGGGAACCCTTGACAACAATGCGTAATTAACGATCCATTATAATGCTATATGATACACCCCAAGCGGCTTTCCGCTCTGCCTCCCCTCTCACCCCAAAACCCTAGTAGAAGAGTGTTTCATTGCTAGTGGTATGAATGTTGTAGTGTGTGAGACAAAAAGGGGCAAAAATATTGGACTACGTATAAAGGTTGTGAAATACTAATTTATTAGTTATAATACTATTTACATAAAGCCTAATGTCGATTGAATATTGAAATTGCCTTCCCTTTGTACCTTTTTATAAATGTTTCTGATTTTGAAAACTTAAATAAAAAACAAACAAACAATAGAATGAGAAATCACAGTGTAAGTGCAGTTGAGGAAGTGGAGGCTTAGACAAATCCCATATGTTCTATAGTATCTTGGACAAAGTGTACCAACTTCTCCATGAAAAAGATGTGTCCCTTACAGAGTCATGTATGTATCATTTTTTTTTTTTTTTTAACTACTGACTGTTTATTAATGGACAATTGCAGGGCCGGACTGGGAACAAAAACCAGCACTGGAAAAAATTTATAAACCAGCCCCATCGCATAAGATTTTTAAACCAGCCCATAGCATAATATAATTTTTTTATTCATAGAAGGGAAAATCATGCATTTTAAAAAGCACATCTGAACAGTGTATTATTTATAGATAAGACTGATATAAAAGCCTGTCTAGGGCAATATATATACCTCCAGTATGTACACAGAGTTATATGAATTGCCCTGTGCAGAGGTATATATCAGGGCAGTGTGTGAGACATATCCTGTCTCTCGCATATCTGTAGCCTGTCTCTCTCTGTCCTTTCTGTGGCGTCTCTCTCTCTCTGTCCTTTCTGTGGCGTCTCTCTCTCTGTCTTTTCTGTGGCGTCTCTCTCTCTCTGTCCTTTCTGTGGCGTCTCTCTCTCTGTCTTTTCTGTGGCGTCTCTCTCTCTGTCTTTTCTGTGGCGTCTCTCTCTCTGTCTTTTCTGTGGCGTCTCTCTCTCTGTCTTTTCTGTGGCGTCTCTCTCTCTGTCTTTTTTTTGTGGCGTCTCTCTCTCTGTCTTTTCTGTGGGGTCTCTCTCTCTGTCTTTTCTGTGGCGTCTCTCTCTCTGTCTTTCCTGTGGCGTCTCTCTCTCTGTCTTTCCTGTGGCGTCTCTCTCTCTGTCTTTCCTGTGGCGTCTCTCTCTCTGTCTTTCCTGTGGCGTCTCTCTCTCTGTCTTTTCTGTGGCGTCTCTCTCTCTCTGTGTCCTTTCTCTCTCTCTCTGTCCTTTCTGTGGCGTCTCTCTCCCTCTCTGTGGCGTCTCTCTCTCTCTCTGTCCTTTCTGTGGCGTCTCTCTCCCTCTCAGTGGCGTCTCTTTCTCTCTCTCTCTCTGTGGCATCTCTCTCTCTCTGTGGCATCTCTCTCTCTCTCTCTGTGGCATCTCTCTCTCTCTCTCTCTGTGGCATCTCTCTCTCTCTGTGGCATCTCTCTCTCTCTCTGTGGCGTCTCTCTCTCTGTTGGGTATCTCGCTCTCTGTGGCGTCTCGCTCTCTGTGGCGTCTCGCTCTCTGTGGCGTCTCGCTCTCTGTGGTGTCTCGCTCTCTGTTGCGTCTCGCTCTCTGTGGCGTCTCGCTCTCTGTGTGTCCTTTCTGTGGCATCTCTCTCTCTCTCTCTCTGTCCTTTCTGTGGCGTCTCTCTTCCCACCTTTCCCCTTAGTGTCTTTCACCCCTTTCCCCCTGTAGTCTTTCACACCCTCCTCTTCCCCTGTACAGTCTTTCACCCCCCCATCCACCTCCCCCTGTAGTGTCTTTCACCCCCCCTTCCACCTCCCCCTGTAGTGTCTTTCACCCCCCCTTCCCCCCCTGTAGTGTCTTTCACCCCACCCTTCCCCCTCCCCCTGTAGTGTCTTTCACCCCCCCTTCCCCCCCTGTAGTGTCTTTCACCCCACCCTTCCCCCTCCCCCTGTAGTGTCTTTCACCCCCCCTTCCCCCCTGTAGTGTCTTTCACCCCACCCTTCCCCCTCCCCCTGTAGTGTCTTTCACCCTACCCTTCCCCCTCCCCCTGTAGTGTCTTTCACCCCCCCTTCCCCCCCTGTAGTGTCTTTCACCCCACCCTTCCCCCTCCCCCTGTAGTGTCTTTCACCCCCCCTTCCCCCCCTGTAGTGTCTTTCACCCCACCCTTCCCCCTCCCCCTGTAGTGTCTTTCACCCCCCCCTTCCCCCCTGTAGTGTCTTTCACCCCACCCTTCCACCTCCCCCTGTAGTGTCTTTCACCCTACCCTTCCCCCTCCCCCTGTAGTGTCTTTCACCCCCCCTTCCCCCCCTGTAGTGTCTTTCACCCCCTGCCCTTTATGTCTCACTCACCTTGCTTTCTCTGCTCCCCATCCCGCCGCCGGAACTGCTGCTGCAGCATCCGGCGGCAGCAGGCGAATTTCTTAAAGCGGCGACGGCCGCCGAATTGCTTAAAGTGGCCCACTGCCGCTTTAAGCAATTCGGCGGCCGTCGCCGCTTTAAGAAATTCGTCTGCTGCCGCCGGATGCTGCAGCAGCCGAACTCTTAAAGTGGCGGCCGCCGCCGCTTCACTTTAAGTGGCCAAGGCGGCCCCGGGGCAGGCGGCCCACCGGGATTTTTCCCGGTATCCCGGTGGGCAAGTCCGGCCCTGGACAATTGTCTCTTATTGTCCTGCAAATCTGCAGCCTCCAGTAGATATATAAATGTTCCTCAACAAAAGAATTGCCTCCACACTGAATCATGAAGGGAAAAAAAGAAAGAGCATAAAAACAATTATTTATAGAGATGTGGTAGTTACTACTGATTAATCAGATCATGCTCATCCAGAATTGCAGTGAGAACAATTGACTATATTTGCCACACAGAAAGCTCAAGGTGCTGAACTTAATGGGAGTCTCAGGAAATACAGAAAATACAGGAAATACATTTGTCAGAGAAAGTCAACCTATGGCTTTCCAGCTACTGTTAGCTACGACTCCCATGATGCTAAATTATATGCTTTAAATATATCTATTACATACATGTTCTCTATTTTAGAGTATTAGCATGACCAAAACATTCTTTTCTATGTAAGATATCATAGAGGTAATTCATTGGGAAATGTTTAACAAATAAGACACAACGACAAGAAGATAAATAATGAGACACATAAATAATGAGATGGAATTATATTTCTGTTACAAGTTGCAAAACACATGACATACAAAACAAAATTGAAACTTATGTATTAAAAAAAGATTTAATTTATTGGGACTGACCTTAATCCAATGCAAGGTGCCCCTAATCCTCCCCATTTGGTTCATCCAAAACCTTAACTTATTTAACTATGCATTATGTAGGGGCAATTGAGCGCTTTGAGCAAGAAAGTTTCTCCAGTGCTGGCCCTTTATAATGCATAGTTAAGTCTACTTTACTGCATCTCACTTTAAGTGAATAGCTCCTACTGACATACAGTCCCTGACACTCATGTCAACATGACACTATTCACTAAAAGCAAGGTGCAGGTTAGTTAAAAGAAGGTAAATATTTAATCTCACCAATCTAACAGTGTATTGGGCAGAGAAAGACCTGGTGAGTTCCTCATGCAAGGACAAAGTTGTCAATGCAAATTGCTTAGTTAAATATTTAAAGATGCACGGACTGTCTGTGAATTAATGGGGGGTTGATAAAGGTGGCGCACAAGGAAGTTGAATGTAGCACAATCCATTTGTAAAAAAATAAGGTGCAAAAGTGCACTTCAAATTGAACTGAAAATCCACCACTGCATGACAAATTCAGGCAAAATTGTTGAAATGTATAAAACAAATGCAACTTCTGTTATAAATATTATCACATTAATTGCACCTTTTTTTTTGTTTGCCATTAAAAAATCTGAGTAAGTGTGAGTACCCGTGTGTCAGGGAGTGTGTGAATGAGGCTATGTCATTAATGACTGTGAGAGTGTCTGTGACAGCAAGTGTATGTGTGACAGCGAGGGTCTGAGTGTAGATAAATGATTATGTCAATGACTGACAGAGTGTCAGTGTGTCTGAGTAATAGTAAGTGACAGTGAATGATTATGTGTTAGTGACTTTGTGTCATTTAATATCTGTGTGTCAGTAAGTAGCTGTATCCCTATGTGACAGTGATTGTGCCTTTTTCAGTCACTGGTGACTGGTTGACTTAAGAGTCTATTTACTAAACAGTGAATTGTGGTGAACTGACAAGCAAACTGCACAGGCTCTTGTATGTTCAGTCGACACAGAGAGTAAGGCAGATCATAAATAATCAGTAATGAAACGATTTAGGTAAACAAATAAACACCAATCCAGTATTCACTAGCAGATAATTTTATCTCATCATTAACAATAATTCAATCAGCACACTATTTCCATGAAGCAAAATCTTACATCAGATAATGAGCCTGGAAGGAGCCGTCATTCCGGATTTACCTCAAAATCAGTATGTGTTCTATTTTCTAAGCCACTGAATCTTTCACTAAACCTGAAAATAGGTTTCTTAGTCTTTTTGTAGGATGTACCCTGGCTGACCCTTTGAATCAGTTGGTTATAATTAGAGTTGAGCGGACACCTGGATGTTCGGGTTCGAGAGGTTCGACCGAACTACGGGAAAAAGTCCGGGTCCGTGCTCGAACTTGACCCCGAACACGAACCCCATTGAAGTCAATGGGGACCCGAACTTTTGGCCACTAAAATGCCTCTAAAAAGGGCTAGAGGGCTGCAAAAAGAAGTAAAATGTGGGTAAGAGTAGGACAAGTGCCCTGCAAGAAAATGTGGATAGGGCAATCACTTCAAATAACATAAAATACATACAAATTACAAATACAGCTGAGCCATAAAATAGCACTAGATGGAATCTCTGATTGTAGCTTTGGAAGAACATAAATCTAAATCTAAAGCATGGCTGCCAGGAGGATCAACAGAATTATCCATTTGAGAGAGGGTTGGAGTGCAGGGGATTCTCTTTCAGTTTATACTAAGTGACCCATAGGTTGAGAAGGTGGTAGGTGGAAGCGGCGCTGGAGGAGGAGGAGGATGAGGAGGAGGATGAGGAGGAGGATGAGGAGGAGGTAGCCAACACTGTTTATTTTATTTTATTTTTTTTAAATTTGGGTAGCCCCCAAAATATTGGGACATATAACAACAGAAAACAAAGAATAAGTGCACTTGAGTAACAATGACTGGGTGAGGCCAACATAAATGACTATTCTGAACAAGGTACAGAGAAGTCTGGTGGGATCCATGCCTGGTTCATCTTAATAAACGTGAGCTTGTCCACGTTGGCTGTGGACAGGCAGCTGCGCTTGTCTGTGATAACGCCCCCTGCCGTGCTAAACACACCTTCAGACAATACACTGGCTGCAGGGCAGGCCAGCACCTCCAAGGCATAAAGGGCAAGCTCAGGCCATGTGCCCAATTTGGAGACCCAGAAGGTGAATGGGGCAGACCCATCAGTCAGTACGTGTAGGCCTGTGCATACGTACTGTTCCACCATGTTGCTGAAATGCTGCCTCCTGCTAAGATGTTGCATATCAGATGGTGTTGCTGCTTGTTGTGGAGTGCTGACAAAGCTTTTCCACATTTCGGCCATGCTAACCCTGCCTTCTGAGGTGCTGGCGGTGCCCCAGCTGCGTTGGCGACCTCTTTCTCTGCCTTTTCCTTGTGCTTCCATTAAGCCCCTGGTGTCTTTTTTGGAATGCCCTCAGCAGCGCGTCTACTAGCGTGCGTTAGTAGTCGCGCATCTTACGATCACGCTCCAGTCATGGAATTAAGGACGGCACGTTGTCCTTGTAAAGGGGATCCAGCAGAGTGGCCACCCAGAAATCAGCACAAGTTAGAATGTGGGTAACTCGGCAGTCGTTGCGCAGGCACTGCAGCATGTAGTCGCTCATGTGTGCCAAGCTGCCCAGAGGCAAGGACAAGCTGTTCTCTGTGGGAGGTGTATCATCTGTGTCCTCCGTATCCCCCCAGCCACGCTCCAGTGATGCCCACGAGCTGCGTTGGGTGCCACCCTGCTGTGAACACGGTTCCTCCTCCTCCTCCTCCTCCTTATCATCATCATCCTCATCCTCCTCCAAAACTGTGCCCTGGCTTGACAGTTGTGTACCTGGCCTATGCTGGTGCAGGAACCCACCCTCCAAGTCACTTGTGAATGACTGGCCTGATAACCGTGGAAATGACCCCTCTTCTTCCTCCTCCTCTTCCTCCTGTGCCACATCCTCTTCCATCATCGCCCTAAGCGTTTTTTCAAGGAGACATACAAGCGGGATAGTAAGGCTGAGAACGGTGTCATTGGCACTGGCCATGTTGGTGGAGTACTCGAAACAGGTCTCGCATGGAGGCCCACTCATTGGTGGTGAAGTGGTTCTGCTCCGCAGAGCGACTGACCCGTACGTGCTGCAGCTGATACTCCACTATCGCATTATGCTGCTCGCACAATTTCTCCAGCATGTGCAAGGTGGAGTTCCACCTTGTGGGCATGTCGCATATGAGGCGGTGAGCGGGAAGGCCTAAGTTACGCTGCAGCGCAGACAGACGAGCAGCAGCAGGGTGAGAACGCCTAAAGTGCGCACAGACGGCCCGCACTTTCTGTAGCAGCTCTGATATATCTGGGTAGTTTTTCAGGAATTTCTGCACCACCAAATTCAGCACATGCGCCAGGCAAGTGATGTGCGTCAAACCGGCTAGGCCCATAGCTGCTACGAGATTTCCCCCATTATCGCACACCACCAGGCCGGGCTTGAGGCTCAGTGGCAACAACCAATGGTTGATCTGTTGTTCCTTGCCCGTCCACAGCTCCTGCATGCTGTGGGGTTTTCCCCCCAAACATTTGAGTTTTAAAAGAGCCTGCTGTCGTTTCCCCCTGGCTGTGCTGAAGTTGGTGGTGAAGGTGTTACGCTGACCGGATGAGGAGGTGGTAGAGGAGAAGGAAGAAGCTGAGTAGGAGGAGGGGGCAAAAGGAGTCAAAGAGAAATACCCTGCAATCCTCTGTGGCGGAAGACCATGCGCCACACGGAACCCACCCTCCAAGTCACTTGTGAATGACTGGCCTGATAACCGTGGAAATGACCCCTCTTCTTCCTCCTCCTCTTCCTCCTGTGCCACATCCTCTTCCATCATCGCCCTAAGCGTTTTTTCAAGGAGACATACAAGCGGGATAGTAAGGCTGAGAACGGTGTCATTGGCACTGGCCATGTTGGTGGAGTACTCGAAACAGGTCTCGCATGGAGGCCCACTCATTGGTGGTGAAGTGGTTCTGCTCCGCAGAGCGACTGACCCGTACGTGCTGCAGCTGATACTCCACTATCGCATTATGCTGCTCGCACAATTTCTCCAGCATGTGCAAGGTGGAGTTCCACCAGGGTGAGAACGCCTAAAGTGCGCACAGACGGCCCGCACTTTCTGTAGCAGCTCTGATATATCTGGGTAGTTTTTCAGGAATTTCTGCACCACCAAATTCAGCACATGCGCCAGGCAAGTGATGTGCGTCAAACCGGCTAGGCCCAGAGCTGCTACGAGATTTCCCCCATTATCGCACACCACCAGGCCGGGCTTGAGGCTCAGTGGCAACAACCACTGGTTGATCTGTTGTTCCTTGCCCGTCCACAGCTCCTGCATGCTGTGGGGTTTTCCCCCCAAACATATGAGTTTTAAAAGAGCCTGCTGTCGTTTCCCCCTGGCTGTGCTGAAGTTGGTGGTGAAGGTGTTACGCTGACCGGATGAGGAGGTGGTAGAGGAGAAGGAAGAAGCTGAGTAGGAGGAGGGGGCAACAGGAGGCAAAGAGAAATACCCTGCAATTCTCTGTGGCGGAAGACCATGCGCCAAACTGCTATCTGCCTCAGGCCCAGCCGACACTACATTTACCCAGTGTGCAGTTAGGGAGATATAGCGTCCCTGCCCGTGCTTACTGGTCCACGTATCTGTGGTTATGTGGACCTTGCCACAAATGGCGTTGCGCAGTGCACACCTGATTTTGTCTGCCAATTGCAGGGAAGGGATGGCTCGCCGGGAAAAGTAGTGACGGCTGGGAACCACATACTGTGGGACAGCCACCGCCATCAGGTTTTTAAAACTGTCCGTCTCCAACAGACGGAATGACAGCATTTCAAAGGCCAGGAATTTGGAAATGCTGGCATTCAGGGCCAGTGTTTGCGGGTGGGTAGGGCCATACTTCTTCTTTCTCTCCAGTGTTTGGGAGATGGACAGCTGAACGCTTCCATGGGACAGTGTGGAGATGCTTGGGGACGGTGGCGGACGTTGTGGCGTTGCTGTCACTTCCTCTATTTGCTTGGTGGCAGGTACCACTGTGACTCCAGAGCTGGAGGAAGAGGCCAAGACAGCAGCAGAAGAGGAAGCAGGAGGAGCCTGAGACCTTTCTTGGGTTTTGAGATGCTTACTACACTGCAGCTCGTGCATTGCATGTAGATGCCTGGTCATGCAGGTTGTGCTCAGGTTTAGCACATTTATGCCTCGCTTCAGGTTCTGATTGCACAGCTTG
Source organism: Pelodytes ibericus (assembly GCA_036172795.1). Classification (NCBI taxonomy): domain Eukaryota; kingdom Metazoa; phylum Chordata; class Amphibia; order Anura; family Pelodytidae; genus Pelodytes; species Pelodytes ibericus. Next base: position 129,142,161 of record CM069859.1, read on the forward strand.
CAAACCACTCGTGTCTTGTCGTCAGCACATTGTCTAAAGAACGCCAGGGAACTCCTTGTAGCTGGCTTTGGTGTGCTCGGCCCCTGGGTGCGGTGGGCAGTAGCAGGCGTACTGTCTAGGGGACGGCCGCTACGGTTTTGCACCCTGCTCCCTCTAATGCTGCGCTGGTGCCTCTTTGCGACCACCGCCTCTTCTTCCAAACTGGACACGTCACTCGCATGACCTTAATTCCATGTGGGGTCTAGGACCTCATCATCCTCCACATCATCTTCCACCCACTCCTCAACCCTGCCCTCCTTGCCGGTCTGCACACTGCCAAAAGCCACAGCAGTTGGCACCTGTGTTTCGTCATCATCAGAGACGTGCTGCTGTGGTCCTCGCATGTCCACATCCTGACACAAAAGTGGTTGTGCATCAGTGAACTCAATCTCTTCCACTTCTGGGGCAAGGCTAGGTTTGATGACCCCGCCAGCAGAGTCATCAAAAAGCAAAAGAGACTGCTGCATGACTTGTGGCTCAGACTGCTTGGCTGATTTGCAAGGGGGTGAGGTGAAAGACAGATGGCCATGGGCTGCAGGTGTCAACTCTGAGCTTTCAGCAGGGGACCGGGTGGGAGACAATGTGAGGAACTGGAGGCACTGTCAGCCACCCAATCTACTATCGCCTGTACTTGTTCTGGCCTTACCATTCTAAGAGTGGCATTCGGGCCTACCAAATAAAGCTGAAGGAAGGTGTTTCACTTGTGCGTGTAGATGGCACAGATCGACCACATCCCTTACTTGCAACAGGAGCTCCACCAACACCAGCAGCACTACGACCAGGGCCACGTCCCTTATTTGACGCTCTCCTCATTCTTTGCGGTCACCCACCAAAGTAACAGATGGTTTATGTCGACAATGAAACCGCCAATAGTCAAGAATTTTTATTTGTTTTAATTTGTTTATTGGACTGCAAGAAATGCACCGCAAGATGTAAATGTACTATTTAGCACCCAAAACAATTCGAATTTTTCAAAGTGCACTGTAAGCACAGTATTGGACTGTTACACCAACAAATTGCAGTATTTAAAAATGCCTAGATGTTGCCCACTGAGCTAACAGAATAGGATTAAAGTCATGTGCCTGGCACACATGCAGTTGCAAGTGCACTGCACTCTCTGTGGTACTGGGCTCAGGGCAGGGTACAAATATGTAGTATAGCACCCACTAAAATAATCACTGTAATTTGAATAATCGCTGTAGTTTGAATAATTGCTGTAGTTTGCAGATTCAACACCAGAATTTTTTTTAATCTGTCCCTCACAGCTGCAGCATCCTCTCCCTACCCCTACACTAAGAAGAGCTCATGTGATGTGCGTGTATGTGACTCCAGCTTATATAGAGAGGCTGGGTTACATGCTGCACTGGCCAATCACAGCCATGCCATTAGTAGGCATGGCTGTGATGGCTTCTAAGGGCAAACGAGTTAAACGCTTGTTGATTGGCTGCCCTGCAGCCTTTCAACATGCGCCATTAAATCATCGAACCCCGAACTCCAACACGGACATACAGTGGAATGTCCGTGCTCGGGTCCGGGGTACGGACACCGTAATGTTCAGTACAAACCCGAACAGTGCGGTTCGGGTTCGCTCAACACTAGTTATGATTGTCATAGTTCATGTGTCAAACAAAATGACAAAATACATTGTAGAAGATATGCAGTCTATGTCAAACCTTCATAAAAATCTGCATGTATTCATTAAAATTTGGTTAAATATGCCTTTATACCACAACCACATTCTCCACCGGACCATGTATTCACAAGGTGGGCCTTCATATTGATCCCTATACTTTTTTCATCTTAATTACCACTTTTCCCTTAGATTAACTTCATATGGTTGAGATTACGCTGACACATTAATAACTATTAACAATTAACATCCTACATTACAATAACCAACCAATCATCTTGGTAATATGGTTTGAAAATACTTTTTGTGCTCAACAAATCTTCTTCATATTTTTTAATATATAAATTTTAATATTACATTTTTTCCGATATAACATACAAAACGTCACATGAGGGTTTATATATTGCTGCATTAAATACCCAATGAATTCTATTCTTCTCCCCCTGACAATACATTTAAAACATTTGAAAATCACTTATCCAGAACAAATACAGATACAAAAATAATTCCTTATTCCCCTCTCTAAGGCCCACGAAGGGGTCCTATATAAAAAAAAAAAATCCAACTAGAGCAATCCACCTGACTCTCTCCACTCCTTCCAAATATTACATCCCTTCTCTGTGATTCCATTTAACTCTCTTTCCATTTTTTATTGGAAGTCAGTTTGATTTGCCAACATCGGCCAGTTCAGGATCACAATTGACTTCCAATTTCTAACCAATGTAAAGTTTGTGGCGATTAGGATGTGTACTCCCACATATTCCACTTCTGCCTTTAACTTCGGCCATGTGGGGGATGCTGAAGATTACATCTTTGAAACTTTGCTTGGGGTTAGGTGCCACCTTTGGTTGATCTTATATTGAAGTTCAAGAAGGTAAAGGCAGTGAACCATGCCCCTGATTTTGTAATCACCCTAATCTAGTCTTTATAATAGATATATTATAATATTTTTTTCCTCTGAAATTAAATGGGCTGCAACAAAACCTTTAACCTGTATGTATTTGAAAATATCTCTATTTGAAATACCCTATTCTGAGATCAGTACTGGGAAGGGTTTTATCTGATCTCCCAACATCAAATCCTCTTCCTTATTCAACCCTTTTCCTCTCCATTCCATAAGATCAATATTTTCTATCCCAAAAGGTGACAAGGTCTCTTATAATCTTGTTTTCTTCATTTTTTAAACCCAGTTTTACCTTTTCTGTGCTTAACCATAGAATGTGTTCCCAGCAATTATTTATAATATTTATCTCCATTATTTACCATGGTTCTTTATATCTAGGCCTAAGCCTCCATCTTTGATCTTTTTTCTTATTAATTTTTTTTGCCACTCTGGGGCGTTTATTAGCCCATATGAACTGGGAATGAATATTTTTTAATCATTAATGAAAAAACGTTATTTAAGATGAGTATGTTTTAGAATATGGCTATCATCAGGGGAGAGTTGGCATCTTTCGCCCTAGGAGGCAAAAGCAATTTAGTGGCCCATTTCTCAATTTCAAATTTTTTCATTTTTCATTTTTCACACATTATCATCAGAGACAGACACAAATGTACAGGAAGGACAGATATACTGACAGATAAGGTACAGGGATTGATAGACAAAATGATTCGATAGAAAGTGCTACACAGTATGTGATTTAGAAGTGAAAATTGGTGCAGCCCTAGCATGTCTCCCTTGCCTGACCTCCCCTTTGTTATCATGCTACCTTTAAACAACATGATTAATATGTCAATACTACCAATTTAGGTGAGATATATATATACTACCAAGTTATGTGAGTTACGTAGCAGAGCGTAGCAGGGATTTCCAAAGTTTGCAGAGCATTAGCAGGCTAAGCAGCAGCACAAAGTCCCAAGATTAAGAGTCACTTCCAACAAGACTAACAAGTTGCTAACATGAGTTTCATGACTAATATGATGACATAGGAAAACAAGGGATCCTGTCCACAAATGCACACTGAATACACTTGGAATCCAGACACTATGCCCTTAGTATGTAGTGCCTGTTAATTCTTTGCACAATGTCCACTGATTTTAATCAGTTCCCATTGATTTTAATCAATTTCATATAAACCAGTCAGCAAACTGCAATTTTCTACCACCTAAAGTTGTATTCAGTACTTACCATTAATTTAGCACAAAAATGGCAGATGTGGAAGGATCCTTTGTCCAAAACATTGTCCCAACTGAAGCCACTCTCAGTTTTGTAAGTCTATTAAAATATCTTAATACATATTACAAGCATTCTTGATTTTTGTTATTGTTAGCCTTTATTATTAACATAGCAATGCAGTAGCAGATATTAACCATAATTTCTGGAAGTAGCAAAGACCTGACAGTCATAAAATTGTAGCCAAATCCCTTGGGTTTTCATCGCTGGCCAGTATTTTCCATAACATGTACAAGATCCATAGATTGTGGTGTGTGGGATTTTTCTTTCTAATTTTAGATGTCATATCCCACTTACGTAATGGAATTGTTATGCCTAATTAAATTGCAAAATACAAATGTTACAATTATGATCTTTCCCTTTATTCTGTGGATTTTCTTGATTTTAGCCATTAATAAAAATTGTTGTTATACACCAAATTATATGGGCAGAAAAAAAGTAATTTTCCTTTAGCTGCCTAATGAAATTCCCGAATAAAGAGACATAAAAAAGAAAAAGTCTTCTTACACAATCCACTTGTAGTAAATATATATATATAAATACATTGTATTTTCATTCTCTCTACTGAATTTTTTTTTTTTTTTTTTAAAAAGGTATTTTATGCATAGAGGCAATATGTACCGACAGAGAACACCAGGAGAAGTCATAGAGGGACTTTATCTGTCCTTTTTTTTTTACAGGTGACCTTGAAAATGCTTTGATAAAGCTAGAGAGAAAAGCAATTACATTTTTGAAATTACACACCACTGTTCCCATTCATCTTGATAAGCACTTTTAAGGAATCCAAAAAAGAAAAGGTTAGAATATTGCTTTTCTAAGGACTATAGAGACCTAACTTGTGCAGAGTCAGTTTTCAAGTACTGTATATTTAGGTTTACAAAGATGCTTTCAGATTTTGTTCCCGTCACTAAATTGGCCACTTGACAAAAGAACTAGAAGCAAGAAATATACAGAATTCTATTTCTGCTTTCAGTCGGGGTAAACCAAGTGCTATCAGGAGACAAATCTAATCCATAATTTGGAAGATCTGAACAATATGTATTCAGTTCCCTTTCTTAAACTATATAGAACAAATGCTGTTTTTTTATTGAAAAGAGACAAAAGCAAGCACACGATTTAGAGGCAGATAACAGTTAAGCAAATACAATGGATTTAAATCTCCTTCATACTACACTAGGGCAAAACACTACATTACTTGATCTCCCTCTTGATGATGTTACTGATTTGACTGCTGACTTTTTTTTTGGTCATGAATTAAGGTGAACATGTCATCCACAAAACTTGTTCAGATTTTGGTATGTATATACTCATTATCTACAGGTTTTCTGGTGATATTCCCAGCATGCATGTAGATCAATAGATTTGCCAATATGACAGCGGATACAGAGGCCCAAGAGTTTCCAAGAACATCAGTAAAGCTTATGTGGAATTGAGGTTTCTGACCCTGAAATTAAGAAATATTGAAAGATATTCACTAAAATTAGTTACCATGTTTGTTCCTGCACAATGCATACTTAAAGCAATGAGATGAAATGTTTAAATCCCCTGCAATGTTTAGTCAATACCTCCCATCCCCACATCCAATGAGCCAATGTCTATCCTCTAACCAGTAATAGCTTCCAAACAGTTACTGGAAGGTGCTGGGGACACCAGCCCATTCTTTTCATTTATTTATTGGGTATTTAGAGGCAGCAGAGCAGTAACAAGGGTGAGGCAACTGAGGCACTAGCCACACGCACTTATAGTTGAGGGGCTGCAGTGATGATAGCTTCATAGCTAGTCAGATCCCTCGTATGGAGCTTTTGTCTCTTTCCCTTATGGCCTGCACAAAAAGGAGCTCTGCCAGGAAGAAGCAAAGATCTACAATTCCCACAAAAGCCAGATCAGTAGGGAAGAATCCGCAAGGATCAGCAGTGAGCAAATAAGTCAACTAACTTTTGCATAATACACAAAACCAAATATAAGAAACGCCTCAGCTGTTTATAAATATTCAGACATGTCTTGTAAACAACAGAGTACTTGTTTAGTGTTAAGAACAAAGCTACGTTTTAACTATCTATAGCTAGACGCATCACTAACTGAGTTGGTAAGACAGGTAAGTTGTAGAATGTATCCAACTCAGCTATAAATGCCTTATTTTGCAGTTCACTTGTCACTTCAGTTTTAGTAATTTGCACACTTTACAAATTATAATAGTACACTAATTAATTCAATGATTGGAATTCATGCAGCGACAGAGCAGGAATTGCCGGGTCTACGGGAATAGTTTTTGAATATTAACCGACAAATAGTAATTATTTTATCAGTGTGTCTATCGAACCCTTATTATTGGACTAACTGGAGAAAGGGTTTATTATTGTAAAATCATTCATGTAAATGTCCTCTTTTTCTTTTCACAATATAAGCATAAAAGTACTCCAACTGTAATTTCCAGAGTGATTAAAATAGCATGGCTTACCACTGCAGCTGCAGAAACCACACTCCCCTCTTAAAACAAATCAGAGACGCCTTTGCAATACCTTGTGGTTTTTTGGTAACAACATCAGTCCAATTTTAGCTGTCATATTCCTAAGAGAGGAGGTAGCAGAAACCACAGGAATGACTCTCTTGAACAATCATCTGATTTTTATCTTTGAATTCTTATATTATCTGACTTTTGTTTAATATATTTCTGATTTTCCATGGATGAGTAAATGGAACTCCCCTGTACATTAATCTCCTTTTTTTTTCTTATGTACAAATTATTACAATATGTTTTACACTTTTATGCTGATGCAATTTGCATACTTACAAAATTACTTGTACTTATCTGATTAGTTGTACATATGAAATACACATATACAGTCACAGAAATAATACATATATGCGCCAAAAATGTATGTAGCACTAGATACAGAGCATAAAAGGGAACTACATACTAAGTTAGACAAACTACAACAGACTGGTATGTGAAGTAGAGAGCCCTGCTCGCAAGCTTACAATCTAGAGGGAATGAGGTACATTTCCCATCCTAAGCAAACTCACCGAGGTTGTCCCTGTGCAATGTATATAAAAACTGGTGAGATGAAATGTTCATCTCACCTCACCTTTTAGTGAATAGCCCCCAAAACAACAAAATGCAGATTGTCTCAGATCGTCTTATAAACCAAGTATGTCCATGGTGCCATTTGTAAAATACACAAACCCATTGCAATGTGCTAACAAATTAAAATCAGTAATTAAAAAATGAATATAAGAAAAGTCTACTTTTATTCATAAATATTCAGACATGTTTTATACATACCAGCAACTACAAAATAGTTCTCATGTATACTTTTTAATATGTATTATATATTTTTTCTAATTTTTCTAACTTATGTATATGTTTACACTTTAAAATATTTGCCAGCTCCTGGCATATTTAGAACAGATAACTTATTTTAAAATTGGCTTGAAGGATTTGTTTTGTGTAAAATGTAAAAATGTAATATTTAACTCAAAAGGAACATTATTTGACTAAAATGTTAAACAAAATTAAGCCACAATAACAAATTTGAGATACAACTGTAAACTGTTTATATTTCTGAACATCTGAACATATCAGTATTCTTCCTATAAAGAGTAATCAATGTTTTCAGAACATAGTGCTCTGAGGATCGTTTGCACCCGAGGGCATTATTTGACGAGGCTTACTTTTTAAACTTGAAAGCATCAAATTAAAAATGATGTTCGTTATTTCCTGAGGTCAAATCTCATAAAGCATTATTGCGGCGAGAGGGTTGGGAAGTTGACAGTTTTATAAGGTCATTTTATGCTCCAACTAAGTTACCCCATTAGAAACATTCAACATAAATGTGTAGGGGAGAAGATGTTGTTATTTTCTTTATAACCAAGTCTGGGTTTTTGTATGGTATTTTACCTAGCTTTGTAGGTACGTTTGTGCCAATAAACGCTTCTTAAGAAGGGGTTTCAGTTATTCCTCTAAATAAAGTCAGTTTTAAAAATAATCTTTTAATCACTAAAATATTAGATTTTGATCACTAAAACATTAAATGTTTTAGCTCTTCCTCAAGTTTTGACAGTTCTTGTATTATACAGTAACAGTAGATAGAGCAAGATGATATTGAGTTGGTCCTTAAACCTATCGAGGAATCAGGAAAGTAAAAATATATAAATATTGAATAAAATGACTCACAACATATAAATTTAATTACATTTTAATACAAAAATATGGCTTCCTGTCTTATTGCTCCTACCCATCCAAGTTAATGACTTAGACAAAATACAATCAAAATATTCATAGAAAAAAAAGTTACCGGGAAAGGCCAAGCATTGCAAGTCTGTTTATATATAAAATGGGCAATAGCCTGACAGAGTGTTTACCTGTCCTCCCAACCTCTGTTAGGTCCATTGACCTCTTTGCTTTGCCCTAGTAAGTAAAGAGCAGTGCTCAAGGTTTTCATCAAAAGAATTTGTCATGAGATATCTGCCGCAGTCCCTCGGACAGAAAATACTGGTACTTCTCTATCTAAGTGAGTAGTTAGGTTTTCTGTTAATTTCTCCTTTTTATTTTTATCTGTTTTGGTGTAAATAACTTGTCATCTGTTTTATCTGTATTTTTTGTATGCACTGTGACTTCTTTTGTTCATAATAAATTCCTTTATTAGGTTCTGCCTTTGTCTGGTATAGAGACTCACGTTACCTGATTAGACCAATCGCATAGATATTGTGTTAAAGCATATTTTGTGAGTTAAGTCTAATTTGCTTGGGGGACCAAGGCACCCCATTTATAAATTGTCTTGGTGGTGACAGTGTTAGCACATCAGTTATATCAGTATAATTAAGGGTGGGTGGTGTTAAAGAGGGGTTTTATCATTATTTCTAGTCTAGGGCAGACAGAGAGTTAATTTTAACCCTTGCACCACCATAACCCAGTCACATGCACTCTTGGAGTAGGGTGCATTCGTGACATACTCCATAGAAGATCTATATCTAATGAAACAAGTAGGGCCAATACCATAGTATGGGCACTTTCAAAAGAACATTCAAAGCCAACATTGGAAACCGAGGTTAAACAAATAAGTGTAAGTATAATTTATATATATATTCTAGTTTGGGGGTAGAACCATAACCCCAAACTGGAGCTAAAACAATTTCATTACATTCTGATGTACTTGAAACTCTGATGTGTTAAAAGTAAGTTTGTTAGAATAGTTTTTTGACAAAAAACTGTCTTCCTCACAAATAGATGGTTGAATAGGATTCCAATTAAACTGTATACAGTATCAAGCACTTTTGTACACCACACATCCATGATTTTTCTTGCATCTCAGCAGTTAACCTTTCAAAAAAGAAATACAAATAAAACATAGAAACATGCAAACTTACAAAATAAACCACCTTTCTATGTATTTAGTACTGCAATTGAGATAACATAACTATTGAGTATGGATGACGCACCCAAAGAAAATTTGAAAACAGAATTAAGTAAAGTGTCAAAACAGCTCTTTTAAGAATGTTAGTATATATAAATTGCAGTGGTGTATTTGGATTTTTCACTTCCCCAGGCCTGACTAAACTCACGCAACCTAATCTTCATTTGCCCCACACCTCTTGATGTTTAGGATCAGTATATTTGTCCCCAAACACCTGCGCAGTGCCATCTTTGTCTGAACAATACCTTCATAGTGCCATATTTGTCCTCAAACACGTTATCAGTGCAATCCTTGTGCCTAAACACCTTCCCAGTGTCATTTTTGTGCTCAAACACCTTCCCAGTGCCAGCTTTATCCCCCAAAAGTTTCCCAGTACAAACTTTGTGGCCAAAATAGCAATACAGGGCCATCTCTGTTCCAAAAATGCTTGCCTGAATGAATATCTCTGTAGATCTGCCTGTGCCTCATGTGGCATGGGAATTGTGGGGTGAAAAAAATGGAACATACAGATTCGACGAAAAATGGGGCATAAAATGTACTGGCTAGAAAAAATGGAGTTCCAGTCAGGTGGCTTTCTTATGTTGCAGGTATGAGTGTGTGGCTTTTTATGCTGCCCTATGCAAAGAGGTGGCATATCTAGGCCTTATTGGCTTAGGCCAAGATATGACACATCACATATAAATGTGTCAGGATTCTTAGATAGAGGAACCTCGATGCAAAGAAGACACAGGGTCTCACAACGGGTATTTTGCAAAAGACAGAATTCTTCTGCCTTAAGGAATTCCACCTTATTGTTGAGCCTCAGCCTTAATTCCTCCTTTTGCACTCTGTCAGTTACCAATACACCGGCGAGAACCCTAGCAGAGACTGGAAAACAGGAACCGAGGATAACAGGAATGGCAAACGTACAAGAGGATAAGGCAATCGGGTGGTCGGACAGGCAAAAATGCTCTATCACAGGCAAGGACTAAAATACAAATGAGCCTTTAAATAGAAATTCTACTGATTGGCAGGCCAATGGAGAAGTTTGGGAGGAGAAACAAAACTCATTTCTATCCCTTTAAGAGATAGTAAAGGCAGGGAGCCAGAACACCACACCAGACTAAAAAGGGGGCATGATCGTTTATCTGGATGACAACCGATGGAGAAGTGTATAGGAGGTGCACGTCAATGGGCGGCTGCCGTGAAGATGGATGTCAGGAGTCCCCTGTTGTCAGCCGGGAGGGAGAAGGATGGCGGTAAGAGAGCTCTGAGAGCGTAAGTGGGTGGTGGGGGAGGCACCGCCTGCAGTAACAAAATGTAATTCCTTTTCTAGCTTAAGACAACTGCCCAATATCTAATTACGTCAGTACATATTTCAACAGCAACATACCTTGCCTACAATAACCTAAGTGGTACCTTCATTTTTATTACCAACTTTCATTTTATTTTTTGGTTGGTAGATGTGTATCTGAAAATGAGATACCGCATTTTTTAAATCTTAATTGGTAATAATCATGATAATTGCACCTCAATTTTTTTATAATTTATAATCAAGTCAAAGCAATATTTTCCTCAAACAAAAAGCTCCAATGTCACTCTTACAACTGATTTGAGATAAATATGCATGGAACTTTGTAAAAGCAATTAGGTTATGCACTTTGGCTCAATTGATGGAATACTGTAAACAAACTTAACTCAAATATCATGTTGCTCTCGGTATGATAAGCATCACTTACTTTTGTTTACTGAAAACATGATTATTTTTCTAAGTAAATGCACATAATTGGAGTCATTCAATTATCTGGTGATTTTAGTCTGTTTAGAGCCAAACAAAATGACTAAGGCATTTTATGCTCACTTACCCTCTGTGCTAATGACTTCAGCATACTAGATTTAATAACTGTAAAGCATCTGGGCACATATTTCATTTAGATCTTATGCAAAGCACGATTTTATTCCCTTCCATTATGAGAATTGTGGAAATAGCAGTATTTAGATGCACTTCACTGTAGCTCTCCGTTTACATTTCAACTGCAAACCTCTTGCTTTAATACTTATTACCATTTATTTTGTATTGCAGAGAAAACATCATATCTTGTGGACAACTGAACAGTTTGTCTGCAATATGTTGGGGGTTTTTGTTGTTGCTCTTTTGAAAATTATTTATTGTAGTATTACAATTTAAGGGTCAATTTTATTGCACATTTCACTACATCAAATGACATAAGTTACACTTTTATCATTTATTATATTTTGCAACAATCATATGCATTTAATCAATTTTTCCTTATGGAACTACATCAAATTTTCGAAACTTTTGATCAGGCTTTGGCTTAAACGTAAGGGATTGTTGAGGTAGTTATTACGTGTTGGTGGAATGGCAGGATGTAATAAATAAGTAGTTCTTAATGTTAAGAAGTTTTAAGATGTTCAACTATGTACAGATAATAGAAACAGGTTTTTGATACCAGTTTGTATTTTCTTTGCTTTTTTATTATTTGGTTTAAATGTTGTATAAAAATGATACTTGAACAACTGGTTTCATCAGCTATTCAAGCTTCAGAGTATGACAGCGGTATTAAAAATTCCAAGCAAAATTCAGAGGGGAACATATTGTATCCGCGATCACATGCCCGGAAACTTGACGACCGGTGGAAGGAAATTTGCCTTCGGAGCGAGGCATAGTCCTGGACCCATTTCAGACTGGCTGGTGGTGTGCACGGATCACACCACAAGCTTAACTACATGACGAGTTAACTCGTCATACGGTCGCTAATGCTGCGGCTCTTATGACGAGTTAACTCGTCATAAGGTCGCAAAGGGGTGAAGCATATGTGTGAAAGGCACATGGCTATCCTAGATATAAGATAGGGCCAGGGACTTATCCTTAGGGCCAAATGGTTCTTATCTGTTCACACAATCTATGTTTCTATGTTTCTATTTGCTTATATAATTAAAAAAATCCATTCACAGGGTAATTAACACCTGACACTAATTTTGTTATGTATGCTTCTGCTACTACTTATACCAGTACTCCTGCATTGCCCATAAGGGCCTTTTGAAGAAGGGTCTCAGTTGAACTACCTTTTGTAATCATGTCAAAGGAGCTTAGTGAAGCAATTCACAACAATGTTATTCTTCAGAGTGCTGGAAATATTTTCCAGTGTCAAATTGTACCTAAGTTAAATATTTTAAAGGGGGCAGTACAATGAACGCTGAAGAGATATTACATTGTTACATAGTAATTTAGGATGAAAAAAGACTTGAGTCCATCAAGTTCAACCATTTTCCTAATCCTTGTTTACGGCTGTTGAGGCAAAAGAGGGCAAATAAAATCCTTATTTCAGCAATTTCGAATTCTGCTTTCAATTGGCAAAACATTCCTAGTCCATCCTGCAGTTAAACAAGCTGTGTTTGCAATCTAACATCGCAACCACCAATCAAATGGTGATGTTTTAATGCCTCGAAGCCCAGGGCACCCGCGATCGTTATATGTTGGGATTCGCGGGCGCAATTTTGGAGAGCAGCATGCTCCTCCAATATGGCTGCTGCACTCCTGTGGGTAGAGAGTTTGAAGTAAAAAGATTTCACTTCCATCACTCTGATGCTTTAACTTGACTGCCCCTAGAGGCAGTCAGCAACATTGCAATGTAAAAAAAATGACTTAATTACCTCAAAATCTAGGGTTAGGGTTAGCATAATGGTTAGGGATTAAATGTAATTAAAATTAGAATAAATTAAGGTTTAGCATAAGGGTTAGAGCTAGGGTTAAAGTTTTATTTTTTCATCATATTTTATGATTTTTTTGTAGTAAATTATAAGATATGATGAACATAATGGTATCTCACAAAAGACCTTCTTATGGCAATAAAACCAATTAATTTGTTCAGGTACAGTGAAAAAGAAAAAAAATTACAGCTAAACACAAACAACACAGAAATGTCAAAACAGCCCATGTCATCAAGGGAACAACAAGGTCAAAAGGTCATGTCACTGAGGGGTTAATGAACAGGTCTTTAGAGAGTCCTTTGTCTTTGACCTGTACATACTCAAATAACATTATAATATCCCCTCTAAGACGTCATTTATCTAGCATGTACAGATTTAACCTTTCAAGCCTTTCTCCATAACTAAAAATGTTCATTCCCCTTATTAGTTATGTAGCTCTCCTCTGCACTTTCTCTAGTTCCATAATGCCTTTCTTTAGATAAGTTGCCCAGAACTGAACTGCATATTGTAACGCACGGGGTCCAGTATGGTAAGCAGGGCCGGACTGGGGATAAAAACCAGCCCTGGAAATAATTGTATATCAGCCCCATAGCATGACATCATTAAACCAGCCCCATAGCATGACATGACTATACCAGCTCCATAGCATGACATCATTATGCTAGCCACATAGCATAATATCATTATACCAGCCCCATAGCATGACATTATTATACCAGCCTAGGGTTGCCACTTTTTCACAAAAAATACCGGCCTTGCTACTGCCTCCATAGACTTAACATTGGCAGCAAGCCAAAGGTTTTACCGGCCTGTATCAAACACAGTGCCCTAATATAATCATCATGCACATTGCCATATATAAGTACCCCAGTATGTACACACGGTTATAGGAATTGTCCTGTGCATGGGGTATATATCAGGGCAGTTTGTGAGATTTAAACTTGTGAATATACTGGGTGGATATGTTGATTTACCCCAGCACCCGGACTGCCCCCACAGAACGTGCCCAAACCATGGCTTATCCCAGCTCTCATATTGCACTCACAGGACTTGCCCCAGACAGGACTTACCCTAGCACATAGATAGCACTCACAGGACTTGCCCTAGCCAGGACTTACTCCAGAACATAGATTGCACTCACAGGATTTATCCCAGAACTCATATTGCACTCACAGGACTTGCCCCAGCACCTAGGACTTACCCCAGCTCACAGTCTGCACTCACAAAACTTGCCCCAGCACCTCAGAAAACCAATTGCAGTTACATGACATGCTCCATTACTGCTCCAGCACTGACAGGACTTACCCCATCACCTAGATTGCACTCACAGGACTTGCCCCAGCACAGAAGAAGGCTCCAGCATCGTGTAGGAAGGAAAAGGCGGCCATATCGCATTAGCCACGAGAGTAGTCTGGCACACAGCAGACACTGCACTGCTACGTTTTCTGATATTGTTTGCTATTTGATACACACAGACATAAACCATTACAGTCACACATACATACAGAAATACACACACACACTTACACGCACACTTAGATACACTTACAGTTACAGACACACCTACAGTCACACTTACAGACTTACACACAGTAACATGTACACTGTCACACACGCAGACACACAATTTTTTTTTTTTTAAATGCTGTTTGTAGGGCGGTTGCTGGTTCCGACCAGGTGGTGAACACACATGCAAAAATACACACACTTACACACAAAAAGTTACACATTCACTCTTACAGATACACATGCAGACACACACATTTTTTTTTTAAATGCTGTTTACAGGGAGGTGGATGTACACACATGCAGAAATACACACACTTATACAGTCACGCTTACAGTCCCACTTACAGACAAAAAGTTACACATTCACATTTACAGATACACTTACACAGTAACAAATGCACACTGTCACACACGCAGACAAGCTTACATATACACACATTAAAAAATGCTGTAGGTATAAAACTGTGCCTGCCCCTGAAATTGGGGGGGGGGGGGGGGAAGCACTCTTAAAGCGGCTCCAACAGCCGTGTTCTTAAAATGGCCACCACAGCCGTGTTCTTAAAGTCTGCATCAGCACCAGGGATTTTTACTGGGTAGGGCAGCCCTGGCCACATGCATATAAAAGTCACATAAATATAATCATGCCTTATGCCAAGCCCCTCTCCGCCACACCCCCCCCACCCCCCACTTCCACTTTATTTTATGCTAAATTAATGCCATTGCCATTTCATATTTTATTGACTGGATATTCAAAAATAGATACCGTATTTTCTGGCGTATAAGACGACTTTAACTCAGGAAAATCTAGTTGGGGGGTCGTCTTATACGTCCATTCGACTTATACGCCGGAAAATACGGTGTATATTATAAAGTGAGTCATCAATTCCTTTTTCAAAATGCAATGTATAAATGTATATAGTATATTTTAAACATTAATTGGTTAAAAAAAAACATAAAATTAGTTTAAAAAAAACATAAAAATGTACTGATACTGCAAATGCCATATATAGTAGAAAGTCACATCAGTGGGAATATATTGAAGATATATCAAGTATTAAATATATGGACAAGAAATATATTGAAAACACTCAATTGTAATTAACTGTGAATAAAAAAACAGCATTTTTTGCATTCACTGACTTTCTGCACTCTTATCTGTTTTATTAGTCACAGTTAAATACAATTGAATGTTTTCAATATATTTTCATAACAGTATTTTTAAAGTGTTTTTTTAAACAACTGGTACCTGCAAAATCCTGCCTGGGCAGTTCCCACACCGCTCTGCTCATCAGGCACTGTGTGCAAAAGGAAGTGGCTGATGAGTGTGTAGTGTGGGAAAGAGCGCCGCCGGATATGACGTCATTCGCGCATTTCCGGCGGCAAGGCTGAGAGAGGAGCATTATGAGATCGGCCAAGGGAGGAAGAAAGAAATCTTTCCTCCCTTGCGGCTGATCGCTTAGGAGGAGACAAAAATATGTGCTCCGTTGCGGCCAGCCAGTCACCGCTGAAAGCGGCCCCAGGGCTAGCGGCCTACCGGGAAATTTCCCGGTATCCCGGTAGGCCAGTCCGGCCCTGATGGTAAGGAACCCTGAGCGCCCGAGATCAGGAGCTACAGTGCAGGGTGGAGACACAGGACCTGGTGTTGGGTAACTGCAATCGCTTGGAGGTTTGGGACCCCAAGTCTTTGCAGCCACAACCAGGCCATGTGAAGCAGCTGCTGTATCCAGGTCCCAGGGCTAGAGAGGAAATTAACTAAGTGATAGCCAAGCAGAGCTAAAACAGAAAAGTGACTGAGGGATCGCAGAACTAAAATACAGAGTGCAGGGCTACAGGACAGAGGAATAACATAAGCAATATAAAGCAGAAACCAAACTGAGGGTAAGCAATACATGTGGTTAAGGAACACAAAAGGCACATACAAAGGAACAAACATAAATACAGGAACTAGCCTAACACTAAGGATGGTAAAGGTCTGGGCTTGGTTCAACAAATTGGCCAATTTAAATGTTAGCTTGCCAACCACGTCAAGGTACCCCACATTAGGCAAGTCCCTAACTAATACATAATATTAGCAAAGCATAAATAGAATCTAAGACACATAATTGGCATTGAACTAAACACAAAGAAAATACCTGTAGACTGCTGCAAAGGACTGAACAGAAACGTGTGTGGTTTAAATAATAAACTGACAAGGCAGAGTTAATCAGAAAACCTGGAATGGAACATAAGGACAGGCAGGACAGGTATACAGGGCAGGACAGGTACACAGTGCAGGACAGGTATACAGGGCAGGACAGGAATAAGCATAAATAATAAACAAGAAAGCAAAGCAAGAAGGATACAGAAAAGGCTAGATACAGCCTGGATGAGCCTGCAAAAGGGTGCATGGTTACACGTATTCAAGGTGGAGTCTTACCACGGACCTGTAAAGAGGAAGAACAATATCTCCTTCCCGGGAGTCAATACCCCTTTTAATAGATGCCAACATCTTATTGGCCTTTGCAGCTGCCAACTGGCTCCGTGCACTATTGCTAAGTCCATACTTACCAAATCTTTTCATTAGTAGATTTCCCAAAGGATACACCATTTAAACGATTTGTTGCATTTTTATTATTATACCCAAAATGCATAATTTTACATTTGTCTACATTGAATCTCATTAGCCATTTACAAGCACCACAGAAATCCGTCCATGTCACCGTCCAAGGGAAAGACAAGTCAAAAGGTCATGTCACTAAGGGGTTAACAATCTGTTATATTTTAATATCCGAAATTTATATATGAGTGTTTCACAATTCTGAACATTTGTATAAGAGCCAACTTGTCCAATCAATACACAAACTCCTCAAAACTCACATTTGTAACATGCAACATTGCAGCCTAGCAAGTTTAATGTTAAATTAATTCCCAAGGTGCTTATCCCTAGGAAACCTAAAGATATTTGGGCTACTGTATGTGTTTTTCCTATGTTCAGTTCCAGCACTGATTTAAACCCCTGATAACTCAGAAAAGCTCAGAAACGTACAAAAAATTATCAATTCAATATGCGCTCATCTCTCAGAAGCTGGAACACAATGTTTGTTCTCAGTAGAACAAAAATTAATTAAAGTGTCATAGTTTAACCAATTTAACTATGCATGGGTAGACATTAAATGGTCTACAATACATTTTAAAGAGATACAATGCACCTGCTACCGTTAATGTTTTCCAGTGTTTCATTGCCTTTGGTGCATAAAGAGAATCCAATATTAAAATGCTTTACATTAATTATATTTTAAATAATTACATGGTTTAGTAACAAAAATGGGTATTAAACTAATATTTGTTCTAAAAAAAATGTCAAATGTAATTTTTAATTCATAAGTAATATTGTATTTCTATTAAAGGTAGCATTTAATGTAGGTCACATTTAAAATAGGTAGTATTACCATCATATATGTTGTAGAAAAAAATTATCTGGGGTTATGTCCTTTTTAGCTTAGGTTCACTGCTCTGCCCGAGGAAATCATAAAACCATCGTCAGAATAATATATGGCTTACGACGTTCATGTAACTAGAAAAGTATATTTAATTGAAGTATATTACAGAGGTCAGGACATGTCTACTTTCTTGATGTCTGTATGATTAACATTGGTGCTATTTAGGTTAAGAACTGCCTGCTAGAGCCTAATTTTCAGCTTCAGTGATAGTGTATTTAGTCATAAATTATACAGAGTGAAAGATAGTTAAGTTAATGTAGTATACATTTGCAGTGTCCTTTCAAATTCCAACAATGCTAGTATAACGCTTTTATTGCTTTGTCCATCTCTAATTTAATATCTACATATTGTTCTACCAAATCGGCTATAACAGACTTCTGAATGCTACTTTTGAAAACAAAGTCTGATATGTAGCCGTATAATGTATTATTAAAGTGAAGATGTTATGTATTTTTCTTTATTTGTGCTTTTCCATAAAAATAGCACTAGATGGAATCTTTGATTTTAGTTTTGGAAGAACATAAATCTAAATCTAAAGCATGGCTGCCAGGAGGATCAACAGAATTATCCATTTGAGACAGGGTTGGAGTGCAGGGTATTCTCTTTCAGTTTATACTAAGTGACCCATAGGTTGAGGAGGCGGTGACCGTGGCGGTGTAGGTGGAAGCGGCGCTGGAGGAGGAGGAGGTAACCAGAATTTTTCAAAGTGCGCTGTAAGCACAGTATTGGACTGTTCTATTTGACTCTCAGATATGAAGTGTACCGCAAGACGCAAATGTACTATTGACCACCCAAAACAATTAGAATTTTTCAAAGTGCACTGTAAGCACAGTATTTCACTGTTCTATTTGACTCTCAGATATGAAGTGCACCGCAAGACGCAAATGTACTATTTAGCACCCAAAACAATTAGAATTTTTCAAAGTGGGCTGTACGCACAGTATTAGACGGTTCTATTTGACTCTCAGATATGATCTGCACCGCAAGACCAACAAATTGCAGTATTTAAAAATGCCTAGATGTTGCCCACTGAGCTAACAGAACAGGATTAAAGTCATGTGCCTGGCACACATGCAGTTGCAAGTGCACTGCACTCTCTGCGGCACTGGGCTCAGGGCAGAGTACAAAAATGTAGTATAGTACCCACTAAAATAATAGCTGTAGTTTGAATAATAGCTTTAGTTTGCAGATTCAACACCAGAATTATTTTCTAATCTGTCCCTCACAGCTGCAGCATCCTCTCCCTACACTAAGAATAGCTCATGTGATGTGCGGTGACTCCAGCTTATATATAGAGGCTGGGTCACATGCTGCACTGGCCAATCACAGCCATGCCATTAGTAGGCATGGCTGTGATGGCTTCTAAGAGCAAATGAGTCAAACGCTTGTTGATTGGCTGCCCTGCAGCCTTTCAAAATGCTCCATTAAATCACCGAACCCCGAACTCCAACACGGACATACAGTGAAATGTCCGTTTTCGGGTCCAAAAACCGCAAAGTTTGGTACGAACCCGAACAGTGCGGTTAGGGTGCGCTCAACACTAGTGGTGAGTCAACACTTGTAAGTAGTGTTGAGCGAACCCGAACTGCACTGTTCGGGTTCGTACCGAACTTTACGATTTTTGGACCCCGGACTGGAACACTGAAATTTCACTGTATGTCCGTGTTGGAGTTCGAGGTTCGGCAATTACATTGAATGTACTGCTATTGGCTTTCTATCAACCGAAATAGAGTCCCCATTCATAAGAAATTCTTATGAATGGGGACTCTATTTCGGTTTATAGAAAGCCAATAGTATTACATGTATTCCATAAGCCGAACGTCTATAAACCGAACGACATTCGGTTTATAGACTTTTGGTTTATAGAACACATGTAATGCTATTGCTATTCTATAAACCGAAAGTCTATAAACCGAATG
This sequence comes from Pelodytes ibericus, assembly GCA_036172795.1. Taxonomy (NCBI): domain Eukaryota; kingdom Metazoa; phylum Chordata; class Amphibia; order Anura; family Pelodytidae; genus Pelodytes; species Pelodytes ibericus. The sequence goes on from CM069859.1 coordinate 129,162,035, forward strand.
TCTTTCGGTTTATAGACTTTTGGTTTATAGAATAACAATAGCATTACATGTATTCCAGAAACCGAAAGTCTATCAACCGAATGTCTTTCGGTTTATAGACTTTCGGTTTATGGAATACATGTAATGCTATTGGCTTTCTATAAACCAAAATAGAGTCCCCATTGATATGAATAGGTTAATTGACCTATTCGTAAGAATGGGGACTCTATTTCGGTTTATAGAATAGCAATAGCATTACATGTATTTCCGTATTTGCTCGATTATAAGACGACCCCGATTATAAGACGACCCCCCAAACTTTGGATATTCCTTTAGGAAAAAAACTAAAAGCCTGAATATAAGACTAGCCTATAGGAAAAAAGTTAAACTTGTATATATTCACATGTAAATTGCTTTTTTAATAAAAAATTATGATATCAAAAAATTTATTTCTAGTTTTTATTTCTTTTTATGTGCCAATGCTGCCTTTCTCTTTCCCTTGCCCCCATTTTTTTCTCTCTCCCCCCTCCCCTTGCCTGTCTCTTAACCCCCTCACTCAACTTGTCTCTGTCTCTTATCCCCTTCCCTCCCCTTGTCTCTGTCTCTTAACCCCTTCCCTCCCCTTGTCTCTGTCTCTTAACCCCTTCCCTCCCCTTGTCTGTCTCTTAACCCCTTCCCTCCCCTTGTCTCTGTCTCTTAACCCCCTCCCTCCCCTTGACTCTGTCTCTGCCCCCCTCCCTCCCCCCTGTCTCTCTGTCCCCCCTGTTTCTCTGTCCCCCTCCCTCCCTCCCCCTGTCTCTCTGTCCCCCTCCCTCCCTCCCCCTGTCTCTCTGCCCCCCCTCCCTCCCTTCCCCTTACCTTGATCCCTGGTGGCTAGTGGGGGCAGCCGGGGGATGTCTGCACGATACTTGCAGACATCCTCCATGCTGCCCGACACGGCAGTCTATTATGACGGACAGCTGTCCGTCATAATAGTCTGCCGTGTCGGGCAGCATGGAGGATATCTGCACGTATCATGCAGACATCCCCCAGCTGCCCGATTCTCCCTGGTGCCTAGTGGGGCAGCAGACGAAGTCTGCGCGATGAGCGCAGACCTCCCCTGCTGCGCCCGGCACGCTTGCCGGGACTTCTGTGACGAAAGCGGAAGTATCCGGCTTCTTCACAGAAGCCCCGGCGGTCGTGCCGGGCGGAAGCAGGGGAGTCTGCGCTCGTTGCGCAGACTTCCCCTGCTGCTAGAGAGGGGGATCCAGGTCCCCTGCAGCTCTGCTGGGGACCTGGATCCATGTCTTATAATCTGACCTCAATTTGAGGTCAGATTATAAGAGACCTCGATTAAAAGACGAGGGGGATTTTTCAGAGCATTTGCTCTGAAATAAACCTCGTCTTATAATCGAGCAAATACGGTACATCTGAGAGTCAAATAGAACCGTCAAATGCTGTGCTGACAGCACACTTTGAAAAATTCTAATAGTTTTGGGTGGTAAATAGTACATTTGCGTCTTGCGGTGCACTTCATATCTGAGAGTCAAATAGAACCGTCAAATACTGTGCTTACAGCGCACTTTGAAAAATTCTGGCTACCTCCTCCTCCTTCTCCTCCAGCGCAATTTCCACCTACACCGCCACGGTCACCGCCTCCTCAACCTACGGGTCACTTAGTATAAACTGAAAGAGAATACCCTGCACTCCAACCCTCTCTCAAATGGATAATTCTGTTGATCCTCCTGGCAGCCATGCTTTAGATTTAGATTGATGTTCTTCCAAAGCTAAAATCAAAGATTCCATCTAGTGCTATTTTATGGCTCAGCTGTATTTTTAATTTGTATTGTATTTTATGTTATTTGAAGTTATTTCCCTATCCATATTTGCTTGCAGGGCACTTGTCCTACTCTTACCCACATTTTACTTCCTTTTGCTGCCCTCTAGCCCTTTCCAGGACTTTTTTAGAGGCATTTTAGTGGCTAAAAGTTTGTGTCCCCATTGACTTCAATGGGGCTCGGGGTCAAGTTCGGGGTCAAGTTCGAGCCCGAACCCGGACTTTTTTCAGAAGTTCGGCCGAACCCACCGAACCTTAACATCCAGGTGTCCGCTCAACTTTACTTGTAAGTAGTATGATTCATCAAAATGTGACTGGCTCTGAATTAAAGAGAAATGAGCCCAAAAAAATGGCATAGAAAAGGAATACCTCTTACCCTGATCTAATAAACAAACAACTTACCTTTAAAGCTTCAGCATGATCTTTCTTAAACTACAGTGCCAACATCTTGTGTCTGTATCACTGTCTGCCTGCTTCCTCCTACTACAATGTCATACTTCCCAGTTTGCTCCACTGTCAACATTCATAGACTGTTCAGATTGGCATTCACAGACATTCACACATTCAAGATTACATTTTCATTCACATTCCAATTTATAGATAGTTTCCTCCCTCCCAGCTTACATGATTGACACATACCACTATGAGCGACCAAGCAGTAGCTTCACAAAAGGATTTCTCCCAAGTGTTTGTTAACACATATTTTTTGAATGATACTTTACTGAAGCACCACTCAAAAATTATATAAAGCAGGGAGAAATGGCCTTTCATATATAAAAACAATACCTGTAGGAAATTTAGCTACAGTTTACTTAATTATTTAAATCATATGCCATGCTATCATAACAATGTGCTTTTAAAGATGGCTAAGCCAACATGCATTGCCCTGTTTCTAGAGCTTCACCAACTATCTATTTTGCAAAAGAGAATTTAACAACAGATTTGAATGACAAAAACAGACAATCACTGATCCTTAATGTATTAACATATAGTATACCTTTAACATGTACAAATGTTTATTTCTTAAACAGTGCTTATTCAGATGGTCTCTAGAACTAAACACAGTGTCCTCTTGTTGAGTTGGGTCATCAGTAGACTGGAGTTAGCACCACTGTTTCACACTTGGAAATACCTGAATGTTGAATTTTGTCTCTGTATCTTCACTTAGCATAATCTAAGGTTAACGTATGTAGTGATGTATTTTACTATTAGGTAATGTACAATTTAATTGTAAATGCTGATATATTAAAAACATTTTTTAAATCATTCGTATTTGCTTAACGAAGTGTGTGATTTACTACAGAAATAAGTGAGCAATCCTTTTTTACAAAGTAATGCTGACATAAGGTTCTGTCCAATACTATCTTTATGCTGATGACGCCCTAGGCTACATGACCACTCTTTGTCTGTAACTTTCTGTCTTTGATCTATTCATTGACATTACATCACCACCTGAAACTCAATCTCCCAAAAGCCAAATTCTTAATCTTCTTTCCTTCTTCCCCATCCCATTTCCTGTTTTCTTCCTTACCATTAACAACACCACTGTTTCACCTACTTATATATTCATTGCCACAGGGTCACCTTGGGCTTTGCATGGTCTTTTACATCTGCAGTCAATTTCTCACAAGATTATGTCGGCTTCACCTTGAGAATATATCATGCATCCGACCATTCATTGCCCAAGAAGCTACAAAAACTCTTATACATTATCGCCTTGACTATAGCAATACACTAATTAAATAATCAAATTCAAATGCCTGACTTTGACACACCTTTTTATGACTATGATCCCATCACATCTTTAATCTCATTAAGAGACACTCACCAACACAACCTCAATGGTCTGGCCATGTCTAGATACCCTCCATCCTTATCTTATCTCTAAAGCATCCTTTTTTTTTTTTTTTAGCTGTGCTATCTCTTTGGAACTCACTCTTCTCCATTGTTAAGAAATTGCCCAGTAACCACCCAAAAAATGTTACTGCTATCGCAAATAAACACCATTCTATACACTAACCTTTCTAAATACCCTTCTTCAACTACCACATCAGATATCAATTCTTGTACCCTTCTATCTTGTGTTCATCTGTTCCCCTATTCAATTTAGATTGTAGGCTTTTAGGCAATCTTCATTATTTATCAGTTTTTCTCTGTCTGGGTGGTGTACCATGCCCAATGCATTGTATTTAGCAAATGCGTAAATTGTTGGCGCTATATAAAATGTTGATGATGATAATAATATTAACTAACCAAAAGTAATAAAAGATGCTGCAAAGAATACAGGCATGGCAAAGAATAGTTCTAAATACTTTTTAAGAATTACAGCTGTGTCATAAAACACAATTATACCTGCAAAATAATTATTGATCTTTCTAAGGAATTGGCCTGACAGTCTCTATGTACAGCGATACTGTGTATTAAACATTTTTGCCACATATCAACTTACAGTACTTAAATCAGTTATGTAAGCAAGGTTTTAAACTCAATCTATTGTTGAGTAAAGAATTAACGTATTTTAAAATATTGAAGAAACCATTGAAAACACCAGTTTCAAAATTGCTTATAATAACATGTAATAAATTACCAAAATATTATATATCTCTATTTTTCAAGGCAATTCAGTTTTATTCTAGAAATGATTTACTTGTTTAACCTGTTACATAAATGGAACATAGCAGATACATTCCAATCCTATTTCCTCTATATTGCAATGAGTAAAACATCTTTGCACAGCATTAATCTTTTAACCCCTTGAGGCTTTATGAACGTCAACTACACTATACTGTTGCCCAGAGGTGAGATTTGTGAACTGAAGCTGATGACAGGCATCTTGAGTTGAACATTGACATCTTACATGGAGATCATGGACAATCAATCTTCTTCAGGTTCTGAGGGCAAAATTGCTGCAGAAGGCCATATCCAAGTATCCTATGAGTGGATTTGCAGCAAAAGCTAACTTGTCTCTCAATAAAGCAATTGTAATTATCTCTGACCTTACTCTCCTTACAATGTGCCTCTAAAAATATAACTTATTAAATTATAAAGCAAAATATTCCAAGAAAAATGTCTGTGTCTCTGACAATGTCAGCAATGTTTTCTTTCGTGGATGACAATGAAGAAACAGAATGGTGATATTCTGTATCTTGAAAGTGATAGTGGAGTGAAGCTGAGCTAGCTGCATTCATATAAAATGCACTAAGAAATACATTGTACATTTCATTTATGTGCTAAAAAGAATAGTGTATCACCAAAAAACAATTGTAAAACACAATAAATACCCTTAGTGTGCAAACGCTGCCACTCTTAGCACTCCTCAATGTGCAATATGTTTGACAGGAATTGGTGTAGGAACGAGGGTGCAGAGTGTCACACAGGGAACATAAAAGAAATAAAAATATATATAGTGCAATAAAGTTTTAAAATACACTGTGCTAGATAATGTATATGTGTAGCGCACTCGCAAACATCCAGATAACTAGGCGTTAGAGATGATAAAATTCCATTGAAAACATCAGTTTAATCTGTAAGGATTGGGTAAAACACAAAGAAATACATAGAGCAGTAAAGTCACTTAAAATAATGGTCTGCGCGTGAAGATACACTTACAGGATCCATTGATAAAAAACGACTTATTGTAATGCAGTCAATCATTGCAACTCCTGAAGAAGCCGGGACTCCAAACTACTACTCCGGCGAAACACGTTGAGCTTTTTGGGCCACGACTACAAACCGGATCGGAACCACTGTCAACCGCCCCTGTGGACTATTACAAGAAGACTTTTTTTATCAATGGATCCTGTAAGTGTATCTTCATGCGCAGACCATTAATTTGAGTGATTTTACTGCTTTTGTTATTTTATAATGATACATATTGAAATTCTGAATGTTATATAAAAGGGGTCCCTGTATCCCCTGTTTGGTGTCTTCGAGCATTCCCAGAACATTGTGGGGATGAGAGGGTCTAATCTACAGACTTCTGTCCCAGGATCTAAAGAGTTGTGTAATAATTCAGATCTATTTTTGTTCCCATCAGCACTGAATGCATTAATGTGCACACACATCTGCGGTAGCTTGTCATTGAGATGTTTCCTTAACAAGCATTTTTTTTTCTTTTTTGCCCCCTTAAGTTTTAACAAACTTCAATGAACTGTGCGTTACTTATGTTACTTTGCATGTAGACAGTTTTTGTTTTAACGGGTGCAGCGGATTTATTGAACCCACTAATGCATTTCACATAGGCTATTGAATCAATTTTTCCCATTAATGAACCACAAATTGTGATTTTAGCATTAATGGGCATCATTGAATCTGCCCCATTATCTGTTAATTAACTTATGAATATGTTTTTTCATGTTTAGAGGACAGCTTATTTAATTATGAGTGCCCTTCATTTTATCTCTGTGGGTAAGCTCACCTAACTGTTTCTGTAAAAGTCCTTGATTGTACTCTCGTTAATTATAAGCTTTGTTTATTGCCAAGGATATCATGTTGGTTGCTAAAAGTAAGTAACACAAAGAAAATTTTTTGCTCCTTTGGCGCCTGTGGATTTAGCTCTTTGCAAGATAGCAGGACTTTCCATATTTGCTAGGCATAACCATTTTTCATAGACGGCAGATAGCGTCTAATCCTAGACTATGTTACTTTCTTCTAACAAATATAAAAAAGGCAAGTCACACCAGAAATAAACATAAATGTCTACATACCAAAAACAATTACTAAAATCTAAGCACTTCTTTCCCCTTTTTGGATCAGGATGATGTGTAGGTGAGGGACAGATCAACTCAAAGCAATATCTATAGTGACATAATCAATGTCTACCAACCAAGAAGGGTAAATATGATCATGGGAGGAGACTTTAATAATGTTATGGATGCAAAAAAGGATAGAAGTACTTCTAATAAAATATGTAAGTCTGAGGTGCGGTCATGTTCGGAGGTGACTGTTGAAAGGTGCAGCATCCCTCCAAACGTGATTATACCTTTTTTTATACCTTTTTTCAGGTCCACCAGATCTATGCCCGTATAGATTTATTTTTGACTAAGGCTTATTTTTTGGACAGAGTGTTAAAGACTAGGATCAGATCATGCTCCAGTTTCTATGGAGTTAAAAACAATAAAAACTACAGAATTGGTTCAAATTGGAGAATGAACGAATATATCCTAAAATCTGAAACAAACATTAAAACACTGTTAACTCAAGCCCAGGAATTTCTCCATCAATGATAACAATCAAGTATCTGATATGACCTTATGGTGTACGTTTAAGGATGGTTGATTGAATTTGGAGCTTGGGAAAAAAAAGAAAGGAGGTGCCAGTCTGGGGGAATTTCTGATCAAACTTGCGATCTGCAAAGATCCCATAAAGATATATCGGATCACACACTCATTCCAGAAATTAATACAATTAGACATCAAATAGTGAAGAAGACTTACGAGTGAATTAATAAATCCATGACAAGATTAAAGTAAGATTGGTATCATAATAATAATAATAAATTGAGCATAATCCTTACTAATAAATTAATAAATAAGACAAAAAAGGAATTAATAAAGAAAATAGTAGTGGCAGATAACATCTTTCTTTCTCCAAAACAAATTAGTGAGGCCTTTAATGGCTACTTTTCTTCTTTATATAATATTCAATCTAATCAAATTCCTTTACATACTATTAACTCGTTTTTGGATAACTTAAACTCCCGAAAGTGGCAAAGCTCAGACCTGCTGATCTAAACAAACCATTCTCTTCGAGTGAGATTAAGGTAACTATTACCAAAATGAAATCAGGGAAAACTCCAGGACCGGATGGGTTCTCTACCCTATTTTATTCAAAATTCATATCAACCATTTCTCCATTACTACTTAAACTATTTAACCAGATTTCTGAAAATAAACAATACCAGAGGAATTACTACGGGCTTCTATTCTTCCAATTTTAATACCAGGTAAAGATCAGGAGAGGATTCCAAACTATAGACCTATATCTCTAATCAACTTAGATCTGAAAATCTTCTCAAACATTTTGACAGAGAGGTTAAAACCAATGATCCCAGACTTAATTAACCAAGACCAAGCAGGGTTTATTCAGGGTAGGTACGCCTCAGATAATATGAGGAAAATGTGCAACCTTTTAAATCATATAAATATATAACAAAAAGCAGCGGTTGATATTGAAAAAGCCTTTGACAGAGTGAATTGGAAATTTTTAGTGGCTACTATTGAAGCCTTTGGTATTACTGGATTATTTAAAGATAATATCATGGTTATATTCCAACCCTCAAGCCAAAATATCTGGTCACATGATGGAATCTGACTGGTTTACTATCACCAATGGCACAAGACAGGGTTGTCCACTGGCCCCTCTCTTGCAAATTTTGATAAAAGAACCGTTAGCTGAATTGATCAGACAGAATCCAGAGATTAACATCTAATCTCCAAATGAATAAAATCACTCTGTATGCTGACGACATGTTGTTGACCCTGTCAGACCCTCTGTATTCAATCCCGTTGGTCTTAAATTTAATTAATGAATATAGTATACAATAAAGATAAATGTTCATAAAACTCAAGTCATAATGGCCCAAATCCCTGGGAAATATTTTGCTATACTGAAGAGCATGTACTAATTTGACATAAAAATATGATTGAATACTTAGGAGTTAATTTACTAATAAAATGTGAGGAAATCATTTCATATAATTACCTGGGAACTTACTTAGAGAAAACCTTGAATTACCATGGTTGGGGATAATTAATATTGCTAACGCACATTTAGTCCCCAAACTTACTTATCTCTTTAGAACTATTTCCCTTAGAGTGCAAAGTAAAATTCTCCAGCAATATCAACTGATGTTCTCTGGGTTTATTTGGGCAGACAAGAAGCCCAAGATCTCACCAAAAATTCTAATGAAAAAAATTCCGCAGGAGGTATTTCCATCCCAGATATTAATAGCTTACATAGATCCTTCATGAACTCTTGACATGGGATAAACCCCTGCACAAAGCACCCACATGGCTAATATCAGAGGGGCAAGAGCCGTTCACTCTATTTTGGGCTAACTCTACCTTTATAAAGAAATTAAAACAAAATAATCCCATAATTAAAAATATCCCGAGGACAAGAAATCTTCTTAAAAAGAAATTCAAGGTGATGGATAAATTATTAATATCTTCTCGCATAAGAGCTTTGCAGTACTTTATTGAAGATATCGATCTCCAGGGTCAAATCCAGAGAGGAGTACTGCAAGTGAAAGTTTTTTTACTTGAAGGTAGGATAAGGTCATTTAATGAAACCCAAATACAGTATGGGATCCCCACAAAGGAAATATTTATTTACTTACGACATGATGATATCTGATGTTTTTAAATCCCCATCTCTAGAAAAAATTGTAAAAAATCCTTTTAAAAACAAGGTAGTTTCTAGAGTATAAAAATTCACATGTGACTTTGATATAGAGGATAAAGTGTTACCTATCTTGAAGTGGGAGGCAGAACTTAAAATGTCTTTTACAAATTCAGAATGGCTACAGGCAACTCTTTTATCAAAGAAGTGTGTCCATGGGATAAGTCTGTTGGAGCTCCAATATAAGATCTTATTTAGATGGTATATTGTTCCAGTAAAACTTCATAAAATGCTAAAATCTAATGCCAACATATTAGAACAATGTACCATGTGTGGTGGGAATGTAAAGTATTGGACCCACTCAAGGCTTTGGTGTCAGACTTGTTGAGGAAATGCTCTCTCCCAGATCTTGTTTTAACCCCCCAATTGTTCCTCTTACACCTGGTGTTTCCAAACTGTAACAAAATGACTAAGTACCTATTGATACATATCCTGTTGGCTATCAAACTCTGTATTTCTAGGAATTGGTGAACCGAGAATCCAATACAGTGGTGCTAAGTATTAATACAGACCGAATACCAATGTAATATGGAGAAAGGGTTTTATGCAACTAAGGGGTTAATGGATCAATACAGGGAGATTTGGACACCATGGATATCTAGGGCTCAAATTGACCATTAATTGTTTAGTGACATTTTCGTCCCTTCCTGGGACATGTGGCTCCTCCAAACTTTGATGTAATGGGAATGATTTAGGGTAGATATTGTAACACTTTAATAATCTACTGTACCAACTCTTTATGGATGTTGATATATGTTTCTGTATATGTATTTTATGTATATTTGTAATATGGAAAACTATGAATAAACGTAAATAAAGAAAAACAAATGTGATATAGGGAGTTTCCTAATCTTGCAAGTGTTGCTTTATGGTATAGAAATATGTACAATGATCCAACAAACGTTTTTTCTGAGGTACAGTACCAAAATCATTCAAATATATCTATATTTTAACTAAATTAGAAAATTAATGGCGAATTTTGTGAGTTTATTAAAGAAAATAATAGGTCACTAATGTAGAGCCAAGTTCCCTAGTCAGATAGATAGTCAGAATGACTATATCAGAGTAAATTCATGTAAAGTCAGCTTACAAAATTATCCCCAAGTCAAGTTAAACATATTCTACTGATCGTATAAGTTCTTCCAAGCTAAATTTATTTCGTGTTTTGACTGCATTATTCTTTCTTTCTTTTTTAACTTTATTTGTAATTGTGTTGACTTTCTGTCTACAAAGTAATTGTATTTTTTACAAACAATACATAGAAACTATGCCTTGCAGTATTTTATAGAAATGTTGCTTTTTAACTATAATGGAATCAATGGAAATAAATTCTGCATTACTAGCACGGTTGCTATTAATATACATAACTATAGTTTTGCAATACATTAACAAAGCTTCCCTATCTAAAACTGTGTGGGCCATCGGAAACTATAATAGCCAATTTTTATGAAGAACATACGTGGGTGGATGTTTAATTCTCTTTCTTACCTTGGGCTTTGCTACAATTAGTAAGCACCATACCTTGCATGACCTGAAATAAAAAAGAAACTATTGTTAATGAATAGAACTTCTGTTAAGTGTATGGCACTCTCTCTCCCCACTTACATAATCAGGCAAATTTGGAAAAATTAAAATTAAATTGCAAGAAAAGCAACACAATTTTATTAAATGTTATATATGTATTGAACATATGCATCTGAGAAATTTACAGTGTTGCAATTCATTTATGTAAATGCCTGCTCCTCCGTGTAATGAAATTACAAGAGATATCATCTTAATAGAATTTTGCTCCTAGCTGCTTAGTCTAATATTCATAATATGAATTTGTAGCTAACATGATGTGCTTTCACCAATTCAACCATGTTATGTGCAAAATATTGAGATACATAGTTGTTTCATAAGAATAGCACAATTTACTTATTCTTATGAATGGGGACTATTTCAGTTTATAGAAAGCCAATAGCATTACACGTATTCCATAAGCCGAAAGTATATAAACCGAAAGACATTCTGTTTATAGACTTTCTTTTTATAAAATAGCAATAGCATTACATGTATTCTATAAAACGAAAGTCTATAAACCGAAAGTCTTTCGGTTTACAGACTTTCGGTTTATGGAATACATGTAATTCTATTGCTATTCTATAAACCGAAATAGAGTCCCCATTCATAAGAATAGGTAAATTGTGCTATTCTTATGAATGGGGACTCTATTTCGGTTTATAGAAAGCCAATAGCATTACATGGCTATTGGCTTTCTATAAACCGAAATAGAGTCCCCATTTATACAAATAGGTCAATTGACGTATTCGTATGAATGGGGACACTCACCCACATTTTACTTTATTTTGCAGCCCTCTCGCCCTTTCCAGGACTTTTTTAGAGGCATTTTAGTGGCCAAAAGTTCAGGTCCCCATTGACTTCAATGGGGTTCGGAGTCAAGTTCGGGGTCAAGTTCGAGCCCGAACCTGGACTTTTTTCCGAAGTTTGGCCGAACCCGCAGAACCCGAACATCCAGGTGTTCGCTCAACTCTACTTGTACCTTAACTCTCCTCTCAATCATTTAGTCTGTCTTCCTGGGTTTTAAGGCTCTCGTTGTGTATCAGACTTTGTGTACTGGACTGTAATACTTTTCTAAACAGGTAGTTTTTGCTTACAAATGCTCTACATTATGCATCTTAATAACACCTGTTAAGTTTTCTTTTTATTTCTTTAACATTATCTTTAACATAACCTAACATTAAAAGGAGGGTGCTTTTGTCACTCACCTCTCTTTCCCTGTTGATCCACTGCCATCGCAGAAAACGGGAGGACGCCATCCCATCGTCTAAGGCTCTGTGTCAGAACCCCAGTGCATGCATGAACGATTGGTTAATGAATATGCATAAGCCCAGTTAAAGGGCTATATATGAAATTAAACCCTCCTTTACCAAATTGACCAGAGGTGTGTCCTAGCCATCCAGGAGTATTAAAACACTAATTTCACAAGTTACCTTTGCTTGGGATGGTGCCTTGTGTGCCTCACTAGCGTTTGATTCTGATATTCTGTTGCTAACCCGGTTTGTTCCTGTATTTCTGGTATCCTTCTGTTCCTGGGATTCTTATTATTCCGTATCTGACCCTGCTGTTCCTAACTATTCCGTGACTGCCGCCTGCCTCGATTTTTGCTTGTGATCTGGTATCCATATATCTCCACTCCATGACCCAGCCTGTTTTTTGATGCTCCACATTGCCTGTTGTCCATTGCTATCCTGCTGTCCCTTTGGAACATCAGAGCTGGCAGAGGCATAGCTAAAAACTACTGGGCCCCTTATTACATACCTCCATCATTTAGATATTTCATATGGTATAAAGGCTTGAATTTAAAGTTACTGTTCATTGGCATCATAAAGATCATTTATTTTTTATTGCTCATTGCTTATATTATATATACCTATTACTCATTGCATAATCATATATGTGTATTTATTGCTAATATTATATATATATATATATATATATATATATATACATATATATATATATATATATAATATATTAAATATGTATATCAATTGTTTATTTGCATCATATATATATATATATATATATATCCTTTTATATGCTCGCCTAAGCATGTGACTTTCTTTACTCTTTACACTTTTATCAAATCTGCAATGGGCTCCATCCCCAGATCTTTTGGAGACATAGCAATGCCCCTATTGTTTTATAAAAAGAGAAAAATATGACATGTGTCATCTAATTTACTAAGTGAAAAATACTTATTTATTTAAATAAAAACCTTCCTACAACCCCTGCATTCTATATTCTTTTTAAAATATACAAAAATACCACTAATCCCCCAAGTAAACCAACAATATCTTCGAAAAACTGTCACATCATGACTATTAGAGTATGTGTCAACCATGTGTAAAGACATGTCCATCATATTTTAAAGACGCTTTAAGTAACTTGGAGGGATAATTATATTTTAGCAATGCAGCATTCTAAAGGATTAGAGGCAGTATATTTATTCACAAAAGTGAAATTCCAAAAAGAACAAACTAAGTTTGCACAAAACGAGGCCGATGGCTACCAAGTTCGCACCTGGCTATTCAATTTTATTTATGGCCAACACAGAACTTAGTGTCATATTGAAGATATATTGACGATGTGTTCTTTATTTAGCAGAGATCAATAAAGTCATTGGAAGAATTTCTGATATATTTAAATTCAAATGAAAGGGGAATATCTAACATCTACATGTAATAAGGAGGAGATTAACAATATAAATTTGACTATAAATACAGAGGGAGGACAGATAAAAACGAAAACATATTTTTAAAAAGTTGATGTCAATAGCTACATAGATTACAAGAGATGCCTTTACACAGTGATGAAGAATATTCCAAAGGGACAGTATCTAAGATAAAATTGTACAGATGGCAATGTTGATCTACAAGAAGCCAAGAAAATTAAAAAGATCCAGTCCTTATAATTTTTAATCACCATAGGTCAGAAAATCAAATTGAACCAATAATTAATAAACACTAGAATATACTATTAAAATATTCTTGCAATAGAGAGATAATCTCTAAAGGTCAAACAATTGTGTTCAGATAGGTACCTAATTTAAAATCAATGCTAGTGGATAGGGCAGCAAATGGAAAGTCCCATCAAAAGGCATGTTTGGTATTTTTTTGGTGGAAAAGAACAATTTAGATTTAATCAATTGATCACCTTCTATACAAACAGTATGATATATTTATTAAACTGTAGTTGGGGGATGCATTATGTAGGTAGCCCCATGAGACCCTACATATTATTATAGAACAACACATTAGAAGCATTAAAAGAGGGTGCAATAAACAAAGCGTACCCATACATTTTGATAAAGATCACAAAATAAATCCACATGTTAAAGTTTATTGAGATCCAACAAGTAAAAAGAAACTGTTACGGAAAATATTCATAAATACAATAGGTGAAAGTAGAACGAGCAAAACCAGTAGTGCCACAGAAACAAAATGTATATATTATAACACAAGATGTAATAATAATCCGGGTGTCCATTGAGAACCGGAAACGAAAACAAAAAATGACAGACAGCTTCAATACTGCGTGACAGAAATACAAAAAAAGAGTGATATTAGCGCACAGTTCATAGACACTTGTATGTGCAAAAATGAAATAAACTATGCCCTTATGGTGACCACAGAAATAAATGAAAAAATTGTATAGAAAAAACACAAAATAACATGTATCAATAGTGTAAAAACATTCGACTTGGTAGAAATAAATTGAGTGCTTTATTTCGACTCAAACATGAGCAGGAACATCCATTATAAAAAGTTTAAAAGCAGTCAAATTTTGATAAAAGTCTCTTTCTGTGAGATTTTTTTCTTGTTCATTTTTATTTTTCAGATGTATACAGCACTAGAAGACTGGTGCTAAGTATCTTTGCATTTATACATATATATGTGCACACCTTTACTATATTTTTTTACGTGTGTTTTTGCACCTGTGTGAACTGCCACTGCTGTGTTTTCAGTTCTCACTTTTATGCACAGTGATACACTTCATTTGAATTTATTTCTACCAAGTCGTATGTTTTTGCACTATTGATACATGTTATTTTGTGTTTTTTCTATACGATTTTTTCATTTATTTCTGTGGTCACTATAAGAGCATAGTTTATTTCATTTTTGCACATACAAGTGTCTATGAACTGTGCGCTAATATCACTCTTTTTAAGGAAAATATTCAATTAGAAAATAAATAAATAATAAAGAAATGACATGGATTTAAATCATGACTTAGAATTATGCCACTTTCTGTAATCTTTTTATACTGTTTATCAGTATCCAAAAACAAAAATTTAGGTATAAGGAAATAACAATTAAATAACACATTTGTATTTTTTTGTATATTTTTAGGTGTGCTTGGATAGATAGCTGGCTAGATATATAGATAGAAAATGAGAAACTAGGGATGTCAATTTAAATAGGATATTTTAAACAATATTTTAGATGTTTTACTATCAATGTTTTATAATAAAATATTATCAGTATTATTTATAAATAATGCTATTTAATGTCTAATGCTGATTCTTTTACTCAGGTTATCACTTTTAAGCCAGAATGGCTTTTATACAGATAAAAGTGTCAAAACTACATCTTTGTATGTTTAATATGCAGATTTTTATTTTTAATTTTCAACTTTTTATTCCCACTGTGACTCTTTTTAATTTTTTAATTTGATGACTCAAGATTAGAAGTGATGGAGAATTGTAGCCAAAAGAAAGTGATCAAAAATATGAGCAGTTTTATGATTTTTGCTTGAATATAAGATGACTGTGATTATAAGACAACACCCCCAAACTTTGGAAATTCATTAAGGAAATAAAAGAAAAGGCCTGAATGTAAGACCACCCTATAGGAAAAAAGTTTAACTTGTAAATATTAATTCACAAAAAAACAGTTTTTTTCATATTTAATCTTGGCTAAGTCTGCCCCTCAGACTTAGCTAATGCATCTCCCCCCCCCCCCCCCCCCCCCACACACACTGCCATCTGACCCCCAGGCTGAGCCAATGCATCACCACACACTGCCATCTGACCCCATGACTTAGCCAGTGCTGCTTTCCACACAGCTATCCATGGGCTGCATGTGAGGATGATCCAGGTCCCCCTATTTGAGGTCTGATTATAAGACAACATCGAATATTTTCAAGCAAATATGATACGTAGCATGCAAAAAAAATCTTAAACAATAATCTGATAATTCTTTTCTTTTTGAACACTGTGGCTTTATTTTCTTGCAAAAATCAGTTTGGGTAGACAATAATTATGGAGCAATTGTGTAACTTAACCCCCTCCCCCATTGCGTCACTTGGACTGTCATCTGATTCAGATGTCGGACAGTGAATGACAAAAGAGCTCTAAGCTATTCATTTGGCCCTCCGCTGATTTTTATCTGGGTACTGCAGCTTTGCTGACTTGCTTGAGGCCATGAACCTGTATAATAGTGTTTAACCTGTATAATAGTGTTTATAATTTGGAAATTTGATAAAACAGTGATTTCCACTTACTCGCTTAATATCTCAGAATGTACCACTCTGGCACTTTTTAGCAGGCCTCTGCTTTAACTCACCAGTTTTCCTTAACAGTCCATCATTTTCCTTCAGTTTTCACAAGAGCTACAAACAAAATATTCCATGATGCTAATGAAAATCTGCATCACATTTTATTTAATGGCAAAACTATTGTATAATTGTGCATTGATAACATACAGTTTTGGTTCAGGCACTCCTCTGTTACTTGTAATGAACATCATAAAAACATCATAAAAAAGAGCTGTTAATAAAAAGAATAACAAGTGTTTAAAAAGTAACTGATTCCTATACCTAAATCCTAGTTAAGGATGAAAGCGTTAGGTGAGAGCTGACACTTTTTTTTTGCTGTATGCTGACTTTTTATAGACTTTATTAAAAGGAGTTTTTATGAAAAGGACCATTGCTTTCATTACAAGAACAATACACATTATGTGAGATCCACACTCGAGGCACAATGGGCTGGCCGCTATTATATCTGCAGTGCTTTATTCCCTTTACCAGTTAATTTCTAGCATCCTTCATGTTTCCAAGTTACAGCTGGTCAATGAAAACAACCAATATTTGTTTGTTTTTTTTACTAAAAAGCAAACAGACGACTGAACTGAAAAACAGACTCACGTGCAAAATCATGAGACACTATCACTAGGGAGATATAACATTCTTATAACTTTACTAGAGTGAGGAGCAGAGTCTGTTTTCATATTTTTATTTACTATATTACACATTACTTTCAGCATGGATAGTATTTGAGTTTGTGGCAAGCTTAGTGCATCAACATTATTCTTTTCCTCACATAATGAATCAGTATCAACATGGATGTAAGTTCAGTGTAGTGATTAAAAGGAAACCTTATTAAAATGGTAAGTAAAATGTTTAAAGGAAAAAGTCACAAGTCTATGTAAAATTATCTAAATAAATTGACATTTATCCTGAAAGCAACCTCAAGCATTTCAATTAAAATAGTTTATTTTGAGGCTGAAGATTTAGTATTAAAGGGAAAAAAACAGCAAATACAGCCATAGTGGATTAATTCATTACAATTGATTAATAGTTTTCCTTTTCTTGCTTTTTGTTTAGTATTAACTTAGTATGAGTTTTTATTTGTATTGCTCCTTCTTCAATGCCTGCTAATGAGGATTTCAGATTAGATGATATCCAATGAAAGAAGTTTATTTATTTATAAAGTATTTTTATATTGCACTGTGTGGGCAAAAAATGGTCCATCTATCATTAAGAGGAGGTCCAAGTAACTGAATTACCAGAAGAAGTTATTGAACTATGAATAAATATAAATTGTAATATAAACAATATGAACATAAAGGTTTGTGTGAGTAAGGTTGATTTGAACTGTTCGGGCTGCTTTTTGTATTTTTTCTATGTATTTTTATGGCTAACAAACTATTTTTTCACCAATACTGTAAATAAAACAAAGTGTTGCGGTTCAAAACACACATGCATTTATGATCATGTGGCCTACTTTAGAAAAACATGGTTGCCACTGATCTATATGATTGGGTATGTGCATTCAGCTAGCTGAACTCACAAAAGAAATGCAAAGGTACACATTTATGAGTTTCTGAGCAAGACATTTTTAACATCCTTACTATGTAAGACAGATACACAATATTAAATTCAGTTAAAACTATGATTGATCCTCTTGTTGTGTAAAACAAATGATTAGCAGGTAAATTAATAAAGGTGCAACAATGTTTGTAATGCAAGTCAGAGAGGTGTCAGAGGCATCAAATAAACACAAGAAGCATTTTGTAAATACAGGTTTATTGATTTATATGACATATTATCATTTACTCAATTTTGTGTAGATTGCCATTGTTTTGTTTTGTTTATACTAATAGATGTTAGATAATATTATCATGATACAATTGCTGTATCTATGATTGATTGATGATCTATGTTATTGACCATGGTGTAGTTGACATGAATTGTGTATGTAATATCAGCTAATTATTGAACTTCCATTTTATACATGTAGTTTGCTTTTGTTTAAAATTATTTGCAATTAGCATTTATTGTGTGACTGCTTTTCACTGTGGAGGGGGCCATCTTGGAATTGAATCACAATTTTTAAACCTTGAGTTACACCTTCTCAAATAAAAAGAGCTCTTGCCAACATCTAGTCAGAATTGAATTGTTACACATATATTAACATTTATATAGTGGTGATAGATTAGTCTAGTTTGATATACCTACTCTAGCATAAATATATAGATTATTTATACATCCTTTACTTTTTTTTTTTTTTTAAATGTGATTATTTTTTTGAAAAGTAAAAAAAAAATCAATATATGATATAGGATAATGTGTGATGATATAAAATATTTAATGGGAATGCGTTTAAACCATATTACTGTATTTCCATTAAAATGGAAACTGTTTTAAGACCTTTCGTTTAAGTGTTGAAAAACAAGGCAACTGGGGAAAAAAACCCCACTGAAAGCCCATTAATATTAATAAATTTCAGAAACAACAGAATTCTTTCCTAATATAGTTGTAATAATAAAAAAGGCAGTATGACTGGTGATCCTATAACACCAAACATTTTGGCCAATATGGTAGCACCAATAATTCTCCAAATAAGGCCATAAATCAGCAGTGACTCTAAAATCGCCAGAAATACATGCGTAAGGGACCAAAATGAAGTAGTAGCCACAAATGCCCACATTTTATTCTATGGGAGGTTTTGGTGAATGGAAAGATAGTTGCAAACCACCAAAAATTATCCAAAATTCAAAGGAAATAGGCCAAGGTTCAACAAATTGGTACAAATTATTGTTGCAATCATATTACAGCCAATCCCTGTTGAGGAATGTTGGTATAAATAGTAAGCACATTGTGAGATCATCATTTTAGAGCATGATATTGCTCTGTTTGATCCACAAACAGAAAAACAAAAACTTGTTTTCACAATGGCAATGCCAGGAGTAAAGGTAGGGGGGTAGGAAACAGGTTCACAGCCAGACTCTTGGCAGGGGGGAACACAAAGCCTAAATTGTATGCCCTGAGATTTTTTTAATGGCGGAGAACCAGGCATTGGTGAGGAACCTGTGCCATCACCGGAACTGGGTGACAGGGGCAGCAACCAAGTGAACAAACTAGAGGATGAAGAATGAGCTCTGGCAGTAGGTTGTGATGCTGTGAGCACAGTTGTTGGGAATAACAGGTGAAATGAGGTGGTGAAGAAATGTGAAGAAAGGTAATAATAAAATACTTGTGCATCATAGGCCTCATATTAAATTGCATTACACACAGAAATCACCCACCTGTAGTTGATATAACACATGTAGTAGCCTTGTGAAGGATAGTTAGGACTGCATGTGGCCGCACATGTTAAAATGGTTGTCACACATGTAGACGCTGTAAGTCTGTGATTATAGAACTATAGCTGTTCAGAGAATGTTAGCTATAGAGAGTGTGGGCAGGCAGCACATTGCAGGAATTAACATGAATCCTGCAAATAGATCAGGGCCTTGGTAGTTGCTGTCCTAAGCTAGAGTACATATCAATGTCTACGTATCAGTATAACTTTAGATCATGTGTTAACACATGTATATATGTGTCTATTTATCTATAGGTGTCCATACATCTATACATAGATACATCAGATGTTGCTGAGTAAATCACATTCTAGCATCATGTTAGTAGCCAAAGAACCCTTGGTTGTGATTCCTATCACTCAGTTGTACTCCTCTGATGAAAAATACCACTCCCCCACTCAAAAACAAAAAAAAGAAAAAAAAAGAAAACTTAACAAAAATAAACACACAAAAAAAAAATACAAAACAACAATATATATAAATCCATTGTTATTCCACAGGTGATGCTCTGTCATTGTTTATAGCAGTGACTATTGATACATTGTACATGGGTAATCAGTCCCTTTCATCAGGGTTACAAATTTAGCTGCATAACAGGATTATTTGGCCAAATATCATTTTTCATACAAATATTGTAATCTCTGATATTTCAAAATAATCAAATTTTATATTTGAGCATATATGAAGCAATGTCCATATTAAAAACACTTTAAAATATTTTTTACTGTACTTTTAGGCCTTTTAAAGTTCAATTCTCCAGCAAAAAGCGGGAGAATTGATTTGGCCAACGTTCAAACATCTGATCAGTTGATTTCGGCCTAATCTCAGTTATTTTGAGTAATTTTCCAAATTATGGTAATTTGCGCTAATCGGGCTCCATTTCAGACACTTATGTTATTTCAGGTTGAAATGCTTTTATGAATTGATACATATATTTTGTGTCCTTTTTGTGCCCTGTTCACTCTTTTTATTTAGCTGGAAGCTTTCATTTTACCTGTAAGATCAGATCTTCCACCATCAGATCAAGAATGCACATCCTGCCTTGTTAGAAATGAATGAGCTCCCAGAGTACAGCAACTAACATAGGTGGGCAAATCTTTACATAGTTGCCAACTGTACACTTTTTTTTGGCCCCCGTCCTTCTAAATCCAGTGCCCCGGCAGCTGTCCCGGGGGTTTGTGAGTAAGAAGCTTGGATGCCCTAAAACTCTTAGCCAATCAGATAATTTTCTATACTCTTGTGTGAGTACAGTACTCTCAAGAGAGTTTAAAATATTTTGAGGCTTAGGTTTGTATCTCACTACTGCACCCAGTCTGCAATACCTTCCAGGCATGCGGAGTGAGGGAAGTCTCAGCTAATCAGGACAGTTTTAGTAAACAGTGAGACTATAGAACACTGACCTGATAGGTTGAGGCCAGTTCTTCACTTAGGGGGCAGCAGGCCTAGAAACGATTGAGGTTTCATAGAGAGTATGAAGAGGTTGGGGTACCTTGTAACATGATAGCGTGGAATGGAAGGGCAATATCAGAAGCAGTCAGGAAATAAGGCAGAGGTCAGAGTTGGCAGCAAAGGTTCAGACACGAAGGAAAAGAGGCAAAAGGTCAAATATGTTGGAAATAAAATCAGGATACCACAGCAGGCCAAGTGATTTTGCAGCCTTTTTTTTTTTTGCTTTCCTGGAGTGCCTCACTCTTAAACTTTCCATGGAAGTGGCGATGGTACAGATTGCAACAAAAATGCTGAAATCATAGCTATTTTAAAGAAGACCATACATGTATGGGCATTTTCACCCATACATGTATGGGTGTTGTCATAAAGTGGTTAATACAAAGACCAAAAACTGTCTCCACTTAACATCCTAATAACGTTTTTGTTTTGCTTTTGCATATACTGTATTACCAATTATACTGTATTTTCAGCATACTTGCATTTATTTGGTAGGCATCATTTTACACCTATATATTATTTGAGCTTTTGACAAGCGCATCAACATTTTTCTTTTCCCCAATTACTTTAATACAGACCCGCACAATTTTTATATGCATCCCTGATTATAGGTAAAATCCGATTACGCTACCATAAGGAATTACATGACTACACTAGAATGACCATTAAATCAACAGAAATAATTGAACCTAGACAATTACATCAGGCCCAAGAAAAATATGCATTCCACTTAGTAAATGGATTAATAGGACTATATACTCTTGTGTCCTCTACAATCTGAAACAGCAACAACAACAAAAACTCCTTTATGGTGACATTTGTAATGAATATGCAATTCATTGATCTCCATGTCACAGCACAGGCAAAGCTGTTGTTAAACAGCCAAGACCATCAGTTTAGAATTTCTCTAGCAGATAAAATACAGGATTGTATCCTATAATGCAGCCAGGAAAAGGGGTGTGTGGTTATCATGGGATAATCACACCCTTGGGTATCAAATATACAGCTGCCTCCTAAATCTTGTAACACCCCAGAGGTGTGATTATGTCCTGTCATGATTTAATTCTTAATTAAAACAAGAGCTGCCCCTGCAATAGTATTAGTGGGAGGATTATAGGCAGTCTCTATTACTTCATGGTGTACGGCCTTGACGTGCCCTGGACAAGAAAATACATTGCTCTAGTTCGACACTGCTATTCTGTGCTTTTCACTAACTACAATCAATTTAATTTTAATACCCTAGAATATGATGCATGCATAAATATAAAAGGCCAGAAGGCAAGTAAAGCTTTTACTGTTTCTCTCTACCGACCAATACCTTTGATTAGTATGCACAATGAGCAATTTCATTAAGAACCATGGGGAAAGGGTCTCTCTCTTCGAAACTCAAATGTTTGTAAATTATATGATAATAAACTCTTCCATATAATGGACGTTCATCTGTGGTTATTTGGTATCGCAAGCTATTATTGATTCGATTTTTTTGTTGTATTGTTTAACTTGTTGAGTGCCAGTGGATTTAGCAATATTATAACATGAGGCCTTGAACACCTCTCTGGTAGTCTATGCAAATACTCTGGTTAACAAAACCATCACAGCTATCGGCATGGTAATTCAAGTAATCAACGTGCATATGTCCCTAGAGAAAAAATACGTAATAAATGAGCTATATATATTCGTGTGTGTGTATATATATATATATATATATATATATATAAATATACACACATATATATATATATAATTATTTATACATACACATATATAAACATCTGTGTTTACACACACACACACACACATATATATATATATATATATATATATATACACACACACACACACATTATATATTTATATATATATATAGATAGATATATCATAGATATGTATTCTGTTCACAATCTTGAAAAAGACATGAGCTCAGGTCAAAGGGCAAA
The DNA here is from genome assembly GCA_036172795.1 of Pelodytes ibericus. Lineage (NCBI taxonomy): Eukaryota > Metazoa > Chordata > Amphibia > Anura > Pelodytidae > Pelodytes > Pelodytes ibericus. The sequence goes on from CM069859.1 coordinate 129,185,041, forward strand.
AAAAGAGGAGACAGTATTGTGTAGGAACTGTCACGCATCGCCACCTATTTTGACATGCACAGGGCCGTTTGTTGTCTGTCGAACATGCAAATTAAGTGCCTGCTGTCATAGCTAGCCGATATCAGAAAGTGGAAAATGAGACCACCTGTAACCAGTGAATAGAGTGATGGACAAGCATTCAGAGCTCGTCATTTTCAATGCCATTCACACCACCTCCGAATTGCATATGACATGTAAAAATCTTTTCTTAATATTCACAACCTGGGAAGTTTGGGGAATTATGGAGGCTTCAACTGCTGCATCTAATGGGTTCTCCAAGCAGACAGCTGTGAGCTGGCTTGATAATTAGGTGTCCAGGAAGATTTTATGCTATGAATCAGTAAAAAAAAAATAGAAGGGAAGGAAAGAAAACAAAAATAATGACATGGCTGCTGAGAAAGAAATGCTCTTTACATATTAAGGGCACTCAATTGGCAAACTAAGAGACCATGCATTACAAATTAATAGTGATCAATAATAGTAATTTCCTATGTTTTTTCTCTGTTAGACAACATTTGAAAAGCTACTCATGTTAATGTTATATTGTTTACAATAATATCAAAATCAAGTTATTTTTCTGTATTAATATTATCAATATTGTACAATAATAATAATTGTACTAAACAATGCCAGTATAATAATATTGTAATAAACAATAAACTGATTGCATATTTTAAAAATTCATTAATTAATAATGTTCAAAAGCAGTGCTTGACTGGGGGTATATGCTTCCAGAGGGTTGCCCCCTTGAAACACACATAAAGTCAAAGGCCTTTGATTAATATTGTCTCAATTATCTTGTAAAAAAAAGTATTTTCATTTATCGAAATGTAGATGGATGAGATGTTCCCACCCTGCATGTGTTAAAGTCACAATGCATTACAACAGTGTTCTTTGTGAGTACTTGCCTTCAACGACAACAGTAACAGTCTCCCATAATGGAGCAGACTTCTAGATCCAACAAAATACAACCTCAGTTTATTAAGTAAATACAAAATTAAAATTGTACCGAAAATAAAAAAAATATACATTTAGCACTTACTCAAACTGCACATTAAATACAATGTTATATTTTCTCAATATTAATTAAACATACATAGGAATACCAAGAAATGGCCAAGCAGATATAATTAATAAAGCAGTTTGTATCTTGTAACATTCCTGACTTTCCTCTGCAGCAGTTTCTTGGTTTCTAAATAGGCTGGTCTGATGTTTAACTATTTTCTTCTTTTTCTCCCATCTCCACCCACTTCTTCATTGATTGGCTATTCCTCCTCATAACCAAACCACTAAGTCATAGATGCTGCCTGGTATGAAAATGTTGTATCATTTTTATTAAATAAATATATTTCTTACAAATGTGTACTGGTTTTATACTACTCATCTCTCTACCGTGGAAGCTAGATCATTTTAAAAATAGACTATCAGTAAACCATAATGATTGGCTTTATGTCCAATTTAATACATATGTCACATATGTGCCAACATTAAATTAGCAAATAGAGCACACCATATGTTAATGAAGGCTCCATAAAAGGAACGATATGTCCTTAATACTGGTTTCCAGCATTTTTTCGGAATTTATACCAACATCATCAGATTTCAGTGTATTGCTTGTCAATCTTAAAAAATAAATATATGAGTATAATGTGTAATCATGACTCTACTCATAAAAAAAATGTAAATAATTAAAATACCATACAAGGTATGGGAAAAAGTGACAATTGTATTATTGCAGACATGGAAAATAATTAACATAGCTAACATAATGCATTTAACGATTAACAAATGTCATTTGTTTGAGTGGACAGCATATGTCTTCAATGACACAAGATTGAAATAAAGGGCAAAAGTTATCCTTTGTCCACATTGATCAAGTCTTCAGATTGGAGTTTTATGATGGCAGCTAAAAGTTCCCTACATGCTCCACTATAAGATTGCTGAATAAGCCAGTGACAGCTGCAGTAATTCTTAACAATTAGTTAAGGTCAGGCACTTGCAAAAACAGGATCATGCACTGTGTGATTAGAATAATGTGCAAGTAAAGCTATATTCTCCTGATGCAACAAAAGCTAAATTAATGAATGCAGTTTTAGCCAAAATAGTTCCTTCTTCCCTTTCAATGCTGGAGAGGGATTGTCCTGTTGGGTAATTCATAAGTACAAATCAATAGCAAAAAAGGAAGGCAGACAATAGACGAATTTGGTTTAACAACAAAAGCATGTGTTCAATGACACCGTCAAGTTTCATTGTAGGTACTCAAGTATGCTGTTTACAATTAAAGGGGAAGACTATAAATCAGGGAAAAGATATGTTAATGTGTTGGTATAATAAATAGGATAATGTTTATTTTTAAAAGAAATATATACAAAAGTATACAAATGAAGTATGGTATGTACACCATGTACAGTGGCATCTCCAGCAATCATATTTAAAATATTTTTAAAAAATGGTATTTATACAGGGAGTGCAGAATTATTAGGCAAATGTGTATTTTGACCACATCATCCTCTTTATGCATGTTGTCTTACTCCAAGCTGTATAGGCTCAAAAGCCTACTACCAATTAAGCATATTAGGTGATGTGCATCTCTGTAATGAGAAGGGGTGTGGTCTAATGACATCAACACCCTATATCAGGTGTGCATAATTATTAGGCAACTTCCTTTTCTTTGGCAAAATGGGTCAAAAGAAGGACTTGACAGGCTCAGAAAAGTCAAAAATAGTGAGATATCTTGCAGAGGGATGCAGCACTCTTAAAATTGCAAAGCTTCTGAAGCGTGATCATCGAACAATCAAGCGTTTCATTCAAAATAGTCAACAGGGTCGCAATAAGCGTGTGGAAAAACCAAGGCGCAAAATAACTGCCCATGAACTGAGAAAAGTCAAGCGTGCAGCTGCCACGATGCCACTTGCCACCAGTTTGGCCATATTTCAGAGCTGCAACATCACTGGAGTGCCCAAAAGCACAAGGTGTGCAATACTCAGAGACATGGCCAAGGTAAGAAAGGCTGAAAGACGACCACCACTGAACAAGACACACAAGCTGAAACGTCAAGACTGGGCCAAGAAATATCTCAAGACTGATTTTTCTAAGGTTTTATGGACTGATGAAATGAGAGTGAGTCTTGATGGGCCAGATGGATGGGCCCGTGGCTGGATTGGTAAAGGGCAGAGAGCTCCAGTCCGACTCAGACGCCAGCAAGGTGGAAGTGGAGTACTGGTTTGGGCTGGTATCATCAAAGATGAGCTTGTGAGGCCTTTTCGGGTTGAGGATGGAGTCAAGCTCAACTCCCAGTCCTACTGCCAGTTCCTGGAAGACACCTTCTTCAAGCAGTGGTACAGGAAGAAGTCTGCATCCTTCAAGAAAAACATGATTTTCATGCAGGACAATGCTCCATCACACGCGTCCAAGTACTCCACAGCGTGGCTGGCAAGAAAGGGTATAAAAGAAGAAAATCTAATGACATGGCCTCCTTGTTCACCTGATCTGAACCCCATTGAGAACCTGTGGTCCATCATCAAATGTGAGATTTACAAGGAGGGAAAACAGTACACCTCTCTGAACAGTGTCTGGGAGGCTGTGGTTGCTGCTGCACGCAATGTTGATGGTGAACAGATCAAAACACTGACAGAATCCATGGATGGCAGGCTTTTGAGTGTCCTTGCAAAGAAAGGTGGCTATATTGGTCACTGATTTGTTTTTGTTTTGTTTTTGAATGTCAGAAATGTATATTTGTGAATGTTGAGATGTTATATTGGTTTCACTGGTAAAAATAAATAATTGAAATGGGTATATATTTGTTTTTTGTTAAGTTGCCTAATAATTATGCACAGTAATAGTCACCTGCACACACAGATATCCCCCTAAAATAGCTAAAACTAAAACTAAAAACTACTTCCAAAAATATTCAGCTTTGATATTAATTAGTTTTTTGGGTTCATTGAGAACATGGTTGTTGTTCAATAATAAAATTAATCCTCAAAAATACAACTTGCCTAATAATTCTGCACTCCCTGTATGTGTGTGTATATATATATATATATATATATATATATATATATATTTATACACACACACACACATATATATATATATATATATATATATATATATATATATATATATATATATACACATACACACATATATGCAGAAAATACACACACACATATATACACTGATCAGCCATAACATTATGCCTAATATTGTATAGGTCCCCTTTTGACACAAAACCAAACCATGAATTGTTGATGCATGGACTCCACTAGACCACTGAAGGTGTGCTGTGGTATCTGGCACCAAGATATTAGCAGCAGATCCTTTAAATCCTATAAGTTGTGAAGTGGGGCCTCCATGAATTGTTTGAACAGTACATCCCACAGATGCTCAATTGGTTTGAGATCTGTAGAATTTGGAGGTCAAGTCAACACCTTGAACTCATTGTTGTGTTCCTCAAACCATTCCTGAAACATTTTTGCTTTGTGATAGGGCGCATTATCCTGCTGAAAGAGACCAAAACCAACAGGGAACACCATCTCCATGAAAGGGTGTACGTGGTCTGCAACAATGCTTAGTTAGGTGGTACATGTCAAAGTAACATTCACATGAATAGCAGGACCCATGTTTCCTAGCAGAACATTGCCTCCACGGGTTTGCCACTTGTCAGTGCTCATAATGTTTTAGCTGATCTATATATTTATATATATACATATATATATATTCATACTTATATTTAACTTTTTACATACACTGTACACAATTATAAATGCAACGCTTTTGCCCCCATTGCAATTGGCATGCTGACTGCAGGAATGTCACTCAGAGCTGTTGCCCGTGAATTGAATGTTCATTTTTATACCATAAGCCGTCTCCAAAGGCATTTCAGAGAATTTGGCAGTACATCCAACCGTCCTCACAACTGCAGACCACGTGTAACCATACAAGCCCAGGACCTCCATAACCAAAGAATTTCTGCACAAACTGTCAGAAACCTTCTCAGGAAAGCTCATCTGCATGCTCGTCGTCCTCATCGGGGGCTCGACCTGACTGCAGTTCGTCGTTGTAACCGACTTGAGTGGGCAAATTCTCATTTTCAATGGCATCTGGCACTTTGCAGAGGTGTTCTCTTCATGGATGAATCCTGGTTTTCACTGTTTAGGGCAGATGGCATACAGCTTGTATGGCGTTGTGTGGGTGAGCGGTTTGCTGATGTCAACTTTGTGGTTCGAGTGGCCCATGGTGGCTGTGGGGTTATGTTATGGGCAGGCATATGTTATGGACAACGAACACAGGTGCATTTTATTGATGGCATTTTGAATGCACAGAGACACGGTGACGAGATCCTGAGGACCATTTTTGTGACATTCATCTATGACCATCACCTCATGTTTCAGAAACTGCACATTTTTAGAGTGGCATTTTATTGTGGCCAGTCTAAGGCACACCTTTGCAATAATCATGCTGTCTAATCAACATTTTGATATGTCACACCTCTGAGGTGGATGGATTATCTGGGCAAAGGAGAAGTGCTCATTAACACAGGTTTAGACAGATTTGTGAACAATATTTTAGAGAAATAGGCCTTTTTTCTACATAGAAAAAGTCTTAGATCTTTGAGTTCAGCTCATGAAAAATGGGTGCAAAAACAAAAGTGTTGCGTTTATAATTTTGTTCAGTGTATGTTACATAGTTACACTTTAGATTGTAAAAATGCTTGTGTCCATCAAGTTCAACCCTTTTCCCATTCTGTGTTTATCAGTGTTGAACCAAAAGATGGTCAAACAAAAACCCTTATTTCAGAACTTTCAAATTTTGCTTTCAACTGGGAAAACTTCCTATTTGGCAAGAATATTTCTCCTTGGATCAACAAGCAATAAATAAATATTAATGGATATACATACATCCATAGCTCTCTATGATCTGCTTCATTAAAAAAACTGACTGCACTCATAGGACCTGTCCCAGCACCCAAATGGAAATCAAGATCTGCCCCAGCACCCATATGGTACCCAGATGGCACCGAGAACTTACCACAGCACCAATATGGCACCCATAACTTACCCCAGCACCCAGATGGTACTTGCAGGATTTACACCCACACATAGATGGCACCCATGACTTACCCGAGCATGCATATGGCATTTGCAGGACTTACCACAGCACCCATATAGCACTCACAGGAGTTGCTCCAGTATATAGATTGCACTCACAGGACCTGCCTCAGCACCTGGCTGCTGATTTGTGCATTGTAAGCATCTGAGCGCCGGCAGGTCACATGACCCCCAATGATCTGATGCATGGGGAGGATATCTGAGCAGTTGGGTAGAAGTGCTGTCTACACTCCTACCCATTTCAATTAGGGGTTACATGGAGGGACTGGTTATAATGTAGCAGAGCCATGACCCACTCTGCGCCCCTTAATGATGCTATCTGGGACATTATCCCCTCTAACCCCCCCCCCCCCACCAATGCCACTGACAATATAATGTGTATATACAATATATTGCAATCTATTGCAGAAAAATACCCCAAATTAATAGGCATACAACTATGTGTTTCATTGGTATACATTTATTTATTTGTTTATTTATTATAACACTTGTATTTCTTTATTTCAATTCACATATTCCAAGACATAAAATATACTGAGATACATGCATGAGGTGATCATTACAGAGATGATAAGTATGTTTAGGGGTTTTTTTTTTTTTTATAAAGACAGTAAATATGTTAAGATATATGTTTGAGAAATACATTATAAATATCACTATTTAGTATATACCAATTTATTGAGCATTTCAACTACTAAGTATGAATATTAAAAAGATATTGAACTTTATTTGTATGGCGTAAATAATATACATATAATAGAGTATTTAAAGATATATATGAATCGAACCTTATTTGTATTTATTGTATGAAACAAATTATTTAGGATTTTTTTTTATTATTAGTATAGCATAATTATTAACTGATTGTTTTGATATTTTAACTAGTAAACAAATAACTTTTAATTAACTAATAAGTCCGGCTTTTGATGTAGGTGATCAAACTAATTTATTGGAAGCATTAGTACCTAAACTATGGGATGCATCTTCGTGGGTTCTGTGTAGTCATTAATCTAGTCGCACCCGGAATCGGGTCCATCTTGTCTATTTCTATCATGATATCTGTATATTAATTGGATCAGAGTTGATGAGTATTTGTGACATATACCAATATGTAGTCTGAAATATCTGTTTGAGTTGAGTTTTCAAATTAATTGGTCAGGAGTTGATGTATGGTTTCCAAAGGGTGAAGAACTGTTCTATTTTTATTTAGTTGGGCTGTTAACCAGCTCATGCGAAATAGATGCATTAACTTTTCTTTAAAGACCTTAATGGGTTCCTCCTGTTTGATCCAATATGGAAGTATCATTTTGTTTGTTATAGCTAGTATGATACGAATAAATTTGGCTTGTGGTATGGGCATGCGTCATTAGCCAAAAAGTGCAAGTTCTGGTGCGAGAGTGAATCCAATCCCGAGTGCGGTCCCAATGTAAACTTGAACAATATTCCGGAAATGGCATATTTTCCCACATTGCAATGAAAGAAATCTGTGCCTGGCATATTACATTTGAGACAGTGGTTTTGTGTTTGCATGCCAGCGGTTTTGCTAAGTGGGGATATGCTCTATGGAGTATTTTTATGAACATGTCTCTGTACATGGTAGACTTGATTGTTTGACACATGGACCAGTGCACCTTTAGTATGTCTGTAATTGATAGGCCTTGTAGGAAGGTGGGCCATTTTGTTAATCCTGTGGTTATGGTGGATAAGTCAATGGGGGTAGTTATACATTTGCGAATAAGGGCTGTGTTATATCCAAATTTGGGGGCCTTGGATTTTAAAGAGAATAGAGGGTTCTCCCATGTGGCGTCTTTAAAGTTATTTAGTTGTTGGTCTATGAAGCTACTAAGTTGTATGTAAGAAAGGTGTGTAATGGGGATGTTTGGATATTTATCTTAGAGTATCTGTAGGGGGAGTATTTGCCTTTTAGAAGTATTGATAAAGGAGTTTATAGATTCTAATCTCTGGGCTGACCATATATCAAATGGGTAATTCATTTCTCCATTTTGAAAGTTGGGGTTCCCCACGAGTGGGAGAAATCCCGAATAGTGGAAGTCAGTTTTAAATTTATAGCAGGTTAATTGCCAGGTACAAATTGGTCCGAACAATAGAGAATTATTTCTAAACTCTTTGGGAAGTAGTCCTATAGGAACATGAAGAAGGATAGATAAATTAGTATGTAAGTATAAATTTTGATCTAGTCTGGAGTCGCCATATCTTTGGTCGTGTGTAAGCAAATCTATTGTGTAACGTAATAATGCCGCTAGATTATAATCTAAAATGTTAGGTGCTTTAAGACCTCCTTGGGATTCAGGTTGTTGTACTTTTTGTAAGCTTATTCTTGGGTTCTTTTTTGCCCAGATGCATTTGGTGAAGCGTGTGTTTAATAATTTGATATATTTATTTCGTAATAATACATTTATTTATTAATACATTAAGTAGTATTTGTATATTTGTTTCTTGTCATTAGAATGTATTTACTAATAAACATTATTATATATTAATTTTAATTATCTACTTATGTCACCTTCGTTATATTTCTGATAATTGGTACAGAGGGCATTAAACACCAACCATCAATTACACCAACCACCAGTAAAGACAAAAAACAACAGATGTAAGCCCTGTGATATTTCCTGCGAAAAAGATGTATTTTCTAAGATGTAACCACATGAATCCCTTAAAAAGTATTAGTAGGAACAACAATATTAGTATCAGAAATATTTCTGATGCTTGTGGGGCACTTATGGTTATATACACACAAAATATCTTACTGTGGTGCCAGTATGGCTTTCGCTGGTTCTAGTTAGAACCTTATATGGAAGTTATGTTTTAATCATGTAAGGATTGCATGAGCATATATTTTAAAAAATAATAATTTAATTGTATTTTGTGCAATTAGTAGTATTATTGGTGGGGTTTTGTTTGTTGTGTTTGATGTGGAGCTAATTAATAATATTAAATCCAAAGATTTAACCAAAGAAAATGTATAATTAATTTGGTTACATATGAAATGTATATACCTACAAATTTGTTTATTATTTAGCTTCACACTAAAATTATACTTTACTTATTATTTTCCAAAATAAGTCACTTCACTTGGTACTCGTCTCTGCTCACACAACCAGTACTACTGAAGGACTCTACTACCTATTTGCTATGAGGGCCTTTTAAATACATCTCTACTCATGCAACTTTTTAGGGATGCATATAACTTTAACAGAGTGTGTTTCCAGTGCAGTGATGGCATGAGGATTCTGGCAGCTCCATCAAACTTGTGTTCTTAGAGATACAAGTAGGCTTTCAGATTCTGAGACCAGCCATGTCTATTTGAAGACTGACTGTTACAGTTCGTTGCTTACATGCGTAGTCTGACACACAGGTTATTTAGTGAGAGATTGTCAATTCCTACAATGCTGAAGTTGTTTTTTTTTTTTTATATGCAAAAATGTTTGATAGGATTACACTGTTGAAATTTTCGTAGTTGCTTTACATGTTATCATACAACGTCCTGTGGGAGAGTGAATCTGGTGTTCCTATTATAATTTCAATTTCTTATGGGTAAGAAGTTCTGCATTAAGCCAACACTTACAAGAGTGCAGATCATAAAAATTTTATGTGGCTAAAATAGAATGCTGACATTTTTTGTAACAATGTATACATAAATCTTTCTATTTTACCTCAGACTAGTCAGGCGAAACACAAGTGTTTTCTACAACCCGTGGACAACAAGGGCTTTTTGAGGAAACATTTCCCTTTGGGGGGGGGGGGGGGGGCGTTGGGGGGGGGTCAACAGAGCCTATATATTCCTTCATCCTGAAAAAAAGTATGTGCAGCTGTTGTTCATGAGCATGTTTTAGTACAGATGTTTTGTAAGTTGTATTAAAAAGTGTTTAACATTTACCCTATTTGCATGCCATGCTTTTACCTATATTCCATTCTACTCTTAAAGGTGTTTGGAAGCATTGTTCATCTTCTCTGTTTTTAGGCATAATTGTACAGATTATTTACTTGCACATACCTATGCACTAAAGTGTGTATGCCATAGATTCTAAACTAGTATGTTCATTTATATATGATAAACAGGCAAATAGATTAATTTGTGTTGTTCTTACTTTTTTAATCCTAGCAAATGACTTCCTAGTTTATTCAAAGATTACTTTGCAATGCCGCTTTGATAAGCATGTGTATATAATTAGAAAGTTATGAACCATTTGAGATGGAACAATCATTAATTACATCAGCATGATGACCACACTAAAAGAGATTCCTAGCAATTGAAGGGTATATAGCATTATATAAAAGAAAACATAAAAAATATGAATTTAACTAAGCTCCTCCTCCAAAAAAGTAATAAGACAAATCCATATGGAATTGAATATTTAACAGTTTTTATTTTTTTAATTTTATGTCAATTAATGCTGTTTGAAAATATCCTAAAATTACCATAGGTTTAATTTCCATACCAAACTGTTATGAAGTCTCATCATATTTAGTTTGCCATCTTGTGTAACGGTGCATTCTAAGCATTCCTCACAATAGAAAACTAACTTCTGTGTTATGCTTTTACTGTGTCAATTCATGGGAACACTTTTGTGACAGTTGGTTTATAACTTTATTGGTTAATGTCTCACAAAATGTTTTTCGTTGGAAGGTAACATAGAAATAATTATAGAACTTTTGGAATTTATTATAGATATTTCTTATATCTATTCAAATGCTCTTATAAAACAATGATGCACAAGTGGGCAAATACCAAAAAACCCATCACAAGCTGTAACAAGCATAAATGTAATATGGAGATTTTAAAGGCTGAAAACCCTTTCTATAAAATGGATGGAAAAATGGAAAACTAATATTAAGTAGACCATGAAGCCCAAAAAAAATCATTTTTCTATAATTATTAAATTAGATGTTACTGTACTTCTAGAGCATAACCATATATTTTTATTATACAAAGAATGATCTATTACAAAGTATGTATGTTTTGATACCACAACTGGCACTCAGTATAGAGTATAGGTGTATGGATTTGAACTGTTTTATAAAAAAAAATGTTTGTGCAAAGACTATATTTTTTAGAATATCTAAGAGAAAACACAATAACGTCTATGCTAATTTGAGCAAGGGTGTTATGAAAGGAGAATAGACACACTGACAATGCTAAAGTTCCATTTTTACACTCCTTTGATGTTACATTTTGAAAGTCTCCTAATGTATATGACATTTGAAATACTCTGTCTGCCATTCGGATACCAGAAATTAATGCTAAACCTTAGAACACCTGACAGTATTTCAATATACAAATCAGCATCTCTCTGTACTTTTCCTAAGTTGCAATAGTGTATTGCTGCTGAAGGGATGTCAACTTGTGCCTTTGTGTATGGGTTGATGGAGAGCATAATATATTTTCCTTTCGTGTAAAAGGTCAGTTCTAAAATGGCAATGCAAACAAAGACCGACCAAGCATGGGTAAGAAAATCCTTCATAAATCTGGGAAAGTGAAACCTGTCATTGAAACTTTCTTTTTTTTTATTAGCTTGAATAGTAATTCTGGCCTGAGGTAACAATTAAATAGAGCTTTTTATGGCATTATTAGTGCACAAAGTGTTCAAAGGTGAGTCGATTTGTCATGCCTGAATACCACCCAGTGTGGAAAACGACTGTTAGAAGCTTAAATAAATAGCTTTTTTTTAAACGTGAAAACAAATTTGTTTGACTTTCACCTATTTAAAAATAGACCATCACACAATCTTTAGTTCTGAGATATTTTCCCAGCTTGTAGTATTAATGCCATAAAATAATTGTTTCTTGAACAGTTTAACTTCATGGGAGCCATGTTAATTAAGCATTTTTTCTATAGTCAGCATGCAAAGCATAGATTGACAACACCAAACAAAATAAAATTGAAAATCTGTTGGTTTTACCTGTAAGAAGGTAGAGTGACCGTCCAACTGGTATTTTACTGGTAAACCGGTTTATAATTGGATTTAGGCCAATGTTAAGTCTATGGAGGAAAAAGCATGGCAAATATTTTTTTGATAGAAAGGTGGTAATAGTTTGTGGTGGTAGTGTTATCACAATTTATCACAAGAAACCACTTTAATTAGGTGATTATACCAGCACTGTATACTGTCATTTCTATTCTGACAGAGTTTTTTTGCTACCTTCCAGGTATCATATACCCTCATTACCCTATTCCTGTGCCCATTTGACATGTAATATAACAGTAATAAGCACCTATATTGTTCATGGTGGACAAGAACAATATAAGAACTTTGTGAAGGACATTTTAATTAAGTACTACTGGCTTTCACAGACAATGCTATGGGAACTGGTGTTCGTGTACCAATACTTCCACTACCCTGAATTTAAACCTCCTGACTCAACCCCTTTCATTTCATTTTCCGCCTTAATTTCATCATACTTTATTAAAACCTCCCAGTTAATTTACTTTCATAATTTCCTCTAGCACCATCATTTCAATTAACCCCATCATTCCATTAATCATCTAATTTTAACAAATTCTTGGTTGGTAGGGTTTTATCAGGTTTATACCTCTGTCCCTTGAGGAAGTCAATCTAGAGATCGCGTATCCGCTATTGGGCTTGTCGTGAACATTGTAAGCCCAGATTTTGACACAGCTGCCTTCGCATTAGCCCACTGTCTTTTGTAATCGAGCCTTAATGCTACTGTGGCTAGGGAGCTACTTCTCCTCTATTACCTCTGCTACATCCTGACTTTGGTTTTGACTCCTGGCATATCTGATTCCTGGTATCCTGACTTTGGCTTTTGGCATATCTGATCAATGGCATCCTGTCTTTGGCTTTGGCTCTATCAGCTAGGTATACTGATCAATTTGTATGTATCTTCAATCAACCAATGCCAGGTGGCCAACTTCCTGTCATGGTTGAGCATCTAAACAGTGCCATTTTCCATCCTGATCACCCATGCTTGTGGCTGCCCACATGTGAGTCCTGTCTCCATCCAGTTTTCTCCTTGTGTGTACTGCTTCATCAAGAGTAATCTATCCTGCTCCTGAGTTTCCCATTTAATTGTGAGTAGAGCATAACAGATTTTGTGTCTGCATACTGAGAGGTTTGGTTTGCGACAAGAGCTCGGTGTCATGACCATGAGTTACGTGACCATCCAGGACTTGTACTGAGTGAAAGTGAGTGGAGTTGAGTCCCTGCTTGATAATGTACAAATTATTACAATTGTCATTATTTGTCATTCATCAAGTTCTTATTATTTTTCTAATTTGTATTTTTTGATATATTATTTATTCATTTAGATAACAGCATTCCAATGAAAAATTATAGCATGGTGTTTGTTTATTTGATGCTGTTTAACAGTAGTGCTGTCTGCCGATTATTTGATACCGGACTGCAGATTAACTGTAAAATAACTATATATCTGCATACATTTCTGAGCACGACACCTCGTGGAACACTCGTTTAACCTATACATAGCAAGGTTATATTTGTAACTGTGTCCTGTCTAGCATTAGAGATTATGATTTATGGTCCCAACCATAGCTTCATCATCATTGTCCTCACCTTTGTTTCCATCATAGTTAATTAAAGGGAAGGTCATTGTCACCTTATGTTATAAACCTTCTTAACATAATGTATCACTTGGCTACACTTTAATAAGGGTGTTGTGGAGAAATAATGTAATAAGAAAAAAATACTTTACTGCATAATCCATCCTGTTAACAATTACACTTCAGCTATTGCACAAAATGAAAGTTAATAAGCAGACAGAAATAAAGACCGCATCTCTCTAATCATTTGAAGTTTGATTAATTGGCACTTAGACTAATGAAACAAATGCAAAGCTTGCGTTCCTAAATCACAGTCTAAACGATCTCTGAAATTATCAAAGAAAACAATTACATAATATTTAAAGTAGAAAAAAAATCTAATAAAATGGTGACTTATAAACATAGATTATGCATTATTAAATCTTGCAACCATAAATCTGATCTTACTGCCAAGAAGCAGCATTTAATAGAGTAATATTAAAAGTCCTTAAAATATTCAAACTATATTTCAAAAATATTTAGCATAATTTTGTATAAGTTATCCCACTGTTACACTACTATGTAAATAAGTTATAGACATGAACCTGACATCACTGCTTACATACACAACAATGCAATTGAATTTTAGGTGTTCAAAGTGGTTATAGGGAGAATAAAATAATAACTGTGCTGAACTAACAAGGAAAATGTGAAAATCAGATATTAATAGATCTTAATAACTGATCTGGAAAGATAGGCAAGCAGTAGAATTTTTCATACTCCATTAATAAAGCCTTATTTGCTCTCACTTTGGTACCAACATTCACTATTTAGTGACCAATCCTCAAAGTGTACATTCTGCTCAGGTATTGTGGGAGTATTCCAATTAATTGGTTATAAAACTTGTCAATAAAGGTGAAAGATATGTCTGGACTGGATGTTATAATGATAGTTTGATTATATTAGACTAATGCTATCAAAACATTTTGAATAATACAAAATTATGGCTGAGTTTATAAAAAATGATTTGTGGCATAACTACATTGCATAGGGCGGCGAATGTAGAACCAGGGGAGTAACTAGTAGCACAGAGTCTATCAGCACCCCCTCATATTTTGCCTACCCTTACACAGTCTTTTTACCTGCCCAGATATTTATATTAACTGGTAGGCGACATACTATTAATTGACTATGCTTCAATTCTTAACTAGAGATGAATCCATAATGTGTGCATTATACCTTGACATTTTGTCAGTGTTTAAATCAAGCTTGTTTTTAATTATATACCTTTCACCCTTTGAGAGTTATTACCATAGCAAAAAATCAATTTGTGATATTAAGTTTGGTTTCTTATTATAGATTATGTTATCTCATTTAAAAATGGATACAACTACATGTCTGGAAGCCATGGAGGAAAACATTAGCGGCCCATGGACTATTGGGTAACAAAGCATGAAAGGGCATGGTGGGAGGTACAGATTGGACAATGGGCCCATTGAATTCTTTGTAATTCATAGTTTAATGAATGGTCAATTATACACGATACCATAAAAGCCAATCATGTCTATCAAATCTAAATCTAAACTCAGCATAGACAGTCAATTTTCTCACAGAGATGGGAACATACTAGTCCTCCCCAATGCTTTTACTGGCATTATAGAACGAAATATACTGATATATGCAGCAAAAATTATGTTGTCATAATATCCACTGGTTAAACTTATAGAATTCAAGGTCCTCAAATCACTTATAAGTTAACTCCATAAATCTTTTTCCATCCATGCACAAATGTACACAATTTACTTAATAATCCTAACTGCTAGTGGACAGAAAACTAAGTATCTCCTGTTGTTTGACTGTTCAGATGAGTAACACTTTAACTTAGGAAACGTGACTAAAACATAGTCAAGAAAAACATTATGTAGCAATGGATTACCTAAAATATGTATAATGAAAAACTATAGCCTCATAACTAGAATGGATATGTACATTCCTGTTAAAGGACATTTGAAATACAAGTTATTATGGTCTATGTTACCTTGAGAAAAACAGTATGAAAACAATATAATATTTAAGAGTATGATTACTTACAAATATAGAAATAGTATTCACTTCTATGTGTGGATAGCTATAGATCAATTGTATATTTTTCATCTTATGCAGCATGACACTGTTTATTGAAAGAGATAGTCAAGTAGATATTAAGACATGTATTTGCTATTGTATAACAACATACAGACAATAAATGTAAAACTGTTTGATGGGGTTTAGAACACAGCAACATTTCCTCATGCCCCCAGTCCAACATGTGTTGAGGAACAGTGCTTAATGTTTTTTTAGGATCATCCCTTCCATTTGCACAAAAGTTAGAGTATTTAATAAATAGTGATCTGTCCACATTAAGCTGGTTTCGACTCTTTTTCCCAGTGCAGAGAGGTAGACAAATAGCCAGAATGGAGGCATGTGCGATTCCTAATCCGTACAGTCTCTATGTGTGGAGACTGGTAAACAAATATACAACTTTCGGTTGTGTTTTCACAAGAGCCACATCACCAAGGGTTTGAATCCAAGGGAACGCAAGACTGCTGGACCTGCTAAGAATACTCAACTATCTTGTTTTTTAATCAAGTTACCTGCTGTTTTCTTCACCAGGAGAGACTTCATCACTTGTGCCGTGAACAGTGGTTGTCAAATAGAGCTGTGATCTCACACTACTGTGGGATCACAGGGGAGGGAAAAGTAGCTATGTCTGTCTCTCATCTTGCCCCATATCTGTTGTCTCTCCTCCTCCTCAAATCTGTTGTTATCTCTTTCTCCCTTCCATTATCAGTTCTCCCATATCTGGTATTACTCCTTCCCCTCCCTGTACCTCTTTCCCTCTACCCATATCCCTATTCCCATATCTATTATCTATCCTCTCCCTCCCCTATCTTTTTCTGTCTCCCTGTATATCTTATCTCTCCTTGCCCTCCTCGTATCCCTTATCTCTCCTTCCCCTGCCAATATGTCTTTCCCTCTCCCCATATCTCTTATCTCTCCTTCCCTTCCCCATATGTCTTTCCCTCTCCCCATCTCTTGTGACAGACCCCCTGGTACCCTGACTGGGTACCTCCGTCAGACCTCTGCATTGTATCAGCCACCCTAAGCCACAAGTGTTGTAGATGGAGCTTCACATCACCAGACAGGACCAGTAACTTTGAAATATAATGCACATTTATAACAGAGTCTATATTCAGACATAATCCAGTTAACATAAAACTCAACCCATATATTAACATATACCCAAACAGGAACTAAACAGCAATGATACAGACATGAAACAAATTTACAAGAACACATCACAATTAGTTTTAACAGTAAATATAATTAACACAGAACAATGGCTGGGTACATAGTAGAAGTGTGCATATCAGCATCAGGTTAAGATGGAAAATCAGCAGATAGGCTGTCTGCACTACAGGGGGTAAACTATAAACCATTGTCCTTCACTTTCCAGTGACATATTGTGATCAGAGTGGCTTACTCACAGAATTATGCACTGTGCATAAAACCAACAAACAAAACAATCTGAATAAAAACCATATTAAACGTAGCACATAAGCCGGGGCCCATAATCTATGGGGAGGAGGCAATCCATTAGTTCTCTAAAAAACCCCAGTGATGGAGGATTCTGTCACATTTCTCCCCCTTCCAAAATAGACTGACACAGGAGGAGAACCCAAACATGTTGACTCTGCAGTTCACTTGGCCTCTCAATGCCCTCCCGAAATTGATGCCCCAAACAGACTGACCTGCCAGACATGTTACTCACCCTGCCAACCTCTGCCTCTCCCATGGAACATAACTGCCGCTTGGCATACCTGAGACCTGGGTGGGAAGACTACAACCTCACACCATCTGTGTTCTCTCATCCTCCTAGCCCCACCTATGTTCTCTCCACCTCCTCCCCTACTCTCCATCTCTTTACTTCCCCCTCCTCTCCATTTCCTTTATCTCCCCCTCCTCTATATCTCTCCCCTCCTTTGTTCTATCCCTTCTCCTTCCCATCCCTGTTCTCTCTCCCCTCCTCTATTCTGTCCCCTCCTCCCCTCCTCTGTTCTCTTCCTCCTCCCCCTCTCTATTTTTGCTCCAATCCTCCCCATCCCTGTTCTCTCCCCCATCTCTGCTTTATCCCCTCCCCTCCCCCCATCTGGTTTCTCCCCTCCATTCTCTCCCCTCCAATTCTCCCCCTCCTCTGGTCTCTCCCTTTCCTCCCCCACCTCTGTTCTTGCCCCCTCCTCCTCTGTTCTCCCTCCCCTTCTTACTAGAAGTGGGCAGCATAAACTCCATGTGTTAAACATACATGGAGCCCAGTAAGGGCTGCTCGTACTCCGTACTTAGCTCCGTGTGTATTTAACACATGTAGCTTATGCTGCCTGTGGCTCCCCCATGAAGTAGAAACCGCTCACATGGTGGGGGGCGGACCTCTGCAGTCCACCCCCTTCCCGTTTCCTGCATTGCAGCATGCAGAGGGCTGGTGAGGGGAGATCTTCTGAAATCAGTCCTCTGTGACCCCATCTACCACACATCTGCTCCCCAGACTGATCAGTCAGACCTACAGTTTGATTGGGGCTAAAGAGCAACTCTGCATTAACCTGCTAATGTTAGACACAAACCCAGTTGCCTCACTGAATAATTTTAGAAGACTCAGATGTGAAATCTTGGTTGTCAGTTTCTCTGACGTAGCAGGAACCTCCAGTTTGAACACAGTGACTGAGCATCTTAGCTCCTTGGAAGCCTCTCAATTTGTACAGCCAAGCTTTGCTTTCATCTGCCATGTTATTCTACTTGCATGATAACTATTCATAATTTTTCTGGCGCCAGAGCTGGTGCATCACATCTTGGTCTTTTTTAAGACATCTCTGTCAGCATCAACACTCTCCGACAAAAAAGTGCATTGGGTGATGGTTCACTTTCATTTTAATATAGCCTTGATACGCGATTCTGAACTTCCCTGCATGCTATAATTAGTTATTACTACAGTTTACCAGATCAATATTAACTATGGGACATGCGTTTATCGGTTATGGATCTGTGGTCAAGACTACTTGAAAGGTCCTTTCCACCTGGTGTGGTAGAAGTTCTTCTCCTGTTTATTCTTGATGCATATCCGCAAAGCTTTTTATTATTATCAGGAATTGTTGGTTGGTAAGGCTGTGATTGATTAACTTTCGCTGATTGCTGATAGTTTCCATTGTTTCAGATAGTTTCCCCTCCTTCTAGAATATGCAGGTCTGGGGGGGCGGAGCTAGCCGGCAAAGAGAAAGGACGCATGGCGGAGGAGCTCTCTGTGAAATATACCGAAAAAGCTTGTTTTTTGGCATGACACCCCCGTTCACACCACTGGCATCAGGGTCCCCCGGTAGTAAGAACAATATGGGACACAAACAAAAAAAGAAACGAGAAAAAATTCAATTCTCGAGAGGCCCTGACATAAGTCAACTGCTGACCAGGCCTCCGAGGCCTACTCCACAAACATCGACAGCGGGGAAGACCTGCTCTAGAAGCGAAGCTGAAGATTCAGCCACAGACTCAGACTCCTCTCAGATAAGTCAAAACCCCAAGCTGAATAAAATTGTCTGTGACGATGACGCCCCAACTACACGGGGAGACCTCAGAAAGCTACTACTAGAGCTTCAAAATCTGCTGAAGGCAGATGTTACTGCCGTCAAACAGGAACTGGTAACAGTTAATACAAAGGTCTCTACCCTTGAATTATCTGTCGCAGAAATTACCCAAGAGTCGACCACCACCAGAGACCAAATAACGGTGATGTCTCAACATATCTGCAGCCTGGAATCGCAGCTGATCCTGGTAGATACACGATCCAGGCAAGCCAATGTAAAGGTCCGCGGGATCCCCGAGGCGGTTGGGCCCACCGACCTACGGGGATACCTTGCAGGATGGTTAACCACACTCCGACTATCTCCAGTTTCTGCAGACCACCTCATAGTAGATGCATTTCGGCTGAGGAAAGCGAACAGAGCCCCAAGCGAGGCATCCAGAGATGTTCTGCTGAAATTACGAAGTGCTGCAGACAAATTGGCCTTACTAGCAGCAATGCGTAAAACGCAAAAAGAGCCCTACCAAAACCACATTCTCCAGGTGTACGAAGACTTACCCCCTGCGACACTCCTCTGGCGTCGCCCAATGTCCCTTCTAACCGGCCATCTACGAGCATTGGATATCCGATTCCGTTGGGGACCAGCACACTCTTTAACCATACACAAAGATGGACGTTTTTTCAAGGTTGGATGTATGGAGGAGGCAGAAGACGCCCTCGTATCTCTAAACTTACCAGGTTTGCCACAGGAAACCCAGGAGACTCCTACAGCGTCAACAACTAAACCAGATGCCACTTTGCCCACAAAGAGCTCTAGAAGTCGGCCGATAATTCCTTCGGACTTACACTGATATTCTGATCCATTAACAGTTGTTTCGGGACGCTGAGACTATCAGATAACTACCCAAAAAATTGTTTTCAAGTTACATATGGTTCCTATTAAGCTGTTCCTCCGTTAGTCCCAATTGCGGATCTCACCCCCATGGGCACGACCCCTGGATCCTCTCACAGGGATTGGGGTATTTTTCTTTTACTTAAGCCCACTCCTTCTGGGCAGTACCCCCTCGTACTGTCGGTACACCTACTCTAAGGGTTACCCTTTCCCTACCATTTTTTTTCCCTTCTTGATTGCTGTTTTCCCACTCTTCTTACCCTTTCTCATCTTTGCTCATTTTCCACCTCTCTAGCTCATGTCAAATTGAGAATGGCGATTAATAGGCAGATGCACAAGATTTGTTCCCCTATAACACTAATATATGTTTACTGGCTCTCTTATCACACTTATATAATTATTTATGAGTCCCCTCTCGGTCCTGTTTTTGGAACAGTAAGAAATGTGCCTAGGTCCGTGAACATAGATATGGTTATATCATGCCTAGTTACGGTTTATTTCAAGTATAAGGAAGACCACTCTTTTAGTTTATACTATACGGTTAAGCGATAATAGTTCAATTACTAGTGTCGATTTATTTTGAGAACAAAACACAAAATTTTGAGTCATCATTGATACTAAGCTTCGAGATTACTGTGATCTTATTTTGCTGTTAGTATCATACTGCACTGTGATCTTATTTTTCTGTTCTTGTCGAAACATATTGCTGTAGTATTTTGTTAAGTACTCTTATTGACGACTCAATAAAAACTTTAATTAAAAAAAAAAAAAAAAAAAAAGAATATGCAGGTCTGCCAAAATGTTTTCAAAAGGGGGGGGGGGGAATTGGCATTCTAATAGCACTAAGTAACCAATGGGAGTGGAGTATGCAATTGCTTTTTGATGTTTAATATGTGTCAAATGACTTTAAGCATATCTTTATCAAAATTGCTGCCACGGTCACTGTATATACTCTATATGACCAGATCTTGGTATGATATCCTGACTCGGAAACTTGACAATTGTGTATGAATCATTTATTATGCAAGTCTTTGCCTCGGCCCCTAAATGGACCCTATTAGTGCTACCATGTATTTGTGTGGACCATAATGGGATGTGTCTGCAAAATCATTTCTGGCAGATGATATGGTATTGTCTTAAATGGAATGAGATTTGGTGCAAAACTCCAATCTCATCATAGTTCCATTGACTTGTGGGTTGGAGAATATAAGACAAGGTTATAGTTAGCATGCAACGCACATTTAGGATTTATTAAATTGTTATTTCATGCACAGCCCTTTTTGGGTTAACACATCAACCCACGCCACACTTATTCAGCTGCATTGGCAGATTTCACTTTAAAAGTACATGCAGTAACCACAGTTAAGGAGGGCCCTTACACAGTAAGGCCTGTAGTTTTTTTTTTCTTTTCAACTTGATCAACAAATCCAGTGCCTTGTGAATTGAAGCCTTTGTATGCAATCATAGCTATTGAATGTGGCTTCTTTGAGAGCTCCAAATTCCTATTTCACCCCAGAGTTTTGCAAAACAATGAAGTATAAAATAAATAACTCAAGTAAGCAAAGACGATCCATCTGTGAAGAATGCGCCTCTGGAGGAACATTGTAAATCAGCTTTGGGTAGGGTTCAGTGAGGTGTTCTCTCAGCTGGATTCAAAAATTATAACCGTCCGATTCTTCTCCCTCTGGGGTCCTTGGCATGTCATCTCTTTCTCTGAGCCAAAACAAAAGGTCTCTGGTCCAGATATCTCATATGAGACAGTACATGCCAAATAAAGAAAAGAGAGGAAGGCATATAGCGTGATACGGTATATGCAGAGTATAAAATACACATTTAATTTGTGAGTGACATTCATTAAAATGTCCTGTGGGTCAAGTCCAAAATGGTATCAGGGCCAACCTTAAATGACGGCAAGAGTCTTTTTGAATTATAGCCCACAGAGTAAAGTTATTTCTTTATGCATTCTCTTTGGGAGAGGCTAGCTCCTGTTGCTGTGTCAGAGTCATCCACCTCAATTACATAAAAGAAAATGTGTTCCCATAGGGATAAGCCAGCTCTACCTGCAGATATGGACAATCCTCTTGTGTAAGTCTCCGGTTTATAGGTGCTTCGTCAGGCTGTGAATGCAGCAGGATTACAGTAAGACAAAAGAATGAAGACGCTTGCACTCTTAGGTCTTGTAGAAAAGTGACTAATTTATTGAACAAGGATCAGACAAGACATAAAAGTATATATATTGCTGGAATACGAACAGTGGGGGAAAAAAATCGCCTTATACGTTGAAAGGATTAATTTGGATCTGTGAGGGTTAAAAGCCGACAGTGTGTCAAAGAAGCTGATGTCTGCAGCACCTTCTGGAAGGCCAGATCACGCCAGTAGCATAATTGTTATTAGAATGGTCTTATCTTACTATTCCAAGGCTAGAACAGAGGTTTCTGGAACATCAACAAGTTGTCTCTGAAAGTTCTGTAAGTTCTTTTCCATAAGAACGACTTTTGTAACACTATTTTACATATTACGTTTTAAGTGCATTTTCTTATAAAACACGCCTTTCTACATATTATAATATTAGAATAACCAATTATATCGTAGTAACTAATGTTTTTATCTTCGTATATATATGCTTGTTTAAACAATTAAAATCAGAGTTGTTTCACAGTTGCATTGGTGTCGGTCTCAGTTATTCACTGTGAGATAGCTCTCCTGGATCCAGTATTTACAAGTCAAACCAAGACGGTCGCATTAAGGGACAGAATATATTTCCTTACAATTTGGGGGCTCGTCCGGGATCGGGAAGGTCATCCTTTGTCCGGTAAGATATACTTTTTTTTGGTTTATCTATCGGACTGAGGGCACTGGCCAAATCCCGATCCTTATATTTGTGTGTCAGGGACATACATCCTTATAATATTTTTTGTTTTTGTGTCCGGGACACATAACCAGGTCTCAGGGAGATCTGGCTAACACACAGATCTCAGGGAGATCCTCACAGTCTCAGGGAGGCTAACACACAGATCTCAGGGAGATCCTCACAGTCTCAGGGAGGCTAACACACAGATCTCAAGGAGATCCTCACAGTCTCAGGGAGGCTAACACACAGATCTCAGGGAGATCCTCACAGTCTCAGGGAGGCTAACACACAGATCTCAGGGAGATCCTCACAGTCTCAGGGAGGCTAACACACAGATCTCAGGGAGATCCTTACAGTCTCAGGGAGTCTAACACACAGATCTCAGGGAGATCCTCACAGTCTCAGGGAGGCTAACACTCAGATCTCAGGGAGATTCTCACAGTCTCAGGGAGGCTAACACACAGATCTCAGGGAGATCCTTACAGTCTCAGGGAGGCTAACACACAGATCTCAGGGAGATCCTTACAGTCTCAGGGAGGCTAACACACAGATCTCAGGGAGATCCTTACAGTCTCAGGGAGGCTGATTTACGGTCTCAGGGAGGCCAGACAGATCTCAGGGAGATCGTTCACTTTAATACCAGGGGTATTATTATTATTATTTTTTTGGTTTTGTGTCAGGGACACATAGCCAGATCTCAGGGAGATCTTTCACTTTATTACCAGGGGTATTATACACTTAAATTTACAGTCTCAGGGAGACTAGACTATTCTTGGTTGGCTTGTTTAATTGTAATTTTGCATATTAATTGTATATTTGTGTTCATATATAAGGTTAATTATAAAGTCATAAGAAACCATAGACGGGTGGTAAGTGTACGTCTAAGGAAATTTACTGTATTTACTGTATTCTCTTATCGGTGGTAAGTGTTTTATATTTAGTGGAGTAGAGAGGACATATCTCCTGAATCAATCAAAATCGAGCGCTCAATGAAAAAAAAATAGGCACGTTCTGCCGCTAGTATAATAATTTTTGAATGATTTTTGAGTAACTGTCTTCTGAGCTATATTCATCAGTGTGATGAGAAGTTTCATAGTAAGTAATTTTAATAGTGTATGCAAGACAAGTTTTGAATTAATTTGTTGCTGTAAGTAAGTAAAATAGAAATATTTGTGTGTAAAACAGCAAGAGTCATATAGTGTCCAAGGTATCTCTTGGACATCATGTTAAATATACGTGATCAATCCATTGGATAGTATAACAGCTATAAAATATTTTAAAATCTATCCAGCCAGTTTTATGTTCTGGCAAAAACAATCTAAAACTTGCATGATGCTAATTTAAAGACACAGACTATGTTTTTAACAGGTTTTACATGTTACATATTAGAAATGTTTATTTGTTTATGGTACATTCTTCCTTTTTGTATTTGGGTATCTTGACAAGTATTAAATTTTTTTGTAGTTTAGAAGGATTTTTGTGTTTTAAGCTTTTAATTTAGATTTTTCCCAAGATAAGATATCACATTTTCCAATACTCTAGATAAAGTAATTAGATAAGTGAAGATGCCTTCATTGTAAGGTTGTATTTGTATGCACAGATGCACATATACAGATGTGTTTTAGATTTAAGCAGAATTTCAGAGTTGGTACTTGAGAAAGACTTGAGTAACGTTTATTCGTAATAAAGGTTAAAGTGTGAATTTTGTGTTGTAAAGATACACTGTTGAAGGCTTTGTGGGCCATGGAAATGGCTATTGCTGGACATAAAAGGTTTTTGTATGTTGTAGAAGGTGAGAGGTCATGTTGCAAATATGTACAAAGAGAAGATGTTATGGTCTAAGAATATGACCGTTAGGATTTTAAAGTGAATATTAATTTAAAGGAAGATATAAGTAACAATGTGAAATATGGTGATACATGGTGAGCGAATATTGAGATGTTGTTTAAAGTTTTAGATGCAAGACAAGTTTTTAATATGATATATGAGAATGTACGTATGTCAGTGATAAGTGGAAAGAATTAGCGAGTGTCGTGTTATGTGACAAGTTGTGTTGTGTTGTTAGAGTTGTAGGAGTTAATAGTGAAGTTGAGAGAAAGCTTGCCCAGAAGCCCCCCTTCTCTCTGACAGTCTATTTGCAGATAAGAGAATTGTAGCTGCAGCTGCAAAATTATTATTTTTTCTTTTTGTGATGGGAGGGGGAGAACGGGCCAGAATTACTGTTACTGTTAGTTATTGAGAAGTTCTGTGTGTTATGTGCTATGGTTATATAGTCTAATCATGATATTATTTGTCCTAATGGTAAAGTGATACATAATGATTCAACTATGATTATAAGATGGTAATAATATTTCAAGAACAAAGAATGGTTCAGTTTGACAAGTTTTAACAACACAGGTTAGCAGTAATAATATGTTTTAATTATATTTTAATGTGAAAATTAATAAGATGTTTAGTGAAATATTGCATGTTACTAACTGGAATTTTTTCGAGTTTTATTTTCATATAGATTAAAGCTGTACAGCCAACAAAAGAAAAGTTCAAAGTGCACCAACGAATTTAATGCTGATCATAACTATTTCTAAAGAAAAGTTTATTTTTAAAAGAAGAAAAAGTTTTCCAATTCATGTAACTGGATTCTCACCAAATTTATCGGAATATAATATTCAAATCAACTCCTGGATCTACGTTATTTACGTAAAGCACATTCCTGTACTGACAAATAGGCCAACAAAGGAGCAGCAATTTAGTGTCTTGATGGGCATAATAATCCCTGACCACTAGCCAACATAAGCCAAGATTTTACCTTAACGGGTAACTCGTAAACAAATCACCCAGGAGTCTGCAACAGATACAACAGTCTACGACAGATCATCATTGTTGGGATGTATATTTTCATTGCGTATATATGTATAAAATTGTTATTGATGATTTGTAATCTTTGTCGTAAAGATTTGTTTAATTGTGATATTATGGGTATGTTTAGAGTATAGTGAAATGTTTAAATTTAACAATTAGACCGACTCTAACAAACAGGATTGAGTTGACCTATAAAGAAATTATATTGTTATAGTATTTTTGCAGAATTTTATATAGAGAATGTTAGGAAGTTTTTTTCAGATATTTAAAAAAAAAAAAAAAGTTTGGATTATGGATTTAAGTAGTAGGTTAAAAAGTGTTCAGAGGTTATCCGTGAGATCCCCTGGGACTGGGAAATTGGCTAGGATCACTTGGAGCGAAACTTGTAAGTGGTTTGGTGGTTTGGTGTGAGATCAGTGTTGCTAATTGTCTGTGTTTATGTTTGTTTCAAGGGTCTCATCCTCAAGTGCATCCTGACCACTGACATCATGCCCCTACGTGAAGAATGGAAGACACTGCTCAAATATTCCCCATTATGGAAGCTTACAATGCAACTAAGCTGGATGGCCTATCAATGTGTGAAATCGAGGAAGTGTGCCTTATCACCTTGGATACAATGATTGTGTTGACCAGGCAACTCCTGATGGTTATCCTTAAAAACAGACAATGTCAATTTCTAAGAATAAAAGGGGAGAAGAGTATGAATATTATATGGACTGTAGGGGCCTCTGGAGTCACGTCGTGGATGGGAGACCATATTGTTTTGTCCGCTGCCATTTTGTCTGACTGATGCTTTATGTTCTGAATGTATGCCATTTTGTGTGTTCTGAATGCATGTTCAGCTTTGCTCCAAGTCACTTTAAAGTATTTAGTCAACAACAGTCCTGGGGAATGGCAAACTCCGGAATAATATGTTTTATTTTTTACATATATTTATTGGTTTTAGACAACTGCCAACTAATACCATTAGGGGTTTTATTAGGCAGGGTAAGAGAAGCAATGAACAACAGATATTTAATTTAGTTTTGTGGCCACATGTGTTTTTGGGTCATCAGGCCATGCCATTATGTTATATTATGTAACATATTTAGATAGTTACGGCAGGCCTTCCATATTTAAGAGAGAGATACTTTTTTAATTTTTTAGATTATAAGTCCAATATCTCTGCTGAGCGAAGCCAAGGTCTGCACAGTCGCCAAATGTCTAAACCTAATCAGTATTGTCCAGAGGCAGTCCGGTAAAACAGGACAGCCATAGTCGGTTATTATAAGCTTTATTATGGATGTGGTATTTTTGATTGAAACAAACCTACCCCTCGATCCCCAACAACATACCCCTGAAGGATACCGACGGTATTTACAGATCTATAGACAGAAGCAAAAGGGGAAGAACCATATTATATGAATCATATGGTTCTAAGAGGGGATTGAAAGGATTAATTTGGATCTGTGAGGGTTAAAAGCCGACAGTGTGTCAAAGAAGCTGATGTCTGCAGCACCTTCTGGAAGGCCAGATCACGCCAGTAGCATAATTGTTATTAGAATGGTCTTATCTTACTATTCCAAGGCTAGAACAGAGGTTTCTGGAACATCAACAAGTTGTCTCTGAAAGTTCTGTAATTTTCCATAAGAACGACTTTTGTAACACTATTTTACATATTACGTTTTAAGTGCATTTTCTTATAAAACACGCCTTTCTACATATTATAATATTAGAATAACCAATTATATCGTAGTAACTAATGTTTTTATCTTCGTATATATATGCTTGTTTAAACAATTAAAATCAGAGTTGTTTCACAGTTGCATTGGTGTCGGTCTCAGTTATTCACTGTGAGATACCTCTCCTGGATCCAGTATTTACAAGTCAAACCAAGACGGTCGCATTAAGGGACAGAGGATATTTCCTTACATACGTTTTGTGCCTACTGGCACTTAATCATAAGCAAGTGCAAAAACGAGTGATAGTGTTTATCAGGACATGGTAGGGTCAAAATCTGTGGTGTGGTAAACAGTTGTTTGAATCGTTCAAATGCATGTTGTGCTTGTGATGCCCACTGGAAAACCAGTAATTGTTTAGTAAGGGCCATTAGTGGTTGAATTACTACGGAAAAATTTCTTATGAATGTCCTATAAATGTTTGCAAATTATACAAATCTTTGTACTTTTTTTTAGTAGAGGGTATTTTAAGAATTGCAGGTGTTTTGTGAGGATCCATCTGTAGGTAGGAAGTGAACATAACCAAGGAAGTCTATGAAACTGGCATCAAGAATACATTTTTCCAATTTAGCATATAACCGGTGTTGTAGTCGCTGGGTTACAGTTTGAATCACGTGTTTTTTATGTTTCTCTACAGATGGTGAGAAAATGAGCATAACATTGAGATAAACAACCATGAAATGGTCTAAGTACTACTGGAATAGGTCATTGAGTACAGCTTGGAACATGGCAGGTGCGCTGCAAAGACCTATTGGCTTCATAGTATACTTGAAGTGTCCAAATTGTGAACAAAAAAAACATTTTTTATCCGCCCTCATGCATATGAACCTGTTTGTTTGCTCCTTGTAGATCAATTTTGGCAGGGCCGGACTGGGAGAAAAATTCGGCCTGGGCATTTTTTTATCACAGCTGCCCACTAAGAAGGGGGCGGGGCAGAGGAGGTGTGTTTTGTCATCACCAATGACAAACACACTCCCTCTCAAAGTGAGCATGTTGGTTCAATGCTCTTCCAGGGCAGACCATGCACAGAGCTCTGCTGAAGAGCTCTAGCATGAGAAAAAAGCCCTGTATTTGTTCTGCACAGTGCAAGCAAATTTAATAACATGCTTGCACTGTGTTTCCTTGCAACTTGTCTCTGGTGTCTCTATAAATGGATACCAGGAGACAAAAATGTCAGGAAAGAGTACTGAGCATGTGTTTGGAGCCTGCTTATGGGATTGCGTGTGTGTAGAGTGAGCTGATTGTGGTGTGGTATTTTGTAATAAGGTTGGTTTTAGTTGTGTTGTGTTTGTGGTGTAATGTGATGCATATGTGGCTAGGGGCTGTAGAGAATGTGTGTATAGGGGATATAGCAAGTGTGTGCATGCAGGCTATAGTGTGTGCGTGTAGCCCCATAACTATGCCACATACAGGAGGCCATAACTATGCCACATACAGGAGCCCCATAAATTATGCCACATCAGAGCTCCATTATTTATGCCTCAACTTGGAGCCCAATTAATTATGCCACACACACAGGCGCCCCTTAATTATGCCACACACACAAGCGCCCCTTAATTATGCCACACACACAAGCGCCCCATAATTATGCCACACAAAAGAGCTCCTTAATTATGCCACACATGGGACCCAATAAATATGCCACACATGGGACAGCCATTAATTATGCAACACACAGGAGCACCACAAGATGATAATTGTACAATTCGAAAACAATACATATCTATAAACACAGACATCTCTCTATAACTAGTTGCATTTATACTTATTTGAATTATTTAATATTGTATTTAATAAAAATGTTATTGAAAAATTGCATTACTATATTTTTTTCCCTTCCTCTGCACCCACATTGCACCTACAGGACTTAACACAGCACCATACAGTACCCACAGAACTTGCCATCCACCTATATTGCACCCACAGCACTTGGCTTGCACTCATATTGCACCTACACGATTTGGCATGCCACAGTGTCACTCTGCCCCACAGAACTAGCCAGTGTCACTTTCCACATAGTACATGTTATTTTGCCCCACAGACCATGCCACAGCGTCACTTTGCCAATTAAAATATGCCAGTATTTAACCCCTCGATATGCCATGATTTAGCCATTCAATATGCCATTCAATATGCCATTCAATATGCCATTTAGTATGCCAGGATATTGCCCCTCAATATGCCAGGAGTTTGCCCCCCCAATATGCCATTTCATATGCCAGTATTTTGCTCTCAATATGCCAGGATTTTGCCCCTCAATATGACATTTATTATGCCAGTATATTGCCCCTCAGTATGCCAGGATTTTGCCCCCAATATGTTATTTAATATGCCAGGATATTGCCCCCAATATGTCATTTAATATTCCAGGATTTTGCTCTCAATATGCCAAGATTTTGCCCCCAATATACCATTTAATATTCCAGGATATTGCCCCAATATGTCATTTAATATTCCAGGATTTTGCTCTCAATATGCCAGGATTTTGCCCCCAATATGCCATTTAATATTACAGGATATTGCCCCAATATGTCATTTAATATTCCAGGATTTTGCTCTCAATATGCCATGTAATATACCAGGATATTGCCCCCAATATGCCATGTAATATGCCAGGATATTGCCCCCAATATGCCATGATATTGCCCCCAATATGCCATGTAATATGCCAGGATATTGCCCCCTATATGCCATGTAATATGCCAGGATATTGCCCCTAATATGCCATGTAATATGCCAGGATTATGGACATATAAAGATGTTCTCACCAGTGATATGATTCTATAAACTTCCAAATAGAAGCAAATCTTCTTCAGTATTTTTTTCAATAACCAACAAAGTACTGCAATATCTGTAGACTGATCTATTTGCAGTGCATACAAATCTCTAAATCATTACATTTTTATACTCGTCTTCTCACTTAACATACATGACACAATCTCTTTTGCACATGGTTTTTACTAGTGATTCCACAATTGTATGTGCTTCTCTAGTGAGTGATATGTGATAATTCACTCTGTAAGAAGCTTCTGTGGCTTTTTTGTTTTCAATTTAAAACATTTTGGTCATGAATTGTTTGGCTTTCTGACATTCCACAAGAGTTTGCTTAAAATAAGCAATGTGTCTGTCTATCTTTGTTCTCTGTGGTTTTTTTTTTCTTTTTCTTCCACACTCAGATTCCATTGCACAAAATTTCAATTTTCTTATTCCTTCTAGTAGATCTCATAACTATAATGTGCATTCAGATCATCCTTGTGTTTGGTTTTCATTTATGCTTATTTCTTTCCCCTTCACCATTGTATTCCCTCTCTCACTCCCCCTCAACCTCTCCTTTCCAGGTGTACGCCTGTGCTGTGTTGTATTATATCTAAGGCTGTTTCCCATAATTTCTTAATACGGGCACAACCCCACCACATATGGATATAAGTACCCAGCTCCTGACCGCATTCCCAGCATTTAGCTTCATTCTTCTCATTTATTAAAGCCAATCTTCTCTGAGTCATATACCATCGATTGGATAGCTTATAAAAAGTCTCCACCAACGATAGGTTATGAATGTTTTTATTAACTAAGTTAAGAGCCTCATTCCATTCTCCAGTGTCTATTGAAATATTGAGTTCTTTTTCCCATTTTGTTATAGCTTTCCGTCTGTCTCCTAACTCATGTGTTGTTATAAGATGTTTACATCTTGAGATAGGGTTAGTGATCTTATTATGTGAGAAAACTGCCTCTATTGCTTTTATTTTGTCTTCCTCTGCTATATATAAGTATTGCTGTAGGAAACTTTTTACCCTTAGGTAATTAAAAATTTGGTTATTTTGGAAGTCATTTTGTTTTGCCGGGAGTGGGTAGGGCTTTATACACAACTCATCCAATATATCTTTAATTTTACTGGAGCGCAGTCCTCCCCATTTTGACAGAGAGGTATCTGGTAGGATGTTTTCTATAATATTCAATGGTTCTGCTCTTGGTATTTTATGCTTGATCCCCAACTTTTTCAGTATTCTATACCAGCTCTCTGTGTGGTTTTTCTCAAAATGGCAATGTTATTTTACAAGTGCTAATGCATGTTTGCCAAGATTTTTTGCTTCAGTACAATCTTTATTAATGGCACTTGGGAATTCAAATGACAAATAGTGGTCATAATAATTTTATTTCTTACTTTGAGAAAATTGGGTAGAACCATGTGTGTCTTGCCTTGTCATGTTACATTTCTCAGCAAATTAACAGTAGATCCAACATTTTGGGGCGTGTTCTCATGATTTATTGCTGTGTCTTCTGTCTCACACACAGTTGATGTAGATGCCGAAGAATTTGAAGTAGAAATGTTTTGCTTTAAAGTTCCTTCCTTTAACCAAGTGACCGAAATCATTGTTGAAGGTTAGGCCTTGGACCAACAAGAATTGTTGTATAACTTAAAAATACACAGATTTTCATATTGAAACTGAAATAATGTTTTATTATTGACTGCCCATATAAAGCAAAGAAACCAAGATTTCAGTTAGATCTTTGTATTTTTTTTTATTACATAAATATTTTAAGAATAATTAAATATATATAATTACTATTATTTGTGTATTGCACAAAATTAACTAAATTAAACAAAAACAAAAAAAAAGCTGGCTTATAGCAAAGGAAATTATAATTATTAGGCGAAATGTATTAATAAGTCTAAAAAAAAATGCCGCATTGGCTACTATTTTACACACTGAGTAACTAAGTCTGCAGCAGGAAAACACTTTTGTCTGCTGATCAGATAATCTGAGATAGTCTGAGAGCTGTTGACTGGAGACGCTGCTTGAAGGACATGGCCGACGCCATCAAAACCTGATTGCGTCGTTGTTTCTGATCAGCTGTAAATCCTGTATGGATTGACTGAAGGTGGTCAATTATTGTGTGAATGTGGCAATGGTTTCAAGTGGACTCCATATTAACAGCTTCACTATTTTGTTTTGATGGGGACTCTTACCAAAGATGATGGAGACCAGAAGCAGGAGAAAGGCTACAAACTTACAAACAAAAACACTACCTCAAATAGTTGGAGGTAGGAACTATAGGGAAAGTGTATGGGTGCTCAAGGTCAAACAAATAAGTATCCAAAGCAAGGTACCAAGGGGCAAAGCAAAAGAGGTGGGGTCAGGGCTGGCAGTGAGGCATAGTTGAGGTAACAGTTGAGGTAACAGGAAGAAGGTATGATGGTATCTATCCAACTATAACAGACTATTGGTATGTTGATTTACGATACTGTGTAGTTTGTATGCTCAGATCACTTTTGATTTCAGTTGTCAGATAGAGAAAATGTATGCTGCTTAGTAGGTTCAGTTCATTCCCATTGAGTAGTTCTGTGATCTCAAGGAACAATTAACCCTCCTGGCCAATGTCTGCTTGATCCTCCCCAATATATTATATTAATAGGCATCTGTGACTACTATACAGGCATGATTAGCATATGACATCGCGATTAAGAGAGTGCTATGAAATAATTATTGCAACTACGTTGGTCACTCTATGTTCATGTTAGCATACTGGCTGTCCAAGCAGAGATATGTATGTGTGTTTTGGAAATATCATTCATAATTGATGGCAGTACAAACCTTCTTGGACTTTTTTGTCATTTGGTTATTATGTTTTCTTTTTGTGTTGTTTGATATTTCTTGTTTTTGATCTCTTTATGTATTTTTTGTTCATTTTTGGATTGTTTTTCATATGTCATGATTAGAAAAAATTAAATAAAGCCTGTGTATTTCTCAGGGTCTGACTACTTTTGAATTATTAAGTGCTACACACCGTTTTATTTTATTGTGATGATAATTATGGCCATAAATCAGTTGTTCTGCCTACCTGTAAACTCTTCTGTATATATCCTGTTTATTATGTGATTTTATTTCTTGTTCACATCATCATTTCCAAACTTTACTATCTTCACTGTTTAAAGGGACTGTATCACCTAAACACAGTTTTTATTGTGTACATAGAGCATAAAAAATTATTGAAAATGATCTATACATGTATTAGCAAAACTGCAAGCAAATGCTCAAGTGAGGAGTAAAATGTGTTTTAAATGTCTGTGGAGTCTCCTGTTTTTATGGCATCACCTGTGGCAGGGTATGCAAAGTTGTATTTCCAGGGAAATGTGTAATTTGCATACCTTGCCACAGGTGATGTCTCCACAGTCACATTTAAAACCCATTTTTCTCCTAATCGAGGCATTTTCTTTCAGTTTTCCCAATGCAATGTTTCGATCATTTTCAATAATTTTCGATGCTCTACATTCACAGTAAAACAATGTTTGGATGCTACAGTGCCTTTAATATAAAAAAAAGAACATATCTTGGGAGTCACTCTTTTGCAAGAGTTAAAATTTAAGTAACCATTGTATTGGTTACAAAAACGTAATATTTTATGAACTCTGCTAGACTTTTTGAATTAAACCATTTAAATAAATCTCAGAAGACTTCACAATATGACAATGCATAGTGCAGCATAATGTAAATCAGAGCATATCTGGAGTTTGTTAGATAAAAAGAAATGTACAACCAATCTGTTTGATAATATCTGACTAAACTCCCGAACAATTCCAAATATAAGCATTATTTGAGTTAGAAAGGTGGGAAAAGATTTGAGATGTATCATAATCGTATTGAGGCATATGCTCTACTTAGATTTCATACGGGTCAACTTGTCAAAGCTTCTTGACGAAGCCAATTACATTAATTTTCCACTACAGAAATACATATTTCATTTTCATTTCCCACCAGTGATGGGGCTCAGGGATCCTGTTTTGAAAAGCTCTTATCACTGAGTAACATTCGTACCCCCAAAGGAATCCTTGGCAGTCACTGGGCCATTGATATAATTGAGCTAGGTATGAGATGTCTGACACTGCCATGGCTGTTCTCAATAGCACTGCTCACTAAGCACTCAGAACAATGAAGCTTCGGCAGACGGCTGCATTGTCAATAAATTTCAATTACACTAATTGCCAAGAGTTCAATGAGTGCTGTAGGCTCTGAAAGAAGGGGAAAAGAAGAAGATAAAAATGTGTTGAGTAGAGCTGGGGAAAATAAGCAATAAATAAGAAACTGTATTTTCTAAGGGGAACATTAGTGTCCTTTTTAACATGGCTTAACAAGATTTTACAAGCTGTTGCAGTTCAAGAATCCTGTTTTACATTTCTTTGTTAGTGTTTCTTAACAACATTTACAGATAGTCAATTATGTGGCTTTATCTTTCAAGGGAGAATAATTCTCCTTGTTTTTTTCTTCTATTTTCTTTCCATTATTTTTGTTGCTGTTCTGAGTGGATAATACATCAGAGCACAATAAACAAATGCTATTATTCTAAGCAACTGATTACTCACAAAATCACCACTGGGATAACCAAATAGGCTGTTTAGAAAAACATTTGTCTGTTACAAATATATTCGTATTGTAGGTGTCATTTCTAAACTCACGTAGAACCCGATTACCATTTACAACTTTGTTAAAAGTCTTTGATTCTTTAAATTAGCTCTAATTTTTTTTGCTTATGTATTCTATATTGTTACAAATCTTATGACCTGCAGGCAAAGTAGGGACATATCTTTCTTTCTATATCAATAAATGACGGTTTTACACCGCACCCCACAAGCACTGTTTAATAAAGCCACAGGTACTGTTAATATACAGAGGTTAACAGTGGATTCAGAAGCTCACGTATATATGTCACATGTAGGTTTTTATATCTCAATTATAAGGTGCACAGGAGACTTAAAGAGAGAACAAATTAGTAGAAAACCTTCAAAGTGTAGTTCGTAATACATATTCAAATAAAGTGTGAATGGCAGGTAATGCACTCATACAGGTAAGTGAGCTATTGAGCACTTAGCAAAGTCTTTAAAGGAAACAACTTTAATTTTACATACTAAAATACAATAAAAAAAAAAAAAAAAGCACAATGTATAGTAAAAGTGCTTTCAAGATAATCAAAAAAGGAGAGTCAAATTAGGGGAGACAAAAAAAACTAGCTAAAGCACACCCAAAGCATAGAAACAAGGTAAGGACCTGAAAACCAGCACAAACAAAAAAGAAAAAAAAAAACAGCAAAAACAGCAGTCACATGAGGTACTCCAGTTAGGAGATAAATTATTCAATAAAAATTTAGTATCTCTGGAAACGCATTTTATTTATGTTAAAGTGGCCATTTTGTAACCATATTTTATTTTTTACTTTACTCACTTTCTTAAGTGAGCTTCTCAAGTAAGGCAACTGGTGTTCAATGTATCAGGGCATCAGAAACTGTGTTCTGAACTAGGCTGGCTTCAAAACGAAGCTTGTACTCTGACATTCTCAGAAACAAGTACCACCAAAAATGTCTACGCGTTAATCACAAATAACTGGAAGAGTGTCACAAATTAGTGTCACAAATTGCTTTGCCAGCTACTCAAACCTTTCTTTTGAAATCTGGCACTGGTCCAAACAACCCACCACATCTGTAAACAATTTAAAGAACATTCCTCTAAACCATGGCATAAATGTATTCTATGTGTTAAAGTCATTGTTCAATATGTATCAATCTCTTGTAATATTCTTGATTAACAAGCAAATAAAAGGTGAAATAATATGGATTGCATTAGCCATTAGTTGTTCTTGGAGTAACTTCTCTGGAAGGCCTAAGAACATAAAGTTCTTTAGCTTTTATTATATTTTATATCTTGTCTTAACTATTTTACTTCATCATAGCTTGATTTGAAGACCTAGGAATGACAGCACCAGAATGTAAAATGTAATATCTAACAATGACAAGACATTTGTTAGTGTTATACAATGCTAAACCTGCATAACTGATTCTACTTACTGGATCTCCCCAGCGTCACAACTGCTTAAGAATAAATATGAACAAACTTTGGATGAAGGAGAGTCAGATGTCTATGACTAAGAGCCCTTGAGGCCCGAAACACATTACGCAGTATAGCCTGCTTTTATTTGTATTTAAACAAAGAAGAATTATCTTGTTCTTCCCCCCAGGCATCTTCTTCATACAAGATTTCTTCATTGTTTTCTACTACCTACTTAGCCTTAAATCTATGAGGGGTTTTCACTAAAAGGTGAGTTAAGGTGAGATGAACATTTCATTTTACCAGTTTATCTATACATCGTGCAGGGACAATCCTGGTGAGTTTGCGTAGTGGGGGAGACTAAGCAAGTTTGTCCCTGCACAATGTATAGTTAAATGGTGAAATATTAATCTCACCTCATTTCTAAATACAATAAACACAAAAAGTTGGTCATAAAAGTAACATGGCTTATTATCTTATATTCAGGATAAAATAGTAGCAAAAAATACTTTTTACAGGTAGTCAAACCCCAGTTATGTTTAGGATCACATTTCTCTTGACATCTTCTTGCTGATTAAGCCTTAAGATATTTAATCATACCAGCAAGCAAATCATTTTATTTAACATAGAACTGTCATTCTAGCAATGATTTTTATGGCATTGCATTTTACATACAGGGTGTGGAGTGTTTGCAAAAGGGGCACAGAAAAACAGAAACAAATAGAACATGTGCACAGGTTACGTGAGAGCAGCCTCTCTTTGGTAAATGTGCCCTGCAAAGTTACTGGGCAGCTAGAAGGCATTTACACATTGGGTGCAGTGTAAATCAATAGTGTAAACAGTCTTCTCTTGAAACACATTTTCAATTTCAATTAGGGATCTACGTTACATGAACATTTTATTAGTAGATAAAATACAGTAGCAATTATGTTAGGTCTGTGGCAACTCAGAGATAATTACAGATAATAAGCATTTCATGTCTTTCTGGATATCTGTATTTTATCCAGTGCTTAAAGATTTTGTCATTTCTAAGTAATGGAATATCTGCTTCAGACCAAATTATTGCCCTTTCCAGCATTAAACATCACCTTAAATGTTGTTTAAAATATTTTTACATCAATAGAAATTGATGAGATGGTTTTAAGAAGACTATAACATCATGCCTGTATTTTTCGTGAAATAGTTAAACTGTACCATATCTGTGTCTGCTAACTAGTTACTTAAAGGGACTCATGCTACCACTAGGCACCTGGGTGCTGCAGCCAAAAAATATTGTAATTCCGGCTCCATGTCCTCTATGCTGTGATGGAATTGTTGACTTTTTGTTTGATTTTTTTATGATTTTTTTTTTTAAGTTTTGTTGGAGAGGTAACAAGCCAAAAATTCTTGTTTTCGACCGGCTGATGTGCTGGACAGCTTTGATTCGCTGGCCCTGTTCCATTGTACTATTTACTGTCAGAGGGTTCACATGGCAAATTACTCTTGCATCCATTCATTTTACATTTGCATCTGTTAGCATTGGTGCAATACATTTTCTCATTGAGTTGGATTTACGATTCATAATGAAAAAACAGATGTGAATGGTAGTGAACCGGACCCGTTAAAATTCATTTCTCGTTAAGTCCAATTCTGTACCAGCAACAGTGGCTCGCTAACTATACTATTAGTAATCTACTTATAGGAGTTATCTGGTTCTATGTTTGTGTCTGGCTAAGTATTTACTTATGGAAACTGTACTATACGAGGTCAATATATATTAGTAAATGTCTAGTTTGTCTAGGAGTATCATTTGGTAGGTGGTTGTCGAGAGGACCAGGTGTCCACTGCAAAATCAACACTGGAGAAAGTGTCGACCAGGGGAAAGCACTGAGGCGGAGGTCAGAGATGACCAGGTTGGAGACAGCTGATACAGGACTCCAGATGACCACAAACCTGTCTGTGGAACACACAGCCAGATAACACAGGTACATATACCTCACAACATCTTAATTTAGCAATCTGGGGTGCCAGGGAAAAGGGCTTAGAAGTATCACTCAGTCTTATTGATATTGCACATATGCAGTATTTATTGTCCAGGACAACAGAGAATTAAGCCCTGCTTAACCTCTTCGGGACCGGACTGTTTTGTCCCTGTCTCGACAATGACTGTTTTAACACTTCTGCAGTTGAGCTATAATTTTCCTCTCTCTCATTAAATGTATCACCACATTATACATTGTTTTTATTGGCATAAGAAGGTCTTTCTTTAGATAGCATAATTTTGATCATATTATAAAATTTACTATAATCAAATTTAATATGAAAAACTGAAAAAAACAAACTAAATCTAACCCTAAACTAATTCTAACCATAACACTAGATCTTGGGCTTAGTTGCGCTGTATATATATATATATATTGTTTTGTTACTGTAATGTTGCTGACTGCCTGTAGAGACAGTATAGCAACATCAATTGATCACTTACGAGGTTCTTGCCCACAACAGGGTACAACCATATTGAAAAGGCAGGCTACATTTTAAAATGGTCCTTTTCATATTCTCCTATAATATGATCACTTCTGGGAATGATTGCACAGCCCTGCGGGTGGGTCGGACTTTGTTGCTGCAATGCCTTGGTATTGAGGCATCCAGCATACCAATGGCTGAGCACAGGAATGCTCATTGCAATGCAGACATTATAGGTATTTCTATTTTCATTAATTGACAGAGTTTGCGTGACGTACCTTGTATTTCCATTCTCGTTAAGGAGTTAAAGTGGAATTGATGAGTTATGTTACACATGTAGCTGTTCTTTTGTCTTCTGTCTGTTCATAGCACTACAACAGGTTGACCTTTACAGTAGTCTTTCTCTTGCCAAGAGAATGAAGAAGGTATGCTATTAAATTATGTCTGCAGACTGCAAGATATTAGTATTTATTGGGTGCTAGGCCAGTGTCAAGAGCTTCTTATGTCCTCATCATGGCACTGGAGATCTTTCTCTTTAAGAATGTCTTGCTATAAAGGTATCTGTGAATTTATATATCAATAACCTATTTATGTAAACATTTATTTAAATGCAGGGATTTATTTCTTGTTTTAAAAAAAATTATTATCTTGTCACAATTCAGAGTATGTCCATAGTACATCTGCCTTGCATTTCAAGTCTTGACTATCTTGATAGATGGAACCAGTGTGATATGCTAAATGGGAATGCACCTTCTGTAATGGCACAAGCGTGCAAATACAATTGTGAGCTTCTCTAAGTGGTGCCATCTGAAAAAGCCATATATTTAGCTATTTTCTTGCTTGAACTGGTCTCACAAATCTTTATTTAGTTCTTTTTTTGCCAAAAGTCAAAAGCCTGACTTGGGTCCCTATTTCATTATGCCAAGATCAATATCAGCCACTCCTCACTGACAAAGTCAATTAAATACAAAATATGCATCTGTGGTTGTGTAATCCCTCGATCACAGGAGATTTGAATTGTATTTTGGGTCTGATCTACATATTTGTTATGCTAATTAAAAGGTCTCCTCTTAAATTGCACAAGTGAGCAAAAAAAACAACTTCTGACTGTCGCCTAAGTAAGTACCAACCCACAAACCCACAAACCTTTGTTCGTTCTTAGTAGAATTGATCTCGCAAATAATCTGGTTTTTTTTGTGTTGTGTATTTCTGTGACTTTCCGACTTATGATTAATCATTTCTGACTTATGATTATTACTTGTAAGGACATAAATCATTCTGCCCCAGCAATACCCCATATCAAGATACTTATTTGTAAATGTAATGCCAACACACATGTTGTAACAGCAATTTTTTTCTCTAAAGAATAAGGTTTGTTCATCTTACCACTAATATCTTTCACCTTTCTGCCATTTCTGGCTGTTTATCTTCATCTACCGCTTAGAGAGGCCAAAACAATGCTAGAGACCCCAAGGTCAAGGCCATTTACATTGAGCTGATGTTTTTTCTTACTTTGTGACAAACAATTTCCTGATGCTCTATGGACATGATGCCTTGGCAATCACTTTGACTATCCCTGCCCATGGTCATCATCCCTACTTATGGCATCCTGCTCCATTTAAACAATAGGACACATTTGTATATGAGTTTATACTTTATTAGAAAAAAGTGTCAACCCTAACTTACTGAGAAAATGGTGTTCATCTGCATGTGCATCTATCTCTTAGTATCCATGCAATGTGTTGATTGCCTGTAGATAACTTATTTTTCAAAACTTAACCTGAATGATAATGAGGAATTAATGGTAATAGACTCAATATGCACCTGGATTTACATATATATCCTTGAGGATATGAGGACGTGCATACAATCACCGCGAATGTGATCTTATGCGTTTAAACTCACATAGGCAGTGATTAGCTTTAACACGGCCTATGTGTTAAAGGTCTTGCATGAGGCATCATGCAACACCCGTCTCAGCCCCCCAGGGCAACGCAATCACCCGGTGATCGCGGGTGCCTTATTGACGAGGAGCATGCTAACCCTACATCTAGGACTAGGGTTACAATTAGGTTTTAGGGTTACAGTTGGATTATGGTTAGAATTAGGGTAAGTACAAGGGTTAGATTAAGGGGTGGGGTAGATTTAGGGTTAGAGTTAAATTTAGAGTTATGGTTGTGATCAAAAGGTCACTGTTAAGGAAGCCACAAAAAGCAAAGGTACCAAGGAACTAGGCAGAGGCAGGGTTAGAGGGGGTCCAGAAGGTCAGGGCAGGCAGACTAGGTTCCTGAATGAAGAATAAACAAAGGTCAGGGATTGAAAGTGTCCAGTGAGCAATCCAAGGGTCAGTAGCTGGGAGATCCAAATATCGAAGGAAGAAAAGGGACAAAAGGCAAGGACAGGGAGACTCTAGGGAGCACTGTAGAACACCATCAAGCTTGAAAACGAGCAAGCACTTATTAAACAGTGCTTGCTCACTTTATAGCTTATCAGGGCACTAACTCCTCCCATTCTTGGTTAGCTGGCCGCCGTCCTCTGGCTACCCAACCTGGCGATGTGAGGAGGGCTCTGCCTTCTCTCTCCCTTCTCCCCTGTGCTCTCCAAAAGGAGCAGGTGACTTGGCCGCAGGATGCGAGGTGCACG
Source organism: Pelodytes ibericus (assembly GCA_036172795.1). Lineage (NCBI taxonomy): Eukaryota > Metazoa > Chordata > Amphibia > Anura > Pelodytidae > Pelodytes > Pelodytes ibericus. The sequence goes on from CM069859.1 coordinate 129,226,540, forward strand.
GAGTTTCTTACTTAAGGCCAGTCGTGCAGCATGCACCACGACTGTGCGCCCCCGCCCCCCCCCCCCCCCCGTTGGACACAGGAAAGCAGGAGCCAGCATTACCAGGTAGGGGACCCCTGCATGAGATACTTGGTGGGGCGGAAGCCTGTCATAGCCCTTTGTATTGACCCTAGTATATATTTATATATTTATAACATTATAATATCCCCACTAAGATGCTGTTCATCTAGCATGCTCAGATTTTAACTTTCATAACTAAACCTTTCCATTCCCCTTATTAGTTTTGTTGCCCTCCGCTGCACTCTCTCTAGTTCCATAATGTCTTTTTTAGACCAGAATTAAACTGCATATTCAAGGTGAGGTCTTACAATGGACCTGTAAAGAGGCAGAATAATATCTTCCCTTTTATACATGTCAATATCTTATTGGTCTTTGCAGCTGCCATCTGGCACTATGCACTACTGCTAATCCTATCGTCTATAATTATTTCCAAATCTTTTCATTAGTAGGTTTCCCAAAGAAACCTCCATTTAAACTACATGTTGCATTTTTGTTATTATACCGAAAATGCATAATTTTAAATTTTGTCTACACTGAATCTAATTTGCCATTTATCTGCCCAGTTACCCAAATTGTACACACACACATCTAGTTCAGACAGTATTATCATACTTAATTTTGTGTCATTCGCACACATTGAGACATGGCTTCTTACTTCCACTGGGAGATCATTAGGAAACAAATTAAAAAGTGCTGCTTCACTTTATAAATTGTTACATACCAGTGATGACTAACTTTGGCACTGCAGATATTTGAGAGAATCCTGGTATCTGGAGTTAACAAATATCTGCATTGCCAAGGTTAATAAATCATTGGTTTATATTGTGATATATCCATCTTTTTGTTGGATTTTCCCTTCCCCAGTCCTATGTTTGTATTTGTCTGTTTTCTTTGCCCATCTTGATTTACACGTGGCTAAGACAACGAGGACATAGGCTACACAGCTTTTCCATCTTAATCCCCAATCTAACAACAATAAATAATCCCAGTTAAATATTTTATTTGCTGTAAACTTTAAAGGGTATATATAATTAGTGCCAGGCTTTAGCTAACCAACTTGTGGCTAAGACACAGCTAAAGGTACAAAGTTTTGCACATCCTATCTGATTTCATGATCATTTAAACTGTCATTTATCACTCTTCTATTAAAAGACAACTACATTTTTTTGACTCAATAATTAACTTAATTTAAAAAAATGTGGGGGCGGGACTTACTTTATTTGATTCGTAGAGTCCCCAGCCCCTCCTACTTTCATTCCTGACCCCTTGGCTCAGTTGTGTTGCTGACACAAATGAACCAAGGGGCCAAATGGGGCATCCAAATTGCATTTCTGACACAGCCAGTGTCGGGAATGCGATTCTGTAAAGTTTCATGCTAGCGCATGCGCGTTTGCAGCTTTTAAACAAAAAAGCAGAATCAATGGGAACTACATTTACCCATGGTTCTGCAGTGGAAGAAGCCACAATCTAGCAGGGGCCAGGGACTCTATGAATGAAATTAAGTATAAAGTAAGTCCGTCCATCCCCCAAAATAAACATCTTCACTTATGTTAATTATTGACTGTTGAACAAAAAAGTAAAAAAAAAAAGTTTAGTTGTCCTTCAAGAGCATTAACATCAAAGTTGGCATAGGTTCCTGATATATCCTGTTGTGTTCAGTTGTTAACTTGAGCAAAGCTGCTAAGTAATTCCCATTAGTAAATAGCAATGTTAATAATTGTTTAGATTTTTCTGTCAATTCAAAAAAATCATAAATTAAAAGCAAAATAAAGCACTAAATAAATTGTCTAAACTAAATAATTTGTCTATAAAAAATAATAATACTAGGCTTTCCAATATCCAGAAATTAATTTCCTGCTCACCTCTGGAAAAGTGTGTAGATCTGTGGTACGTAAAGACCACACAAGTGTGAGGAAAATGAAAAAACGAAAGCAAAGGTCCGGTCCCTGTGACTTGAAAAACGGAGGAAATCCCAAATGTATCTGAGGTGCCTTGATGCTGTCCCGGCGCTTCCGTCGGGCAAACAACAGGAGGAGAAGAAAACAGAGTTTAAAGGTGAGTTAGCAGAGGCTCCAAAGTAACAAAAATGACCAGTCTGGTCATTTTTGTTACTTTGGAGCCTCTGCTAACTCACCTTTAAACTCCGTTTTCTTCTCCTCCTGAGGAAAATTAATCCTATTTTTTATGAAAAAAAAACAATAAAATAAAACATTAGATACACGGATCTATGCATCCTTTAGATGTTAATGTTTTTTTTTCATCCGATTGTATTTTGTTTGGTATATAAATCCGAAAGTCTAGATCAGGGGTCCTCAAACTTTTTAAACAGGGGGCCAGTTCACTGTCCCTCAGACCGTTGGAGGGCCGGACTATAGTAAAAACAAATTCCTATGCACACTGCATATATCTTATTTTGAAGTGAAGAAACAAAACGGGAACAAATACAATATTTAAAATGAAGTAAAGTTAAATCAACAAACTTACCAGTATTTCAATAGGAATAGTGTGCCAGTTAGATGCCCAGGGATATTATGCCAGTCAGAGCCCAGTAATATTATGCCAGTCAGAGCCCAGTAATATTATGCCAGTCAGAGCCCAGTAATATTGTGCCAGTCAGATGCCCAGGAATATTATGCCAGTCAGAGCCCAGGAATATTATGCCAGTCAGATGCCCAGGAATATTATGCCAGTCAGATGCCCAGGAATATTATGCCAGTCAGAGTCCAGGAATAGTGTGCCAGTCAGATGCCCAGGAATATTATGCCATTCAGATGCCCAGGAATAGTGTGCCAGTCAGATGCCCAGGAATATTATGCCATTCAGATGCCCAGGAATAGAGTGCCAGTAAGAGCCCAGGAATATTATGCCAGTCAGATGCCCAGGAATATTATGCCAGTCAGAGCCCAATAAAATTATGCCAGTCAGATGCCCAGGAATAGTGTGCCAGTCATATGCCCAGGAATAGTGTGCCATTCAGATGCCCAGGAATATTATGCCATTCATATGCCCAGGAATAGTGTGCCAGTCAGATGCCCAGGAATATTATGCCATTCAGATGCTCAGGAATAGTGTGCCAGTCAGAGCCCAGGAATAGTGTGCCAGTCAGATGCCCAGGAATATTATGCCAGTCAGATGCCCAGGAATAGTGTGCCAGTCAGATGCCCAGGAATATTATGCCATTCAGATGCCCAGTAATAGTGTGCCAGTCAGAGCCCAGGAATAGTGTGCCAGTCAGATGCCCAGGAATATTATGCCATTCAGATGCCCAGGAATAGAGTGCCAGTAAGAGCCCAGGAATATTATGCCAGTCAGATGCCCAGGAATATTATGCCAGTCAGAGCCCAAGAAAATTATGCCAGTCAGAGGCCCAGGAATAGAGTGCCAGTAAGAGCCCAGGAATATTATGCCAGTCAGATGCCCAGGAATATTATGCCAGTCAGAGCCCAAGAAAATTATGCCAGTCAGATGCCCAGGAATAGTGTGCCAGTCATATGCCCAGGAATAGTGTGCCATTCAGATGCCCAGGAATATTATGCCATTCATATGCCCAGGAATAGTGTGCCAGTCAGATGCCCAGGAATATTATGCCATTCAGATGCCCAGGAATAGTGTGCCAGTCAGAGCCCAGGAATAGTGTGCCAGTCAGATGCCCAGGAATATTATGCCAGTCAGATGCCCAGGAATAGTGGGCCAGTCAGATGCCCAGGAATATTATGCCATTCAGATGCCCAGTAATAGTGTGCCAGTCAGAGCCCAGGAATAGTGTGCCAGTCAGATGCCCAGGAATATTATGCCAGTCAGATGCCCAGGAATAGTGTGCCTGTCAGATGCCCAGGAATATTATGCCATTCAGATGCCCAGGAATATTATGCCATTCAGATGCCCAGGAATAGTGTGCCAGTCAGATGCCCAGGAACATTATGCCAGTCAGATGCCCAGGAATAGTGTGCCTGTCAGATGCCCAGGAATATTATGTCATTCAGATGCCCAGGAATATTATGCCATTCAGATGCCCAGGAATAGTGTGCCAGTCAGATGCCCAGGAATATTATGCCATTCAGATGCCCAGGAATAGAGTGCCAGTAAGAGCCCAGGAATATTATGCCAGTCAGATGCCCAGGAATATTATGCCAGTCAGAGCCCAAGAAAATTATGCCAGTCAGATGCCCAGGAATATTATGCCATTCAGATGCCCAGGAATAGTGTGCCAGTCAGATGCCCAGGAATATTATGCCATTCAGATGCCCAGGAATAGTGTGCCAGTCAGATGCCCAGGAATATTATGCCATTCAGATGCCCAGGAATGGAGTGCCAGTAAGAGCCCAGGAATATTATGCCAGTCATATGCCCAGGAATATTATGCCAGTCAGAGCCCAAGAAAATTATGCCAGTCAGATGCCCAGGAATAGTGTGCCAGTCAGATGCCCAGGAATAGTGTGCCATTCAGATGCCCAGGAATATTATGCCATTCATATGCCCAGGAATAGTGTGCCAGTCAGATGCCCAGGAATATTATGCCATTCAGATGCCCAGGAATAGTGTGCCAGTCAGAGCCCAGGAATAGTGTGCCAGTCAGATGCCCAGGAATATTATGCCAGTCAGATGCCCAGGAATAGTGTGCCAGTCAGATGCCCAGGAATATTATGCCATTCAGATCCCCAGTAATAGTGTGCCAGTCAGAGCCCAGGAATAGTGTGCCAGTCAGATGCCCAGGAATATTATGCCAGTCAGATGCCCAGGAATATTATGCCATTCAGATGCCCAGGAATATTGTGCCAGTCAGATGCCCAGGAATATTATGCCAGTCAGATGCCCAGGAATATTATGCCAGTCAGAGCCCAAGAAAATTATGCCAGTCAGATGCCCAGGAATAGTGTGCCAGTCATATGCCCAGGAATAGTGTGCCATTCAGATGCCCAGGAATATTATGCCATTCATATGCCCAGGAATAGTGTGCCAGTCAGATGCCCAGGAATATTATGCCATTCAGATGCCCAGGAATAGTGTGCCAGTCAGAGCCCAGGAATAGTGTGCCAGTCAGATGCCCAGGAATATTATGCCAGTCAGATGCCCAGGAATAGTGGGCCAGTCAGATGCCCAGGAATATTATGCCATTCAGATGCCCAGTAATAGTGTGCCAGTCAGAGCCCAGGAATAGTGTGCCAGTCAGATGCCCAGGAATATTATGCCAGTCAGATGCCCAGGAATAGTGTGCCTGTCAGATGCCCAGGAATATTATGCCATTCAGATGCCCAGGAATATTATGCCATTCAGATGCCCAGGAATAGTGTGCCAGTCAGATGCCCAGGAACATTATGCCAGTCAGATGCCCAGGAATAGTGTGCCTGTCAGATGCCCAGGAATATTATGTCATTCAGATGCCCAGGAATATTATGCCATTCAGATGCCCAGGAATAGTGTGCCAGTCAGATGCCCAGGAATATTATGCCATTCAGATGCCCAGGAATAGAGTGCCAGTAAGAGCCCAGGAATATTATGCCAGTCAGATGCCCAGGAATATTATGCCAGTCAGAGCCCAAGAAAATTATGCCAGTCAGATGCCCAGGAATATTATGCCATTCAGATGCCCAGGAATAGTGTGCCAGTCAGATGCCCAGGAATATTATGCCATTCAGATGCCCAGGAATAGTGTGCCAGTCAGATGCCCAGGAATATTATGCCATTCAGATGCCCAGGAATGGAGTGCCAGTAAGAGCCCAGGAATATTATGCCAGTCATATGCCCAGGAATATTATGCCAGTCAGAGCCCAAGAAAATTATGCCAGTCAGATGCCCAGGAATAGTGTGCCAGTCAGATGCCCAGGAATAGTGTGCCATTCAGATGCCCAGGAATATTATGCCATTCATATGCCCAGGAATAGTGTGCCAGTCAGATGCCCAGGAATATTATGCCATTCAGATGCCCAGGAATAGTGTGCCAGTCAGAGCCCAGGAATAGTGTGCCAGTCAGATGCCCAGGAATATTATGCCAGTCAGATGCCCAGGAATAGTGTGCCAGTCAGATGCCCAGGAATATTATGCCATTCAGATCCCCAGTAATAGTGTGCCAGTCAGAGCCCAGGAATAGTGTGCCAGTCAGATGCCCAGGAATATTATGCCAGTCAGATGCCCAGGAATATTATGCCATTCAGATGCCCAGGAATATTGTGCCAGTCAGATGCCCAGGAATATTATGCCAGTCAGATGCCCAGGAATATTATGCCAGTCAGAGCCCAAGAAAATTATGCCAGTCAGATGCCCAGGAATAGTGTGCCAGTCAGATGCCCAGGAATATTACAGTGCTCGTTATACCTCCCTCCTCCCCCCCCCCTTCCCCATCACTTACCTCCAGCTGCTGTGTCCCCGGCCGGACGTCTCGCGCAGTGTTCCCTCCTCCCTGCACGGAGGAGGGAAACAGTTACCGGATACGGATGCGAAACGTCACATCCGGTCGCGGTGATTTTTATTTTATTTTTTTTTGTTTTACTGCAGCCGCATCTTCTGCGGCTGCAAGAAAAAAAAAAAAAAAAGGTAAACAGCAGGGAGCGGGGGGTGCCGGCACCCCCCGCGGGCCGGATAAATGTGCTTGGCGGGCCACATTTGAGGACCCCTGGTCTAGATTGTCAAGTGAAGGGTGAGCCCGCCCATTTATACAATTTGTCAAGCTTATCATGCTCATCAAGCTTATCATGCATATATGTATACAAACTGGTTATTTTTCTGGAGAAATGGTCCTCTCCTACTCCTAGCAGTAAATCTCAAATATAGTAACATATAGGATTCAAAAGCTAATACTTCCAAAAAAGCTCAGCATGTACTGTAGGTAAGTGCAAATCATTGCCATAACCACTGGGCATTTAAAAAAAAAAAAAGCTCAGAACATACCCTAGGAACTTACCAAGGTTTCCAATTCAGTTATTTTTTATTTTATTTGTCATTATATCCTTTTATTTAAAACAATTCAAATGTCATTATAATACAAGCAGACATATTTTGTATTATCGTGTGTGAAGTACATAGTTAGGACAAAAACAATGAAATAATATTCATATATTTGAACAATAATCATGAAACTGTTTAGATGTTTATGTTTAGTGCTGTTATAGGCCTAAATATACATCCAATCATAAAACTAGCACAAAATTAATAATAAACCTAAATCATTTCCAACATCTGTCTACTTTGGTGTTGTAGGCTGAAAAAATTAATTGTGATCACATATATTCACATTGGAAGATATGCAATTATTACAGAAAACCATATAGCAGTCTCAATTTTACTGCAACCCTAAAATCAAAACCTATTCAAAAAGCAGAAGAAAATATTTGTCTTTTGTGTTATGGTAGAGCAAAAAGGTGCATTCAAATTGATCCGTTGTTCCTAACTAGTAGTATATTCAGCATTAGTGTTACCTTGGGTAAAGAAAGAAACAACATCACACATTCTATAGTCCGTATACATTAACGATCAATTATAATACAAGTGGTGGTTTATATCAGCCAACTGATAGATCTATTTTCCATGGATGAGTTGTGTCATATCCAAAACCATGTTCTAGAAGGCATTTTTTATTTGGGTGTGAATGTATATAGATAATGAATCTATATATGGTGTTAAACACATTTTTCCGGTGTTGGTTTAGATTGTTGGGTAGTCAGCCAGCTCATTCAGAATAAAAAGTACAGTTTGCCATGAAATATAGAGAGTGATGGCTCTTTCTTTTGAATCCAAAAATGTAATATAGTTTTGTTAGCAACTGCCATAATAATACAGGCTAGAGTAATTTTGGATGTGGGAGAGCCATGTATACAAACAGTGCAAATTCTGGGTTGAGCAATAACTTTAAATGTAAGATGTACATGTATTGGGCACAAGTCTAGATTTTCATTCTAAATTTGCTTACATAAACTTCATAAGCTGTGATCTAGGTCAGCCTTAGGCCGTAAACACTTTATGGAATTGTCTTGTGAGGAAATCTGTAAGGCCTTGCTTCTGACCAGGGATATGTACACATGGAGGAGCTTTAAAAATATGTATCTGTACAAAGTTGCTTTGATGGTATTAATCAGTAATGTATGGGCATTAAATATATCTTCACTAGACAAATTTGGTTTGAGAGTACACCATCTCTTAATAACAGTAGTGATTGTAGTGAACATTGATATAATTAATAGATGTTGTTGTAATATCACTCAAAATAGTACAAGTGAAGGATCCTGTACAATTAACCGACTCTACAAATCTATCGAAGGTGTTGTCCCAATCTAAGTTGGAAATATGTGTCTGGGCAAAACTTCTTATTTGTGCATATATAAACTCAGTGAGAGGAAAATCTGGAGATTTCTTCCTGATATGGTCATTTGACAATATTGAATGTCCTTTGTTATCTAGAAAATGTCTGGTGGACAACAATCCATGTGAAGACGTAATAAATACATGGGTGCTTTACTGGGTGCATAAAAAACAGAGAAACAATCCAAGGACAAAACACTGGGGAAGGGAAGACCACCTTTACGTGATTCGCCACGCTTAATCATAGGTTACGTCTTATCAGCGATTTGGAGCACCTGCCCTCCTGATGATTGTAAAACGTGAGTGTATCCGACTTATGCTTTCTCTTTGAACATTCCAAGTGATGCCCAATGATTAAAGGCATAAGCAGCGGAACCATTTTGAAAATCTGTATTCCTCAAAAATGGAAGGTGAAAAGAATAAGTGAAATTCAAATGTAGATTGGACTTGCCATGCTCTAAGCCGGCCAAACAATACTGGATAAGGTTTACTTCAGTAGGTAAAGGAGCAACAGGGATATGTAACAAAGCAGTCAAGTTGATATGTGGACACATACAGGGCCGCCACCAGGAATTTCAGGGCCCCTTACTGAACAAATATTCTGCCCCCCCCACAATATCTCCCCCTCACTCCACCTTCCCTCACAAGCATGTTATCCCGGTCTATGTAATGTGGAGGGTGGTTCGGAGCAGTTGGTCAATATGCCAGTAATATTATGCCACTCAATATGCCAGTAATATTTTGCCACTCAGTATTTTTTCAAGTCAGTATTTTACCCCAGTCCCCAGTACTTACCTCCTTGCTGCTGTCTCCAAGCCGCTCGGCTTCAATAAAGTTTGTTAAAAAAAATGCGACCTGAGTAACTCCGGTCGCATTTTTTTTTTTTTAACAAGCTTTAACAAAGAATTGTTTTTCTGGCGTGACCTAGGCCCGCCGGGCCCCCTGGACCCGCCGGTCCCGGGCCGCCAGTATCGCCCTTCACCCCCAGATGGCGGGCCTGGACACATATCTTGTCACCCGGCCAACATAGGAAAGCATGAGAGATTACCATGATTCTAATTCTTCAGTGATTTAGGTTATAATTGGTGTATAATTGAAATTGTAGGGAAATTAATACCCAGGTATAAAGGTGTGTGCCCATTGCAACAGGTTAGAGAGCATTCCTGGTGAAATTTTCATGCGCTGGAGGTAAAAAGTTTCAAATAACATGTAGTTGGTAGTAAATCTGTTTACTTTGCCAAAAGTGACAATTAGATTCCAAATTATGAGCCAGTCTAGTAAATGCTTTACTACATATGATATATTAGGATTTCTTGCAATTGTGGGTGGGCATCCAAGATATGTAATAACAGATCCAATGCCAAGGAAAATGGCATGCCTGATTGTTTTCCCTCTCAATTTAAAATCTAAAATTGAGTCGATATTAATATTATTTAAGGTGGTAGATGATGAAGCATTTACATTTAGGAATACATATAAGAGAAAACAGAATTTCCATATAAAAAAGTGGCCATGAGATGCTTGTCAAATGCTCAATGTGCATCTAAGCTCACCAAGGTATTGTGAGGTTTATTCATGATTTTGTATGCAACTTATTTCCACCCATAACATTATGACCTCCTACCTAATACTGTGAAGGTTCCCTTTTTGCTGCCAAAATAACTATGGACATCCTCTAGACCTCTGAAGGTGTGCTGTGGTATCAGGCACCAAGACGTTCACAGCAGATCCTTTAAGTCCTGTAAGTTGCAAGGTGGAGACTCCATGGATCAGCATGTTTCCATGAAAGGGTGTACATGGTCTGCAACAATGCTTAGGTAGTTGGTACGCATCAAAGTAACAACAAGATTAATGGCAGGACCCAAGGTTTCCCAGCAGACCATTGGCCAAAGCATCACACTGCCTCTGCCTGTCAGTGGTCACAATGTTATGGTTGATGGCAGGTGTATTTACATTGTAGTACTGGGGTACACCTTCCCTTTTATTGTGGTTACTGATTGGTGGCTGTGTTGCATGACAGTTTTTATGATGTTTTTTGACATAGTCATAGTCCAAATATCTTTTTTTACAAAAATGTTAATGCTGGATATTTGTCAGAAATTCTTTGTACTGTATGTTAGAGGGCTTTAACCCCTTAGTGACCGAGTGCTATGTTGCATTTGATGTGCCTTGAAGACCAGAATTCCATTATTTTTGTCATACATTTACTGAACTGTGAATTTCTTTCTTTGTGTTCAGTCCACCCACACAAATTATATATCATTTTTTAAAGGACAGATAGGGCTTTCATTTGATACTATTATTTTCATCATATGATATCCTTTACTATTAAAAAAATATAAAATAAGATGAAAATATGCCATAAAAAACACTTTTTCTAACTTTGACCTAATTTTTTTTTTTACACAATTACAAATGGTTAAAAAGACCCCGTCTATATATTTATAATATTTGTCCTGAGTTTAGTAATACCAATGTTTCCTTGTTTGTCTATGTTTTATTTCACGTAATAGGGCAATAAACAATATTAGTGTTTTATTTTTGTTTTCTAATCATTTTCTTCTACAGTGACTTTTTAACTCCAACCCTAAATTTACCCCAACTCTAAATTTACCCCAACCCTAAAACTACCCCCACCCCTTAATCTAACCCTTGTAATCATCCAAACCCCCCTGTAACCCTAATTCTGACCCTATTTATGACCCTAACCCTAGATCTAGGTACAGTAGATCTAGGGTTAACTTTTTCCATTTATTTATTTATTTTATTTATTTATTTAATTCATTTTCTATTTTTACCTGCAATATACTTAACTGCCTGTAGGGGCAGTCAAGTAGCGGTTTCAGAGCGACGGAAGAGTTTTTTTTTCTCTCTTCCGTCGCTCTCCTCTGGGCACGCTGTATCGGAGGAGCATGCTCCTCCGATACAGCACACACCCGCGATCACCGGGTGATCGCGGTGCCCAGGGGGGCACAAAAGGTGTTGAATGATGCCTCCATCGAAGCATCATTGCAACACTCTCACACATAGGCAGTGATGAGCTTTCACTGCCTATGTGTGTATGCGCGCGGGGGGGTCGAGGGGGGGCTGAAAGCCCTCTCAGAGGCTGCTTCAGGACCGAAGCAGCCTCTGAGAGTAGCTACAGACATGTAGTGTTGCGCTAATGAGCGCAACACTACATGAAAACGGAGGACGTATATATACGTCCTCATGGTCCTTAAGGACCATGCTTTTCAGGACGTATATATACGTCCAGATGCGTTAAGGGGTTAAAGTTGAATTCTCTAGATCAGGAGAATTGCAATGGACATGTTTGACTGTGATTGGCGCACATCGGGTAGCTGAAAGTCAATGGTTTTCATGGGAAAAATGTCCTGAACCAAGGGCATCCAATGCTTTGGTTTCAAAACAACCAAAACAGACATTACAGCCCTGAATTCAGTTATAATGAATTAAAGACCTCATTGTAGGTTGAAACGTTGCTTTATACACCGGAATAAATTTCCTCTTTATGCACTGGATGCTGGTCTCCCTGTACATTTTTCTGATTATTGAGGCTTGGGGTGAAGATCCTGACCTTGCACCGGAATATATTGGATGTGCTGACTTTCTACAACTCTTTTTTTTGGGATAATGATTGGCTGCATTTAGGAGATTTGTAAAATTCGGTTAACGTGCTTGACCCAAATCCAATTATATATATATATATATATATATATATATATATATATATATATATCGATCCAAAGTACCAGCACTCTGCCCAATTTAAGTCATAAAAAATGCCAAAACTTGCCTGGGTGCAATCCACATCAATCTACAAAATCCAAAACAGAAAAAGAATGCACTCACAGGGCTTCTAAAGACAGTCATTCAGGTTTTAATGCAGGATGATCGTCAGCATAGTTCTTTCAGCGACGTTTCAGGCTGTTAAGCCTTTTGTCAAGCGCTATTTATATATATTTTTTTTAATTTTGTAATTTTTTTATATATATATATTTATATATATATATATATTAAGATATATATATATATATATATTTAGATATATATATGGTTGTGTGTGTTTCTTTTATATATATATATGTGTGTGTGTGTGTGTGTATCTGTGTGTATGTACAATATTTAAACCTTACACACTATATAAAAGCTCTTAATTTAAACAGTCTTTGAATTAGTATTCTTTTCAAGAACTATTACACGGTGATATAATTGTATCCACAATGACATTACATTACAAATGTGTACTTTGATATTCTCTGAAGCAGCTAAGTATTATCTGAAATAGAGCAGCATTTCCTCCTGGGTGCCAGTGTCATTGCAGCAAATCTAAAGCCAAGAAACAGACACCCAGTTGTCTGTTGAATCGTTGCCCAGTGAGTTAAATGAAGACTGTTTCCTCGTAGTTCCTGTTTTGCAACCTTCAGGAGAACAAATATACAAGGCAGACATTAGAGAGACAATCTTTTATGCACAGGCAAATGGATTTTGCGCACTGCCATAGACATTGACGAGACAGATAACATACACGAAAAACACTAGTTTCTATGTCTAATTGAGAGGAAAAGCTCAGAGAAGAGTTGTTCTGGTTCCAAATAAACCTCATAATTGCAAGGAACTGTTGACTGCACTGACAAATTCACATCACTGCTTTGATTCTTGGCTGTCCTATTTAGCCCAATCGCTATATTGCACTGCCATCCACTGACTCGTACTTGCAATTACAAGTAATGATTAATTTAGCTTCTGCTGCGGTATATCGACTTGACTTAATTTCCACTAAAGCACCAGTCATTCCCTAGAAAGATATTCTCCCAATTCATTTCCTGCTGCAATGATAACTGTGAAATTTACCCAAGCTCTAAAGGAAAAGAAATAATTTCTCTAATAGCCTTAATGGGTTTTTTAGAGACTTTTGGATTGCAGCCAAGAGAGACTTAGACATGGATGTACAGGCAGAGTGAATACAGAGCTTAGTTTGTGTGTCTGTGTCTGCATGTGTGCGTGTGTGTGGTTTTACTGTCAGATAAGTTTCAGTAAAGACATTGTAATTGAACCCCCTCAGCAGTAATGCTCCCACAGATAGCTTTCCCTCACTGCATCAAGGGGAAATGAATGGAAACGAATTGTCTTTCAAATAAAAGGGGAATCACAAATCTGTTGTTAGAGGTTTTCCTTTAATTAAGATTATTAAAATAAAAAGCTAGAGAGCAGTTATGGGGGGGTTTTTTGTTCGTGTTATACTTCAGTTTTGTATTCTCTATTGAAATATTAGAGCAGTGTGTTATAAAAATAAAGTTTAAAGATGCTCACGTGTTGTATAAATCAAAATCATTTACATTTACGGTAGGAAACATAGAAGAATCAAATCTCCTGAGATGTACATATAAATCAGTTTTAAAAGTTTTAATTGTAATGCTCTTGTTGACATAACAGATAATGATATCGTGCTGTAATTTAAAAAAAATGGAGATTATGGGAATTAATCATTAAAAATAACTCTCATATCCAAAATAACAGAGGTAAAGTATTCAGATTCAAATTCAGATGCTATTCTCCATCATTAAAAAGGGGATGGGACACTTCATCGCTGCTGCATCCGCGCAGCCGTTTCACCGCCGTCTGTTCACCACGTGAGAGCTCGTCGCAGGATATTTCATTGCGGGACATTTCATAGCTAAAGGTGCGTTTTAAAGTGTTAGAGTGTTAGAATTAGAAATTTAGTATTGGGGTTTAGGGGGTTAGTATTAGGGTTCGGGGGTTAGTATAAGGGTTTAGGGGGTTAGTATTGGGGTTCGGGGGTTAGTATTAGGGTTTAGGGGGTTAGTATTAGGGTTCGGGGGTTAGTATTAGAGTTCGGGGGTTAATTTTAGTATTTGGGTTTTGGGGTTAATTTTAGTATTAGGGTTTGGGGGGGCACTTTGGGGGGGATTCATTTATTGGGGGGTTGTTTTATTTTAACTAGTACAATTGTAAGGGCTGACAGTTCAGCGCTGAACTGTCAGCTCTTACATAGCCGCGTCCACAATGAAACGGCAGTGTTATTCTTCATTGCTGACAGTTCAGCGTTCTAATTGCCGCGCTGAACTGTCAGCGAGGAAGCCGCCGCGCTGAAGTGTCCTAGACCCTTTAAAACTACTATTACTATTCTGGCATATATTTTATTGTAAAGTAATTCAAAGTACATTTTATACAAAAGGATTTAGTAATCACTGTCACTATTAGTTTGCTGAGATTGATTGTTGACTGCATTTCAGTTATATATTGTCTGTGATAATAATCAATGGTGTAGGCACTGGTAGTGTACATGCTGGAAATTTACTAGACTTTGTGATGCACAATTTAGTGATGTTCTATGCACCTGGATAAAATGTTGTTAGTTACAGGTTGGGTATCCCTTATCCAAAATGATCCTTTATTATCCACACACATCTGTCAGAACAACAGTTTATTCTGTGTCCAGCCCCCTTGAGCTGCAATATCGGCTTTCCATATATGCCCAGATTACCCCACGCCCACAAAGGATAAAACAATGGCATGTGTGCAGGACAGATGAGCCAACGGCAGGTTCCTAGCGATGCATCACATCACACCTACAACACAGTAAATGTGATTTATTTTGCTCTATACAGTATTTACATTAATACTACTGTATTTCATGGGTGCTGAGAGGCTTTAATATTTCTTATTGGTGAAAATGATCTGTTAACCAAAATTACCTGTTTTACTTCTGGTCCCAAGCATTTTGGATAAGGGATAATCAACCTGTATAACCTTGAGAGTCTCAAGTTATATAGGACTTGAGGTAACAAAATAAGAGCTTCAGAGGACCAGGGTCTCGGACATAGGGTTTATCCATAAGTGAGTGGTATAAGGCAAGTCCCACCCAGATCCCTTAAAATAGGCAGCAAATTCCTCCAAAGTCACATAACAATACGCCCCCACAGAAACATTCGCTCAGGAAAGGAAGAAGGGACACCACAAAAGACAGGAGAGGAACCAAGCAGTTAAAGTATATTGGTGCAACCTTTAATACATTAATAATATCCACTTACATTGTTTGCATATATCTTGGATTGCACAAATTTTTTAATGGCATACGTTCATTGCTTTACATGCGCACCCTCACGTTTTGTATACATTTTTTACACATTGTATTTGGTAGAATTGAAAGGGATACACACAGAGTGGTATTGCTGCATGCTATTAGTTATCTGTAAATTAGAAAGCGCACCCACACTTTTATCATTCATGTTCCATGAACCTTCACAGGCCATGCCATGGACCCTTATCCTTGTATGGATACTTTGCCATTGTCACTGTAATATAGTATCTAAAAACAACCTTAACCAATCAATCCTTACCTGCTTCTAACTGTGCCTGGGCAACATCTGTTTGCTTTATATTAAACACTGTCTCCTTTATCAAGGTATATAGTCATATTGATCAACTGTGTGAGTATTATCAATGGTCTAACTATCTAACCTCGCTTCAATCTGGGTTCCGGTCAAATCCCTCCACGATTACTGCCCTCTTAAAGGTGAACAATGACATTCAAAATGGCATGGAGAGTGATGAACTCTCCTAGACTTTGCAAAGGCCTTTGATACGGTTGATCATGATCATCTGCTAAACAAGCTAAATTGTAAATTGACCTATTTGTATGAATTAGGACTCTATTTCGGTTTATAGAAAGCCAATAGTATTACATGTATTCCATAAGCGAAAGTCTATAAACCGAACGACATTCGGTTTATAGACTTTTGGTTTATAGAATACATGTAATGCTATTGCTATTCTATAAACTGAAATAGAGTCCTAATTAATGTATTATCAATGGTCTAACTATCTAACCTCGCTTCAATCTGGGTTCCGGTCAAATCCCTCCACGATTACTGCCCTCTTAAAGGTGAACAATGACATTCAAAATGGCATGGAGAGTGATGAACTCTCCTAGACTTTGCAAAGGCCTTTGATACGGTTGATCATGATCATCTGCTAAACAAGCTAAATTGTAAATTGACCTATTTGTATGAATTAGGACTCTATTTCGGTTTATAGAAAGCCAATAGTATTACATGTATTCCATAAGCGAAAGTCTATAAACCGAACGACATTCGGTTTATAGACTTTTGGTTTATAGAATACATGTAATGCTATTGCTATTCTATAAACTGAAAGTCTCTAAACCGAATGTCTTTCGGTTTATAGACTTTCGGTTTATAGCCGAACCTCGAACTCCAACTTGAACATATAGTGGAATGTCCGTGTTCAGGTCCGGGGTCCAAATAGCGTAATGTTCGGTACAAACCCGAACAGTGCGGTTCGGGTTCGCTCAACACTATTAGAGACTTCAATCATTCTCTCTTTTTAAAAATTCCCGGGTTACCCCCATTTTCGAAGTCTCAATTTACAGTGCTGCCATTGTAGAGACTCCTATAAAAACACTTTTTATACATTCCTCCACAGTCGTTACTAAATGTTATTTCACATATTTTACCATGCAATGTTCATAATTGTAATTTTCTACAGCAAATTCAATAATATATATATTTTTTAAAACACTTTATTACAAAGGATGTGCATAAATGTTTAAATTCTTGTTAACAACATTTGTTTCAAACCCACGGGCTGTTTAATTAGCTAATAATGTGACACACATATATCCTTCTTGCCTTTTTTTGATTTTAGCACCTGTTATTATGATGTTCTAAGCCAACTGGCCCTCAAGTTTTCTGAACAACCCTTATCCTGGTTGAATATCACAGAGGTCCTCATGAAATAATACATAGCCCCAATCTTATATCCGGCTGCCCAATCTAATATTCTGCATGGTATATGACTAAACTAGTAGTATTTAAAATATTGTAAAACTGCTGAATCATTCCCTACATTTTTAACATAGTATATAAACATCATTTATGTGCTATGGATTGATGTAAAGTTATGTTATGTGACAAGTTAACTTTAAATACATAATTGTGTACCTACTTTCACAAGAGAAGAAAGGTTAAACAAATAAGTACTCATACATGTTCTCTAACCAGAGAAAAATCATCCACTTTTATTAGTATATAGTCTAAAAAAAAAAACAAGGGTCTCATAATAGAAGACAACAATTGTGAATCAATTCTTAACTGAAGTTTCATAGGGAGTTATGCATAAAAGTCAATTGTGGAGCAAAGTTCTAAACATTGTCTTGTCACCATGGAAATGTTCCTGTTGATTTAATCACTTTTAGAACTTTGCGTGCGGACCGCACCAGGTGACACCTCATGCGGGGTTGATACCGGTGCTGCCGGCACCCCGAATGCCCCCCCCCCCCGCACCGCGCTGCTTACCTTTTTTTTTCTTTTTCTGGCAGCGCAAAAAAATAAAAAATCCCAGCGTCACATCCGGCGACTGTGTTTCCCTCCTCCATGCAGGAGGGAAGACTGCATGAAGGAGGCGTCCGTCCGGGAACACAGAGCAGCAGCAATTCGGTAAGTGATGGGGAAGGGGGGAAGTGGGTGATTTGAAACGAGCACTTTAGTGGCACAATATTCCTGGGCTCTGTGTGGCACACTATTACTGGGCTCTGACTGGCACAATATTCCTGAGCTCTGACTGGCACACTATTACTGGGCTCTGACTGGCACAATATTACAGGGCTCTGAGTGGCACACTATTACTGGGCTCTGACTGGCACAATATTACTGGGCTCTGACTGGCACACTATTACTGGGCTCTGAGTGGCACACTATTCCTGGGCTCTGAGTGGCACAATATTCCTGGGCTCTGACTGGCACAATAGTACTGGGTTCTGACTGGCACAATATTACTGGGCTCTGACTGGCAAAATATTACTGGTATCTGACTGGCACAATATTACTGGGCTCTGACTGGCACAATATTTCTGGGCTCTGACTGGCACAATATTCCTGGGATCTGACTGGCATATTATTACTGGGCTCTGAGTGGCACACTATTACTGGGATCTGACTGGCATATTATTACTGGGCTCTGAGTGGCACACTATTACTGGGCTCTGACTGGCAGACTATTACTGGGCTCTGACTGGCACAATATTACAGGCATCTGACTGGCACACTATTACTGGGCTCTGAATGACACAATATTACTGGGCTCTAAATGGCACAATATTACTGGTATCTGAGTGGCACAATATTAATGGTATTTGACTGGCACAATATTACTGGGCTCTGAATGGCACACTATTCCTGGTATCTGACTGGCACAATACTACTGGGCTCTGAGTGGCACAATATTACTGGTATCTGAATGGCACAATATTACTGGGTTCTGAGTGGCACAATATTCCTGGTATCTATAATTATACAATTGTCGTGGGGCTCCTGTGTGTTGCATAATTAATGGCGTTCCCATGTGTGCATAATTATGGGGCGCTTGTGTGTGGCATATTTATCGAGCCCCATGTGTGGCATAATTAAGGGACTCTCTTGTGTGGCATAATTAAGGGACTCTTTTGTGTGGCATAATTATGGGGCACCTGTGTGTGTGGCATAATTAATTGGGCAGAGGTGAGGCATAAATAGTGGGGCTCTGGTGTGGCATAATTTATGGGGCTCTGGTATGGCATAATTTATGGGGCTATGGTGTGGCATAATTTATGGGGCTCCTGTGTGTGGCATAGTTAATAGGCCATCTAACTGGCATTACTAAGGAATCTGTTTGGGATTGTATTGGAGGAAATCCAGGGGGGTGACACCATGAGTTTACGCACCGGGTGACAGCAACCCTAGTGACGCCCCTGGTTCACTGTTTTGTGAAGTGACCATGCCTTAGCATCCTTAGTAAGTGACTTATAATACAGCAAAGTAGCTTATAATCCTTTCCTACAGTAGAAATCTAGCTTATCTGAGAATGAGACTTTGATGGCAATCAGTTATTGGCTGTGGGCATTAAATATATATTGATGCGTTACAAGTACACTTCAGTAAGTCCAACTATCTTCATAATTCATGACTGCAGCTATTAAGTAGATTTGCAGGTCACTATTATCTCTCAATTAATAAACATAGGTGTGAAAAGCTTTTTAAACATCCGGGTATATGCTTAATCATGCTGTCCAACAAAGTATTTCATAACCCTGGAAAATCCAAAAATGTTAAAGACCTGCTCAACTAAGAATGAACAGAGCTGTTTGCCATGTTGAAAGGTACCCACCCAGGAGTATATTAAACATTTTTGTTTTAATTGCTTCTGCCATTGTAGAGAAAAATGTCAGCACATTTTGCCGTCTATAATAAATTAATTTGAGGATAAAATATTATGTATGCTGTGATAAGGTGAATGGGGTGGTTTGTGGGGGAGTGTATATTTCCAATAAAGTGCGCAGAGAGGCATATGATATTTAACCCCAGGGGGAGTATGTGTTATATATGTGTTTATATGACTTAAACTAGTGTTTAGTTATGGGCCCCTGGGGTGGAGCATTTGGAGAGCAGTGTGGGCCAGTGCTCCACACCGCTATTTTCTTGGGAGACATAGGTCCATGTCAGGGTTTTGGACTGTCTCCAAATACACTGCTCAGCTGCAGGTAATCAGCTGCAGCAGTAGGAATAAACCCCTCCCTGCTAGGCAGGTAAAGAGAGATGTTGTTTGTTTCTCTCTTGAAGGGCTGAACAACAACAGGCTGCCTGAGAACCAGAGTTCAGAGGTCTCACAAGGCACTAGGTGGGTGAAACCAGTATTGTATTCTTATAGTTTAACCCTTGACAGATAGGGAAGTTTATGTTAGTAAGTGCTCAGACGAGCTAGGCTTTTGTTTACAAAGGTTTATGTTATATTATGGTTACTTTAATTTTCTGCTGTATCCGGGGTGAAGCACAAAAATAAAGTACCTGGATTTAAGACAATTCAAATGACTGCACATGTTTTCGCCCAAGAGGACCGTGCTAACTGAGAACAAGGATCACAATGCCCAGTCAAAAAGTCCCTTTCAAATCATGATCACTATTTTTGTTGCTAAAGATTGATAGGCATGTATCAGAATTTCAAAGGTTGTTTGATTCCAAGTGAACACCTATCAGTATAGCTACAACAAGAATCAAAATGATGATAATATTAATAATGTATGTCATGTGGAACCAATAATATACATAAAATGAAGTTACAGTTGAAGCCTGTCCTGTTTTTATCACATCTGGATTTTTCTCTCAGTTATGTTGTCAAGATGAAATTAATCGCCTTTTGGAAGTCCAAGTCCTCTGGTGGTGAGCACAACAAACAAGGTTATCAGAAACACAGAAGCCCATGGTTAAATCCCAGCAGAGGTTATAAACTGTGGCATTACAATGATGTTGATGATCACTTGCTATTTAGCATTGCAAATAAAATGGTTCACTCAGTTCTAGGTCTGTCAGGAAAGATATATGGATTTTTGTGGTTTAAGCCAAATGATACATGTCAAAGCAGAAATCAAGATTCTTCAGACCAAGTGTTGTTTTTATGATCTTCAGTTGTCTGGCCTTGTCTTGATGTTCCACATTTATCTCATCCACTTCCATGATTTGACACGATTAAGAGATGTTCTTCTGCTTACCAATGAGTAGCATGGTTATTTCAGCAGTTGTGAGGTTTCAACTTTGTCAAATAAATTTAGCCATTCTACTCTGACCTCTTTTATTAGAAAGATGGTTTGACGTTAACTGGGTGTTTTTGCTTATTGTACCAGTCTCTGTAAACTCTAGGAACTGTACTGTCCAAAAGAAAGTTATCTGTTTCCCCAAGGACAGACCCAACATGGTCACCATCTATTATGGTGCACAATCATATAGAGGCAAATACATCTATAAACATGGTGCTATCTATTTGTGCGCCCGTGTATAAAGTAGGATGTATCCTGACATTTGTTCGGGAATCTGCGCCGCATACACCAGTTCCAAACGTCCAGGTCTCTCAGTGTGTGTTGACTCCACCTAGGTATAAAGAATCAGGCACCTTTATTTTCCCCAAAATGTTACAGTACAGGAGTATTCATACATATCCCCTATGTTCAAAGTTACTTAGATCGGATGTCTTTTCTATGCTAATGTTTGATAAAGCAACAACTGACTCTCTTGGACATCTCTCTTTGCTTTATGTACTGTATTTCATCCACATGATTAGCTATTTGCATTAACAATAAGGATATAAAAATCCCTTCCACAGGAACTGCAACAAATGCTAAAGAAGAAGTGTTGTCTACCTTTTACTGTACGTACCACTTCAGCTCATAGTATTTTTAACATGCTAATAATTAAGTAAATCTTATATTTTAAGTTAAATGTTGCTTTCAAATATCATGAGAACCACTCTGTTGCATGTTACTAGCCATGGTATATGGGAATATCACCACAAAAATCAATACGTAAGACTTCACCTTACTAAGTTATTGGCAAGTCAAGCTACGGTAATTATCAAACACAGTGTTGTAACAAAGAGACAATTGTCAGAAATCATGTTGCTAAGTTAGTAATTACAGGTCTAGGCCTGGGGGTCTCACACCTGAGTATTAGTTTGCCTTGCACTGGCTTGAATTTAAGCATTTCATGGGGTGAGATTGAATTACAATAGTATCTTGGATACTAAAACTAACAACTGCTATATATCTTCTGTTATTTCTGTTGCTTTTTAAATACCCATTTTTCATTTTAGAGTTTTCCATTCCCTTAGGTACAGCATGAACTTAAAAGAAACCTAGATTCCGCACAGGACTTTAAGAGTATATGATGGATCAATAATTTGTTGGTTTGTTTATGAAATATGCCATCTTACAGGGACAAAGCCATTTTTAAGAGGCAGCCAGGATCAATATATATGTGCATAGATTTATGGCTGTTTTTGTTACAATCAGAATAAGTTTTTCTGCTCAGAGAAGTTGAAATGTAAGCCTTCTTTTTTTTACTTCTGGCCACAATAACACCAATGCAATTTAAGAAATCACCTTTATCAGCACAAACTGAATTTTAAATATGAATATTGTGGTCTTGAAGGAATTTTTACATTGTTCAGCAATGTACTTTTTATTCTAAAAGAAGGTTATAGCATTAGGAAAAATGTGCTTTGTTGAAATGTTACACACTATATGCTGCAATTTTCTTTACTTCTATGAAACTTCAATAAAATATTAGTACACACACACAAAGACATGTGATTCTAAAAACTCCTTGCTATTCTAACTTGTCCTGGTGCTTGGCTAGGTAGTATGGTAATACACAAAATAAAAAGATACATCAAAAATAAGACAGACAGTCTTTGTAAAGAGTAATATTTATTTAATTCAACTCTCTCCACTTTTAAAAAGTCCTTAATAACACCTTTAAGTTTCAATTTACTCGACTAGCACAGCACAAACGAATCCATTGGTGCTAATCAATGAAATGACCCACTCACCACGGTGCCCTTACCTGTTCATTCTGCCCTCTACTCTACTTTATTTATACAGGATTTTGAATCCATTCTAATTGGATCTGTATCTCCCCATTAAACTCTGTAAACTGTTGGAATTATACCAACATGATTTTGTGAACTTAACTGCTGTTCATGAATTAGAATTAATGAACATGAAGTTTTTTACATTTTTCTTAATTTATTAAAGAAAAAAATTACATATTTTATATATGTAACGTGTTTTCACTCTTACAAGCATCTACCTTTCCACCAGGATTCAAGGAGATCCTATCAATATCTCCTTTTAAGGTTTCAGGACATGTCAGGCTGTTTCAGCATGTAAGATCTTAGAATTGGAGGTAAACGTAGACAAATGATTCAGCAGGAAACATATATATTGGGCCATCAGCATACCTAAACATCTACATCCATACAACTTTGTATCTAATTTCAAAAGAAAAAAAAACAAATACGGACCAAAAACTAAAGATCTCGATCGCTCCCACCATGGGCTAACTATATATATATATATATATATATATATATATATATATATATATATATATATATATATATTATATATATATATATATATAACTCCCCTCTAAGGTTAAACCAAGTACAGGGAGAACCTAGAACATACCACCCCAAGGGACACCTGATTTTGTAGCACTTAGAATAGTAACTGACGTTGAAATTTTAAGGGGGCTAGATACTGTAAAGAATTGGCATTAAAAACAAAAATGGGAATTGCCTTTTTGTAATATAGATATATTTGTCTTATTTTGCTTAGCGTAACATTAGTTAAGGAAAAGGGTTGCACTCTTTAAGAAGAGAATTAACATACATATACATATTATAAGAAATTACTGAGGAATAAGTCATAGAGTGCATTAAGACCAAATATTTTCTATAGCACAATTAGTGTAGTGATAATACATAAGGTAATTAGCAATCATAGGGTTAATTAGTTACGAAAAGTTTTTAGTGTCTAAGTTAAGTCTGGAAATTACAGGTAATAGGCCTTTATTTCCTTTTATTTTCCAATCTGCCCCCCAGACTTAGCCAATGCATCCCCGCACCCAGCGCCAATGCTGCCCCCCTACACTGAGCCAATGCTGCCCTCCCTGGACTGAGCCAATGCTGCCCCCTAGACTGAGCCAATGCTGCCCCCTAGACTGAGCCAATGCTGCCCCCCAGACTGAGCCAATGCTGTTCCCCCAGACATTTTGCCAATGCTGTTCCCCCAGACATTTTGCCAATGCTGTTCCCCCAGACATTTTGCCAATGCTGCTCCCCCAAATATTTTGCCAATCAGTTCACGTGACCTCCTGGCTTTTGTTATAGGAGTCCCGGCAGAAGTGCCGGGTAGCAGCGGAGGATGTCAGTGATCATCACACAGACATCCATTGGCTGCCTGCGAGGGGGGCTCAAGCCCCCTGCAGCTCTGCAGGGACCTGGATCCCAGTCTTATAGTCAGACCTCAATTTGAGGTCTGATTATAAGACAAACCTCAAATATAAGAGAAGGGGACTTTTTCAGAGCATTTGCTCTGAAAAAAACTTGTCTTATATTCAAGCAAATACCAATACCATCCATACCATTTTTTCCCCTTGTATCAGGGACAAGGTGGTGTTTTTTTACATTCCAATGAGTATTAACCAATAAAAACTTTTTTATTATTTGAGAAACGAACATCCAAGATTGTCTTCATTTTTACTCACTTTAACAATAATTATTTAATTGAAACACTTCTGTTATAATGGCATTAATACTTTGAGGTTTTATTTTTATCTATTTCAGGGAATAGTAGCCAAAACGTTTTAACTTTTTTTTTTCTCAGCAGCCAGCTTCCCTTAGAGCATACTGTTCTCACATGTGAAAAATAGTAAAGACAAATGAAACAAAACACTGTAGAGCATGTCTGCTAGAAGTGAAATTACTAAAACAGAAAGGTTGAACATAGTTTTTAACAGCTACACTAGTTTTAGATCTATGAGGCCGATTGCTGGATGCCTAAAAGCTTGTTGAAAACACAAGTTTACAAGAAGCTAAATGAACTTGTAATTATTTAGTACTTTAAAAGCAATTATGTTAGCAGGTTAGAAACATTTTTAGTTTGAAATAAAATATACAGCTTTTTACCCTAATTTAAGTTGTGGGAAAAGTGGCAATGTGCCATGTTCTGTGAGGGCACATTGACACTGTTCGGTGCTATTGGCCAGTGACATTGTAGCAGGTTCTGTGCTTGGGCATCTGCAAGATTTTTTTCCAGGGGTGGGGGGTAAAATATCCTTCCCACCATTTTCCGCTCTCAATTGACTACCTTTGTTTTCTGGAGGGGAACAAATGTTACTTTCTGTTAATAGGAAAAATTGTATGACTGTGGTACTTTTAGCTACCCTCTAAAACATGATAACATGATACAACATGATAACTTTTGTTTGCAATAGCTGGGGTGGTAAAGATTAGCCACAACTACCCCAGTCTACAATTCCTATGCTGTTCAGCCAAGTATGGCTGAATTTATGTTATGAGAGCCGCACTCAACAATAAAAGTGTGTAGGGTAGTGTAGACCACCACAATTCCAGTATATAAAAAACAGTCCTCATGAAGTTCAGCTAGCAATATAGATGGTTTAATATTATTGTAGATGCAGTCAACAAATGTTTGTTGGGCTTTATTTAATTCAAGGCCAAAGTAGCCAAAAAAAAAAAAAAAAATCCCATTCAGCAGCATGAGAGATTTTTCTTAACTTCTAGTTTGGACTTTAAGTTACTGTATCACTTAAACACTGCTTATACTGTGACTGTAGAGAATAAAAAATATATCAGTATGATCTATAGATTGTGTTAGCAGAATTGCTAGCACATTCCTAAATTAGAAGAAACACATTTTAAATGTGTCTGTGGAGTCCCCTGCTTATGACATCACCTGTGGCCTGATATTTCCACAGTTCCCATTGAAAAGCAGTTCATTTGCACACAAAGCCACAGGTGATGTCATAAGCACAGACACATTTAAAACAAGTTTTTCTCCTAATTTAGGCATTTGCTTGCAGTTTTGCGAACACAGTGTATGGTTCAGTTTCAATCATTTTTTTTATTCTCCACATACACAGTAAAAAAATGTTCAGTCCCTTTACGTTTGAAATTCGTATCCCAATTTCCATGGATAAAGTCCTTAATTGCATTGTAGCCGTTCCCAACCAACAGTTAGAACTATTCCCATAATAATGCACAACATCATGGGAGTTGCAGTCAACAAAAGTTAATGAATGTTGTGTAGTGTAACTCGGTGATGCACGCAAGCATTTTGAGGTATAAGAAGCAAAGAGGATATTTAGAGGGTAGTAAAAAAACAACATAAATGTTTTGATACAAAATAGTGCACTTGGTAGTTATTCAGCACTGGCGTCTAATCTTTTGTACTCAAGGTGATGTTATTACATTTCTCATGATTTTCAGCCAACCAAATGGATGGCTGAGAATCATGAGATGTGCATACCATAGCAACTGTAGTGCCAGTTCATACTGATATAATCAGTATACTGTCTGAGAGTCGTGGGAAATGTAGTCTCAACAGCTGGAAGATTAACTAACCCTAACATGTACCACTTTTCTGAAGCATGCAGGCTGCGCTTCTGTCCAGACAGGGACTCTATGCATATCAAGTAACAGCAGCTAGTGGGAATGGGAAGGAGACCAACTAGATAGAATAAACCCCTTAGTGACGTGACTTTTTGTCTTTCCCTTGATGACATGTTTTGACATTTCCGGGGTGTAATGAACGGCTACCCAAGGCCTGGTAGCACCTCTGCCGGTTGTAGGAAATCCACTTCATAGCCTTTTTGGAACCTTGATCTTTGTACCCAAATATCAGACCGGACCAATAGCAGTTTGGGACAACAAGAATGAATACCCTTATTTGTGAAAACAGCACAGACTAATATACACACGCATATGACAGCAACTAGGGGGGAGGCACAGGGGTACGAATTATAATATGTAAGCCTCAAGCAATAGAAAACATTATCTGAAACTGTGATTTAAACACAGTATAACTTTACAAAAAATAAATATGCCATCTGTAGATCCAGACATCCAGACTACAACGGACAATAGATGGCTCACAGAACAGTAAACACTTATTGATTGGATAAGTACACATTTCAACACTAACATATAATAACATTTCTTAACCTGGGGGAAACACAATGAATAGAGCAAAGGCTTGGATCTCAATGTACATATCCTGAGTGAGCCTGTGTTGAAGTCCAGCTCCATTGAAGCAGGGTGTCACTGTGGCCCCCAAAGTATGCACCCCCAAACATAGCACATCCAAAGATAGGGTCCATAGTCCACAGGGAGGTGTTTGGCCCTCAGGGCCCTCCAAGAACCCCAGTCACGCAGACTGTTATGATTCACTTCGTGACATATCCTTTTTTTCGGGGGGAGACTGGCACCAGAGGAACCCCCAGACGGGGTGACTCCAAGTTCAGTCGGCATAGCTTTAAGCCAAGAATAGCACTCACCAGCCCAACCTCTGCCTTTCCCAAAGCACATTTTTGCCGCTGGGGAGCAAGTAGAGGTGATGGGTTAGTCAGCTCAGGTTCCATGAAGTTGTCACGGCTAAGTCCTGGGGGCATCGATGCCCGTGCTTTGCTGGAGGCAATATAATTCATGGCACTCACATTCTCAAAAGCAGCTTGCAGATAAACAGGTGATGATAGGTCCATAGCTTCCAGGCACCGGAGCTGAGGGGACCATGGTGGAGATGGGCAGAGGCCAGCGGCACTCTGCCCCATTGCCATCAGGTCAGCTGGGGCATCTTGCAGTGACAAACAGGTGGTGTCCCGCTTTGCCACACAGGATGTACCAAGTCCGTCACATGTTGGCAATTAGATTAAATAAAAGCTTTTTTGCTGCATTCACCTTATGCCAGGTGTTAACGTTTTCTGCTCTGCATGTCTAATTAAAGGACAACTTAACTTTTTTTTTGACTCAGTAATTAACTTAACTCCTGCTTGTAGGATGTTCCATACTGTCTTACTTTTTAGTGACTGGAGGCTTGTAGGACAGCATTGACCATCCTGCATGTAACGCGGCTCCCCGTGATGAGCTGTGCTGAGGATCCCACTGCAGGGACCTGTAGTGGAATCCCCAGAGTCAGAGAAGGCAACTTTAAGTGGCCTCAGTCTGACATAAGAAATGTAGCGAATGATCAAACCGAGCGTCCGCTACATTTCAGGCATCCCTGCATGCCCGAACTTCTGGGTTCAGCAGATACTGACGAAGTGATCGGCAGCCAGGAACACAGCTTTGGTAGTTAAGGAGTTAACATGTACGGGCTCCGATGCAATGCATTGGTGACAATGTCTGTACATGTACGGGCTGCTTTTAAAATAGCGCTATTTTCGGCTTTCCTAGATGCTTCATGAGTGAAGTCAGTTTTTAACTTACCAGGTCAAGCATCTCTTGCTTTGAGCACCTCTGAAGGAGGGACTGAGCCAATCAAGGGAGGCTTCTGACCTCCTTCTATCAAGCTCCTCCAGACACAGAAAAGAAAAAGAAAAAACTGCTACATGGAGCAACAAAGTTTTCGCCTCTTCCAAGGTGCTGCTTGGGGCAGCTGCCCCAGTCTGTCCCATTAAAGGGCTGGCCCTGCACACAACACTACTGCAGTTTTTTCTTTAAAAATAACTTTTTCTTTACAATTACATCCAATTATAGGAGTGCTCATGTTCACCTATAATCAGGGCTCGAGTCCTGCAGGAACGCGTGGGAACGGCGTTCCTGCACTTTTTTCATGGCAGGAACGCCGTTCCCTTTGCTCCTGCAGTGGAGGGTCATGATTTGAGCCGCCGTGTTAAAAAAATTTTTTTTTCAAAGTCCAATTCTCGCGAGACGCGAGATTTCGTCCGTTTCGCGGGCTTTTCTCTGCACGGAGGAGGTGTCCGTCCAGGGACACGGAGAAGCAGCTACCAGGTAAGTGATGGGGAGGAGGGTGGTTCCTGGGCATCTGACTGGCACAATATTCCTGGGCTCTGACTGGCACACTATTACTGGGCTTCTGACTGGCACACTATTACTGGGCACTGACTGGCACACTATTACTGGGCATCTGACTGGCACAATATTACTGGGCTCTGACTGGCACAATATTACTGGGCATCTGACTGGCATAATATTACTGGGCTCTGACTGGCACAATATTACTGGGCATCTGACTGGCATAATATTACTGGGCTCTGACTGGCACAATATTCCTGGGCTCTGACTGGCATAATATTACTGGGCTCTGACTGGCACAATATTCCTGGGCTCTGACTGGCACAATATTCCTGGGCTCTGACTGGCACACTATTACTGGGCTCTGACTGGCACACTATTACTGGGCATCTGACTGGCATAATATTACTGGGCATCTGACTGGCATAATATTACTGGGCTCTGACTGGCATAATATTACTGGGCATCTGAGAGGCATAATATTACTGGGCATCTGACTGGCATAATATTACTGGGCATCTGCCTGGCATAATATTACTGGGCTCTGACTGGCACACTATTACTGGGCATCTGAGAGGCATAACATTACTGGGCATCTGACTGGCATAATATTACTGGGCATCTGACTGGCATAATACTGGGCATCTGACTGGCACACTATTACTGGGCATCTGAGAGGCATAATATTACTGGGCATCTGACTGGCATAATATTACTGGGCATCTGATTGGCACACTATTCCTGGTATCTGACTGGCACACTATTACTGGGCATCTGACGGGCACACTATTCCTGGTATCTGACTGCACAATATTACTGGGCTCTGAGTGGCACAATATTACTTGGCATCTGACTGGCACAATATTCCTGGTCTCTGACTGGCACACTATTCCTGGGCATCTGATTGGTACAATATTCCTGGTATCTGACTGGCACAATATTACTGGGCATCTGACTGGCACACTATTAGTGGTATCTGACTGGCACAATATTCCTGGGCTCTGACTGGCACACTATTCCTGGGCATCTGACTGGCACACTATTCCTGGTATCTGACTGGCACACTATTCCTGGTATCTGACTGGCACAATATTACTGGGCTCTGACTGGCACACTATTCCTGGTATCTGACTTGCACACTATTACTGGGCTCTGAGTGGCACACTATTACTGGGCTCTGAGTGGCACAATATTACTGGGCATCTGATTGGCACAATATTCCTAGTATCTGACTGGCACAATATTACTGGGCTCTGACTGGCACAATATTACTGGGATCTGACTGGCACACTATTCCTGGTATCTGACTGGCACAATATTACTGGGCTCTGACAAGCACACTATTCCTGGTATCTGACTTGCACACTATTACTGGGCTCTGAGTGGCACAATATTCCTGGTATCTGACTGGCACAGAGGGGCAAAATCCTGGCACATAGAGGGGAAAATCCTGGCATATAGAGGGGCAAAATCCTTGCACATAGAGGGGGAAATCCTGGCATATAGAGGGGCAAAATCCTGGAATAGAGGGGCAAAATCCTGGCATATAGAGGGGCAAAATCCTGGCATATAGAGGGGCAGAATCATGGCACATAGAGGGGCAGAATCCTGGCATATAGAGGGGGGGGGGGATCCTGGCATATAGAGGCAAAATCCTGGCATAGAGGGGCAAAATCCTGGCATAGAGGGGCAAAATCTTGACATAGAGGGGGAAAATCCTGGCAAATAGAGGGGCAGGGGCAGAGTCCTGTCATATAGAGGGGCAAAATCCTGACATAGAGGGGCAAAATCCTGGCATATAGAGGCAAAATCCTGGCATATAGAGGCAAAATCCTGGCATAGAGGGGCAAAATCCTGACATAGAGGGGCAAAATCCTGGCAAATAGAGGGGCAGGGGCAGAGTCCTGTCATATAGAGGGACAAAATCCTGACATAGAGGGGCAAAATCCTGGCACATAGAGGGGCAAAATCCTGGAATAGAGGGACAAAATCCTGGCATAGAGGGGCAAAATCCTGGCATATAGATGGTCAAAATCCTGGAATAGAGGAACAAAATCCTGGCATAGAGGGGCAAAATCCTGGCACATAGAGCGGAAAATCCTGGCATATAGAGGGGCAAATTCTGGAATAGAGGGGCAAAATCCTGGCATATAGATGGTCAAAATCCTGGAATAGAGGAACAAAATCCTGGCATAGAGGGGCAAAATCCTGGCACATAGAGCGGAAAATCCTGGCATATAGAGGGGCAAATTCCTGGAATAGAGGGGCAAAATCCTGGCATATAGAGGGGCAGAATCCTGGCATATAGAGGGGCAGAATCCTGGCATATAGAGGGGGGAAATTCTGCTATATAGAGGGGGGAAATTCTGCTATATAGAGGGGGGAAATCCTGGCATATAGAGGCAAAATCCTGGCATAGAGGGGCAAAATCCTGGCATATAGATGGTCAAAATCCTGGAATAGAGGGACAAAATCCTGGAATAGAGGGACAAAATCCTGGCATAGAGGGGCAAAATCCTGGCACATAGAGGGGAAAATCCTGGCATATAGAGGGGCAAATTCCTGGAATAGAGGGGCAAAATCCTGGCATATAGAGGGGCAAAATCCTGGCATATAGAGGGGCAGAATCCTGGCATATAGAGGGGCAGAATCCTGGCATATAGAGGGGGGAAATCCTGGCATATAGAGGCAAAATCATGGCATATAGAGGGGCAGAATCCTGGCATAGAGGGGCAAAATCCTGGCATATAGAGGGGCAAAATCCTGACATAGAGGGGCAAAATCCTGGCATATAGAGGGGCAAAATCCTGGCATATAGAGGGGCAGAATCCTGGAATAGAGGGGCAAAATCCTGGAATAGAGGGGCAAAATCCTGGCATATAGAGGGGCAAAATCCTGACATAGAGGGGAAAAATCCTGGCATATAGAGGGGCAAAATCCTGGCATATAGAGGGGCAGAATCCTGGAATAGAGGGGCAAAATCCTGGAATAGAGGGGCAAAATCCTGGCATATAGAGTGGCAGAATCCTGGCATAGAGGGGCAAAATTCACTGAATTTTCGGTGAAATATATATTTGGGGGGTCGCAGTGGATTTTGTGAGTACCCACACTTTTTTTCCCAGGACTTGACCCCTGCCTATATAATCCAGACAAAATGGTTGTCCTGATTATAGGCTGCAACAAAAGTTTAAGGTTTGTGTTCTTGACAAGGGTTTGACAATAATATATTATCAAGTAAGTTAACAATATAAAGTATCTACCATACATAGAAACATAGAATTTTAGCAGAAAAGAACCATTTGACCCATTTAGATTTCCCAATTTCTGCTTAAAAAAATAAAATCTGAATACTTTCATTAGTTCATGGCTTTTTCTTTTATCTAGGATAGAAAAAATGGAAGAGTTTCTCTTATCCCAATAAAGGAAAAGAGGAATGCAAATAGTCAGTAGTGTTTCAAAATAGGGAACATAAATGGGCAGTGAATCTATGATTCTACACTACTGTGGTGCTAAGGAAAATAGTTTCTTAGTAGAAAGTGCTAGTAACTGGAATCAAAGTAACAGAAGAACTGTCACTTATTTGTACAGTGGGGTCTATTCACTATAAGGTGAGTTAAGTTGAGATGAGGTGAGTTAAGGTGAGATGAATATTTAATCTCAACAGTTTAGCTATACATTGTGCAGGGACAATCCTGGTGAGTTTGCTTAGTGCAAAACATAATAAAGTGAACTATGCAAATGAACCCTGTGCAAATTGGTATTAATAATAATACTAATACTTGCGGTACCACACAAAATGCTGCCTTCTGAAGCAATCCCCGGGATGCTTTAAAACAATACACAGAACAAACGCAGATTGGCGCAATAGTAGTGGGTACCTTACATTAAATACACAAATAAAAGTGCAACATTGTTTCAACCATGCACATAAATAAAGTGACTGATGATAAATGTACTCACAAACATACGTGAGTAAAGAGCATGTCAAATGAAACGTGGATATTCTTTCAAATGTTTAATTGAATAGAATTCTGCAATAGATAAAAGCAACACAAAACATGTGCAGGACCAAACTGAACAGAGAGATATTGGCCCCTGTTACAAAATAAAACTCACGGACTGTAGAGGAAAATTATCGCATAGAAAATATTGTGAGAATCTGTCACAACAACGGAGCTGATCCAGGGATGGCAAGAGACTGTAGTGTTCAGTGGCTGATTCTGTCAATACCTCTGCATTTCACAGGAAACTTCGTCGCGGCTCGTCTCCTCTTGAAGAAGCCGCAATTACTTTTCCGGTGAAACGCGTAAAGGTATTGAAAGAATCAGCCGCTGAACACTACAGTCTCTTGCCATCCCTGGATCAGCTCCGTTCTTGTGACAGATTCTCACAATATTTTCTATGGGATAATTTTCCTCTACAGTCCGTGAGTTTTATTTTGTAACAGGGGCCAATATCTCTCTGTTCAGTTTGGTCCTGCACATGTTTTGTGTTGCTTTTATCTATTGCAGAATTCTATTCAGTTAAACATTTGAACGAATATCCACGTTTCATTTGACATGATATTCACTCACGTATGTTTGTGAGTACATTTATCACCAGTCACTTTATTTATGTACATGGTTGAAACAATGTTGCACTATTATTTCTGTATTTAATTTAAGGTACCCACCACTATTGCACCAATCTGTGTTTGTTCTGTGTTTGCTTAGTGGTGGAAACTCACCAGGTTTGTCTCTGCACAATGTATAGTTAAAATGATGAGATCTTACCTGCACTTTTCACATACATTTCGATATGCCTGTTTTTATTATTAACATGTGCGTGTTTTTACAGTACACATTATGGTCTGTTGATCTTTATTTCAGGAAAAGTATCAACACCAGGCATTCTAATTACAGCGCACGCTTATTATACCACAAGATGGCTGAAGAGGGGATTGGATGGTTCATCGTGGCTGCTTGAATGCTTCACCATGACCTCTTGCGTGATGGTCAGATCATCGATGGACCTTTCTTTTCAGTTTTGAACTGTCAGCACTTACAAACATACAGCCCCCCCTAATAAATTAAACCCCCGAAACCACATACTAATCAAATCCGTGATGAAGCGGCTTCTTTGCCTTTCACCACTGACAGTTCAGCATTGAAACTGAGACTCTGAACTGTCAGCGGCGAGGCAGCCATGATCTATCTATCCTAGACACAAACCCTCAATCAGCATTTTACAGATAAGAAATTTGATTTGCTTATACAGAATTAAAGTTACATGTGAACTGTTATTTGAACTATACAATATTCTATTATAGGTGTCACAATCAAGGGACATTGAAACTACTTATATTGCTCTCTTTTACGCTATTTTACTTACTATTCATTTTTTTTTTCATATTTTCGCTATATTTTCTATTGTGCTGTTTATTGTATATGCATATTGTGAAACTTCCTATTCCACAATTTACTGCACATACATTCCCCTAGAGTGCTGTTTTAGTCACCAAGCCATTGTTTTTTTGTATGTTATGTTTATTTTTATCTAAGACTGGATTGAATCCTTAACAGAACAGCTTTTATATATTTAGATAAATGTATACAACTACATTGTGTGCAACATTGTATAAATAAATTAAAGCTATTCTGCTACTTGGATTCCTTTACCTAGCAATGTCTACTAAGATACAATTCTCCTTAGCACCACAATAGTGCACAATCACATCACATTTATTTGCCTTTTGTGGAACTGTTTGGCTACATATACAAACGATTATGCATTTACTGCTACAGATTGCCTTCATGTACAAAGATTAGGCATAATGCAGACTGGCTCCATATACAAAGATTATGCATTTAATGCTGCAGATTGGCTTCATAAACACAGATTACACATATACTGCTGCATAATGGCCCTGTATGCAAAGATCATACATTTACAGCAGACTAACTTCATATACAAATATTATGCATTTACTGCTGCAGATTGGCTTCATATGCAAAGGTTATGCATTTACTGCTGCAGGAGTGCATGCATAACCTTTGTATATGAAGCCAGTCTGCAACAGTAAATGTATGCTATTTGCATATGAAGCCAGTCTTCATTAAATGTATAATCTTTGTATATGAAGCCAATCTGCAGCAGTAAATGCATAACCTGTGTATATAAAGACAATCTGCAGCAGTAAATGCATAACTTTTTTATATGAAGTCGATCCTCAGCAGCAATTGCATAACCTTTGAATATGAAGCTGATCTGCAGCAGCAATTGCATAACCTTTGAATATGAAGCCGATCTGCAACAGTGATTGCATAACCTTTGTATATGAAGCCAATCTGCAGCAATAAATGCATGACCTGTGTATATAAAGACAATCTGCAGCAGTAAATGCATAACTTTTTTTATATGAAGTCGTTCCTCAGCAGCAATTGCATAACCTTTGAATATGGAGCTGATCTGCAACAGCGACTGCATAACCTATGTATATTACCTTCACAGTTTATGTGGTATCTAATCACCTCAAAACGTAATTAACTCATATCTTGGGAAAGGACAATGTAGAGAAGTGAAAATAGTTATACTGACCTAACCATGAATAAGAAATGCACATTTCATAAAAAACATAGAATGTGGTGGCAGATAACAACCCTTTGGCACATCTAGTCTACCCAATTTGTGCCTAACCTACGCGTGCTTAAACTCCTTTACTGTGTTTACCTCTACCACTTCCACTGGAAGGCTATTTCATGCGTCCACTATCATTCATGATTCCAGAGTTCAGCGTTCAAGAGTTTTCCCTGCTTCGGATCAACAAACAGACACAGATTTTCTGTTTTATAGTTAGGATTATGTATTTATTGCTGCTGATTGGCTTCAAATACAAAGATGCTGTTGCAGATTGGAGTTATGTGCAAAGGTTATGCATTCACTGCTGCAGATTGGCTTTACATAAAAAAGTTATGCGTTTACTGCTGCATATTGACTTTGGTTGCTAACATTTTTGAATCCCACTACTGCTCTGCTGCCAAACACACCTCCTCTCTGGGAGGAAATGCTCATCTCCTTCCAAGCTATTGGTTGTGTGTGGTGTGACATCAATCACAGAGAGAGACAGTCATCCAACAACTCTCTCTACTGCAGCAGACTACTGAATAAGAAAATGGTAGCCTATCTTCACCATTTAATAGGGGGTTTCAATGAGGTAGAAGTGGCCTTCTGCCCCATTAAAATATTTTTGGGGTTTAGTCTTTCTTGAATTAATTTGTATTTGATGATAAACGAATAGTAAAACAAAAACACCTATTACCATTGTGTTTTCCTGTTACTACTTACCTATATGGAGGCTTAGACAGTGTTTCATAAATAATCCGTATAATGAAAAAAGTTGTCCTTTCTCTTTTCAATTATCTGCAAATCTTGTCATATAATATGATGGATTGCTTTCAGCTACCTTTTTAAGTATTTGTTTACTGCTCGGTTCAACCAATCATTAAGGCAGTTTCCTTGTATTAATGATTGATAATCTGCTACAGGTAGTTGTGGCTGAAGGATAGTCCTTACCATCACATCGTCATATCATATGCATTGAAGACACTTAACACTATGCAGGTTGATTAGTCCTTTTGCAAGAACTTTTAAATATAAATTTAGATCAAATAAATTACATATTTTCACCTTTTATTATTCCACAGGATGCACATTATCTTTTGCAGAATGGCTGTGTACGTCATAAATAAATCAGAGGGGTAAATATTTCACACATGAGTCTTTTTCATGTGTGCATGTCGACAAGGTCTTGCGGCTAGGAAGCATGATTGAAATGATCACCAAAACCAATTTCAAAGTGCTGCAGGCTCGGTTTGAGTGACGACTATGAAGCAAAGTGCCTAATTCTTTGATTAACACAATAAAGAGAAACTGAGGATTTTGATTGCTGCCTTCTGGACCGTAAATGACAGTTTAGGAATACAAAGACTTGATTAAGGGAGGTTGCATTAATAACCTTTCAGCCATTTTCGCATAAAAAGAACACTAGTCTTTCTAGCTACAGGTTACAGTTCATATCCACATCATTTTCAGTCACTGGGACACCACTTTTGAATCATTTATTTTGTAGATAATAATAAATTGTGAGGAAACCAAACTAAAGCAAATATATAGAAAATCTGTTGGATAATATTATATTATGAAGTAGTAAGAAAAAAATCTGAAATAAATGAAATCGATATTTTGCATTACTTGTATTAGATAGACCTCCCTAGCAGATTATTTTTGTAAAAATTAGCCTACTCGGAAGTAAGCAGAGGGGCTTACTCATCCTTCTGCTGTATTACTGCCAACTGTCTCAATCTGGTAATCCATCAACCGTGTGGACCAATTGTGACGAAGTGCCCTTCGCCACTTGGTCCTGGAGAGGCCTGTTTGCCAGCCTTCTCCCCTGTGACTATGGCCCTGGGGTGTATGGCCCTTTAAAAATGTTTTTTGGCCTATGGACTGTGTATGGCACTTTAAGAACATATTTGGGGCATGGTGAAAATGCCCCAAAAAGCTAACTTTTGAACTACTGGGTGGAATTGTTTGATTTTTAGTTATGTTCATATTTAAAGTATGCTGATTCTGAAAATGTATGTTTTATGTGAATGTGATGCATATTTTGAAAGTTATTAATATTGTGTAAAACCTGTATATTTTAGCTTGGAGATAATTGAGCTGATACAAAGGTTAAGGAATGTACTGTAATTACAAGGATCCAAGCGTTTGTCCTATTCACTGTGCTTTCCTCAAGTTAAGATTGGATCCTATCCTTTAATCCCTGTCATTATTGTCACCTTTCCCATTGTCTTTATGTAAGTCATTTAGTTTCCTGTGTGTATCTGAACTGGGCCCCTTTGTATCCTGAAAGGTGTGAGGCAGGATTTCCCTTTGTATGTCCTTAGGTTAAACTTTAATCCTGTTATAGTTCCTTTGTCCAATTTGGTTTGTCAAGATGTTCAACTGTATATATTCTGTTTTTCTGAATCATTAAAGACTTCTGGTCAGTTCTACTTCACCCTCAATCTAGAGTCTTGTCTCTTATTGGGGGTAACCGCTATACAGCTATTCACGCTAGCTCTGGTAAGAGCTTCTTCGCTTGGAATACGACTGGATGCTGAGAATCCTCCTCACTGATCGGGAAAAGGACACCCTCCAGCGGTTGAAACCCCTCTGCTACACGGGGTAACCGCTACACCAATGTCATCATATTTTGCAGGTTTTCTCCTGGTCTTAATGTTTTAGTATATCCTAGGTCTCTTCTGGGTTAGTCCAGTGTTGACAAAGAGTTTAGAAGTGACTTACAAACAAAAAGCCTGCTCCAGTCCTCACAGTACGTTTATGACTAAGCACTATTGTGAAAAACGCATCAAGGGCTTTCTGTTCATGTTACTACAAAAATTGTCTCATAAGTGAAAACATTATATAAAACCAGTGATCCTCCTTACTCGCGAGTGTCCTTAAAATGAAGGTCCTTAAAGTGGGTTATATCTGTAGTTCGGTTTTTCAAATGAATCGGCATGTAATGTGCTTTCAATAATAAAGTTCAATCTGTTGTAAAAAGAAAACGTATTGTGTACATTTGATGACTTATCAATAGTGTTGAGCGAACCCGAACCGGACTGTTCGGGTTCGTACCGAACATTACGG
This sequence comes from Pelodytes ibericus, assembly GCA_036172795.1. Lineage (NCBI taxonomy): Eukaryota > Metazoa > Chordata > Amphibia > Anura > Pelodytidae > Pelodytes > Pelodytes ibericus. The sequence continues at coordinate 129,264,970 of CM069859.1, forward strand.
TGTTCGAACCCCGGACCCGAACACGGACATTTTACTGTATGTCCGTGTTGGAGTTCGAGGTTCGGCTATAAACCGAAAGTCTATTAACCGAAAGACATTCGGTTTATAGACTTTCGTTTTATAGAATACATGTAATTCTATTGCTATTCTATAAACCGAAAGTCCATAAACCGAACGATGTTCGGTTTATAGACTTTCGGAATATAGAATAGCATAGAATTACATGTATTCTATAAACCGAAAGTCTATAAACTGAATGTCGTTCGGTTTATAGACTTTCGGCTTATAGAAGACATGTAATACTATTGGCTTTCTATAAACCGAACTAGAGTCCCCATTCATAAGAATTTTTTATGAATGGGGACTCTAGTTCGGTTTATAGAAAGCCAATAGTATTACATGTATTCTATAAACCGAACGACGTTCGGTTTATAGACTTTCGGTTTATAGAATACATGTAATTCTATGCTATTCTATAAACCGAAAGTCTATAAACTAAACTTCGTTCGGTTTATAGACTTTCGGCTTATGGAATACATGTAATTCTTTTGGCTTTCTATAAACCAAAATAGAGTCCCCGTTCATAAGAATTTCTTATGAATGGGGACTCTATTTCGGTTTATAGAAAGCCAATAGTATTAGATGTATTCCATAAGCCGAAAGGCGGGTCCCCATTGACTTCAATGGGGTTTGGGTTCGGGGTCAAGTTCGACCCCGAACCCGGACTTTTTTCCGAAGTTCGGCCGAACCTGCCGAACCCGAACATCCAGGTGTCCGCTCCACACTACTTATCAATATTATTAAGATTTTTTTTTATTTTTTTTAAAGATTGAAAATTACTTGCCCATGGAGATATATTTCGAATATTTTTATTGTACCAAGCTTCAAGCTTATGCTTTTGAGCTGTTATAGGGTGACCACATGTCCCACACTCATGGCATAAGGGGAGAATAAGCTAATACCTTCCCTTCTCCTGACAGTGTGAGTGTCTCCTGTGGGGCACAAGTTGCCAAACTGCAGATATGCTGGACAGCAGTAATTATATGAGGCATATCTGTTTTGTGGCTATGCAAGGAATATTTATTTTGCAGCATCCACCTTAATGCTTAAAGGATGAAAATCATTCTCTCGTGGCACACAAGGGCTGGGACTGGGAGAGAAACATAGGGCCTTATTTATCTGTGACACATGATGTAAACCACACTGGTGCTGAGTATTTCCCATACCCAGCATCATTGTGGACTCTCACACATCTTTAGGGCAAGAGAAGTGAGAGGGAGGTCAGTGAGCACACTATAGCAGACACTGGGGTGGGAGACATCAGCTTACTCAGAAAATGAGAGAAAGATAGAACAGTGGGAGGGAGTCTATGCACAATGCCTCCCAACTGTCCAACTTTGCAATGAACAGTCCAAATTTGAAGGCACTGTCCCACTGAGCTCTACCTTTGTCTTGATTTTTGAGATAGAGATGAAGCTTGGCGGGACACTTTGACTCACCACTGCCATCTGTCCCAATGTCTTTCTCCAATGTCGGGAACAGTGGAGAATGCAAAGTCTGCATGCGTAGCACAGTGCACATATGCAGAAGTGCTGTCAGGTTACTACGTATGAACAGTAGCACAAACACTCGGCCTTCCAACCACTGACCCGTCTCAGTGTCTTTCACCATATGCAGAAGTTGGAGATATACGATATAGATATTTACCATCTGGAGATGCAGTTGTGTAATGTGTTATTGCTGGTTAGTGTACATTATTGTGCTGTTAATAATATGCAAATGACCTCAGTGGCATAGCACGAGATAAAAGCCTACACATTCTTTGGAGTTGAGTCTTGGACCATTTACCAAGTATTGGAAACATTTGAATCAGGACAATTTTACTGTGAAAACCGTAGATATTCGGTTACCCAGTGTGCACCGGTCACACCTGAACAGGTTCTGAATGAAGGGAAACATATCAGTTCTCCAGACTTTGGTTGGAGAATTAAATAGAAAAGTGTAGATGAATTTAAGTAAATATATTTTAAATGCAGAAATATTTATGTTCAATTATAATATATTATAATGGTATATTTACATTAAGACAAGCATTTTTAAATTTGAATCAAAAACATTTTATATTATTTTAGATTAATTTAACTGATTTTTATCTATGTAATAGATGTACAATGCTATTTTGTTCTGATTCATATTTCATTACACTTTAGGCCACTTCGGGAGAACTTCAGCTATAGCCATTCCCATCTTGTCTGGAAAAATACTACCTGTAGAAGCCTTTATCATTATCATCGTTGCATCGGCTTTGCTTACCAAATTGCAGAGATAAACCTGAGTAGCTCGATATTTGGGTACCAATGAGCAACCGATGTGATCAGAATATGTCCGCAATTCAGAGGATCCATTTTGGTGCCAAAAATCAGCACAACCTGAGTCAAGCCTATAGTGTTTTTTTTAGCTGCAGTAAATGTGTTTATATCGGTTTTTTTTTAAATCAAATGCACCATTCTTATTCTAAATTGCTTACCAAATGTCATAAATAATTCTCAATGAACTATAAAGTCATTATAATAGCCACACCTTACCCCTATGGTCATTTAAAATGCTGGGAGGTATGGTATAGGTACCAAAAACTCTTGCCGTTATGTACAATTTTCTCTTAATATTTATATATAAGGTCTGTAATAAACAGTGACCTGTGGTTCATTGCAAAAAAATCAGGCCAAATTGGAAAATATATTCTCCGACTACCCTGTCTATCCAAATCTCCTGTTTTGGACTGATTTGGGGAATATGGTTGCCAGTTCATGTATTTCCAATTATTCAATATATGATTAAACAAACATGCAACTCTGAATTATTAATTTTTTTGAAAATCTATATTGAATCTCTTAAATATATCATTAAAATACATATGCAAATGAAATATTCAAAGGGCAGTATTTCTAATGCATCGCAGAGAAAAAAAAGAACATGCTTTTTACTGATTCAGACACTCAGGCGGTCATTCAGTGCAGCATGTGAAGCAAAGGGAATGCAATTCCTTATCTTTTTATAACCACTATAGTCATGCTTCTCATCATGATGCTTATCTGAGGGAAGAAGCAAGGTCCTGCTTGATAACATCCTCAAATGATTAGATGGCTACACCAGGGAATTAAGTGCTTTAGATACTAGAGGTTGATTGGACTTTGACTTTCTGTGTAGCTGCCTAAAACTCTTATCTGTCTCACCAAGCTAAGAGATTAGTGACTTCCTAATGAAGCATCCAACTTAAAGATAAGATATAGTACACATTTATAGCTTTTCTCTTTTTAGAGAGAGTGTAATCGGACTCTCACAATAGTGTATGTAAAGGAGTTATTTATTCAGCAGGAACTGACTTGCCCTAAAAGAGTTTCATACATATATTATTAAAGAGATGATTTGAATAGTAATTCTAATAATATAACGCACTTGTCACTTGTCATTTGGGCTCTGCTACTGATAAACTAACAGAAAGGTATAGGGAAATGTGAGGCATGTTTGAAAACGAGAAATGATACTTCACCTTTTGGAAAGATTAATTGACATTCTACAAAAATGCCTGACATTTTGACTGTGAGATTAAGATTTTTAAAAGTAGAATATTTGCTCATTTAAATACTATGTCATTGTGGCTTTAAAAGTCAACATCTTTTGTGTAATATGTGTTATTGTCTGCTCTCTACTTAGTTACTTTTTTCTTTCTATACAGTCTAAATAAGAACAGAAATACACAAAAATAACGAAACTTGAAGTTAATCATAAAAACAGTCTATATTTTGTGTTTGAGTTGTGTTTTAATTCAATTCAGCAGTTTTTAAGATAGTCCACTACACACGAATCATACTATATTTTGTTCCAACAGGGCTGTGCTCCGTTATGACTTCCTCATTGTTCTAAATACTCTTACACCACCTTCAACAATTTCAAGAAATAAAATACTAGCCACACTACATTCTCTGTTCCTCACTCATCATCCTTCCCCACTTTCTCAATCGCTTACACACCAAGACCCCATATTCATATACCTTGACACATTATGACGCAAAGAGGGTATTCTGAGTCATCACACTTAGAAACTATTTTTTTTAGCTATCCCCATCATGTTAGCACCTACCAGAAGAACATGATCCTTCATCCAAAAAAAATAAAATATGAGTGCATATAAAAAAATACATACACAAAATAAAATACTAAATCCAAATGTGCAATAGTAAACAAAGACTAAATGAGAAGATACATAAATTCAAATGAGAGAATACACTCACTAGTAAGTACAACAAATTAAGAAACAATAATCAAAATAATTTATTTATATAAATGAATACACCTAAAATTCAACTATAAACAATAAATAAACTGGTTTTATTGGCGGAACACCAGAATATTTATTAGTGTTGCATTTTAGTTGTATCAATCTATTGCAAATAGAAATGTTTTTAATTGGATTTTGATTTTAGTTTATAAAAAATGTACTTATATATACATATATATATAACACACACACACACACAGGAAAAACCTCCATAGCAGTCAGCATGTACTGTAGCTTGTGACCCCACACACAACGAGTTGATCTGTACATTAACTTTTTCAAGCAGGCACAAGTTGTGAGTAGGGGGTCATCTTATAATCAAGCTCATCCTATATTCAAGCATATACGGTATTGATGCCACCATTGTACTGTATTTTTATGCTAAGCCGGTAGTGGACATCTCTCCAACCAGCCTTGCAATGAATTCAGTGTCGAGAGGTATGGTCAGTTCCTTTCTTTAATCTTATAAGCATAGTAGTCTTATATTCAAGCAAATACAGTTGCATTTTTCTGCTAAGCTGGTTGGGGACTTCTCCCTAACCAGTTCTGCATCCTGTTCAGAGCAGAGAGGTAGGGCCAGTTCCATTAATGATGCAGGAACAGCTGCTGAACAGAATGGCATGATGCTCTTGTAGTGAGGACCAAGGTATGCAGGTGAATGGGAGCATTTTTACTTTGACCTTAAGTCTGAAATTCCCTCCTCAATTCCCTGCAAGTCTCTCTTTTTATGAAACATAGAAACATAGAATGTGTCGGCAGATAAGAACCATTCGGTCCATCTAGTCTGCCCAATTTTGTTTTTTGGAGTACTTTTATTAGTCCCCCGTTCCCGGTCTTATAGCTAGGATAGCCTTGTGTCTATCCCACGCATGCTTAAACTCCTTGACTGTGTTTACCTCTACCACTTCTGCTGGCCGGCTATTCCATACATCCACTACCCTCTCAGTAAAGTAATACTTCCTGATATTACTTTTAAATCGTTGCCCCTCTAATTTAAGAGGAATAAATAAAGAGGAATGAATAAAGCCCTAAATCACTATGGTACCGTGCATTTTACGGTTTCATATTTCAATATTGCATTATTTATTTATAAAGGAAAATAATTCAATGCTGTACAATGGACAAAAATAAAAATGTAGTAATATAAAAAAACATGAATACAGTAAACGAAGGGTAAGATGGCTTTGCTGTTTTATATGCATTATAAAGGTGTGATAAAAGAGAGAGAGAGAGAGAGGGAGAGAGAGAGAGAGAGAGGGAGAGAGAGGGAGAGAGAGAGAGAGAGAGAGAGAGAGAGAGAGAGAGGGAGAGAGAGAGAGAGAGAGGGAGAGAGAGAGAGAGAGAGAGAGAGAGAGAGGGAGAGAGAGAGAGAGAGAGGGAGAGAGAGGGAGAGAGAGAGAGAGAGAGAGAGAGAGAGAGAGAGAGGGAGAGAGAGGGAGAGAGAGAGAGAGAGAGAGAGAGAGAGAGAGGGAGAGAGAGGGAGAGAGAGGGAGAGAGAGATGCTACAACAGTGTCAGAGATTTCTGCTTCTCCACATGCTAAAGCTCTAACTTGAATCACAACTGCACAATGTCTTCAGAAGTTTACTCAATCAAAGGGCTCAGGTCCTGACTAATCAAAAAGCCGAAATAACTGAAGCTCCTAACATGGGCCATGAGAGGATTAAAAATACACTAGCTAGAACTCAGTTCTTCGATCCAAACACCGATGCGTAATAAGAAATCCCTAAAGCCTTAGATCACAGGCAAACCTCGGTCTACTATGGAGTTAGTGGAAACCCACTTAATTCCTTAAGAGATTGTATCTTGCTAGATGAAAATAGATATTGGTCTGTGTGTGTAGACTGATTAACCGAATGGAAGAAGATTAGAGAGGATGCAGCTTGAAAAGCTCAGTGGCTCATTTACATGGTATTACTGATGACAGATAGGCACAAAGTGTACAGAGGAAGCTTAAGGCAAATTGTAGCTGAATTAATGCTGCATTTATTTACCCAAGTAATAAAAGGATCAATGCCTGTTTATTTTATCACTTCTGTTAAGTACTTTGATGCATTCCCGATTGTTCTGTGTCAAGGCCTGCATAGATGAGGTGTGCTTGCCTCATTTCAAACAGTAATGGTGCAGGCTGCCAATATACAGTGTTCAACAGGTTAGTTTATTTAATGCAGTATACTAATGAAGAAAGCAGTTATTTTAAAACTAAACCTTTGCTTGAGTTTTTCCTTTGTAATGTATTTTTTTGTGTTTAAAATTAACATCTGTTGGAATAGTTGCACAATATAGTAAAGTAAATATAAGTGTATAAAGTACTCAGCAATTGAGTAAAATTCCAATGTACCCTGTACCAGATTAAAGGAGAAAACAAACAATAGCTTGAGGACATTTCACAAAACACTACCCCAGGACACAAGCACAGGGATGCTGATGATAGTGCGGCTTTGTATCAAATACTGATGTTGTCATCTATTTGAGAAATTGTAAGTCATTAGTTGTGTTCCTAAAGAAGTCTAGATGCCTAAGCCGTGTAAATTGCTGTCATTTCCCCAATGTGTTTGTAATAATTGTCCCTTTAATTCAGGTTAGTAAGTGGGGGTGAGATGTTATCATGATGGAGTTTTCAAAGATGTTGCACTGTTTAATTAAAGGAACAGTCAAATCCTTGTGTTTTTTTTTTCTTCTTTTGCTTGGCTATATGAATCAAAATAAGTGTTTAAGGCTTGCTGCCATTCAAGCCAGGATAATATCGGGTTTTTCTGTCTGAAAATGCCAGACAGTACCCTGCTCCTCTTGTTTCTATGAAGTAGACAGTGTTGGCTTTCTGCCAGTAAGTTCACTGCTGCAGATTCTGTCCATTGAAAATGCATTGTGGGAGTGGTATTTCTATTCATCTATGTTACTGGTCTAATGATTTGTTTTTATGTTTGTTCATTGTACAATTCTCCAATATACATCATGGTCTGCTCCTTGGCTTCTGTCACTATCCTTGTACTCCCAACAGCTTTCAAGCACCTAGGGCTAGTTATTTTTACCTGTGTAGTCATCACTTCAGTTCCCTTTGTGCAATCCCAGTAGCACCCCTGCATTATTCAGTGTTGGTAAATTGCTACTTCTATAATATTTCCCCTTCTCCAAAATAGGGATCTCTCAGAAACAACAGAAAAAAAGGCTATACAAAAAAATAAATACGCCTAAATCACACTTTACAAGATGAACATAAACTTTTTTGTTATCACTTCCTGGTGTATTGGAAAAATAATTATCCAAAAGAACACAATGTACAAAACTCCTTGTTCACTTTTAGGTAGAGGTGAGACAACTAGGCTTAGCTCAAATTAACACAAAACTTCCTCCAGAGCTAACCAACACTTAACTTTCAATTATTAGTTTAAAATACACTGATCAGCCATAACATTATGACCACCTGCTTAATATTGTGTATGGACTCGAATAGACCTCTGAAGGTCCTGTAAGTTCCGAGGTGGGGCCTCCATGTATTGGACTTGTTTGTCCAGTACATCCCACAGATGCTCAATTGGACTGAGATCTGGGGAGTTTGGAGGCCAAGTTGTCATGCACCCAGCCTGACTATCTCACAGCTGGCTCCAAATTCAAGTGGCTAGATAACTGCTTTACCTGTAATGTGTTTAAGCCTTCCATTGTTTAATTATGTCAGGCACCCAGTCTGACTATCTTGCTTCTGGCTCCAGATTAAAGTGGCTAGATACAGCTTTACTGGTGATGTGTTTAAGTTTTCAATTGTTTAATCAAGTGTTATCTGATTGCAGTTTGGTATATATGTGCTGTGTAAACCACAAATAAATGTTCTCTTTCTGCTGTTCAACTGATCAGTCTCTTGAGTGATTCTTTCCTGAACTTATAGCAGAGGTTCCAGAGGTGTATATCTGTTCCAGCGGTTCCAAGCAGAGTATTTTCCCATAACGAGCAGAGGGCCTACTACATCTGGTAGGCAGCCCATTACATTGGTGGTAGCAGTGGGATCCTCCTTGCAAAAGCCCAGTGGATTAGCAGCAGAGCACCAGCAAGGGATTGTGACCGGCACGATGGCCGTGGATATGGATTATCAGTTTTGCAAAGCTGGCCCGTTGGCCAAGGTGTACCAGAGTGGTACAGCAGCCACGATGGCTGGGATTTACTAGTTGAAGACCGGACAGGTCCTGCAGGAGGAGCTGCTGCAGCAAGTTGGCAGCTACCAAAAATTATGGATGAACGCTCTCATTCGGGACCAGGATTATCAGGGAAAGGTCCTCCCCAGCTCCCAGGAATGGTATGTGCACCAGCTGAGTGAGAGATTGCCGTACCTGGGAGAGCATCCACAGGGAGACTGGGTGGCTGAATTAGGGGAGCTTATCTCTGCTAAGATGGTCGTGGATTGTGGATACCGGGCACTATGGTGGTATGCCACACAGCTATACCATGAGCTGGAGGATGACACTCCCACAGAGGGCTACGATTTTGGTGGCCCAGGATTGTTATTGGAAAAACTCCAGCAGGATCCAGACTTTGGGAGTGCCTCAACAGACCATTGGAGAGATCTCTGGGAGTTCCGGGTTGCAGATAGTTTCTATGTGCCTGAATTGGAAGCCGACTGGGACTATTTGGTGACCCAAGAAGTGGAGCTGGAGAAGGCATTCCTACAGCTACTCCACCACATACAGCCCCCTGCTTATGAGACTGTGAGTATAAGTGTTGCTCCCCCCCCCCCCCCAGCAGATGATCTGAACCAAGAACCGTGCCCCTTTTTCCTCATAGATGACTCAGCAGAAGAGCTGGCATCCAGGCATATTGCCACTGGCTCCTGCCTACCCCTACCCCAGACCCCAGAACTGTGTCCCATTTTCCCTGTGGAGGACCCAGCTGACGTCATGTTCCCAGACCTGTTACCAATGCCCCCCCTCGAATGCCCAGTTGAATCGCTGGCACTGTCCTCATGACTGAACCGGACGTCCTCTCCCCGCCCCTACCTACCACACCAGCAGAGGCGCTGGTTGCAGAGCAGAGCCTCACAGGACTGACTTTCATAGTCAGTGTCAACTAATAGAAAAAAGGCATTTATGTGGGTTCCCTTCCTTGGGTCTCACCAACAATAGCAGTTCATTGCTGCTATTGAATGCGTTTTTTTCTGTATAGTTCTCCTGTTTTTATGTATTTTTTATTGTCCTTTTTTTACTTGTGTATTTTTGGCTCATGAACCGGTTTTAATTTAGATTATATTTATTAAATGGATGTATATTTTTTTCAGCAATTTATGGATAGAATTTTATTTTATTTGATAATAACATATTTACATTGTGCGTATATATACAGAATACACTATGGTTTAATTGATCTGTTTTCTTTCCATGTCCATTTGGGCCACTGAAACCTATTGACGGATCCCCGGCATACATCTATTGGTTTAATTATATTACATTAATATTTCATTACTACATTCCTTTGTCATTTTGGTTATTTTTTTTTGTAGTATTTATTCATCAGAGATTTTATTTCTGTATTTATTCCAATATTTTCCTAATGTTTTCTCTATTTATGTAAGCACTCCAGTACACTTGTCTTTCTATTATATCTAGGATAGCATTGTGCCTATCCCATGCATGCTTAAATTCCTTCATTGTGTTTACCGCCACCACTTCCGCTGGAAGGCTATTCCATACATCCACTACCCTCTCAGTAAAGTAATACTTCATGATATTACTTTTACATCTTTGCCCCTCTAATTTATGACTATGTCCTATAGTTGTGGTAGTTTTTCTTCTTTTAAATATACTCTCCTCCGTCACTGTGTTGATTCCCTTTAAGTATTTAAATGTTTCTCTCATATCCCCCGTATTACGTCTTAACCCCTTAGTGACAAGACATTTTCACCTTGACTTTCCCTTGGTGACAATGGCTGTTTTGACATTTCTAGGGTGTTTGTGTTTAGCTGTAATTTCTTTCTTTCTCACATACAGTACCCACATAAATTATATGTTGTTTTTATCGTCATAAGAAGGGCTTTCATTAGATACCATGTTCATCATATCTTATAATTTACTACAAAAAAAATCATAAAATATGCTGGAAAATTTAAAAAAACCCACTTTTTCTAACTTTGACCTAAAATATAATTTACACAAATAAAATCATTAAAAAAGACCCCGTCTAAATAGTTTCTAAATGTTGTCCCGAGTTCAAAAATATGCATGTTTCCATATTTTTCGGTATTTTTTTGCAAGTTATGGGGCAAAAACCAAAAATACTGTTTTGGGGTTTTTTCCTATATTGACCTTTTGACCCCAACCCGAACCTAAAATTTAACCCTAACACTAAATTTAACCCCAACACTAAATTTAACCCCAACTCTAATCCTTATTATATCTTTTAATATTTTTTAATTTAATTTTAACCCTATCCCTTATGCTAAAAATTATTTAATTTTAACCCTATAGGCTAATATAGCTATATAACCTGTTTTTAATTAATTAAATATGTATTTTAAATATTTTCCATTGCAATGCTACTTAACTACCACTAGGGGCAGCATGCTCCGTCAATATGGCTCCCCACGAACACTCCGTGGGGCGATCGTGGGTGCTCCAAAATAGAAATTTCAGTGCTATCTATTGCCTTGACATCGAGGCAATAGACCAGCACCGTTAAAGCGGTTTTCGCGATCGTTGATCGCGAAAACCGCTTGATTCACCGCAGGACGTGCCAGGCACGTCCTTTGTCGTTAAGGGAGTTTCTCCCAGGACGTGCCTGGCACGTCCTTTGTCACGAAGGTGTTAAATGAAACAAAACTTTAAATCCTCAATGTCTATATAATCAAAGCTGCCGCCTCCTGTAGTAAACATGCAGAGTAATCAATGGGGGAAGGCTTGAGTAATATATTAAAAATGTGATTTATCCAGAATGCCTGAATCAAATCACACTGGGAAAAAAACCTGTGCACTATACAAGCAGAAATCTTCATCTTGCACCAAAGTGAGCCTTGGGAATAGACTGTCCATTTAAGCCAACATCTGGCAAAAAGCTGTCCAGTAGCTCTTTATATATATATTTATATACAACAGCTAGGGTTGCCACCTGGCCGGTATTTTAGCAGCAGTTTTTTTACAATGTTAATGATTGATACAGAATCTCAGGCTACGTGCTCATATTAAATCAATATAATTAATAGTTTGACAATTAGATTTATTTTAGCCATTTCTTTTAAAAGACATGAAAGGCACAGGGGGAAAGCAGTTTAAGTGGATCAGAATGCAGCTTCTGTCAAACTGTAAACTTCTTATTTTAACATGTTCATGTCTGCTTGGCAGGTTATTAAAATAAGGGTGGGGTGTGTTGCTGTTAGTCTACCTTCTAATGGGAGTTTGGAAATTTGCAGACCACAGTCATACATTAAATTGACTGATGGTGAAAGCTATGAGGAGTGGGCTAAAATGGACAATTAGGACTATTTCTGCACAACTGAGTGAAATATTCCTTGTTATTTCAATAATTCAGACACTAGCTAATTTTCTGAGGCTGAGTTTGTCAAGATAATGTGCCTTGTGCTTGTCTGCTTGTCATTTTTAACTCAATCCCACATGTTACAGGTGCAGTCTAGCTTACAAAACAGGCAAATCACTCAGTGCAGGATCAGCATTAGGAATGCGGCACACTAAGAAATACCACGCACAGATTTAGACAGGCATATAAAATGAGTAAAACTAGTTCTTCAGACGTTTGATATTTATCATTATTTAAAAGCTCTGAAATTATAAATGTAAAAAAACGGTAAGGTCATATGAATTGCCTCAAAGTATCAATGGCAACAATTATTATTTGTGCTTTTTATTATAAATGCCTATCAACATTGTATATAGCTGATGAGGTACGTGTTATAGGGGTCATGGTTGTGCATTATCATCCTATTGACCAATATTGATGTAGTTGACTATGCCACTTCTAACAAGCATTTTATGTGGGAAACCAGATGTATAAACCCTACCCAGAATCCCTTGCAGTGGCTGTAAAAGTATTTTTGTGGGAAATGCAAGTCTTCTGGCTTGTCTGGTGTGTGTAGATTTGTGTTTAATAATGCCTCTGCTAACCCCTGGAGTTTTCCCATCACCTTTACCGGACCATAACTTATCCATGCATTTATATTTGAAAGCCGGTGCTTTTAAAGCATTTGCTGGTTGATCAGTGCTCCTACTCCTATTCACATTAGTGAGTAAAATGTGTATGTTACACTATTGAATCACAGGAAGTAGTATCAGAAGGTTTGTTTGTTATAATATTTCTACTGGATAAGGTTCCTACGGTCCCTTGCATCAAGATGATAAGCAAAACTATGTTGTACCTAGTTTTTTTTTCACTTATTAATTTTATGTTTTGTTGTACAGTGCTGTAGAATGATGTTTTATAAATCTAATAATAAATTAAATGAAAGTGGCAGCCATTTTTAATGCAAGTGATAAACAATACATTTTGGAAAGATCTTACACAACATTAATGTCAGTCAGAAAAGCTCAGAATCACAAGACTGATGGGAAAGGAACAATTGAAATCGGTAAAACAATACAGTGTTTCAACAGCTCTTACATTAAATAATCTTTTGGGCAAGAAAACATATATGACTAGCCAAGAAAAGCTTCGACAGTAAAAGAAAATAAAAAGGATTTATCATCCAACATAAAAATGAAGAAAACATTACAACAAAGCCCATATTGAACTGTGAACCAGTTCTGGCTAGCAAAGCAAGCATGGACAAGAAAGGACAAATATTAAAGCAATAATTATCATGAAAAACAAACCAAGATATATACTTTGTTGTTTGCCAAGGACATTGAAATATTTTGACCCTTTCATCACATGGTAATAGTATTTTATTTCATATTTGGTAGTGCCTTTGTATATATATATATAAATATATATATATAAATATATATATATATATATATATTTATATATATATATATATATCAAATTCTAGAGGTCAAACTAGTAAGTACATATTTAAGTTGTGTAGCTATGTCTAGGTAATATAAGTGGTATTGGTTGGCTTTTTATAGCTTGGATGTTATTTACTAACATAAATTATAAAAAGAAAATGAACAAATGGAGTGTTTAAATACAGAATAAGATACAAGGCTAAGCCCAATTAGTTGGCTACTCAGCAATAGATTTGAAAGTTGGAAAAAAATAATTAATACTAAAACTAAATAACACATTTATACAAAGCTCATTAAAAGCATGCCTGATTATTTCATCCAACGCATACAAATAGATGGGAGTGTGCTGACATAACTATTCATTTTAGGGAACTTAGCTATTTTATTATGACACCATCCACACATACATATTACCATGTAACAGTATAACTGCACAACAAGTTGGCTCAACTTGCCACTTTCATAGTTAGTAACTCTCCACCATATGCCCAAGCACTATGGGCATTCTGCATATTTTACACTGGTTCGAACAATTTACGGAGTTCTCCAGGTGCTTGAATCTAAATATATAAAGTATGGAAGGTACATTTTATAACTGAGTCCACCCCATGACACAGAAAAAATAATAGCAACAAATAATAGTAGCTCCACCAAGTATGGGCTGCTACTCTTCTGACTATGGTCCAGGAGTAGGAAGGAGTGTCTATCATATTTGTGTCTAGTGGTTCTGGTGATATAAATCAAGCCCTGAACATTTGGAATGTGTAGTCACAGTATAAACAAAAACTAATAATTAAGTAAATCCAGAAAAGCACAGAAGCAGCTTCCGCATACATTGGGGCATTGTTAAATTGTTGTTCTGGAATTCTCTATCTTACTTTTAAATCCTCTAATGGGAATGGCACTCTAGGCATGATTTGAAGTGGCCTTATCTGAGAGGGAAGATTGCTTCTAAGAGCGGAATCCGGAACATAGTGTGACTTGAAGGGCATACTTTTGTTAGGAGGATGTACATTGTCTTGTACACAGGGGGTTTACTAGTTGGACTAATGGTCTTGACTAGAGTTGAGCGGACACCTGGATGTTCGGGTTCGGCGGGTTCGGCCGAACTTCGGAAAAAAGTCTGGGTTCGGGCTCGAACTTGAACCCGAACTTGACCCCAAACCCGAACCCCATTGAAGTCAATGGGGACACAAACTTTTGGCCACTAAAATGCCTCTAAAAAAGTACTAGAAAGGGCTAGAGGGCTGCAAAAGGAAGTAAAATGTGGGTAAGAGTAGGACAAGTGCCCTGCAAACAAATATGGATACTGAAACAATTCAAATAACATAAAATACATACAAATTAAAAATACAGCTGAGCCATAAAGTAGCACTAGATGGAATCTTTGATTTTAGCTTTGGAAGAACATAAATCTAAAGCATGGCTGCCAGGAGGATCAACAGAATTATACATTTGAGAGAGGGTTGGAGTGCAGGGTATTCTCTTTCAGTTTATACTAAGTGACCCATAGGTTGAGGAGGCGGTGTAGGTGGAAGCGGCGCTGGAGGAGGAGGAGGTAGCCAGAATTTTTCAAAGTGCGCTGTAAGCACAGTATTTGACGGTTCTATTTGACTCTCAGATATGAAGTGCACCGCAAGACGCAAATGTACTATTTACCACCCAAAACTATTAGAATTTTTCAAAGTGGGCAGTAAGCACAGTATTTGACGGTTCTATTTGACTCTCAGATATGAAGTGCACCACAAGACGCAAATGTACTATTTACCACCCAAAACTATTCAAATTTTTCAAAGTGCGCTGTAAGCACAGTATTTGACGGTTCTATTTGACTCTCAGATATGAAGTGCACCGCAAGACGCAAATGTACTATTTACCACCCAAAACTATTAGAATTTTTCAAAGTGCGCTGTAAGCACAGTATTTGACGGTTCTACTTGACTCTCAGATGTAATACATGTAATGCTATTGCTATTCTATAAACCAAAATAGAGTCCCCATGCATACAAATAGGTCAATTAACTTTTGGTTTATAGAATAGCAATAGCATTACATGTATTCTATAAACCGAAAGTCTATAAACCGAATGTCGTTCGGTTTATAGACTTTCGGCTTATGGAATACATGTAATACGAATTTCTTATGAATGGGGACTCTATTTCGGTTTATAGAAAGCCAATAGCATTACATACAATGTAATCGCCGAACCCCGAACTCCACCACGAACATACAGTGAAATGTCCGTGTTCGGGTCCGGGGTCCAAAAATCGTAAAGTTCGGTACGAACGCGAACAGTGCGCTCAACACTAGTCTTGACTGCTGTCCATGGTACTAATAGGACAGACGGCACATGCAAAATCAGACATGTAATGAGCAAGTAACAAGAAGGGAGTTCAAGATATTCACAGCAGAAAGGGACTTCAATATATATTACCCTCACTAGAAATAAAGTTTAAACCTTCACACATACCATACTGCTTAATGTACAGTACTTTTAAAATCATTATTGACCATTCTTTTAACTGTAAAGTATGTGTTTTGGTATATTTCTTTAGGTATGCCCTGTGTCATTGACTATCCAGACATTTGATCTGATGTGATTTCAGGAGCTAAGTTAATTAATTAGCCAGTGGAAATGCAATGGGTACCTCTTTATTACTGTTCCATGTTATACAATGTTTAAAAAGGGATTGTATCATGTTGAATGTCTTGCCATTTCTAATCACACCTTCAGATAATGCATTACTGTCTAAAGTATTTTGACATTTCATCTTTTGGGGAAAAAAGAGACCCTCCATGGCAATATTTAAAGTGCAACAATACAAACAAAATGTAGGCCTCAATTTCCCAAATATAAAAGATTACAACTTAGCAGCATTATATCGCTATGCAGTTGACTGGATTCTGTATAGAACCAAATTTACTACACACATAGGTATCTAATATATACCAAACACAATTATTAATCCAGTTTCATATTCCACCATTAAGGTTAGGAAGCATGTGAGACTCTGCATGGGAAAACAATGACAATACTCCCGCTTTCAGAACTTTTGTTATAACACATCATCCAAGTGGGCCAAGCCTCTGACCCATTTGAGCTGCAATTAGTAATCCAGAACACATCCAGAACCTCTAAACCCACTAGATGTCCTGAGTAGGTCAGGTATGCATAAGTTTCTGAGTACTATAACAAATTGGTAAAAAAAATAAAAAAAATAAAAAAAAGATCTCAAACATGATAATTGTAAAACAGGACTGGCACAATTCCTGTAGTTGGAATGTGATGATGTCCTGCAGGGCACCCTGGTGACTTGTAAGCAACTATCACCAAGTACTTGAACAGATATGCAATTAAAAATTGCACATAACTCTTACCTCGTGCCACACAGACAATACAGCATTGAGATCCAACCACCCAGGCTGACCTTTATCAAAGTTTTGTGATTGTAAGACAATTCATACATTTTGGAAACAAATAACAAGGTATCTTATAAAACTTGGGTTTCCCAATATTAAGAACACCTAACAATAATTCACTTAATTAAACTTTTTTTTTTTTATTTTTTTTTTTTTTTGGGCGGGGGCTTATTTTAAACTTTATTTGATTAATAAAGTCGAAACACACCAGAATAGTGTGTTTTGTCGTTTTGAGTGCCCGAGGAGCACTTATCTGAGAGCTGCAGTACTATAGGAGGAGTATTTTTTATATTATTGTTTTTACACTACCATTCACTATTTCACTTTTGTTAGTGCTTCGTCTATTTTCACTTTTGATTAATAAAGTCCCCAGCCCCTCCTACTGTCATTTCTGACCCCTTGGCTCAGTTGTGTAGCTGACACACATAAACCAAGGTACTGAATGTGGCATCCAAATTGCCTTCTGACACAGCCTGTGTCGGGAATGCATTTATGTATGATGCTGAACTGTGTGCGATAGCACATGCACATAAGTTGGCAGTCAGGTATCTTCTGAATTGCATTACCGACACAATTGTCAGGAATGCAATTCAGATATTGCATTCCTAGATTTCCTAGCCGGGGCTGTTTAGTTGTCCATTAACCTCACTCCGGAGGAGGCAATCTTTGGTATCCCTGAATCAATACCACCAGGAGATCATAAAGGCTTATAAGTAATACTAGTGGCAGAAAGTCTATCCTCCAACAGTGGATCCACTCCACCCCAACTGCTATAGCCATTTTCCAAATTAAATTATGCCATTTGTTCTATATAGATTGTATTGACAACCCCATTCACAAAGAACATGATCTCAAAAAATGTTTTACAACCTGGAAAAGTTACATAAATTCCTTGGAAGATGACATAAAGGAAAAAGCTGCAAAATTATTTCCATTACACCTAATGGTACTATGACCAACAGTTACAAGGGTAAGTGCCAATACACATCTGACTTACAAGATGACTTGTCTGGAGGACAAATGACTTGAGACCACAGACAGATGACCATAATGCTAGCACTTTGCAAATTGAAAATAGCAATACATATTGTTGTGATGGGGTAGTTAGGTGGACGAGAGCAGGAGGGGAGGAAAAAGGGGATGGAGGATAAACATTTAATTACACAATTTGTTCTCTGATGATGATGATTTATGTCAACACAAATAACCAGCTATGAGTATGAGACATCCATTCACTTCTTAAAAATAACAATATTACCAGTACTCTCCAACCCTTTGATACACTCTCTGAAATGGGCTCCAATAACATGTGTCAATATAGGAAAGAGTAGAAACCTATTGGGAGATATAAATATACATATGATGGCCGTCAAAAAAAAAATACAAAAAATATCAGTTTTTCACTGGAGTTCCATTTTCAACCTGACAGATGAAATCTTTACAGCAACAAATGTTTTTACTTAAAATTCCTTATTGTTTATCATAATTGTTTGTTTTATTCTCAAAGAAGAAGAAAATGGGATATCACTGGATATCCCATTTTCTGTCTTCTTTGTGATTTCCTTGCAGTGAAAAAAATATATCCAAAATGTTTTACCAACATTTCATTCTGTCCTAAGTATATGTTAAGTTCTGTTTTCTGACTGTAACCTTCATTTTTGGTGCCCTGCCTCTACCTGTTACAGGCCACATCCTTCTCCTAAACTTCTTGATTAGATTAGTGGTGTATGTATTTGCATGTTTGTCGATCTATCTGTGTTTTGTGTGGTTGGCTGTTTAGTTTCATTTTTTAATATTTCAACCTGTGCTTTACTTTTAGATAAATGTTTAGGTAAATATGTTTCATCAAATTTGTTATCTAGATATTGTCTGATTTTATTAATTTTCCTATTCACCATTATGCCTGCCCCTTCCGTCCATTTTGTCAATAAATTCTGTCAACATTTGTTTTTCATAAGGGATGGGCAAAGTGTCCGTACAAGGACAGCAGTATCCTTGGGAACATCTGTGAACATCATTAAATTGCCTGTCACAAAGTCCAATAAATGTCCACCCCAAATAATGTTGGTCCCTACCTCTATTAGCCATTAGGCTACATTCTCCTCTGTTTGTGATTGTTATTCAGTTCCATAGCCTTGATAGACTTTGAGTGAACTGAATCGACCAAATGGAGCCAAACAAAAAAGAATGGAGGTGAATGTCAAACGAACATTGTTTTTGTTGAATATACCTATAAATTAAAGCAACACTAAAAAAAAATGTATTTAATTTTATTTTTCCCTACACACTTCAAAGTTTGTTATTTTTCAGCATGATTTATGCATTCCCAGCAGAAATTATGCATCAAGTGGCTATAGTAATAGAACACAGAGGTATAAAATGAAATTCTACACTTTGTAACATCATCTGCAGGGGGTAATCCAAAAATGCGGAGCTCAGCTAGTCACAATCAAACAGTGCTATACCATTATTAAGAAAATATTACAGATGAGGGGAAAAATGCATATTTTTCTTATGATGACTGTGACAATGTGTCAAAAATTAAACTTACTTTTCTTACTTTCCCCCTATTTTTTATGTAATTTAGACAGCTAGAGATCTGACGTGCTCATTAGTCATCAAGCTCTCACGGATATTTCAACAGAACCCAGATTATTATTAGACAGTTTGACACATCTCCCTGTGTATACGTTTTTTGGATAGTTAAATCTGCTCCAGCAGTAACATTTTGAAAGAGTAGGGTAATTTGGTCTAGAAGAAAATCCATTCTCCAACACACTTCTACAGTGTTTATTTAATATATGGATTTAACTGTTTAAGTGCCTGAGCAGTGGACTCATTACTTGTCTTATTAAAGAAGAGAATTAATTCTATGTGTATTAATAAGACATAGCCTATTTTTATTTTACTATGAAGAAAGAAAAAAACTATCCAATTTTCCAAGTCAGTGTTTTCATTAGCGACTTGCAGTATTGTTACCATGCTTTGCATAATTTTAAATGTTATTTTTTAACAAGTGTTATATCAAATGATCTCCTACCCTTGGAAAGAAAAAGTGTTCATTTCCTAGATATGACAGATTTAGAATGAGCTTTATAACGAGCAGCTCTTTATTTGGTAACACTAGTGGCAGTCTTAGTGCCAATTTTCTGCTGCTTAAGCTTATTATCTAATTGCATGCTTGCATTGACTTCAGAAGCTGCACGACATTAAGTCAGACTTGTGCTTACATTTTGGAGTAGTGGAATATTCAATTATTTGTTCTGACTCATGTAATTCCCTGTATTCCAAGCTTGTTAATGTCATTACAGGGCTGAAATAAAGTGATTATTCTAAATGAGTATTTATCTGCTAGGATATGCAACTGTGTCACCCCTCTTCCCATTTCTTTCTCCTTCATTCTTTACATTTGCTTTCTAATGGAATGATCGTAATGGCTTTTTAAGCATACCCCCCTCCCCCTCCCTCTGCTTTGTGAGTTAAGCAACATAATATTGTAGCTGCTTTTTGAGGGACCCTGTCATTTTGCATGTGTGTATGTTAAATAAAAAAGAAAAAAAAAGAGTTACCTTGCGCGCAATAACAGCAGAGTTACAGTTAATGACCACTACTTCCACTCACAGTCAGTGATGACAGCTTGAACTAACCGATAATGGCATGCCTGCTGTTGAGCTGGCCACTTATGCTATTTCTCTTGACATGATTCTGGAGAAGGCCTAATTTTTTTGACATTTGACCATGCAAATGTGAGTCCTGATACATTATTCTGCATTTACATTCTCCTACTGCTGCTGTTTAAAATGTGCTACAAGCTGTGGGAGCCTGGCTAATAAAGGCCAATGAATAAAAGGAAGTTAAATGTGAATGTAAGAGGCAGACCTTAACTGAGGAACTTACATGTACAGTTCAAAGATGACCTTCTGGAAAAGCTCTCATGCAAATCAAAGTATACCAACTTAACTATATATTGTTTTGTTTGAAGATATAAACTTTACAGATATAAATCATTAATTTCCTGTTAGGATGTTGTTCTAAATAGCCAGTTATTATACCATTATTTTATTTCAATATCCCTCACAGATTAATATAAAATGTTATTGGTATGTGTAAACAGTGGTAAATGGTGGATCCGGAGTTTTAACTTTGTTCGGTTAGGCATTGTGTTAGGCACACTATGACCTCATATCCTGTATCCCTCGGCATAAATTGTAGATGGGGCAGTTAAGAACAAATTGTGTCAGTTTGATGTAGACAAGTGCAATTCTTGCTAACTTGCTAGATTTTTATTGAATGTTTCCCTCATCTTTCTGAGGTGATTCCATCTTATAAATCTCCTGGGGTCAATTCTATCAGACTAGAAATAATACGTTCACTCACTTGAATGTACGTTATAAATGCAGATAGGGTTAGAAAATATTTGTGTTAAGTAGAATTCATGCATTATGATTTGCTAAAAAGATAGCTAGTTCTATCTATACTTCAGTCTTTACTGGGCCTTTTTAACTATCAAAGTATAACTTTAAGTGAATCCACTTTACATTACATTACATTACATTAACATTTATTTGTACAGCGCCACCAATTCTCATAGCGCTTGGTACAGGCATAGAAGGGAACTACATACTAAGTTAGACAAACTAGAACAGACTGGTACATGAGGTAGAGAACCCTGCTCGTAAGCTTACAGTCTAGAGGGAAGGGGGTCCATGAGACAATTAAGGGATTGAAGAGGTCAGAGGGATTGAAGTTGTAGTAACAGTAGAGTGGATGGGATGCACTAGGTGGGATAAGTCAAGAGGGAGTGTGTGTTTCAGCTAGGTGGGATCGGCTAGAGGCAAAGTGACTGGTAACTAGGGGGTTGGGTAGTAAGCCTCTCTAAAGAGATGTGTTTTGAGGGACTTTTTAAAGTTTGAAAAGGAGGGAGAGAGCTGGATGCTCCGGGGAAGGGAGTTCCAGAGAGAGGGGGCAGCTCGGGCGAAATCTTGGAGACGCGAGTGAGAAGTGGTGATGAGATTAGAAGAGAGTGTTAACCCCTTTGAGGAGCGCAAAGGTCGTGCAGGGAGGTAACGGTTAACAAGGGAGGAAATGTACGTAGGAGCAGAGGAGTGGAGGGCATTGTAGGTAAAGACAGAATTTAAAATGTTATCCTCGAGCAGACGGGAAGCCAGTGGAGGGCGTTGCAGAAAGGAGCAGCCGAATCAGACCGACGTGCAAGAAAGATGAGTCTGGAAGCTACATTTTGGATAGACTGTAGGGGAGCCAGACGAGCCAGAGGTAGTCCAGTCAGAAGACCATTACAGTAGTCCAGATGAGAGATCACAAGCAAGTGCACTGGAATTTTGGTGTTCGCTGAGGAACGGGCGAATGCGTGCAATGTTCCTTAGGTGCAGCCGACAGGATTTGGCCAAGGACTGAATTTGAGGAACGAAGGAGAGAGCTGAGTCAAAAGTGACCCCAAGACATCGAACGCGGTCAGCCGGTAAGATTGTAGCATTATCAACGGTGACTGTGAACCTAGGTGTAGGGACAGCGGTTGAGGGAGGGAAGATAATCAGTTCTGTTTTGGAGAGGTTAAGTTTCAGGTAGCGATCAGACATCCAAGCGGAGATGGCTGACAGACACTCAGCTACACGTGACACTAGAGAGGGAGTGAGGTCAGGGGAGGAGAGATAGAGCTGAGTATCATCCGCGTACAAGTGGTAGTGAAAGCCAAAAGAGCGGATGAGTTCTCCCAGAGAGGTGGTGTAGAGGGAAAACAAGAGCGGGCCAAGGACCGATCCTTGCGGAACACCAACAGAGAGCGGAACAGGCGACGATGTCGCTCCAGCAAACGACACTGAATAGGAGCGTTCAGATAAGTACGACTTGATCCAAGAGAGTGCCACACCACCTAAGCCAAGCGAGGATAATCTATTAAGAAGGAGGCGGTGGTCAATGGTGTCAAAGGCAGCAGAGAGATCTAAGAGGATCATCACCGAGAAGTGGCCTTTAGATTTGGCAGCAAGGAGGTCATTTGATACTCTAGTAAGGTCTGTTTCAGTAGAGTGTAAGGGTCTAAAGCCAGATTGAAAAGGTTCAAGTAGGTCATTGTGAGTCAGAAAATCTGTCAGTCGCAAGTGCACCATTTTTTACAGCAACTTGGACACGAAGGGGAGAAGGGATATAGGACGGTAGTTAGACGGAAGAGTAGGGTCGAAGGAAGATTTTTTCAATACAGATACGATTTTGGCTTGCTTGAAGGTTGACGGTACTATTCCAGAGGACAGGGAGAGGTTGATGAGATAGGTTAGAGTTAGACAAAGTAGAGGGAAAAGAGAGGATAAAAGGTGAGATGGTATGGGATCAAGCGCACAAGTAGTAGATTTCGAGCAGGAGAGCAGATCGTCAACCTCTTTCTCAGCTACAGGGGAGAAGATATTCAGAGTGGGTTTGGGGGATGGGAACGAGGCAGGAGGTAGTTGAAGCAAGTCACGGGAGGTGAAGCTACACCTGATAGCGTCGATTTTGTTTTTGAAGTGAGAGGCAAGGTCTTGGGCCGTAAGAGCAGGGAGGAGGAGCAGGAGGGCAGAGGAGAGCATTAAATGTTGAAAATAGACGTTTGGGATTCAATGAGTGGGTGGATATTAAGGTAGAGAAGAAGTGTTGCTTGGACTGAGCAAGAGCAGAGTTGTAGGAACACAGCAAGAATTTGTAATGAAGGAAATCCTCCTTGCCACGTGATTTCCTAAAACGCCGCTCAGCCGTGCGAGTACATTTTTTGAGATATCGTGTTTGTTTAGTGTGCCACGGTTGTTGGTTGGGTCTGCGGGCACGTTTGGCAAAAACAGGGGCAATGTTGTCAAGGGCTGAGGTGAGGATACTGTTATAAGAGTTAGCTGCTTTCTCTGGACATGAGGTGGATTGCAAGGGGGGAGGGAGGTTTGAAGAGCAGTGGTAAGTAGCGGGAGGGTGGAGTTAGATAGCAGTCTTTTGAATTCGGTCGGGGGGGGAGACGTGCAGTAGTCGACTGAGGTATAGTGGGATAGAAGGTAAGAAGGTGGTGGTCAGACAGGGGGAAAGGTGAATGGGAAAAGTTAGAGATGGCACATGATTTAATGAATACTAGGTCTAGTGAGTGACCGACAGTGTGGGTTGGAAAGTTGGTCCACTGGGAGAGGCCAAAGGTAGAGGTGAGGGAAAGGAGTTTTGAAGTAGCAGGACATCTTCAAGCAGGATGAGACATGGTACATTAGTGGAAAGAAAGTTGGGGAGCCATGCAGAGAAGTTGTCAAAAAACTGGGGGGAAAAAAAACTTTACCATAATAAATATCATTATCATGGAATCCCTAATCAAAGTCTAACCTTATTTATTTAATATACATAGGCTACATTTCACACGCACAATTGTTTATTTGGCTAATAATTTTTAAGAAATATGCATTGCGTACAGCAGATATATACATAGAATATTATGCAGTATATTTTGGACAGACAGCAAATATTTGAAAATACATGTAATCCAAGCCATTAGAAACCTTACCTTGTTCAACAAAGAAATTTATAATTTCACAGATTATCTTACTTTGATTGATATTGATCATGCACATGTTATGTTCATACATGGCTGCCCAGTGTATATTATTACACAGAAAATGTAATGGATCCCTACACCACATGCCGTGTTTTCACAGGCTTATACACACGTAAACCAATGTTCAGGTAATTATTTTTCTTTTTTAATATAAAAAAAATATTGTTAGAAAGCTTGCATATTTCAAATTGGAAACTGGAGGTAATAATTCAAATTCACTTTCCATCTACAGCTCAAAAAAATGTAGCCATTAGAAAGGAAACGGTCCATTTAACATGACAAACAAGGAGGAGTTTGGATCCATACCCAATGAGTGAGTGATAAGTTGTTAAATACATTTATAGATAAATACATTTTGTGCTAGGATCATGCAAACAATAAATGTCTGTATGTCCGTGTCTAGTCATAATCCAGAAAGATGCCAATATCTTAGTTCAGAGACAAAAACACAGAATTGGGAGCCCAACCAAGAATGGAAAGATTCTCAAATAGTTAGCCTTGTACTTTTCAGGGCATAGAAAGAAATGTTTGAAACAAAGTGAAAATGGACAGGATTTAACAGCCTGCCCCATGGTAAAATCCTCAATGATCTGCTCTCTTGGATCATTACAACAAATGTATGATTTTCCATCTCATTAGCCTCATCAGTGAGGTATGGCTTCATCACTCAAGGCAATTGATCAATGTCCGGAGAGGTATGCCACCTTACCTCACTGACAAGGCCTACACTGCATCCTTTGTGATATTTTGGGTCTCAACTGTCTTTTGTGGGTGACATTGGTCTGATATGGTTTATAGATGTCTCTTTCTGTAACTTCCCAAAGGAGCAGAGGAAAGTGCGGCATGCTTCAGTGCAAATTATGTACTGTCTGTTCTTAATTTGAACTTCTTTAGGCTTTTCAAGATATACTTGACTATAAAATAAATATTTTTAGGTTATGTACAGGGAATTAACTAGAGCAAAAGCAAGGTTAAATTCTGTAGACCATATAACCTTCATATTACTGCCCAATGAAATACCACATTCAATGTTGTTATCTGACCTTAATGAGTTTGCGTATGTCTATCTCTTTTTCCAAAAAACATTTGCTTTCATGAATGGGTTCTTTTTATTAATATTGTACGTAGCATACATTTTTTATTTTTATCTGTCGTCCTTCGTTTTCAATTTCCCTATTTCTACGTTTAATTAATCTTCAAAATTGTAGTTACTTTGATCTCAATAGCAGTTAGACTGGCAGAAACCAGATGAGGTGCCATCTTTTCTAGAAAGGAACATCTTAAAATAGGTATTATATTATTCTTTACATGAAAAAAAGTAAGTACAGTATGCCAAGTTTGACAACTTCTGGGGAAAAAAATATCTTGAGAACTTAGTCAATAACAACAATATAATTACTTTACAGGAAGATATAGGAGAAGGAGTTGACATAACAACAAATCTTCCTAATTATAATGAAATGTGTGGAGGAGATGCATCAAAGAGTGACAACGAATGAAAAGTTGGGTTATATATGTGTTTTCTACTTCAACCCCTTCACGTCCATTGACGTACCAGGTACCCCATACAAATCACTTAGTGTCAGAAGATGTACCTGGTACGTCTTGTGGTGAAACATGCATGGGCAACATGCATGCATTAGATTTAGGGTTACAGTTACGGTGATGATTAGGGTTGGGGTCAAAAGGTCACTGGAGAAAATGGTTAACATACTTAAAAAACACGACCTTTGGTTCATTCCATATAACTTGCACAGAAAAACATGTAAACATGCATATTTCTAAACTCAGGACAAAGTTTAAAAGCAATTTAGACCAGGTCTATTAATTTTTTTTATAGTAAATTATAGGACGAATATAATGGTTTATAAAGTAAGCATTTTATGACAATAAAAGAATATACAATATGCGTGGGTGCAATTTCAAAGTAATCCTGTCACTAAGTGGTTAAGCAGATATGCCACAAATATAATTGATATACTTCACCATTTTCATTATATACTACTGGAGTAGGCTCCATAGTGAACATTTACTCGATTTTGAGGCAGACAATTTGGTGATGTTCTATTGACCTCCATAAACCTTGTCACCACAGACACTGATGTTTTTGTACTATCACATTGCCTACCCAGTGTTATCATGATTCACTAGCTCTACACTAAAGAATAACAATGCTTGGTGTATGAGAGGAGGCAATAACAGTACTATTCATAGTGCTGTATCAATCCTTTGGATACAGTGGAACAGTGTTGGCTATCTTGGGTGGAAACAAATTTACCAAGCTGCATATCCTGTGTGATAATCACCCAGCCTGTTAACCAAGATCTGTAACCAAACAGAAATCAAACACAAACCAAACTGGTTTTTAATTTGCATTTAATTTGCTTTATTCTTTAATAATAAAAAAAATTGGATTATACATGATTTCCCATTTATACATGTGGTTATCACTTATTTGTCTATTTATATATGAGGCAGTGCTTTATTTACTTGAAACAATATGTTTTCTGGCAAATACAGACAGATAATATAAATTTGTTGTACATTACAAATAAATAAAATAATAATAAAATAATACAAAACTGATAGCTTCACAAAAACATCTATTATTTTTGCTTGTAAACAGTTTCATTTGCAAACTCGTGCAAATAAAATTGACTTGCCGAACCCATCTATAAGTAAAGATTGATACATTCTGTGACAAGATTCCATAAACTCATTTTTTGACAACAAATTACAACAATAGTATTTTTGAGGTATTTTACGCAAATAAATCAATTTGGACCAAACTGAAATAAAACCTGACTCTATTGTATCTGACACAACAAACAAGTAACTGGGAGTGAAAGCGTTAGCAACAGTATAGCGCATAATGTATCAAGACTGTTAAAAATGAATTTAAATAAGGATCCAATTTCTAGGGGAGGCACCTTTAATGAGAGGTCTCAATGAAGGATAACACCATACTAACTGATGTAATAGGCAGAGAAGAAAAAATGAGCCTTATTCCCCGAGCTTGGTAAAATAAGCAATTACTCTTGTTATCTGAAAAGCCCTGTCAGTAGGGAAGTTGTATATGCCATAACAGAATCTAACAATGGCTGTGTTGCTTTAAGCATCAAAGGTTTGAGACTTATTACCTTTCCAAGACGAGCATGAATAATAAAACTCTTCAGCAAATGGAAAGGATATGTCTTTTGCAAAAATAAAATGGTGATAAATTTCGTCCAAATGATTGATTCAGGCAAAGTCTCCATCGCACATAGCAACATGTGCCAGTCTATTTCGTTATGCCCTTGGAGATTTTAATACTAAACGTATGTGCATATTTTTTATGGCCACTGATATTTGAATTGCAACCTTCTCCCATGCAGAACATGAAACACTTCAAACTGCATAATGCTGACTAAATTATAAATTCTCCAGTGGTCTGAGGTTGCAAGGGCAATAATAATGAGTGTGCTTAAGTGGGCTGTGTAGCTTTTTTTTTTACCATTTCATTTTAATGCCTATTTTTCTGATGGATTGTCTCATGCAATCATGAAAGTAATGTGGTGTTTTAAAAGTGGAAATGGTGTATCATTTTGTTTGAATAAGAAACATTAAGTCAGAGTGGTGTGAAGGCAGCTATGTATGACTACTTCACACCATTTAAGAATAGGCAGATTTCTCTGGACGTGAAGAAGAAGCATCAAATCACTAGATTTATCTCCATGGATACATCAGATGTTGACTTCCTTGACAGCTCCTACAGAAGGGAAATACATTATATGGACAAACGTATTGGGAAAACAGGTGCTTCAAACAGACCTATTGCCACAGGTGTAAAAAAAAAATCAAACACCAAGCCATATAGTCTGCATTTACAAGCATGAAAAAATGGTTTGTTCTCAAGACCTCAGTGAATTCAAGCGTGGTACTATGATAGGTTGCCACCTTCGCAATAAGTCAATTCTTGAAATGTCCTCCCTGCTAGATATTCCACAGTCAACAGTAAGTGGTATTATTGGAAAGTGGAAGTGTTTAGGAACAGTAGCAAGTCAACCACAAAAGCAGAACACCACATAAAGTCACAGGGGTATGGGGCATAAAAGTCGCTAATGCTCTGCTGAAAAGTTCCAAGCTACCACTGGCCGGAATATCAGCACAAAAACCGTGCAAGCATTGGATCTAGTGGTGTAAATCACACTGCCACTGGACTCTGGAGCAGTGGAAACATGTTCTGTGGAATGATGAATTCACTTCACTGTTCGGCAGTCTGATTGATGAGACTGGCTTTCGTGGATGCCAGGAGAATATTACCTGTCTGACTGCACTGTGCCAACTGTAAAGTTTGGTGGAGGAGGGATAATGGTATGAGCCTGCTTTTCAGGGTTCAGACTAGGCTCCTTTGTTCCAGTGACTGGACATCTTAAAACTTCCACATTATAAGACATTTTGGGCAATGCAAAGCTTGTGGGAACAATTTGGCTGAGGTAATATTCAATTTCAGTATCACTGTGCAGTGAACAACGCAAGGTCCATAAATGCATTTTTGGATGAGAACTTGACTGGCCCACACAGAGCCCTGACAACAACCACATTGAACACAAGTGGGGTGAACTGGAACAAAGATTGCAAGCCAGGCCTTCCCTGTGCCTGACCTCACAAATGCTCTACTGGATGAATTGGCATAAATTCCCACAGAAATACTTCCAAATCTTGTAGAAAGCCTTCACAGAAGAGTGGAAACTGTTATAGTTGCAAAGGGGAGACCAACCATATTTAGAATGCAATGTCATAAAAGTTAGTGTAATGGTCTAATGTCCCAATATTTTTGTCCATATAGTGTACTTCAGCAGTCTATCACCTAGCACAGGGGTGGGCAAGCCACGACCCATGAGCCACATGCAGCTCTTTGACATGTTTAATACTTGTATGATACAGTTTGAGTATCCCTTATAAGAAATGCTCGGGACCGGCAGTATTTCAGATAATGATAGGTAATGACTAGAGTTGAGCGGACACCTGGATGTTCGGGTTCGGCAGGTTCGGCCGAACTTCGGAAAAAAGTCTGAATTCAGGCTCGAACTTGACCCCGAACTTGACCCCGAACCCCATTGAAGTCAATGGGGACGAGAACTTTTGGGCACTAAAATGCCTCTAAAAAAGTTCTGGAAAGGGCTAGAGGGCTGCAAAAGGAATTAAAATGTGGGTAAGAGTAGGACAAGTGCCCGGCAAACAAATATGGATAGGGAAATAACTTCAAAAAAATATAAGATACATACAAATTAAAAATACTGTACTATTTAGCACCCAAAACTAATAGAATTTTTCAAAGTGCGCTGTAAGCACAGTATTTGACGGTTCTATTTGACTCTCGGATATGAAGTGCACCGCAAGACGCAAATGTACTATTTAGCACCCAAAACGAATAGAATTTTTCAAACTGCGCTGTAAGCACAGTATTTGACAGTTCTATTTGACTCTCAGATATGAAGTGCACTGCAAGATGCAAATGTACTATTTAGCACCCAAAATTAATAGAATTTTTCAAAGTGCTCTGTAAGCACAGTATTTGATGGTTCTATTTGACTCTCAGATGTAATACATGTAATGCTATTGCTATTCTATAACCCGAAATAGAGTCCCCATTCATAAGAATAGGTCAATTGACCTATTCTTATGAATGGGGACTCTATTTCAGTTTATAGAATAGCAATAGCATTACATGTATTCCATAAACCGAAAGTCTATAAACCGAAAGACATTCGGTTTATAGACTTTCGTTTTATAGAATACATTTAATGCTATGGCTATTGTATAAAAAGAAAGTCTATAAACAGAATGTCTTTTGGTTTATAGACTTTCGGTTTATAGAAAGCCAATAGAATTACATGTATTCTATAAACCGAAAGTCTATAAACCGAACGCCGTTCAGTTTATAGACTTTCGGCTTATAGAATACATGTAATACTATTGGCTTTCTATAAACCGAACTAGAGTCCCCATTCATAAGAAATTCTTATGAATGGGGACTCTAGTTCGGTTTATAGAAAGCCAATAGTATTACATGTATTCCATAAGCCGAAAGTCTATAAACCGAACAACGTTCGGTTTATAGACTTTCGGTTTATAGAATAGCATAGAATTACATGTATTCTATAAACCAAAAGTCTACAAACCAAACGTTGTTGGGGACTCCCCATTCATAAGAAATTCTTATGAATGGGGACTCTAGTTCGGTTTATAGAAAGCCAATAGTATTACATGTATTCTATAAGCCGAAAGTCTATAAACCGAACGACGTTCGGTTTATAGACTTTCGGTTTATAGAATAGCAATAGCATTACATGTATTTTATAAACCGAAAGTCTATAAACCGAATGTCGTTCGGTTTATAGACTTTCAGCTTATGGAATACATGTAATGCTATTGGCTATCTATAAACCGAACTAGAGTCCCCATTCATAAGAAATTCTTATGAATGGGGACTCTAGTTCGGTTTATAGAAGCCTATAGTAGTACATGTATTCCATAAGCCGAAAGTCTTTAAACCGAACGACGTTCGGTTTATAGACTTTCGGTTTATAGAATAGCATAGAATGATATGTATTCTATAAACCGAAAGTTGACTTTCGCCTTATAGAATACATGTAATACTTTTGGCTTTCTATAAACCGAACTAGAGTCCCCATTCATAAGAAATTCTTATGAATGGGGACTCTAGTTCGGTTTATAGAAAGCCAATAGTATTACATGTATTCTATAAGCCGAAAGTCTATAAACCGAACGACGTTCGGTTTATAGACTTTCGGTTTATAGAATAGCATAGAATTACATGTATTCTATAAACCGAAAGTCGACTTTCGCCTTATAGAATACATGTAATACTTTTGGCTTTCTATAAACCGAACTAGAGTCCCCATTCATAAGAATTTCTTATGAATGGGGACTCCCCAATCATAAGAAATTCTTATGAATGGGGACTCTAGTTTGGTTTATAGACTTTCGGTTTATAGAATACATGTAATGCTATTGGCTATTCTATATTCCGAAAGTCTATAAACCGAACGTCGTTCGGTTTATAGACTTTCGGCTTATAGAAAGCCAATAGTATTACATGTATTCTATAAGCCGAAAGTCTATAAACCGAAAGACAATGTCTTTCGGTTTATAGACTTTCGGTTTATGGAATACATGTAATGCTATTGCTATTCTATAAACGAAAGTCTATAAACCGAATGACTTTCGGTTTATAGACTTTCGGTTTATAGCCGAACCTCGAACTCCAACCTGAACATACAGTGAAATGTTCAGGTTCGGGTTCGAGGTACGGACACCGTAATGTTCGGTACGAACCCGAACAGTGCGGTTCGGGTTCGCTCAACACTAGTAATGACATTACCTAAATTCAATGTGAGCAACTTGCTCTCATTGCATTTAGGTAATAGATTTCCAGCAGTGCACAAGGTGAACTTACCTGCTCCATGGTGCTGCCGAGATTACCTGTCCGCCGAGTGTAGTCCCTCCCATCGCAGCGCTCTGGGAACTACATTTCCCATGAGTGTTGGCTTCTCATTTAATTCGATAAATAGTTTCCAATCCGCACTAGATTGTGCTCGGTGCTAGGGCTCCAAGACGCCACTCAATTCTTCGTACAATTAAATAAATATGCAGAGTCCAGCTCTCAATATAAAGTGAAGGTTTTATTCACACGTTTATGGCAACCTTTCAACTCCTAAGAGTTTTTCTCAAGCCTCAATGAGAAGCCTTAAAAGAAAAAGCTGGGCGAGTCCAAGCACGTTAAAATATTGTATTTATTTATAATAAATCCACTGCATCTGGCAAATGTGTTTGAAGAATTGAATTAAAGATGTCCGACGACTGCCACTCATCACTACTTTACTGTACACATTTATGTTAAACATCCCCGCTCAACAAAAATTCTTATTCCAAGATGACTGAGTTTAGACAATAGGTATTTAAATACTGCAGTTTTACACTTCTTAAAGGAATATCTAAAACACTGTCAATGATAAAGCTAAATATTATATTTTTAATTTTATTTTTTACATGCTCAATAACAATAATGTTTACTAAATTCTTAAAATTTTATTTTACTGTAGGCTAATTAGAATAGGCCATAGTTACTGTTAATATTTGACATTTATTTCACATTTAGCTTCTGGAAATCATGACTCAACTGGTTCCTTTTTTCAGCACACCGATAAGCATAGCTAATAATCTACTGCAAGGGTTTCGAATGTATAATCATCACCATCTTTTAGAAGTGATATTCCTGTGGGGCAATCTACTACTTTCTATTGATTTTTTTCTATGATATGTTAGGGAAATTACTGTGCTTTAAATTGGCTCCATAGTTTTTTAACTTGGCACTATGGTCTATATAATTCTAATGTGCATTGTCTGCGATAAAGAGTTACCTTTGTAGCGATAAGCAGAAGCACATCATCAGTGCATTGGTGATTACTTTCAGAAACAATTAGTACTAGCTCCCAATTTTTATATATACATATATATTTATATATCCTGGTCAACATTATGACCACCTGCCTAATATTGTGTAGGTTTTATTTTAAAGCCAAAACAGCCCTGACCAGTCGAGGCATATACTACATTAGACCTCTGAAGGTGTGCTGTGGTATCTGGCACCAAGGCATTGACAGCAGATCATTTAAGTCCTGTAAGTTGCATAGAGATGGGGCCTCCCTGGTTTGTCCAGCACATCCCATAGATACTGGATTGGATTCCTGAACCATTTTTGCTTTGTGGCAGGGCAGATTATCCGGCTTAAACAGGCCAATGCCATCAGAGAATACCAATTCCATGAAAGGGTGTTACATTTTCTGCAACAATGCTTTGGTGGGTGGTACATGTCAAAGTAACACCCACATGAATGTCAGGACCCAAGGTTTCCCAGCAGAACATTACCCAATGCATTACACTGCCTCCGGCGACTTGCCTGCTGTCAGTAGTCATAATGTTATGGCAAATCCAACACAAATCTGTATCCACAACAGCTTTCATACAAGTGCCAGCCGACTCCAGATTTGAAACGAGGAAACAGTGGAAAATTTGTGCAATGATTTTATTTACATTTTTTTTTTATGCATATGAAGATATAGATTTTATATCTGGAAAAACAACAGTTTCCTCGTTTCTAATCAGGCGTCAGCTATGAAAGCTATTAGCGATTACTCCAAATGTAATATTTTAAATATTGCCCTATTTTTTTAAAAATGTGGAAAGTATTACTGTCTTGCGTTCATAGCAGTCACTTGTATCATAATAAGTGAATTAGTAGATGAAGAAAACTTTTTAAAGATGACTTTCAGGCACCAATGCTTGCGAGAATAATCTGTGATTATACTAATTATACCATGTTTCATCTGGGGATTTCCAAAACAACCTAGAGAATAAAAGACTTGTTTGTTTTATGAAAATCAGACATTTCCTAACAAAAAGACTGAGAATGCATCATTTAACGCTTTGAATTTTGGCACAAGTGGGTCTTGTTAAGATGTGTTTCCAACAATATTAGACTTTAAAGGATAAAAGACACTGACAGAAATAACTTGCTACCAAACTTTTAAAAGGTTATTGATGTTTAGAGATCCCTGCTGTGAGCCACACAGTGTAGTTTGTACAAATTAGCTTACAAGGTTTCTCATTTGAACTCATTAAAAGTACCCATGCAGGTTGCTAATGAGTCATGGAATGAAAATTAGATTATTTGTCTCTTTTGAAGACGTTTACTTCCCCAGGATAATAAAGATGAGAGAAATATCAATTCATGTGTAAGATGTCAGAAATACACAAATAAAATAAACATTTTAAAATTAACCTTTCATGTCCCAGAGAAATGCACATTTTTCACCTGAGGGCACCCAGGGCATTACAATTCACTAGTTCATCCAGTTAAACGACCACTCTAAGTTCCCCAGCACATTTTAACTAACAATGCATTATTTTGTTTACTTTTAATTGCTAAAATAGTTACCTTGACATAAATGCTTTCAGCCAACTACAGGTCCATCTCCGTTATCTCCTCCAGCCATCAATAAAACTGGGCATCCCCAGTATCTCACAGCAGCCAATCAGGGGGTTCCCATAGAGATGAATAGGGGGGTGCCCAGAGCGCATGTGCGTGACATCGCTTTTCAAATGAACACTTAAAACTACAAAAAGGCGCAGAATGCATATTAGAGCTTGTAGCATATATTGTACATAATGTATGGATCATGCTGCACAGAAAGCAGGAAGAGGACTTTTGAAGATTATTATTCTAGAAAAAATAAGACACCATTATATATATTAATATATATTTTAATTCAAAACAATACTGGGTCTTTGCAGAAAAAAATACTAAATGGTAAGTTTTTTCATTTGTTTTATTTGTTGGGCATTTTAGATTCAACATTCAACAACATATCTCCACACTTTTCTGCAAATGTCACAGTGGGGCAATTGACCTAGGCTGCACATTATCGCCCCCATGCATGGAGCTTTCTTTCTTCCTGGACACTGTCCTGGAATTGGAGGTTTAAGCTCTTGAAGAGGTGAGAGCAGAGTCAGCCCTTTAAGGGGTCAAAATACCACCCTCATCTCACTGCAGCTCCATCTCTTTGTGAACTGAGAGCGAAGGTGCCACCTGGCAACCCGTGTGTTCAGAAAAAAAAGCCAATGGATAGAGTAGCTCAAGTGGTCTGTGTCAATTGCTCATATCACTCTGGACCTTGAGATCCCCTCTCTGCAGGTGTCTTGAGAGGTAAAAATGAAGGGAGGGGGACAAAATATTTTATTTGTGAATCTCTTCTGATTTGTGTGTCTGTGTGTGTCTGTGGGTGTCTGAGATAGTGTATGTGTGCATGTGACAGTGTGATTGTGTGTACATTAAAAATTATAAATATATGAAACATTTTATTATTATACATATCATTTTTGGGGCGTGCGGACAGCACAATGTACACTTTTTATGTATATATACATGTATATTGTAAATGTAAATAAATCTATTATCTATGAGTACTACCCTCATTGCAATAAAATCCAATTACCGGTATGTATACATTTATTTTAATTATATCTGTGGTGTCTTCTATTTATCACATCAACTAGTGACCATTGACAGGTACAAGGACATTGGTGTCTGTGGCCAGGTCTGTGAGGATCCATTTATTTAACCTTCCATCACAAAGTCGGTAACACAGTGTACTTATCATTGTTTATTCATAACATTAATAATACAAATAATGTTTAGGTTACCGAGTTCGTTATGGAAAGTCACAATTATGTTTTATAGACATCTCGGCAGGAGCACAGATGGATTAAATCAAATGACTGCAT
Source organism: Pelodytes ibericus (assembly GCA_036172795.1). Classification (NCBI taxonomy): domain Eukaryota; kingdom Metazoa; phylum Chordata; class Amphibia; order Anura; family Pelodytidae; genus Pelodytes; species Pelodytes ibericus. Next base: position 129,300,586 of record CM069859.1, read on the forward strand.
CACTGATTAATTCATGTTTATACAAGATATTTTAAGGAAAGATTAAATAAATCTTTTTTTGTTACTTAAGAGTACAGAAATGGTCTACATATGTATTGTATGTAAAACAGCTAAACAAATGTTCACATAGCAGCCATTGGCTGCCAAAATTCTGTATAAACGTATTGTAAGATATTTTAGGCTAATGACTTACAAGTTCCTTCTCCCCACAAACACACACTGAATGCAATGTAGGAGGTTATAAATATTTATCTTATAGTTAAAGTCATCCATCCATTTATGTAACTACCTTAGAGATAGGTTTTTTTCTGCTAGATTAATCATGCTGTATGGACCCAAGAGCATGAGACTTGGCGATTCCCTAAAGCTCTTGCCACTAGGAAGTGATGTACAATCTAGCTGTAAGACAGGGATGTAATTAAAAACTACTGGTCCCCAGTGCAAAAATGGACTGACTGCACAACTCATTACCACATGGTACCACCAGTTTCACACCAAGTGTCAGTGCCAACTTTACCCCCATACCACTTGATAGTGGTGGCTTTGCCTCTCACATCATTTTTCAATGTCAACTTTGACTCCATCATTTATCAGTTCCAATCTTGTACCCCAAATAATTTGTCAGTGCCAGCTTTGGCCCTCAACACACCTGCCGGTGCCAGCTGTGCCCCACTTCAGTAACCTCTTGTCTGGTCTTGCATGCCGCTCTCCCTTGGCATTGTGCCAAGGGAGACTTATCTAGCATGCAGGAATGGAAATGATGGCATTTCCTGCACACTGGGTCACTGTGCGTAGGGAAAGAGTGTGAAAGATCGGATGATCTACACAATCTCTGTGGAGCTAGCTGTGGATTACTTACAGATCGCTACTTAAATGGGTTTTATATCCCTGGTGAAAGGTTATGTTATTTAATATTAATGAACCAGTTAGTCATTTTCCGAGTATGCATTGGATAGATTTTAGTTTACAAAAGACAAATACTTTAATTTTAAGTAGAGACTTTTGAGGCCTGGTAGGTAGATCCAAGAGGAGGTGTGGAATGCGTTTGAAGTATATAATCAGAATAGTTGCAGTGAGACCCTGTGAAAGTTCTCCAGACATACCTATGATTGACTTCAGCACAGAGATAAGCAATTGTCCATACAAGGGCATCAGTGTTCGTGGCAAAGTCTGTAAAGGTCCATCGCACATTATTAAGCTGTCTGTCACATAGTTCTGTGAAATGCCAACCATGAACAATGCTGGTGTCTACCCCTATATGAAGTGGATCATCTTACCGTGACTAAGTGACTAATTTGTAGTAAAGAAGATTTATGCACCAAAGAAACCTTTGGAACCCATTATTTGTACATCTGAAGTGTAAAAACACAATGCACAAAACCTATCCCAAGGATCTAATCTGTTTGATATTAATATACCTTGCTGTCTAACACAACAGCATCCACAAATCATCATCTTCAAGTCCTGTTCACATGACTAGAAGCCAAATAATCGTGTAAGCCTTTGGTAGCCACAGACTAATTTTCCATAGTACAATGTTCTTATGTCATAATACCCTTAATGGATTGTTATAACATTTTGGAGTACTGTGTATCAATTACACATGGATGTATACATACATAAATGCATGTTTATTTTGTGCAATCTCCCATGAGTAAGCCAAGTAAAAGTCTTTGCAGTAATCTTTTGTTGTTCTCTGTATGTCGTTAATGTTTTTCTAAACAAATGTTGATCCAGAAACTATAAATGCATAAAAAATAAATCCTGTCATGCTGATAAAAGTGTACAAAATGAATGGTAATAATGAAAAACATAAATGCAATCTATTTTATTAGAAATCTCTACAATAAACCATTATATTTATTCATTTTATGGTAAATACATATTATTATGCAGAGATGTCACTAAAATGCAATGTGGAAAATAAATATTTGTATAATTTAATCATATGGGAGTAAAGGAGATAGTAGTGCAGAGGCTTCATTTTTTTCTTACAAGCATTTGGATAAATTACACCAGTAATTAGTGGTCCTGAATAAATGATTGCAGTCAGAAGCAGCACAATTTGCAAAATTAGAACTTGTTTATACTTCAGTTGGATTACACAATATCACAGAGTGATTGTGAATTTTAAGTATATATATATATATCACTCTTTTTTTCTGCTTTATGTTCTGTAAATTAATAATCATTCTAAAATTAGCAGTGTTTTACCCTTTGTCAGAAATTCCCCCAATTGACACAAATAATAATAATATTATCTAGTTTTATATAGTTCTTTTTCCTTGTAGAAAATTCAAAGTTTTTCAGTGGAACTCTTAGTAAGTTTTTGCTTCCTGCTGTTCTGGGGTTAACTCACACGAATACTAAACTTTATATAATATGATGCTTACTTAACAAGTGTGAGCAAGATGCCAGTACAGTGGAACTGGCTGTACATTGTATAAAAAAAATAAAAACGGAATTCACTTTTCGCCCTTATAAAGTTTTAAACACATATATTACCAAAATATATCACGTTTTATATGTGTAGTATATTTGCCTTTGACACTTTTCCCTTATAGGCAATAATGGCACTCATTTTATCAACCTTTTAAGGATATAAACTGACTTGACTCTGCTGTGAATCAAACCTTTGAACATAAATGAATCACTAACAGTATAAAATGGACAGATCCTAATTGTATCTCTTGCATAGTAATATGTAATGGTTTTGATAGGGCAATAGGGATGAAAAAGCATATCCTGCCAGATCATTATGATTAAGTTTGTCAAGATGGTTGCAAAATGGGTCCCAGTACTTCTAATCTGGAGAAAATATCTTTAATTAAAATAAAATATTAATCTGCTGTAACCAGTAGTGGTATCTGTAACAGTAAATTCATAATCTTTGAATATGAAGTGAATCCGCAGCCATAAAACCATATTCTTTGTATATGACATCTATCTGGAGCAGCATATGCATGATCTTTGGAGATAAAGGCACTCTGGCGCAGCATATGCATAAGCTTTCTATATGAAGACTCTCTTAAGCAGTATATGTATAATCTTTGTATATTAAAGCACTCTGGAGTAGCAAATGCATAATCTTTATATATGAAGGCAATCAGGTGCAGTGTATGTGTGTAAGCCTTGTATAGAAAGGCAATCTGGAGCAGTATATGTATAATCTTTGTATATGAAGTCAATCTGGAACCATGTATGCATACCAGACCTGAGAGAGCTGCTCATCTAGTTGCTTCCTTCTGTTACCGTTACACTGTGAGTGTTAATTTGGGATTTGGTCTCTGAGAGCTTTGAGCTATTAAGACCATGTGTCATTTGCTAGAGATCTCAAACCACTAATTAAAAAGGAAAGCTCTGCCTTGAAATGGAAGACTCAGGGTTCCAGTCACCAGTTTGTCAAACGTGAAAAAATTTTAGGCACAGGTTTGCCCAAACCAGTGAGAACCACATAAATCCCACTACTGGCTGTAACCAATCAAATATTTCTACTTCCAATCCTTTTTTAAATTTCTAACAACTACACTAACCAATTTATCTCCATGTAGGGAGATGTGGAACCAGCACCTGGGGAAAATATCCAGATACACCAAAAAATTGGGTTTAAGAGCCATAGATGTCCTACTGCATGGTAAGGTCCTTAGGGACCATAGGTAAACTATAAAAAAAAAAAAAAAAACTCTATGTGGAGCCCTAAAATACAGGCATGTTTTTGTTAGCTTATTTTATTTTCTGACTAGCTCAATAACCATAGCTATATGCCACTCACACAAGCACCATAGCAAGATCTTCTCTCTGAAATGTCAGTAATAATCCTCTTGTGACAAATTATTTTCCGTTTTGACCACCTCCCCCAAATCTCTATAACCAACCATTTCTTGTTGCACATGCTTAAACCAGTGTGGAAAGTATTACCTTTTCAGAAGCTCTATAAAATTGTTGTCAAAGAGAGACCCTCAAGCTGTTGGATAACTACAAGTCCACTGTCTGGCTCTTATCTGACAATGTATTCAGGAAGCTTTAGGTCATCAGCAGCTGGAGCCCCACACTGCTGATCTAGAACATCAACCGAGAACCAGCAACCATTCTTTCCTAAGATTTCAGTGCTTTGTTTAATTAATTTTAGTACTTGTAGTACAGTTAACAAAGGTGATAGTTGGTATTGTGGAGTAATGTGTACTTAAGAAAGATGTTTTTTACATTTAATTGTATAACATGCCTGAAGAAGAAACCTAAGAAAGCTTGCACTCTAAAGCTGCTCAGTTAGCCAATGAATGTATCAACTTGACTCTACTTGTCTCCTATAATATTAGCAACATTCTTTTTGTCATGTCACCTTCTCAGATGCTTAACCCCTTAGTGACAGAGTTCTATGCTGCATCTGATGTGCCTGATGTGAAAGACCAGAATTCCATTATTTTTGTCATAAGTTTGCTTAACTGTGATTTCTTTCATCATGTTCAGTACAACCACACAAAGTATATATATTTTATAAAGGACAAATGGGGCTTTCTTTTGATACTTTTATTTTCATATAAATATAATTTAATATTTAAAAAAATAGGAAATATGCCAAAAAAACACACTTTTTCTAACTTTGATGTTGTTTTACACAATTACAAACTGTAAAAAAGCAGTCTATATAGTTTCTAATATTTGTCCTGAGTTTAGAAATACCAATGTTTCCATGTTTTTCAGTTTGTTTTTCAAGTAATAGGGCAATAACAGATAGTATTGTTTTTTGTTTCCTAACCATTTTCTCCTACAGTGACCTTTTGACCCCAACCATAACCCTAAATGTAACCCTAATCCTAAATCCCTTACTCTTACCCTTGTACTAACCCTAATTCTAGCCCTAACCCACCTTTAACCCTAACTTTAATTGTAACCCTAACCCTAGATCTAGGGTTAGATGTTTCCTTTTATTTATTAATTTATTCATTTTTCTAACGATAATGTTGCTGAATGCCTCTAGGGGCAGTCGAGCAACAGTTTCAGAGCGACGGAAGAGATTTTTTTTTTAGTGTTTTCATCGCTCTGCTGGGCACGCCATATTGTAGGAGCATGCTCCTTTTCAATACGGCACCAGCGATCACTGGGTGATTGCGGTGCCCTGGGGGGGGGGGCAGAGAAGGCAGTGAAAGCTGATCACTGCCTATGTGGGTTTCAACGCATACGATCACATGATCACACGTGATTGTATGCGCGGAAGGGGGGGCGGGGGAGGGGCGAGGGCACACTCAGAGGATCCGAAGCAGCCTCTGAGAATAGGTGCCAGCATGTAGCCCTGCGTTAAGGAGTGCAACGTTACATTTAAACTCACAACATATATATATGCGTCCTCATGCTCTTCAAGGACCACGCTTTTCAGAAAGTATATATACGTCCATGTGGATTAAGGGGTTAATTAGCATTGATATTTTTTCCACTTTGAGTAAGTGTGAATTGAAGCAGGAATTCTACCAGTATGGAGTAACTTTGTAAGGATGAGAAAAAATAAAACATTCCAGAATACAAATCCCTGTAAGATAAATTGACTAGAATTTATTTTAATACATGTGTGTGAGACAAGCAATTTAAATACAGTGTATATTTAAAAGAATATAAATTAATAGACATGTATCTTTATAACATGAAAAATGAAGCAGAGCAGGGAACAAGATTATCAAAAAAATAGGTCTGACAAGGATACAAAAAGATACAAAAGGTAGTAGAACAATGAATCCAGTATGAGTGAGAAGAGTTACATTAAGAAGTTGCTCTATGTGTCAGTTAAGAGTGAAATCATAAAGAAATGTCAATGAGGCTTAGGGAGCAGATGAGGAGGAAAGAAAAGCATGTCAAAACCTTAACATGACTTTGATAAAATTGGAAGAGAAAAATGATCATGGGTGTGTTACTCCTGTGTCACTATCATTCACGATCATCAAACTGCCTCATTACATTTGTAATAAAAGAATAACTGAATGGAAATCCCCAATAGACAGTATGGCAGGGCTGTGTTAAAAATGATAAGATTCAGTTAAAGATCATATACGCAACCAATGTCGTTTTTATTCAAATTTACAAGAAATGTGCCTGTATTTTATTTTTTTATATTTTTACATTTTAATTTTACTAAATCACAGTTTCACACATTGAAGTTACTTTGTTTCTAACTATACTGTGCTGTTAGTAAAAAGATTTTAAAAAAAAAAACAATCTAAAGATAGAATTCTGCCAAGATTTCATTTTATTTTCTGCTCACAACAGCAATTAAACAATGGAAAATGCTTTGTCTCTTTGCTGTTGTTGAGAGAACCACTACTGACAGTCTATTTTTTATGTTTTCTGTTTGTTTGGGACTTTTTTCTTTACTGAAATGGAAAAACAACAGTAATTAGCCTTCCTCCCATCTCACCTCCTATAAAAAGTGCAAACAATGCATCAACACAAATGAATGATTAACATCTTTGCAATCTTTTTCGGCACATATTTTTGCTCTTTGCTCATTTCTCATTACTCTTCACATCAATCTTAACAAAGATTTTATACACGTGTACTGTTCACAGACTGTATGCAAATCTACAGCACTGTTTAAATCTGACAATTTGAGAATTTTAAGTATGTTGAAGTCTAATTGTTCTCATTTGCTTAATATTAAATAAACCAGAAAAAAACAGTTTCATGTTATGTTTATGGTTGTAGGGTGATATACAAATGCCTTTATCTTGATGCAACAGTGCTCTCTATTGGACAGAATTAGCAGTACAATTGTATGGTATTTCAATTGGCTAAAGTATTTTTGCAATTAAAAGTGTGAATTATATAGAAATACAGAATATTTACAAAGTATTATTGTCATTATTTATTTTAACCTTAACTATGATTTTTTTAAATCAGAAATTGCCCGAAATTGATGTATAACACTGGTTAGTTATGTAGAGTTGCTTTAAAGGGAATGCATCTCCTAAACATTGTTATCACTCGGAGTGTAGAGAATAAAAAAATGATTATACATTGCAAGCAAATGCCTAAATTAGGAGAACAATGTATTTTGAATGTGTCTGTTGAGTCTCCTGCTTATGACATCACCTGTGGCCTAATATGCAAATTACACATTTCCCACTGAAAAACAGTTCATTTGCATATTAGGTCACAGATGATGTCATATGCAGGAGACTCATTTAAAACAATTTTTTTTAACTAATTTGGGCACTTGGTTGCGATTTTCCTAACACAATACATTGATTATTTCCAATAATTTGTTATTCTCTACACTCACAGTAAAATTTATTATTAGGTTATACAGTCCCTTTGTAAATTATAAAGGTGGCAGCAGCACAATTTTCATGGGATAGGGGTATTGCAAGCCCCTCCTTGTGATTAGCATATTAAAATGTGATGACTAGTTGGTTGCAGATAGAAGAATGTTGCTATATAACAGGAGATTCTGAAAATGTGATTGTAATGTTACATTCAACGCTTTCACCATATAGAATGTAAATGCACAGGTAGAGGTTTAGAGCATTAATGTACATCATTTAACATATACACAAAATTGCTAAATATTTAAAAACAAATTAAAGTATGCCTTATTTACTTTTACCCATTCAATCTGGCATCACCATGCAGATACAGAGCTATCCACTGCCTGAGAACATCCCATCGGTGAATGTCAATTCCCTTACTAAGCAGGTTCGCTATATCTAATAATATCTGAGCCAACTCCTACAGTTTCCAAATATAATTTTTAGATGGATGCAAGCCTCCTAAACTCGTAGGAAGCAACGGATATGTATAAAAGCAAATCTTCCTCCTGTGATACTTTTTAAGTATTTTGTAGTATTATTTAGCATTTTTCTTCCTTTTTTTCGGGGGGAGGGGGGGTGTTAGTATGTCAGTGATTTTTCACATTACATCACAAATTGATCTGTGTCACCATGTTTGCTGTTTGTTGATTCAGGAGTATTTTTTGTATTTTTACAAATATAATAAATAGAATGTGCAAAATGCAACTAATGTGCTGATTTGCACCCACGGGGGTTGCCACTACACCAACATGTCTTGTCATGTGCCTATATTGCACCTACATGACTTGCCACTGCACTCCTATTGCATCCATAGAACTTTCCATTGCACCCATACTACCCCCACATCACTTACCACATCCCTGATGATCTAGTGGTGGATGTCTGTGTGTTCATCCTCTAATGGTTGTCTCACACTGCATGAGCATCTGAGTCTATGGTCCCTGAAGCTCTGCATCTCTCTTTTAAGGTTTACTAGAAGGCGACCTTGAAAATAAGCCAATGTTACTCTTCAGAGCATTTGCTCTGAAAAGTCCTTGCATTACATTCAAGCAAATACTGCAGTTTAATACAACTATTTAAAAAAAATCCTCCTTAATAAATAAGTCTGAAACAATGTAACTCATCAATCTTAAACAATGTAACTCACGTTTGTGAGTACTAAACTAGGGTGACCAGGGATCCTAGATTTCAGGTGACAGTCCCTTAAATGAGACTACTGTCCCCTTGCCAAATGTGCACCACAAATGTCCCTGGATCACTGTTAGCCCATTTGCCCAAACAGTTCCACCATTAATCCAATGTCAGATTTCCTAATGTAAGCAGAATTCCATGCTTTCAGATGGAAATGGAATATACAGTGAGGGAAAGAAGTATTTGATCTCCTGCTGATGAGAGTGAGAGACAAAATGACAAAACAAATATCCAGAAAAATCCATGTCAAAAAAGTTATAAATTGATTAGCATGTCAATGAGTGAAATAAGTATTTGATCCCCTACAAATCAGCAATATTACTGGCTCCCAGGTGTCTTTTATACAGGTAACGAGCTGAGACTAGGAGCACTCTCTTAAAGGGAGTGCTCCTAATCGTGGCTCATTACCGGTATAAAAGACACCTGTCCACAGAGGCAATCAATCAGATTCCAAACTCTCCACCATGGCCAAGACCAAAGAGCTGTCCAAGGATGTCAGGGACAAGATTGTAGACCTGCACAAGGCTAGAATGGGCTGCAAGACCATTTTGGTGAGAAGGAGACAACAGTTGGTGTGATTATTCGCAAATGGAAGAAACACAAAACTTAATTGTCTCCCTGTGTCTGATGCTCTTTTTGACATACGTTTTTCTGAATTTTTTTTGTTTTTTTGTTATTCTGTCTCTCACTGTTAAAATATACCTACCATTAAAATTCTAGACTGATCATTTCTTTGTCAGTGGGAAAACGCTTAAAACCAGCAGGGGATCAAATACTTTTTTTCCCTCACTGTATGTGTATTACTTACTCCATAAAATCAAACCAAATACAGCACACACTTAACTATGAAAAAAATTAACAGAAATTTTTTATATATTATCCTCATGTGAAAATAAAAATGTATTTGGATTTCATTTTAAAAAGCTGATCAACTTCCTGCTGTACATTTTGGATCATACTATTGTTGCACAATGGCAGAAATACCAGAGTGTCTGTCAAATTCCAATTACCCTTTATTAACTGTATTAAATCTTCTATTCCTCTTCTAGGACTGGTCTAGAATTGTAAGCATATCATTTTGCAATTCAACCATATTCCACAAGGTGACAGCATAGGAATACTGAATATTTGTCTTTAGCTTCAAAAAAACTTTTTTTTATATTAATTGTTTAATATTGTTTTTATTATTTCCCAGTACATACAGCATACTGTTAATTATGTTTAACGATTAATAGTGCTGATATTTCACATAGTTTAGGGTATTTTAATGGATTGTAGTTTTGTTGCATTTTTCATCTACTCTATTAGCACTTTATATCATTAGGTACATGTGATAATTTCCCAACTTGCTATATGATTGTATTACTCTGTAAACGTTATATAGCTGTAAAAAATTACACAAGCCCCAATTGCTGCCTTGAATCTTTTAGTAACCTGGATTGCGTAGTGGAAGACCTAATTCTCTCTACTAATGGTAACATATTTGAATAAGAACATGAACAATTAGTGTGGTGTGATTTTTTAAATAATTATTATTATTTACTGACATTTTGTTTTACATAACACAAATGCATATGTCAAGTTATCATCTTGGGAGCCTCCCCAGTCCATTTCTCCTTTTGTTAATATCCCTACATCACTTGCCATAGCACCACCTTAAACACTCAGGACATGCTCCAGCACCAAAATTGCAGACTCAGGACTTACCCCAGCCAGCACCCACATTGCACACCAAAGACTTAGCCGAGTACCCCAGGACATGGCACATTGCACACCCAGGATATGCCCCATCACCCACATTGTACACCCAGAACTTACCTCAGCAACCACCTCTTACCCTGGCAAGCACCCACAGCTCCCTGGTGTTTAATGGCAGCAAGCATGGTGTTGATGTGCTGTCCAGGCACACAGATATCCTACAATGCAGCCTCTCCCACATGCTTCCCACATGTTCTTAAGTCTGAGCTCAGGCAGGTTATATGAACGCTTATACTCTGACTTCAGAACAGCACATGGGGAGTGTGAGAGGCAGCATGGGAGGATGTCTGTGCACCTGGGCAGCTTTTATAAGGTGGCCCCAAGTGGGCCCCCCAGGACCACTGGGCTGGTGACAGGTATATCACCTGCCACCCCTGATGGCGGCCCTGAACATAGAATTGCAACATACATATATATTTAGTATAAAACCAATCATGCTCACAGTGCGTCAGAATGTAGCACCCAGGTGCATAGAATCTGAGCCTTCATGGTGACATCAGCTTCACAGCTGGTTAACGATCTCCATCCTTATGTTACTGCTGAACACTGAATAGGACAGAACAGACAAAATCACTGCCAGCAGCTGAAGTAAAAAATGTATAAATGTATTTAATGTGTTGATTAGTGTTTAAAAAAAAAAAAGAAAGAAAAACATGGAGAGCTCATGCTTCATAGAAAAGTAATTTTTCCAATTTTTTCTGAATGCATGAGTCTATATATCAGATGACTGCTCTTAATAGTAGACCCAATAACCTAGTAACATGTTGTAAAAAGCCCTCTCAAAAGTGATTAGTTCAATTACAGCACAAACCTGACTGATTTTTTTTTGTTCATGTTTATTCATTTTCAATATATTTTGAGCATTTTGTTGAGGATATTCTACTTTCACAAAAGTTTTTGAGATTCTTCATATATAGTAATTTACTTTGTTTTTCGAGAGTATACATATTCCAAATTCTGCTTAGAATTTCTTGTATACCAATTTCTTATTGGCAATTTGACAATATTTTATAAGATGATGCAGATTCATGATATTCATAATTGTTCACAGTCATGCCACAATAGCTGATTATTATTTTTCCAAAACTTGTTAAATGTACTTTTCTCTTGTATATGACATATTGTTGTAGTGGTCATTTTTCTTTCATTATTCTACTTTTATTATCGACATATACTGTATGTGTATATAAGTTGCATTTATGTAATGTCTCTAAATAATCAATACATTTAACCCCTTCGTGACGCATGGTGCTTGCGTTCCAGACGAGGCAAGCACCAAAACGTAACGATTTGTTCATGGCCACCGATCACCTTGCCAGGAACACTATGGCAATGACCCGATCAGGGTTAATAGACCCTGTGGGTCCCTACCAAAAGATCACGAGACCTCCGGACGTCACGTGTGACGTCACCGCGGTTCAGGCATGGCGCGATTTAGTGAAATGTAGCCAGTGCTCGCTTTAATCACCGGCTACATGTTACCTGACAGACTGAGGATCTGACAGGTGGGATCCCGCTGCAAGTCCCTGGAGCGGCGATGAACTGTTTAACGCTGGATGTACTATGCTGTCCTAGCGTCTTTTAGGCACTGTAACATCAGGACGGCATAGTACGTGCTAGCGTCGGGAAGGGGTTAAGTGACTTCATTGATTGCTTGCAGACTTTATTTGGGGAGGTAGTAGGCCATGATTGTCCATGTCGCACCTCATGAAATTTAAGATAGATGGCGGACTAGGTATCCAGATCTATCTAAATATTGCCAGGTTACACTGCTACGAAGGATAATGGAGTGGTCCACCTGAGGAAAGCAATGCTCATCTGTAACTAAATCATTCGTGTGGAAGGGTAACACTATAGTGTCAAGATGATTGGGCTTAAAAAGGGTTTCACTCAGGTTAAATGTTTATTCTACGACTACCATATGGTTTATTATGCAAAATCACATGTGTTCCTCTCCCCTTTTCTCCTCACTATCTCCCTCCTGAACCCATGCCCCACCTATCATTAGAATCATCCCCTAAACCTCTCCCACCACTTTTTGGTTTGTTTTTTTCCTCTATCTTTTTTCTTATTGTTCTTTCCTATTCCATTCTCCTTCTGTCTTCTTATATACTTCCCTCTCCTACTATGTTTATTGTTTGATACGCATACCAGAAGGTCCACTAAGGGTATCTATTAACCTCAAATATTAAACAGGTAGCTTCTATGTCAGTTATGTCATTTTCTGTACATTTAAATGTATTACATGAGCCTTCTAATAAACTTAAAAATATTTAAAAAAAAAACCAATGAGAAATTGTCAACCGTGTATAAAAGCATGTGTTATATGTATTGTTAAAGGAAAGTCTTACCTTTGTTTTCCAGTGTCAAGTCCAGACTCTTTTTAGTGTGAAGAGTGTGTCTAGTCAATTTTTGAAATCACACTTTTTTCACTATCTGTCATAAACTATTACAATATTAAAGATGTACTGATTTGAATGGTAATTTTAACATTATATTAACATTTCTTTATAAAGCGCCAACAATTTAAACAGCACTTGGTGCAGATCATTGAAGGGAACTACGGACTAAGGTAGATGAAGACAAACTCTAAAAATGGCGTGACCAGGGATAGGCTAGGTGTCTGTGTAGGGGACAAAGTCTGTGATGGTCCATAGCAGATCACACAATCATCCATTACAAAGTCCTGGGAATGTCCACTAGACATGTGCATTCGTTTTCGGACGAATGCATTTTCGGACGAAAATTGCATTTTCGTCCATTCGTCCGAAAAACAAATAACGAAAATATTAACTAACAAAATCCGAATGAACGAATGGTTAATAAACGAAAATCATTCGTTCATTCGCCCATTCGTCCATTCGTGCTATTGGCATTCTAAACCGAAATAGAGTCGGTTTATACAATACCAATAGCATTGTACATTCCATAAACCGACATGAATGACTTTCGGTTTATGGAATGCATGTAATGCTATTGGCTTTCTATAAACCGAAATTGAGTTCCCATTCAAACTCTTTCGGTTTATAGAAAGCCAATAGCATTGCATGTATTCTATAAGCCGAAAGTCTTTAAAACGAACGACGTTCGGTTTATAGAATACATGTAATGCTATTGCTGTTCTATAAGCCGAAAGTCTATAAACCGAACCTCGTTAGCATTACATGTATTCTATAAACCGAACGTCGTTCGTTTTAAAGACTTTCGGCTTATAGAATACTATTGGCATTCTATAAACCTAACTAGAGTCCCTCCTCATTCATAAGAATTTCTTATGAATGGGGACTCGACTCTAGTTCTGTTTATAGAAAGCCAATAGTATTCTATAAATCGAAAGTCTATAAACCGAACGACGTTCGGATTATAGAATACATGTAATGCTATTGCTGTTCTATAAGCCGAAAGTCTATAAACCGAACAACGTTCGGTTTATAGACTTTCGGTTTATGGAATGTATAATGTAATGCTATTTGCAATGGCATTACTATAAACCGAAATAGAGTCGGTTTATAGAATGCCATTGCCAATTCCATAAACCGAAATTCGTTCATTATGTCGGTTTATGTATTTTGCTATTGGTATTCCATAAACCGACTCTATTTCGGTTTATAGAATTGCCAATAGCATGAAATGATTTTAATTTAGTATTAAAAAATAAATTGAAAAAAGTGGAGAGTTTTAACCCCTTTGTGACGCATGGTGCTTGCGTCCCAAATGACGTAAGCACCAAAACGTCACGATTTGTTCCTGGCCACTGATCACAAGGTGATCGTTAGCCAGGAACACTATGGCAGAGACCCAATCAGGGTCTTAATAGACCCTGTGGGTCCCTGCCCAAAAATTGCAAGCCCTTCGGACGTCACGCACGATTTAGAGAAATGTAGCTGGTGCTCGTTTTTGAGCACCAGCTAAATTTCCCCTGTCAGACTGAGGCCATTTAAAATAGCCTCATCTGACAGGTGGGATCCCGCTGCAAGTGCCTGCAGCATGATCCGAGCCGCGATATGAGCTGTTTAACACAGGACATACTATGCCGTCCTAACGACTTTAAGGGACTTAAAATCAGGACGGCATAGAACGTCCCAACATCACTAATGGGTTAACGTTTGCTCTGATCATAATCACAGCACAGGCTTGTAGGAGTTAACTGTAATTACATTAATACATGAAAAGAATATAAGTAATATAGTAAAAATGTACAAAATAAAATTTATTTTGAAAAAACTATATGAGGTCCATAAACTTGGAAGGAAACGGATCACAGTAAAAATAAACTGTGATCAGCAAGGGAAGTGTTAATACCCCTTTTATAATCGAGGTTGTCTTATAATCTGACCTCAAATTGAGGTCAGACTATAAGACTGGGATCCAGGTCCCCAGCAGAGCTGCAGGGGACCTGGATCCCCCTCTCTAACAGCAGGGGATGTCTGCGCGATGAGCGCAGATCTCCCCTGCTGCCGCCCGGCATGACCGCTGGGACTTCTATGATGAAGCTGGGTACTTCCGGCTTCCTCATAAAAGTCCTGGCGGTCGTTCCGGGCGGCAGCAGGGGAGGTCTCGCTCGTCGCGCAGACATCCTCCGCTGCCTCGCTAGCCACAAGGGAGAATCGGGCAGCTGGGGGATGTCTGCACGAATCGTGCAGACAACCTCCATGCTGCCCGACACTTCCGTCTATTATGTATAGTGCATACATCCCCCGGCTGCCCCCACTAGCCACCAGGGAGCAAGAAACAGGTGAGGGGGGGACAGAATAAAAAGGGGGGGGAAGAGTAACGAGGGGGGGGGGGAGAGAAACAAGGGAAGGGAGGGGGGAAGAGACAGAAACAAGGGGAGGGGGGCAGAGAGAAACAGGGGGAGGGAAGGGGGGAAGAGACAGACACAAGGGGAGCGAGGGGGGAGCCAAAGGGAGGGTGAGAGAGAGACAACACTAAGGGGGGGAGAGCGACAAATCTGGGGGTAAGGGAAAGAGAGAGACAGCATTGTCACATAAAAGTAAATAAAAACAAGACATTTTTTATATCATAATTTTTTATTAAAAAAGCTATTTACATGTGAATATATACTAGACATGTGCATTCGTTTGCAGACGAATGCATTTTCGTCCGAAAATTGCATTTTCGTCCATTCGCCCGAAAAACGAAGAACGAAGATGCTAAGCTAACGAAAGCCGAATGAACGAATGGTTAATAAACGAAAATTATTCGTTCATTCGTCCATTCGTAGTACTATTGCATTCTATAAGCCGAAATAGAGTCGGTTTATAGAATACAATAGCATTTAACTATACGGAGACAGAGTCTCCATTCATAAAATTATGAATGGAGACAAACGTATAGTTAAAAGCCGACAGCCTATAAACCGAATGTTCGGTTTATAGGCTGTCGGCTTTTAACTATACGGAGACAAAGTCTTATCATACAGTTTGGCTTTCAGGGGTGGAGAGAATATACACAGCTGCTTGACAAATAATAATAGATCTGATATACATTTTATAAAACTCAAGATTACAAGTATAAATAAATCATAAATTCTTACTTAATGGAGAATTATTAGAGTCTATGGCAGGGATATATTTGAGACCGCACAACCAATCTTCTGCAAGAAATCAGATTAGAAATACAAAGATCCCCCTCTCCTTCTCATTGGCCACTTTTCTCATTTTAGTTGAATTTTATACCATTTACGTGTCACAAGCTGACACGTAAATGGTATAAATAAGCCCATACAGGGCTGGATGCCTAATACAGATGGAAGTGGATGGGACTGGCAGGGCAAAAACTGGGACTAAACAGGACTGTAACAGAAGAAACACAGTGCAGGGCACAGGGAGCCGGAATAAAAGACCTCTGGCCTGGGCACTAGACTCGAAGCTCTCTGGGCCGGGCCCAGGACTGGAACTGGAATGTCTATGGAGACCAGCACCAGAGTGGTAGTGCAGGGAAACCAACATACAGAATTAGAATAAAAGAGCAGAGCTATTCACCTGAAAGAAATCCTCAGTTTGGTTGAGCCTTAGGTTTTATCCTCCCTGGACATTTGCTCTCTGTCCAGCACCGCTAAAACCAAAGATAGAAACCATAGTAACAAAACAGCAGGATGCCATAAATACAGAAGACAAAGAAAACAGATGAGCAAGGCAAAATGCAGAGTCATATGGACAAAAGTGCCAAGGGCTGGCAGCATAACAGCAGAATCAGAGTCAGGAAAATGGTCAAGGGGCAGCAAAAAGGCAAGGTCAAAAGGAAGGCAAAATGAGCAACAGGAGTCTGGCAAAAACTTGAGGAATGATAGTAAAGAAGGCCACCTAATTTTGTCCAAAAAGGCATTTCTTGGCCTTAGTATACAGGTGATTTTCGACTAGTCTTTGTAGAACTTGACATGAAGACAATGTTTGTCAAGGGATTTGGAGAATATAAAAATGCTGTCCAGGTACACCATCATATGAAAAAGTAGCATGTCTCAGAATAAATCATTGACAAATGTCTGAATAAGGGCTTCTCTTGTTCTCTAGGCATGTCCCCAAAGATGTGGGATGCTTAGGACACTCAGCAAGCAGGTGATCGTCTCATGCACAATACAAGCACGTCTTCTTTTCTGCTTTCAGTCAATCTCAGAACTCACCTACTCATCAGGAGGAAGGTTGGAAATGGTGGCTGAAGGAGTGAAAGAATGGTAAAAAGTAGATAATTTAGGTTTAGGACGCCATTCTCTTTCTTCAGCTGCCAGAATACATCTATTGTCAATCCTGACACAAAGGTAAATGAACTGCTTCAGATCAGTGGGAAGGTCAAGATAAACCAAGGAATCCTTGATGCGACCATTCAAACTTTTACGGAAAGCCACATGGAGGGCACCTGAGTTCCAGTCTGTTTCGTACAACAATGTCAACAACTTGACTGCATAAGCCCCTACAGATATATTCCCATGCTCCAAGGACCACAAGTTAACTTCAGCTGCTTCCTTATGGACGGGAACATCAAATACAGCCTTAAATGCCTGTAGCAAGGTGTCGGTGTTCTCCAACAGACTTGCTTTCTGTTCCAACAGAGGGTAATCTAATTTTAATGCTTCATTTTTCAAGGAAAACAACATTTTAGAAACATGTGTGATGAACTCCTGAAGCCTGATTATGAAATGCAATATTCACTGGTTTAACTCCTTCCTGCTTGTAGGACGTTTTATGCCTTTATAATTTTCAGTGCCCAAAAGCACATAGGATGGCACAGCATGTTTTGAATGTAGCAGCTCATCATGGCCCTCCAGTAACTTGCAGCAGGATCCCCTCTGTCAGATGAGGTCACTTTGATGTAAAATGTAGCCAATACTGAAAGTTAGCAGCGGCTATATTTTAGTAAAACGTGCCATGCCCAAACCATGTTTGAACATGCCTCTGCAACATCATGCCCTGATTCCCAGTCACTCTGCAATTGAGGTTAGGAGCACAAAGCCATGATTTTGGCACTCTGATCCATAAGGACCAAAACACAATCTGATGTGAAGGGGTTAGGAAGCCGTGGTATTGCCCTGAAACCATAGAGAATCTGAGACGTCAGGAAAGGCAAAAATGTCTCGGATCTACAGGTGGAACCAGTGATAGCACTGTCCTAGAAACAGACAGGGAAAGGAACAGCTCTACAAGCATGAATCTTTTGGTCAAAGGCTTGGGGTTGAGCAAAGTTCCTTCATGACTGAATAACTTAGCCTCTTCATGATCCACAGACTAGTCCATTTTGGAGTGAGATATACAGAGAGCTCGGGAGAATCCATTTTAAGATAGCTCTGGAAACTGCCACCAGGTAGACCGGATAACCATCTTTCCTCTGAGAGTTAAGCCCCTATGTGTGAGTGGCCACCAGGTTCAAGGGCAAAGGTAAAAAAAATCACAATACAAGAGCAGGTATGAGAGTCAAGGGGGGGCCTACTTTAAACTTTATTTGATTGATAAAGCCCCCATCCTCTCCTAATTTCATTTCTGAGGCCATGGTTTCTGAGCCCATGGTTGTGTCACCAACACAAATAAACCAAGGGGCTAATTGTGGCATCCAAATTGCATGTGTCGGGGATGCAATACAGTATGATATCCAAACTGTATGCGATTTTAAATGAAAGCAAACTTAATGGCAACTACATTTCCCATTATTCTGCGGTGGAAGAAGCCAAAATCGTGTGATCAAACCCAATTTCTCAGTCAGGAATCTACCAAATTGTATTGCCAACACAATTGTCAGCAATGCAATTCAGATGTTACATTCATAGAGTCTCAAACAGGGGCTCTACGAATGAAATAAAGTAAAAAGTAACCCCCCCCCCCCCCCAAACAACAAAAATAAGGTCACTTAAGATAATGCACTCGTGTTGAAAAAAAAAGGTTTAGTTGTCCTTTCACAAACTAAACCACTAAAATTAACATTTTCAACCAAGCTTCTTAATGTACTTAACAAATCGAAGTAAAAATGTAAAACATGACTCAAAGTATGAAGCTAATTTTAATAAAGCGGTATCCCTTGGAATTCAAAGTTTTCACACTTTGAATAATGTTTATGCCAAATGGCTGCCACACTTGGAAATACTTCTAGTTTATTACGTAATAACCACGGTTTAGTCTCAAATTCTTCAACCAAATTATTTCTGCAGATTATTTCTGGGTGGTGCTTGTGTTTCATGATTTTGGCACATCATGTATGCATGTACTGTTTTCAAATATTTTTACATTTAACATAACACTGAACTTATTTAATGGCTATACAGCATTTTACTTATTTAGAGAAAACAGATTTGGGTATCTGTTTGTCAACTTAAGTGTAATTTTTATAAAGTTATGGGTCATCATGTATAGATATTTTTAAAATAAATTGTTTAATGAAAGAATACAAATAAAGGACCTTACTTTAGCTTTTTGCTCCGTACAGAATTATTAGGGGACAGACATGTTGTATTGAATCAAGATGGGTCAAAGCTTCCTTCATCTGACCCAAGTTGAAGGAAAATCTAACCCAATACTTTAAACAACATGGCAGCCCTTTACAGAGCAAAGAAAACTTATTAAGGGACTTTACTTGTATTTTTTCATTAAAGCATATGTATTTACACTTGATGCAATCTTTCAATAAAACATAAGTTTTGCAGACAGCTGTCCTTCAATATTGTTATTTGTTCAAATTCTGCAGCTTTTCCTTGATAAACATGACATTATTCAAAATGTGCATGTGGACAGGATATTTTATAGTTTGTGCTCAAGATTTACTTAATAGTAATTATTATATTCAGTTGTTTTATTGATGTTTATTAAAGGGACACTAAACTTTACTTTTCACTTTTAGCACAATTGAAAGGTTAGTTGTCCAGAGTGTGAGGACAAACTGGCATCTACATTCTGATAGTACATGCCAGTTTTTCCGCTGAACGGCAGCTGCCATGCTTCTGTGGGGGGCAGGCAGCCATCTGGTCAGCAACTGGTTCTCTCTGCTAGCGCAGAGAGAGACCCAGCAGGAGGGGAGGCCTTAACTATTCTGGTGAGCCACCGCTCTGATTGGCCCCTGCTTTGATCTGACAAGCCCCCTCTCTGATTGGCATGCAGAGTGTAAACCTATGTGTATCTATTATTCCAGACCTTGCTTCCTAAGGAAGTAGGGGTTAAAAAACTGTTTAGTTGTCCTTTAAGTTTAACCCCTTAGGGACAAGACATTTTGACCTTGACTTTCCATTGACTTTGACAATGGCTGTTTTTACATTTCTGGGGTGTTTGTGTTTAGCTGTAATTTTCTTCTTTCTGTTGTTTTTATCATCATAAGAAGGGCTTTCACTAGATACCATTATGTTCATCTTATAATTTACTACAATTTAAAAAAAAAAAAAAACACTTTTTCTAACTTTGACCTAAATTATAATTTACACAAATACAATTATTAAAAAAGACCCCATCTAAATAGTTTTTAAATGTTGTCCTGAGTTCAGAAATATGCTTGTTTCCATAATTTTCTGCAGTTTTTCGCGAGTTGACCTTTTGACTCCAATCCCAACCCTAAATTTAACCCCAAGCCTTACGCTAACTCTTAATATATTTTAATTTTAATTTCATTTTAACCATATCCCTTATGCTAACATTAATTTCATTGTAACGCCAGCTGCTATTCTAACTCTAACATTAGATTTTAGCTAATTAAGTCTTTTTTTCATTGCAATGCTACTGACAGCAACATATTCAGAGGGTCTGAAGTGAACTTTTTTCTGCTCCTGCAATATGGCGCCCACGATCGCTCCATGGTTGCCCCAGAGCCGGAATTTTTCTGCTGGCTATTTGAGGCAATAGAGAAGCACAGTCAGAGCAGTTTTCTCAATCGTTGATCGTGAAAAACATTAGTTTCACCACAGGACGTGTCAAGCACGTCCATTGTCCGCAACGGAATTCCCGGCTGGACGTACCTGACACGTCCATTATCGCGAAGGGGTTAGAATTGTTTTTTGTATTTATCAATAAGTGCTACATAACAGATACACGTTTGTAGACATTTTTAAAGCTTTAAGACTGTTCCAAAATATCAAATTAAGCCTTGCAATGCACAGAGCAAAGCTGTTCCATGAAATTCGTCGAGAAAACAATATGTGAAAATCCATGTGTTGAAGGCATTTTGGAACATTTTCTTTAATAAGCCTTCAAATCAGAACTATACTTCATTTTATTTTACAAGCCCATGCAGTACGTATTACAGACGTACTTTCTTGCCAAAACCAGTAGTTGTAATGGTTTGTGTTTGCCTGGTCACATGTTACGTACTAAAAATTTTGAATGCCAACAATAATTTGTTACTTTGCAGACTGTAACAAGGTGAAGTGAGTAGGAACATATAAATCTCTGGGGCAATTATTGAAAAAAGTTGATCACTGTTTGTCATCTCCATGGTTATACCTGTATTAAATAACTTTTACATGGCAAGATGTACAAGAATAGTCCTTGTGCTGTAATATGAGTTAAATCCTGTGAGTGTTGGATGGGATGTGACTTGGACAGTGCTCTTGAACAAAAAAGATGTGTGTATGTCGGTGTGACATATTCCCTAGGCTCTATAGTATTCATAGTTATGTATTAAGTCAGTCTTTTAGAATTCCTGCTTGGGTTTCTTTAATAAGGGAACTGTATCATTCATGTTTTACGTATAGGTATATATCTTTTAGCCCATATTTTTAACCTGTATGGAGATATTGTATGTATACAGTTATTATACACTAACAGTAGTTATGAAACTAAGTGTTACATAAAGCATATACTTTAACAGTATTACATTTGACATACTTTAATATTTGTTTCACTGCTAAGTTAGATATATATTCTGGGCTAACCATAAATGCATGTCTGATGACATTTCATAAATATATGTGTGTCTACAGATAAAGATTCATATAGTGTAGATTAAAAATATGTTCGCCAGCATTCCCTTTACTTTGTTTACATTGGATTGACCAAGTTCTTATTATTGTGATGAAGTTTGCTAAGCAGAAGAGAGAAAAATGCAAAAAATACATTCGAATCATGTCAGAATAACATAACTGTGAGTAGGGGAGCTGGTCAATAAACGAATGTAACTGAATACAACAAAAAGCCAGGAAATGTATCATTTGAACACACACACTTGCCATTGCATCTATATATATGTCCTGATGAAGGCCCCATCTTGGGAATGGAAACATATTTTTTTTTTTTATATGCATAATAAATTATTTTTACTTTTCTAAATCCCCTGCATGCTTCCACTTCTTTTGGATTATTACATGCTGGTCATTGGAGTGCACCCAGGTATTAAGAGTGCCACTCACTTTTGTGTATTGTTATATATATGCATATTTAAATTATAAAGTAAAAAACATAACAATACATACATTTTCTTTATTGATTTTATTTAGGAAATGTATATGTTAAACTACAGGTTTCCATGTCCTTTAAGTAAGCAAAACTGACAAATATGATATAAGATTTGTCTAGAACTGTCAATTGTTCCCTTACTCTTGTGTTCACTGGTGTTTATTGACTCATTTGTTTTTAAGCAGACCAAGACACTGAATAATGTTGTTTAACATTCTCTTGGATTATGTGAATGTGCTGCTAAATGTTATTGACAGAAGGACAGCATGTCATTAAGCTATTTCTCTTTACTCTTCTCATCTTTGATCATTACTATAAACAGCCCGTGTATATTTTTGCATGTGTGGAAACATCATTAGACATGCTGTAAAACAGCGTGATTACCGATTTTATGGAAACAGAATGGAATAAACCCAAAACGATGATCTTCCAGACTAAGCTGACAAATCCATGCTCTTTGCAGGTTTCTCCAAATTCTCAGCTTCTATTCCATAAATAGATGCAACAAGTATTTCTCAAACAAAACTTCTTCTTTCAGAATATGATCAAATGTAAGAATAGAGATAGCAATTTATTTATAACACAAAGCTAGTCCTAAGTGTAGTCTGAAATCCAGTGGTGGTCCTCAGAGTCATGACTGTAGTCATATAAGTACTTGTTAAGCTTCTCATTACATTCATTGCAGACCTTAGATGGTCATATTCGGGTACCATTGTGTGGAGTGTTAATTTCGTCAACTTTTTCGGCACAATTTTCGCCAACTGCATATTTTCAGTGACAAAAAAATAAACAATATCTAAATAATAAAGTTAAATGGAATAAAACTATGACAACTGCCGAAAATGTGACTAAAATATTAGGGAAGTACTATTGCATTTACCTATTTGGAGTTCTTCTGCCTGGAACAACATCCTGCATCTGATTCACCTGGTACTGTTACCTGATTGTTTTCCCTTCCCATCACCCTAGCAAGTTAACACTATGTAACTGCTTTATCGGACCTGTTCTCTCCCTCACTTCTGGAGATTTCGCCATCTAAACTCTACTGGAGATATAGTCAACTAAAATCTACTGGTGATAGACATAGAAACATAGAATGTGTCGGCAGATAAGAACCATTCGGTCCATCTAGTCTGCCCAATTTTCAAAATACTTTTGTTAGTCCCCAGTTCCCTATCTTATATCTAGGATAGCTTTGTATCTAACCCACGCATGCTTAAAATCCTTGACTGTGTTTACCTCTACCACTTCTGCGGGAAGGCCATGATATACATCCACTACCCTCACAGTAAAGTAATACTTCCTGATATTATTTTTAAATCTTTGCCCCTCTAATTTAAAAAAAATCAATACCTATTTCATAAACATTACTCTAACTATTAATTTCTGATAGATAGATTCATACAATCGATATACATATTGTCAGGAACGGACTTTACCCTGACTTGAACCGTGACTTCCATGTTCTTAGCTCTTTTTTTTTTGCCGGTTCACTTTTTCACTTATTTTCATTTTGACTAAAACTAGAGGAAAAAAATTCAAATGACTAAAATATGACTAAAGTAAAATGGTACCGACTAAAATGCATTCTGCTCCCAAGACTTCTTCTCCCAAGCATTTTGAATATGGGATACTCAACCTGTATCATACTTTTGGCCTTCTCCTACAAAAAATAGTTTACTCGAGTACAGCAGAATGAAAAATGATACAGAGGACCTACCAACACTATAACTCAGAATGTGTCTGTATCCAAGATTGCTGCAAAGTGGATTTCATCAGTCGACAATCCCTAATATGGGTGAAAATAATCATGATTTGGTGCTTTAAAAAGTGGGAGCATGAGATATTTAACCGCACAACTAAGGCCAGTATATGAAACCATCACCTACCTTAAAATAGTGACCAAAACACAATTAATATCTTCTTCCAAAAAATGGGACACTTTTCTTTTTTCAAACAGATAACAAAATCCCATGCAAAGGTGTCATGTTTATTATCGGAAAGCCCACAATATTTTTTACATTGGAAATTACAAAATAATAAAAAATGATCAAGCAGGTATAATTCATTTGGAACTAAATAAAACGTTTCACTGTAACTCTGTGACATCCCCGACAGTACCATTTTATTTAGTAATAAGGTAAACACTGCACGTTTGATCTTGAGGGTAAGAAACAGTTAAAGAGAGTGAGAGAAAAACAGAGAATAGACAGACAGATAAAATCCAGTCCAAATTCATTTTGTCCACTAGAAATGTATTACAAAATTCCCAGTTGTAGCATTTATGACTGAATTAAGTCTCCAATAATGTAACAATTGTTAAAATATTCATGTAACCAAACAACTATATTTTCATTTAATAAAATAACACAGATGGCATTGTTTAAAGTTTGATAACATGTTTTCTAATTTAACCCCTTCATGACGTTAGCACGCACTATGCCGTCCTGATTTTAAGTGCCTAAAAGTCGTTAGGATGGCATAGTCCTGGGCTTCTACCAGGCGTCTCCGAGTCCAGTCCGCTACGCGTTTCACCCTTCACGGGCTTCTACCAGACGCCTGGTAGAAACTCATGAAGGGTGAAACGCGTAGCGGACTGGACTCACCCTGCTGTTCTTTATGTACATATATTGTGTATATTTTTATTCCACATCTTTTATTTTTTGATACTTACTGGACAAGATTTCTCCTGCAGCTGTGTGGCGCCCACTACGTTTGACAGAGAAAACTTCCATGTAAGCAGATATTTTTTTTATTAAAAGTCTGTACATGTCACACACTAATTGGATATCTGTTGTTTCTGTTCCTGAGCCAAAATCTAAGCAGATTAGCCACAGCAGGATTCTACAAAACGACACCTTACCCTTGAAGTGCAACTATTATCCAGCCATCCTGTGAGTGCATCCCCTTAAGGGGGATCAAAGCTTCCTCCTGATCCCTCAGGATATTATTTCACATTGTCACCTATAAGGTGTTATATATATATATATATATATATATATTAATTGTGTTTGTCACATATATATTTTATCACAGTTTGCTCCAAGCGCACTTATTGTTCTTTATTTGGCTACATTGCTAGTACTTCATAAAATAGTTAAAATGGACATAAAACTGTGGAGCAGTTGGTACTTATCTTCATGGTGGAATTGGGCAACCAACTACTTTGGACCCTAGGACCTTTTTTATCCTGCTCTCTGAAAAATTGGAGCGTCCATGCACTAGCCTATTCCTTAGAAGAGCACAAAACAACACAAAAATGTGGAGGTGCAGACATGCAGTGGCTAAAAAGCATAATAATAGCTAATAGACACTGACATCATTCTATACACCTCTCCACAGTTCATACAAATGGTACCAAAATGTAGAGATAAAAGGAATTTAAAATATTACAAATGTCAAAAATGTGCAAAACTGAGATTCACACTTACAAACACGTATAATATAATGTCAATTGTCTTCTTTGGACATCAATTTTCAGAAAAAGATAAAAAGAATAGTGCCACAAACACTATCTATTAAAGGAGTGAAATTAATGTTGCCTTATATGGGTAAAGTTGAACAGGACATTAAATATCACATTTGGTATTAATTAACATAGGGTCGCTACTAGAGTTGAGCGGACACCTGGATGTTCGGGTACGGCGGGTTTGGCCGGACTTGGGAAAAAAGTCCGGGTTTGGGTTAGGGCTCGAACTTGACCCCGAACCCGAACCCCATTGAAGTCAATGGGGACACGCACTTTTGGCCACCAAAATGCCTCTAAAAAAGTCTTGGAAAGGGCCATAGGGCTGCAAAAGGAAGTAAAATGGGGGTAAGAGTAGGACAAGTGCCCTGCAAACAAATATGGATAGGGAAATAACATCAAATAACATAAAATACATACAAATTAAAAATACAGTTGAGCCATAAAATAGCACTAGATGGAATCTTTGATTTTAGTTTTGGAAGAACATAAATCTAAATCTAAAGCATGGCTGCCAGGAGGATCAACAGAATTATCCATGAGAGAGATTGTTGGAGTGCAGGGTATTCTCTTTCAGTTTATACTAAGTGACCCATAGGTTGAGGAGGCGGTGACCGTGGCGGTGTAGGTGGAAGTGGCGCTGGAGGAGGAGGAGGTAGCCAGAATTTTTCAAAGTGCGCTGTAAGCACAGTATTGGACTGTTCTATTTGACTCTCAGATATGAAGTGCACCACAAGACGCAAATGTACTATTTAGCACCCATAACTATTAGAATTTTTCAAAGTGCCCTGTAAGCACAGTATTTGACGGTTCTATTAGACTCTCAGATATGAAGTGCACCGCAAGACGCAAATGTACTATTTACCACCCAAAACTATTAGAATTTTTCAAAGTGCACTGTAAGCACAGTATTTGACGGTTCTATTTGCCTCTCAGATGTAATACATGTAATGCTATTGCTATTCCATAAACCGAAATAGAGTCCCCATTCATACAAATAGGTCAATTGACCTATTCGTATGAATGGGGACTCTATTTCGGTTTATAGAATAGCAATAGCATTACATGTATTCCATAAATCGGTTATGGTTTATGGAATACATGTAATGCTATTGGCTTTCTATAAACCGAAAAAGAGTCCCCATTCATAAGAAATTCTTATGAATGGGGACTCTATTTCGGTTTATAGAAAGCCAATAGAATTACATGCAATGTAATTGCCGAACCCCGAACTCCAACACGAACATACAGTGGAATGTCTGTGTTCGGGTCCGGGGTCCAAAAAACGTAATGTTCGGTACGAACCCGAACAGTGCGGTTCGGGTTCGCTCAACACTAGTTGCTACCACACTTTGTTCTCACTCTGGACATCTGTCCTGACCTATTAACTAATCTAAGGAAACTTTTAGTTCTCCTTTAACCCCTTAAGGACAGAGCCTTTGAAACATTTTTGTCCTTTCTGGACAATGGCTATTTTAACATTTCTGTGCTGTTTGTGTTTAGCAGTAATTTTCTTCTTCGTCATTTGCTCTACCCACACATATTATATATTGTTTTTATCGGGACAAAAAGGGCTTTCTATGGATGCCATATTTTTGATCATATCTTATCATATTATTAAAAAAAAATAATAAAATATGGTAAAAAAAAAAAAAATACACAAATTTCTTTGTTTTTATTTGAAACAACTTCTCCTCATCGACAATAGCGAACGAAAAAACATGCTAAATAGATTCTACTATTTCTCCTGAGTACAGGGATACCACCCATGCATAGGTTTGTTGGGTTGTTTGTGGGCTAAAATGCCAAATTTGTGAGGTGCAGTTTTTTGTTTTCCAACTTGAAATTTTTACATGCAGACAGCCTGCACCCATGTCCCATTTGGGACATATTTGAAACCAGCCAGTGTATTTTACCCCATCAACCCATATATTTTTTAAAAGTAGACACCCTAGGCTATCTCAAATGGTGGTATTTTAACACTTTCCATGCACTATTTCTACCACCAGCCTTTGTCAAAGTTTGTGGTAGTAATTTTTTTGTGTTTTTTTTTCACAAACCTTGTACTTCAGACATAAATTTACAGATTTTGGTATGTGTCACTGCCAAATAACACCCCAATAAGTGTTCAGAAACATCTCTTGAGTACAGGGATACCCCCCATGCATAGGTTTGTTGGATTGTTTGGGGGGTAAAAGGCCAAATTTGGGAGGTGAAGTTTTTGGTTTTCCAATTTGAAATTTTGACATGCAGACAGCCTGCACCCATGTCCCATTTGGGACATATTTGAAACCAGCCAGTGTATTTTACCCCATCAACCCATATATTTTTTAAAAGTAGACACCCTAGGCTATCTCAAATGGTGGTATTTTTACACTTTCCATGCACTAATTCTACCACCAGCCTTTGTCAAAGTTTGTGGTAGTCATTTTTTTGTGTTTTTTTTTCACAAACCTTGTACTTCAGACATGAATTTACAGATTTTGGTATGTGTCACTGCCAAATAACACCCCAATAAGTGTTCAGCAACATCTCTTGAGTACAGGGATACCACCCATGCATAGGTTTGTTGGGTTGTTTGGGGGCTAAAAGGGCCACATTGTGAAGGTGCGCATTTTCAACTTGGAATATTGACGTGTAGCCAGCCTGAGCCCATCTTTCATTTGGGACTTTTTTTTAAAGTAGGACAGTGTATTTTACCCCAAAAAGTATATATTTTGTAAAAGTAGACACCCTAGGCTATTTTAAATGGTGTTATTTTAACACTTTCCATGCACCAATTCTACCACCAGCCTTTGTCAAAGTTTGTGGTAGTCATTTTATTGTGTATTTTTTCCCACATACATTGTACTTTAGACACAAATTCACATATTTCGGTATGTGTCACTGACAAACAATACCACAATATATGTTCAGCAACATCTCCCGAGCACAGGGATACCACCCATGCATAGCTTTGTCAGCTTTGTTGGGTGTTGAAAGGCTACATTTGAGAGGTGCGCTTTTTGATTTTCAAACTTGGAATTTGAACATGTAGAGCAAGGAAGGGGTTAATAGCTCTTATAAGAGCCTTTGTAGTACTGTACAAAAAAATTAACCCCTAAAAATGCACAGACAAGAAAAAAATTTCTGCTGTGCAGTGATCAGTGGCAGGGAAGGGGTTAATACACTACACTATACAAAGGGTATGGCTTTTATAAAAGCCCTTGGGACTCACAATTTTTTTTAACATTTTATTTAATTTATTACAATTAAAAAATTATGTTATACAGATCTGTCTCTTTCCCTCACTAAAACTCAAGTGAGGAGAGGGAGGCAGATCCATATGGGTCAGAACAATATTTACCAATATTGATCGAACCAGACGAATGGTGATGCTCATCTGAGAAATCACCAAACCACCTTTGCCACTGATCGGCTGTTACTGATCGCTATACACGTGTTCAGACAGCTTCAAAAGGAATACACGTAATCCCCTAGTGGGTATAATTAACCCCTAGCGAGTCTGACAAAAAAAATGCTGATAGCAAAAAAAAAATCCTTCTGCGACTAGATTGCTCCATATGCGCTGCTTAGGCAGTGACCATATGCACTGCTTAGGCAGTGACCATATGTGCTGCTTAGGAAGTGATATACGGCAAGGAAGGGGTTAATAGCTCTTATTTAAAAAAAAAAATTACGTTAAACGTAGTCCCCTAGCGGGTATAATTAACACGTGACGGGTGTAATAAAAAAGTTTTAAAAAAATTAAAAATGCTTCTGCAGCAAGATTGCTGCATTTGCGTCAGATCTCTGCTTAGGCAGTGATCTACAGCAAGAAAGGGGTTAATCTCTCTTAAAAGAGCTTTTTTTTATACTGTAATGAATTACAGTAAAAAAAATGAACCCCTAAAAAATGCACAGACAGCAAAAAATGTGCTGCTGTGTATGATCACTGCGTACACAGCGATCAATGGCAGGGAAGGGGTTAAATGGCTTTTATAAAAGCCCTTGGTGTTTAAAATTTTATTAAATATTTGATTTATTATTTTATTTTATTTTTTTACTTTATCTGATCTGTCTCTCTCCCTTACTATAACTAGTAAGGTGAGGGAGGCAGATCAATACTTGTCAAAGGCAATATTTGCTAATATTGCCTTTGACAGTATGATAAGTGCTCATCAGAGCACTTATCATACATGCCTGCACACAGATCACATAGATCTGTTGTGCCGGCATCGATTGGCTCCCCCTAGAGCATCGGAAGTGAAATACTTTCACTTCCGATGCTCTTGCCATTAGAAGGGAAGCGCTGCCTGTATAGGCAGCGTTCCCTTCTACTGAGCCGATGGGGTCGCTCAGGAGAGCGACCACCATCGGCTCTGGGGAGCAGAACGGTGTTGTTAAGTGCCTCGCTGGCGAGGCACTTTAACAACACCGGAGATGCTTAGAAAGCGAACGATCGTTCGCTTTCTAAGCACATGTGTGCAGCCGGCGCAGCCATTTTTAAATGGCTGCTACGATCACTCCGTGGAGTGATCGTAGCGCGCCCCTGCACTTTTGGGGGGTGTTGCACAATGCCTCTACCTAGAGGCATTGTAGCAACACCGTTAGAGTAAAGAAAGCGACCGCTGGTCGCTTTCTTTACTCAGTTTAGTGCATGACGTGCCAGGCACGTCACCTGTCGGCAAGTCCTCGATTTGCCGTGACGTGCCTGGCACGTCATCTGTCGTTAAGGGGTTAATAAACAAACTGAATGTTGCTGTATTTTTGTTATTGGGACACAGATTTAACACAATATACAGAGACCTGTAGTCTTTTTTATATAAATCTGTCCAAAAAGTAGTACTAACAGTCATGTTTATACATACAGTGCCTTGCAAAAGTATTCACCCCCTCTGACTTTTTACCTATTTTGTTACATTACAGCCTTAAATTCAATGTTTTATTAATCTGAATTGTATGTGATGGATCAGAACACAATAGTCTAAGTTGGTGAAGTGAAATGAGAAAAATATATACATAAAACTATTTTTTAGAAATAGAAAACAGAAAATTGGCATGTGCGTATGTATTCACCCCCTTTGTCATGAAGCCCATAAAAAGCTCTAGATCAACCAATTACCTTCAGAAGTCACATAATTAGTGAAATGATGTCCACCTGTGTGCAATCTAAGTGTCACATGATCTGTCATTACATATACACACCTTTTTTGAAAGGCCCCAGAGGCTGCAACACCTAAGCAAGAGGCACCACTAACCAAACACTGCCATGAAGACCAAGGGACAATGTTAGGTTATAAAAAAATATCCAAATCTTTGATGATCCCCAGGAGCACCATCAAATCTATCATAACCAAATGGAAAGAACATGGCACAACAGCAAACCTGCCAAGAGACGGCCACCCACCAAATCTCACGGACCGGGCAAGGAGGGCATTAATCAGAGAGGCAGCACAGAGACCTAAGGTAACCCTGGAGGAGCTGCAGAGTTCCACAGCAGAGACTGGAGTATCTGTAAATAGGACTACAATAAGCCCCTACGTTCCATCGAGTTGGGCTTTATGGCAGAGGGGCCAGAAGAAAGCCATTACTTTCAGCAAAAAAAAAAAATGGCATGTTTTGGGTTTGTGAAAAGGCATGTGGGAGACTCCCAAAATGTATGGAGAAAGGTGCTCTGGTCTGATGAGACTAAAATTGATCTTTTCGGCCATCAAAGAAAACGCTATGTCTGGCGCAACACATCACCCAAAGAACACCATCCCCACATTGAAACATGGTGGTGGCAGCATCATGCTATGGGGATGTTTTTCAGCAGCCAGGACTGGGAAACTGGTTAGAGTTGAGGGAAAGATGGATGGTGCTAAATACAGGGATATTCTTGAGCAAAACCTGTACCATTCTGTGCGTGATTTGAGACTAGGATGGAGGTTCACCTTCCAGCAGGACATTGACCCCAAACACACTGTAAAAGCAACACTTGAGTGGTTTAAGGTGAAACATGTAAATGTGTTGGAATGGCCTAGTCAAAGCCCAGACCTCAATCCAGTGGAAAATCTGTGGTCAAACTTAAAGATTGTAGAACATGTATTTGCTTTATATCTATCATCTTTACAAAGAGCTAACAGCTCCCTATTTACTTCAAATGTATTATGATATAATGTACATACAAATAATTGTATGATACAACAATACTTCACAGACGTAGAAATTGTTCTAGGCATAGAGTAACATCTAATGGAATGAGGTGTATGAGCTCAGTGTCCTTGGAGAAGTCAGCTTAGTCTAGTCAATCACTGTTTCCAAAATAAGACTTGTCCTTTCCATAAATCCATGGCAAGGAGTCAACTCAGCACGGAATAATATAATGCCAGAAATTTATAATACCTTCAGTTACTATGCCCAGGTAATGAAAATGTTGCTTGATTCATGGCTTATGCTACAGCATTGGTCTTGATGTAACCACAAAGTCGTCACCAGCAGTTATCGGTTTTCCCCTAAAAGCATATTTCCTGAAATAAACATTGACAGCATTTCTCCTTAACTCATAATATGTTCTTCCCCTGTTTTAATGAATTTCACATTCACGTTGGCTCTTATTTTTCACAAAAATGCAAATCATTTTTACAACACAAAATATAATTTTTATTTGTACATCTGAAATATATTTCAGCAATAAATTTAAAAAAAAGGCTAGTGTTGCAGAAACAGGTGGCAAGAATTAGCCGCAATAAACTTAGGTTATATAATTCTCACATAATAAACAACGTGTGCAGTAATAAAAGGCTGCCATACATATTTATGAATAATGAATCTCCACAAAAATACCTTTAGAACATATACTGAATGAATTGTAAATATAGATTTATATGTAAGACACGGAGGCTCATATTATGCTTATCTCTATTTACCCTCAGCAGCAAAGAGAATGCATAAAAAAATGTAACCAATAAGAAAATTCTATATATATTACTTCCCTCCCCTATAAAGTCCAGTGTAGTAGGAAATACATCCTCTTTTTTTGCTGCTCCCTCAGGTACATTTAGAATTTACTGTGATGACTGTGATGGGAAGTCATTATATTTTAATTTTAGATTTTACTGTAATATATGTTCATTATGGTATATTGATTAATGGTTTTGGTTACTTAATTACTGCTCCATTCATTCCCTTAGCGTTTTTTTTTATATATTTAATCTTACCTACCTATCTACTGGGGTTCGGTTGTGTCCCCCTCCTCTCCCCATTTTAGCATATATTTTAAGTTTTGTGGGGTTTTGTTGCGTTTTTTTCTCCACGTTTAGGGTATTTTGACATATCTTTTTCATTCTCGGGCTTCTGGACCACCGCATATGTGCACAACGCATCGCGGTGGCCAATTTCCCGAAGCCCATCTTCATAGAGAGCCTTGCGCATTGCACATCATGGAGGCCATTTTCCCATAGTCTGTCTTCCTAGAAAGCCTTGCGCATGCTCATTACGCATCACAGTGTCCATCTTAGTGGCAGTATCACTCGTTTCCCGCCGGCGTGCTCAGTTCACGCTGTGGTGGCCATTTTCTAGTGGTCCATCCCCTTACTCCCAGTCCTCTATCGATGGCAGCCAGACTTGAAGTCTCTGCGGCCATTTTAATTTGTGTTACACTGCTTTTAGGTGTATGCTCCACACAGTCTACCACTGCTCCGTTTTATCTGCCGTTTTGCTTCCTTCCTGCCTATTTCTTACTACCTTAAGGTGATCTTACCATCTCTTTACCACTAGTACTATATACTGTGCTATTTACTACATAAAGTGCATTATGGACAAACAGCTCCCTGGGGCATCTCACTCCCCCATTATGGCTCAGGAGGCTATGACATCCCTCAATAAGGAGTTCCTCTGAGTTCACTAACTCTGAGGATTTTTATTCAGTCTGCTATGTCCAAATCAGGTAGCCAGACAATACAATCAGCCATGGGGCTTATGTCATCCAGTTCCACAGTCCATCTCCTCTGCCCTGATGGCCTCCCATTCTGCCGCTGCCCCAATACCCCCCCCCCCCCCCCCAAGGGGAATCAGGCATAACCAGCTGGCCCTGGCTGCAAAGAGTCCTGCAAAATGCAGCACACTATACCTCATGCCTCCAAAATACTTAAGATGGGCAAGGCTATGTCTGCCACAGAGGCTGTGGTTATACCACGGAAATGAGCCGGCACCAGAGTTTCATATCAGTCACAACAAGGACCCACTTAACTCACCATTCTTCCCCTGTAAAAGTAGGTGGCAGACTCCGCCTCTTCCAACAGGCATGGACCTGCATCACGTCAGACCCTTGGGTCTTGCAGATGGTGTCGGGTTATCACACTGATTTCCTGTCCATCCCTTACCAGGTTTGTCCCCCTCACAGGATTCACTTCTCACCTGAAGACAGTGAGTTGGTTTCACAGGAGGTCACCAACCTTCTCTCAAAAGGAGCAATCGTTTGGCCTCTAAATGCCTTTGTGATATACCAACCCTTCAATGTGGAAGGCATTCACTGCTTGAGAGATTTGCTTCTGATGGGAGACTGAATGGTGAAACTGGATCTCCAAGATGCGTACTTGACGGTCCCAGTCACCACGGATCATCAACCATACCTACAGTTCGCATGGGATCAAAATATTTGGCAATTCACTTGCCTCCCCTTCGGACTTTGATCCCCCCATGGTGCTTCACCAAACTGTTTAAACTAGTTATGGGCTTCCTCCGGAAAAAAGGGGTTTGTCTCATAGTATACTTAGACGCTTTGCTGATTATGTCTCAGGACATAGCTACACTACACAACCATCTAAACTGAACTATGGACCTTCTTCAGAACTTGGGGTTCTTGATAAACCAAGACAAGTCTATCCTCATACCATCTCCTGGGGTTCGATATCAACTCAACTCATGGCTCACTACACCTTCCAAAGCCGAAGGTGAAGTTGATCAAGAAGGAGATCAAGAAAGTTCTATCATTACCCTTGATCACCTTACGACATCTGGCTCGGGTCATCGGTCTTCTGCCCGCATCCATTCAGGCCATCTTTCCCAGCCCTCTTCACTACAGAGAACTGCAACAACTGAAGATCCGATCCTTGAGCCACGGGATGACTTACGACCACTCGATCCCGTTGGAATGCGAGGCAAAAGAAGAACTTTCATGGTGGTTGATCCACATGGAAGCGTGAAACAGGTCGTGGAATCAGATGCAAGTCTGCTCGGATGGGGTGAACAGTGCGGTCCTTCATCTACAGGTGGATGTTGGTCTGTTCAAGAAAAGAAACTATATGTCAATTGCCTGGAAGTTCTGGCTGGGGAATTTGCAGAGCAGAGTTTCGCACAGACATCTAGGAATTGTTCCATTCTGTTAAGCCTGGACAACACTTTGGCAGTTCGTTATATCAACCACCTGGGTGGCACAAGATCCCTAGCCCTCTCCTCTCAATTAACAAACTTTTAGCGTTTCTGTCTTGCACACAATCTATTGGTGCAAGCGGAACACATCCCAGGTTTATATAATACGGACGCAGATTGGAACTCCCGTCACTTCACAGACTCCAGCGATTGGAGGCTTCACCAATCCCTATTCCAACGGCTATCACATCTCTGGGATCCTCTGAATATCGACCTCTTTGCCTCCCACCTGAACTCGCATCTGCCGCAATTTTACAGTTGGAGACCGGACCCGGAAGCCCTGGCGATGGATGCTTTTCTCCAGCGATGGCCGAACGCCAGACATAACGCCTTTCCACCATTCTGCCTGATATCCCGCACATTGCTCCATCTTCATTGCAGTGAAGCATCTCTAGTGTTGGTGACTCCTTGGTGGGACTCTCAACCGTGGTTACCCACACTGTTGGAAATGTCCATAGATTTTCCTTGCCTCCTTTCACCCTGGCAAGACCTAATCACCAATCTCAAGGAATCTCTTGCACCCTCTGTAGAGGCAGGTCAGCTATGTCTCCTGGCCTGGCTGAAATCAGGGGCTCCTGGTTTGTCGCTGACATTTCACAAACGACTCTCTCACTCTTGGAAGGAGCTTGGGCACCATGGACGAGACAGTCCTGTCAACATGCCTGGGTTACATAGGTTGGTTGGTGCATGGAAAACCATGCAGATCCCACTTCTGCTGCTGTGACCCTCATTCTTTGGTTTCTCACTTCATTGTTTGAAAATGGTCGGGCGTACTGCACCATTAATGTCTATCGATCGGCTATCTCCGATGGACACTTGGGATTCGAAAGTTTCCCCGCAGGGAAACATCTACTGGTCTGTAGGCTTAGTAATAGAACAAACAGGCTCACCAGCGCTGGAGGTATTTAAAATCAGCCAAATCCCACGACCACGGCTCCGGTGCCTCTACAGGTGCCTGGTCCGCACCATCAAAGACATAAGTAGGTAAGTATGTATAATTGGCACTCCAGGAGTCGATGAATGTGGTAAAAAAGATAGGTGTTTATTTTCCAAAGAAAGAAGTGATAGAGCACAGCAAAACAATGGGAAGAAAGTGGAAAAGACAGATAATCCTGAGTCGCTTGATGCGTTTTTTTCAATATACGTAGTCCATGTTTGTTTTTAATTCACGTTTTCATTAAACATATATTAATATTATATGAAGCCTTGTATTATCTTTTATGATATATTTACTAACATAATGATCCGTTTTCACCTTTCTTTCACATATGTCACTTTTTTGCTCTCCCCTTCCCTATCCTTCACGTCCATTCAGAGAAATGCACATACTAGGGGGGTTGTCATTGCCGACGAGCTGGGGCACTCTGTACATTCATTCATTATAAGACACAGATTAAAAGCTGGTCTGTAGGCTTCTCAAATGAATTTGGTTAACCAGACCACCTCTACCTCATTATTCCAATCTATGGGATGTTAACGTGGTTTCTCAGTCCTGGCTCGATAATAGTGATCTATCCCTTCAGCAACTATGTTCCATATTGGTTATGTTATGTTGCTTAATTTCATGCAAACGAGTATCCAATGGGATGTATCCTTCACCCAAGAAGGCATGTCTTTTGAGATTCCCCAGTTTACTAAGATGTCTGTTACAACAGTGTTTTTTATTTTTTACAAAAATACAATAAGTACAAAAGGACTAAATGAGGGATAGTTTACACTTTGTAATCTTAGCATAAGTAAATATAAGTCATCTTTATGTTAATATAGTGTTTTTCTAACTAGATATCTGTCTCCTAGCAAACAAGTACAAAATAACAAACATTAAAACATAAATCGACATAAGTGTGGAATTGTCGGGGAGGGAACAAGGGGAGATGCACCATCAGTCATCAATCGTCAACACGGAGAGAACAGGCACTAGAACTAGATTCAAGTTTTTTTTAACCATTCATCATATACCAGATTTTTCTTTTTGGATCTTGAATTTAACCAAAGGATATCCTTTTCCATTATTAGCTGGTATGCGATCTGGTTCACCCATTGAACTTTAATGAAAGGAGATGAGTCTTTCCAGTGTCTTGCTATGGTTATTTTTACAGCAACCAAGCAGTTTACCATTAATCATCTTTTATCTTTCCCGAGATCAGTCAGATTAAAATGTAATAAAGCAATATCTGGGGTGAATCCTAAGTCAATTTTCTCCATTGTCTTATGGTACGCCCATCTTCATATCTGACTAACTCTTGGGCACTCCCACCATATGTGTAGAAATGAGCCATCCAAGGATCCGCATCGCCAACAATTTTTGGGATGTTGTGAATTCATTTTATTAAGTAGTTTGGGGACTAGATACTACATATTCAGGATATTAAATTGGTTTTCTCTGATGTTCAGACACTGGAATATGACATTTACAAATCTCCATGCCTTTAACCATTCTCCCTTCGTGATAATCTTTCCAATATCCCTTACCGTTAACGTATATGTTGCTTTGTTATTATTTTTCCCATAATGCATAACTTTACATTTGTCTATATTGAACCTCATTTGCCACTTTCTTGCCCAGTCTCCCACTCTGTCCTAATCTTCCTGTAAAGAAAAAACATCAAGATTAGTCTTTATTACCTTACCTAATTTTGTGTCATCAGCAAACACTGAGACATGGCTCTCAGCACAACGTGGGAGATCATTAATAAACATATTAAAAATTTCAACTGCGGTTGCCAGTCTCGCCTCCGTGTCTTTATAAATCATGACTTTACGTCATAATTTAATTAGTAAAATCTGGTAATTAACCAATATTTGTTCTGTTAAAATATTTTAATTTAAAATAAAATATTATAATCATAGTATTTTTGAAAACAATACTTAAAATATGTGGAAAAAAATAAATAGTTAAAGTGATTAGATAAACAGATAAAAACATGCATAAAGTAAACATACAGCCATGATGAACCATAAAAGAGTAAACATGCTAAAATTTTATTTAAAAAGGGTCAAAGGTGTACTGTTCCAATAATAATTCCTGTTGAGATGGAACATTCTAGGGATAAATCGATTTGATTTTTCAATGTATTGTTGTGTCCTAACCCATAATTAAAATAAATTTACTTACCATTTTCTGAACATATATAAAGGTCCACTCAATGAGAATTGCAGAGAATTGAGATGGGAATTTCAAACTTTAGTCCAAAATAGCAAAGGAAAAATGCGGCTTAATGGGAGAATTTTTTTACCTGAGCTGTGACCTGTCTCAACTGTGGTTCTTTCCAGACCCATCAAAGTCAGCACTAGCCTCTTTGTTTATAATAATAATCATGCTTCAAGGCATATTCCTTATTCGGATCCCATTTCGGACCATATTCGGAGGTAACCCCCATTGGCCAGTGTCCATATCGAGTTCAGTTGGATAGACGCAGGATCTAGTGGCATTATATGGAGCACAAATTTGATACCATAAATCGGACCACCAGGCTGGAGAAAGCTGAACTGGATGAACTGATTGCTACAACGCAGCTTCAACTAGCTACCAGGCTTGTCGTCTTAAAAGTGCCTGTGAGAAGAACAATTAATAAAAATATTTGAATCAATAACTCTTTCTTTGAGTCCCATTATATAACATTTATACACTTTGAAGCAGTTACCGATGCAGAGTCCTGGGGTCCCAGTGCAATCAGGACAATAGAACGTTGTGTCTGTTCTTTGTCCCCTACTACATACAAATAAAATGGGTAGCCCCAAGTCTGTTTCCCCCATCACCACCCGGGGACCAGTTGTGTCTTGGTATAAGATATCCGAAATGATCTGGAGCTGGAACTGCAAAAAAGACAGATTCATTCCGGGGTTTGCTATTGTGATGAACACTGGCTTTTTGATGACCTCAGCTCTGCCATGGACAGAAACCTCCACAGTCCTCTCATTATGTTAAGCATGCACATATCCTTTTTGTCTTTGAACTTTAATGGCAAGAGCTCATCTTGGCACAGAGCTAAGGCCCCCCCCCCCCTTTGTTGACGGGTACGTGACAGTTGTTGTGGGAACCCTTTGCAGTTAGAACGGATAGTACTGCAAGCCACTGTTTCAAGACAATAAAGCAGCTTGAACAATGGTACACTTGTATAAAAATTATCCATATACAAGTGGTACCCCTTGTTCTAAGGAGGAGTAGCAGGTCCCATACAATCTTGACACTTGTTCCCAGATGTTCTAGGCACCTGGAGGGTCAAGATATCCCCTCATATACTCAGAAGGCCTGAGAGTACCCACTCGCAGAGCTTATACACCTTCACTCTATATCTGGAGCACTTGGAAGGAATATACTGCTTGAACCTCAAACTTCCCTTATATTTCATCAGCGATTCATCCATGCAAATATTCCGTCTAGGTGTATAAGTCTCTGCAAACCTGGCAGAGAGGGGGATAATCAGGGGCGGATTTTATATCGCTTGTCAAATTGGGGGTACTCACTATGGGGGCACAGGCTATTATCACTAAACTGCATGAAATGAAGAATCATTTCATACCGCTGCTTGCCCATGGACTGGGTGTAAATGGGGGTATTGCAGATGGGGCTTGTGCTCCAGTACTAGCAAATGGAGAGCTTTTTTGAATTTGAGGAACTCTGGCATTGCTGCCTTCTCAAAAACTAAGTTGGGGAACAACTGGGCATAAAGATTAGACTGGGAGATAATCTACCCCAGTAGATCATCTCCCAGAAAAATTTGGATAAACTGCAGGGGGGGTAAATCCTGTAACATCAGTACTGATGCCAGGAACTGCAGTGAAATGAGAGATAGCTGGCTTATAACGATTAGGCGCTATCCACTCCTTAGCAGTACTGCCAGCCTGAATACTATGACACCATTGATACATCACAAGATAATGTAAACTGACCAGTGTCAAAATATGACCCTGAGTCAGTGGCATCAGATTCTGAGGCGAGTACAGCATAAGCCTCCTTGGCGCTATATATGCACTCAGACATAAATAAATAAAATAAGGTTTTTTTATTACTATTATATTTGTATGTATTTTTGCTCTAAGTATCTCTTCCCTCACTCTATATGAGCGAATAATGACATCCCTAGGGTATTGTTTAGGGACTGAAGCCAGCTTCGGAAGTCTGTGGCATCTTTCCAGTATGTCCGGAGAATCTGCCTATTTTACTCCAATATGCTTAAGAAAAGCCAGAAGAAACAATTCCAATATTTCTGGACCAACCTCCTCTGGGATATATCTGAATCTAAGATTACAACGGTCGTGACCGGTCCTCAAGTTCACTGATCTTAGCTTCTAGACTTTGCATTTGTTGAGTTTGTTTCTTTAACTCTTCTTGATATAAGGGAACTTGCGAGTCTAAGTTTTCAATTCTGTCTTCATTATTTTCAATTCATCCAGTGACCCAATGTTGCTAGTTCTTCTTTGATACTGATACTATTCTGAATAATCTAATTTTTACTTTGATCTAGCAGCGAGTTCAGACTTTCTTCTAAGTATATTTGAGTCACCATTCCATATTCTGAATGTTCAGACTCCATATGTTCTTCAGCAACTTGTGCGTGGTTATCCCCTTGTAGATCTGTATTTTCTAACATATCGATTGGGTTCCTAGTAGATTTTGTTGAAGGGAGGAGAAAAAAATAGACATAATTTTCTCTTGTCTATTCTTCCTTTCCCTTTTAGTTGTTCCTTTGGGTTCTTGGCCCTTTTTTGATGCCAGTTTTTCCCTTTTTTTTCTCTTTTTTACTGTATAAATTTCTCTTCTATTCCCCCTTTCCTGTCTCTTTAATATTTCCTGCACCCCTCAGCCCAGCCGTTTCTTCTCCCTTTCTTACCCCCTTTTTTCTTCTTACAGGGGTGAACTTGCTTGAGGTAGATGATTTCAAGAAAAGGGAGGACTTCAGATAGCGCACACAGATAATTTCAGCAAGTCTGTATTGCTCCCATATGCAGAGCTATTGGCCCAGTTGTCAAATCAAGCAGCATTTAAACACAGATAAACAATACTCAGACACCTGTATTTATCCTCTGCTTAACATTCCTTCTGTTACAGCAGGAAACTGCATTTATTTCAAGCTTTTAATATTTATGTTTTTTTACTTATCTTGCTTCTTAAGAGTGGAATCTTAGGGAATGGATTGCCTCCATATATAAATCTATGCAGCCGCATACCAAGCTGGTACAGCATCAGTCATATACATGTAGTTATCCTCTGTTTAACATACTCTTAGTTATGCAGTTTTATCAAATCTCATCACAGGCTTTCTCATTTTACTGTTTTTCCAACTTTCCAACTGTTCATATACTTACGTTTAACTTCAGCCTGGTATCTGTTAATCACTACAAGCAGATTTCTCAGTTCGGTGGTCACTCCAGTTGGCGCTTTGGCAGCCACTCTACAGCTCAGAGACAATGATGGGTCTT
Organism: Pelodytes ibericus; assembly: GCA_036172795.1. Lineage (NCBI taxonomy): Eukaryota > Metazoa > Chordata > Amphibia > Anura > Pelodytidae > Pelodytes > Pelodytes ibericus. The sequence continues at coordinate 129,341,970 of CM069859.1, forward strand.
CTCCAGACACAGGAGGACAGGGGGGCAGAAAGATTTCTATTTCTATTTTCTAGGTTTCTATTTTGTGACTTGTCCTTAATGGCAGAGCGGCACGGCATGGTGGCGGGCTTTAGGGCGGAGGTCGCACAAGATTCTCGGAGCTTAGCTCTCTCTACATCAGAGCGTGCGTGCTACGTCATCGCTCCAGCCTCGCAAGGCCCATGGTTTTTACCTTTAGCACTACAGTGGCTCCTTTTGACAGACTCTGTTTTGATGACAAACCATCTAAACTGCCATATTTTACTTTCATATCCAGTATGAATCAAACAAGTATCTACTAGTTCCTTAGCTTACACATTGACATGTCAAAGGCCTGACGGAAGTTAATGCATTTAGAATAAAGTAATGCATTTAGAATAAAATGAGGTCCGATTTACAAAATCCTACAATCCTTCTGAAGCAACAGTTAGGCACATCAATCAGATCTCAAATCAGCTGCACCACAGAAAATAATTAGGACTAGTACAATACACTCATGCATGCTTCTCATGCACTAATATGGCAATATGAAATTTTCATATTTTACAAAACTCCTGGCATTACAACACAATTGATACTTATCCATGTATACAAGATGGAATGCAGAAAGATCATTTCAAATTTAATCTGCTAATGTACAATAATATAAAATGTATTGTGAACATCTGTTTTGGATTTAGACCTTTCTCAAGAGTGAATTTTGGACATTGCTAAATATTTATAATGAATGAAGTGTTTTTGAGTAGAAAACGTGTGTGTGGGGTTAAATAAAAATAAGCATCAATTACTTGTGGGAAATAATAAGTGTACTGTTTCTACTAAAGCTCTTACTGTTACCTACAATGTTTAAAGATTTGTAGTTACTTTCTGTTGTGAGCCCTGGCTCCTGCTCCCCACTGTGCACCCCCCTGGCCAAACTTTGCCAGGTAGAATTGGTGGATCACGCTTTTGACCACTTACCTGTTTTTTGGCAGCGTGTTCTTTCCACGCTGCTGGTGGTCTATCCCACTAGGGGTTTATCCCCACCACTGTTCTTCTTACCTTATCGATTTCTGTTATCTCCTCTTTCTTTTCTTCTCCCCTTCTCCAAGTTCTTTTGTTTCCCTCCTTATTGCCTAATCTTCTCCCTTTCAGTTTCACCGTCTCTAATCAAAGCATTTTGTATTATCTGATAGGTTGTTTTTGCCTTGTATTTCATATATGTCTTGCGCCTCTGTGAAGGCTAACTAATTGTGTCCATCTTATACTGATTTATGCAAAAAAAAAAATCCATAATAAAATATAATTTACAAAAAAATAAAAGCTATAACATTGTATCATTCTTAATTTGTATTTATGTATTAATTTTATATTAACATCATTTCTGTATCTTCTGAACCTGCACATCCCTCATCTGATCCTGGATTAATTATTATATAAAAAAAAAATATTTTGATTAATTGATTTCAATTTGCAGTTTAAGAATATAACACTTGCATCACCAGCACAAATCTCAAACATTCTGTATAGATACAATATTTTTTTAGAATTCTGACATTTTTGTATTTTGCTATGTTATTCTGAACCACATCTGCCTGACCGGACCCTTTGGACAGTTTTTGACTCTCTCTCATTGCCTTGGTACCTCGTTTTTGCCCCCACTTCTCCTAGTGGATTTCTCTGGCTACTCAGCATATACCTGCGCTACGCTCCGCACTACAGTGCCCAACACAAGCCTTTTGGCCTTGGGCACATAACACATAACTTGGGCCATAACAGATAACAGAACCATTTCCCAAAACCATCCACTCCAATCCATCCATGTACATGGTTCCTGGTACTGGAACAGGGAATAAACTCTTTATACTTCATAAAATTCTGATTTCAGAACATCTTTACTCAATTTACGCTTCGGTTAAATAATTTGAAAAATAAATTCTTATAACTGTCAGGTTTTATTATATCCTGCTGAAGTATACCGGTAAAAAGTAACTACAGGTTAACAAAGGGAGGAAGGACTTGCCTTAACTGCCCTCTGTGCCAGCACCTGCAGAAAAGCCTACTAAAAAATCTGCAGGAGGTCTGCTGTGAAGTTTCGGTATCCTTGATAGCAACTCCAGAGGGGAAAGATGACAGTAGTGCAATAATGAGGCAAGCAAGAGCTAATAAACTGGAAAATCAGACATGAATCAAACACTAGATCAAGATACAAGGAACTATCTCAGGCAAGTTCTGAGCAGCAACTGGTGGTTTAAATCCCTTCCAGGTATCCAAACCCACCCCCAAGTAATTAACTAAAACTTAAGACTATACTACTTTTCTACGTGTAGGGTTACTGCGCATAGTACATGAAATATTTTTTATACTCTATATACAATTAAATTGCAGCAAAATATAGACATATTTAAACTGACACAATTCTGTGTGGTTTTATGTATATAATCTCTTTTTTCTTTGTTTATCTGTTGATCTGATACAAGTTAAGTGTTATATTTTGACACTTAATAAATTTAATTTCTGTGAGTGCTTACAATACAATTAATAGATATTATATCAGTGTTGTTGTGTTTGTAAACCAAGTGCTCTATTTGAGAGTGACAGTCCATATTGTTGACCCAAGTCCCCTTGTTTCTCTTTCCTCGTCTGATGCAGGACCAAAATTACATAAATAGCTCTCAACTGGCCATGAAGTCACCTAAAAGTTTCCCACTTTGGCCATTTGAAATAATGGGAGGAATTTTCACTAATGTAAATTTTAGTAGGTTGGTGATCAAAATAGTTAGATTAGGTAAAGTAATCCAACTGCTGGTATGTAAAAAAGATGCATGTCTATGACTAATAATAAATGTCCAGACACTGAGGACACAAATCAGGCCCTTCAGCAGTACAACAGGAAACTACAAACACTCTTCATCAACACAAAGAAGAATAAGCTACACAGAGATTAAGATACAAAGCAGGTTTCCCAGCAAAATATGTCAACCGATCAGAGCAAAACTGCGTTGTTAAACTCTGAACACACAAAGACCACAAAGACACATGAAGACCAAGCAGAGAGGAACTATCTATACTCTTCAAAGGCCTGTCATTCAGTCCCACTAAACATGTGGACAATATTCCATGTATAGGAATCTTTCAGAAAACTCAGTGAATTCTTCCGTGACAGAGTAGACAATGAGGATACCAACACCACAGAGCCACAGGTTCAGAAACAGAGTCCCTGCCAAAATACTGGAGAAACAAGGCGAGCCAACACCCAACCTAACCCACAAGGAACAGAAAGCCATACAATCGCTAAAGAATAACCAGGAAATTATCATTAAATCGGAAAACATGTGTTGGGGCTGTTGTCATTGTGAACACCCCAGACACTATGCACGATGATCCCACAAAGGAATATACAAAGCAACTTAAAAGGGTAACACAATAATTTCCTTCCAACATTAAAGACAGATAAACAGATAAACCCTGATACCTGAAGATACAAAATTGGGCTTCTTCTACATGCTACCAATAAAGACACAAAAAAGGTAACCCAGGAAGACGGATAATTTCAGGAATTGGTATACTCACAGAGAATATCTCTGACTGGTTATAAGTGTATAAATACACTGAAAATACTTATTTCATGACACCACAGACCTCTTACACAAACTAGCCAACCTAGTCCCACTTCCAGAGAACAACCTCCATGCCACCATGGTTGTTGAGTTCCTGTATACTAACATTCAACACAGAGATAGCATAGCAGCATACCAAAAATACTTCAAACAAAGGAACATAGACATATAACCGGTAACACAACTACAGATTTAGACAGGACCTCGGCATCAAGAAAATGGGTACTGCAGTGGTCACTCGAATGGCACCATAACCTGTCAACCTTTTTATGGCAAAATGGAGGGCTTCCTGTCTACATGCAAACACAACCCCGGTCTACCTCCACTACATAGACAATATTCTAATCATCTGGCCTGCCAGCGATGAAGACTTCTAACTTTAAATGAAAACTATAACACATTGCACCCCAGCATCAACCTCACAATTCACCCACAGAAAATGTACTTTCCGGGTACCATTATTAGAATTAAGAACAATTCCATCCACACATCCCTGTACCACAAACCAACAAACAGACCAACCTGCCTGAAAAACAATATCTTCTACCCTTAGAATGACTGTATTAATGGGACTGTTAAAATGAATGCTCCGGTTAAGTACTATAAATGCTGGCCGGAACTGGTATACAGAATTTCTGTTCCATTATCAAATTGGAGAGCAGCCTGTACAGCAGACATCCTGGAGGTGTTAATACCTTCCACTAGAGGTGTTAATACCTTCCACTAGAGGTGTTAATACCTTCAACACCTGCAGTGGAGAGCTGTAATCTGCATCCCTTTATACCACCATTGACTGATCAAAGAATTTAGGCCTAGATATAGTTGCTCTTTTCTGCTTTCTATTATTAACAATCTAATGTGTACTAGTACTTAGGGATATGGGTTTTCATGGTATTTGTATAACATGAGGGATAGAATTAAGGGGTCTGCCTGGTATCAGCTTGACTCTACTTGGCTAACAAGGTCCTAAATATCCAACTATCCACTGTTTTTTTACACTGGAAATCCTGTAACATTTTTTTTCTGCCACAAGATGGCAGTGTTTTACATTTTATGGTTACAGTGTATATCCAGTTTGTTGGAAGAAGCTCAAACAGTATTCACTAAATGTTAAGCTTTTTAATAAAGGATTATTGATCCTTTCTGCTTATTTGAAAATAAAACTTCTCATTACAAATAAATGTTTGAAGTCTACACAAAAAATGTTTAAGGGACATTCACAAGATGTACTGAGATATCCACTAAAAGTAAATGAATGCTTACATTAAAGTTCATTATTATATAATAAATGCATCAACAAGTGGTAACATGTTATGACATAGATTATAAACATAAAATATAATTAGGACTGATGTTTAGATGTTTTTTTTGTCATTGTTGTATATACTGTATATAAATTTGATTTTCTATTTGACCTAATTTGCACTCAAAAGTAAATTAGATTCATCATATCAGAAATCTGGGATTATGGATTAGTGGATCAGTGAATCTCTTGCCTTACATTGTACATAACTATACATATTGATACAAATGCTGAGTTTGTTTCACAGGATCATGAATATTCACCATAAAAGTGGACCTGATACCCACAGGTTAGAGCATGACATGATCTGCTTCAGCAGACCTGTCAAGTCTCATAATTTCCCTGTATGATATGTAATTTTCACTCACTCTGCCAACCATGCAGATGACTATGCTGTCATTCTGTCAGACAAGATGGCTTTATTGTTACTGTGTATGTGATCAGGCTGACATAGTGCATACCTCCCAACTTTGCCCCAAATCGGGACACAAAGGGGCGGGGTCTGGGGAGGGGCACAAGGGGCGGAGTCTGTGGAGGGGTGAAAGTGCTACTGCTCATGTGCGGTAACACTGTCACCTATTTTTGATCCTTGCTTCTGAAGCCAGGATCGCTACTGTGCATGTGCATAATGCTGCACATGCGCACAATGCTGCGCATGCGCACAATGCTGCGCATGCCCAGTAAGCATTCTCTGGAGTCTGGGACACCAGCGAATTTGACAAGCGGGACAGAGGTAGGGCACACAGGACAATGGCTCCCAAATCAGGACTGTCCCACGCAAAGCTGGACAGCTGCAAACCTCCAGCTGGGAGGTATGATAGTGTGAACTGCATATAGTTCCTCCAAATCTGTCTCCAAAGTCCTGACTAATTGCTCCATTTTGAAAACTTTCCCCCAGAGTTTCCAAATATACATATAGCCCTCTTGAGGGAGCAGACTTAAAGAGTTTGTGCCACTTATAGATGAACAGAATATGCCCTTTTGCATTGACAGGACAGCTGGACCACTTGGGGGAGATCTCCCCAACCATTCGTGTGACTGTAATTTTCCAAGATGGACAAGTTCCCTCTCTTGCACACCTTCCAGATGTTCACGCCATCAATTGTGAAATAATCAGCCCTTAGTGATTAATTAAGCTGCTTGCACCCGGCATGTGCTTCATTGCCACTTTACACCATAGAACAGTTTCTGATAGTCCAAGTTAGTCATGTACTAAACAAGCGCAGTGGGGGAAAAAATAGGTAGAACATGAGTAAGATACAATTTCTAAATATTTGTAATATTTTGCTCTTTTTTTTCCCCATTTTGCGCCTCTTCTGTTTATCTTTATTTAGGGTGGATTTTTCCAGGTGTTGTAATATATTGTCATTATCTTTGCACATGCTAAAGACTTTTGCGAATATTTTGTGAAAAGTAATATTTATTCTGCATGTGAAAATTACACCAGCTTTTAACAAGTGCTAATAAAAAAGGCTATTTTTGTTATGTACAAAAGAGTGATAAATTTTAGTTGCACAATAGTATAAGTAGATCCTCAATGAATGGGACGGGTGTTGCCTGAAATGCCTGGTAGCTTACAGAGATCTGGTGAGGGGAGATCTTTTGATCTCCCCAGCCAGCGCCTTTGCCTGTAAGAGTTTTTTTTTTCTGAAGGCCCGGGGGGGGGGGAGGCATGCAGGGCCCGTGAAAGGTGTATCGACTGTCACTTCCTGAAGGCGACGCTGGTCTCAGTTTCCATGACCATAAGGTAAGTTGACCTTATCTTCATGGCAGAACCATTTTCCATGTTTTTATTGCCAACATACCTAGATAAGGAGGAGATTTTTGTTAAAACTAATAATTAGCTTTTTTTGAGGTCACAATTAAATATTTTGAAAGCATGTTTTGATAATATCTCTTTTCATATTTCTGGCTCAAAAGATAGGTTTGCCACCTCAGCCATTTTGTTTTACTTCCACATAAAACTTTCAAGCAGTGATGAAGTTTGTTTAGGAAATCAATTTGCTAATAAATTTGGGCTTGTGGTCTCCTGTGAGGTTAAAATGCATAAGGCATTGTGAGTCCTCCTGTCTCACTGCCAGTGCTGTTAGTCCTCTGCTCTGTGTTCTATATTTATAAAAATGTTCTATTTTGTGGCACGTTGGACTCCGGATCTGTTGTTCTGCTGTTGTAGTCCATCACCTCCTGGAGTTGTGTTTGTATTCAGAGTGGTTGAGATGCCTCTGCTGTCAGACTACTAGAAGGGGTAAGCTGGCATTCCATACATTCTTACATTAAGGCACGAATTATATGGTCTGTGGGACCATCTGGCAGTATGTAAAACTTCAATGTGACTGATAAAAACTGGTCAAAATGGCATCCAAAAAATGAGTTGCAAAAACAATGTTCAAAAAAACAACTATTCAATAAAATTAAGCTGCGGGTGAGTTGAGGTGAGATATAAATTTCATCTCACCCACTTAACTATGAGTTGGGCCAAACCTGGTGAATTTCCCCTGCAAGAATAGTAGATTTGGCCCTGCATGATACATTTTTACATCTTCAAAGATACAACTATACATAATACAGGGCCAATTCAGCTCTTCTAGTTCACTGAAGAGTTGTTATGCATGAGTAAGTGCCAAAGCAGAGGAGTTTTGCCTGATGGAAGAGCTCAGTTGTGCTGTTGGTATGTATAATGATGGAGTGACACTTTTTAGCACTATATTCACTACACATATGCTGCAACCAGGTATGCAGTCAGGACCAACCCAAGATATCATGCTGCCTGAGGCGACTAAAACTAAATGCAAAAAACAGCCCAAAGTCATGATAATTCAAACTAAAATTAAACCTATATATACAATATTTGAGTCACATATTATCTTTTGGGAAACTGCAAAGCCTATTTTCATAATAATGTTTGTTTTACCATTTCTTTCTTTTCATCTCGTGGGTGAGCTCTTAGAAAAACATATTTTTATTTTTATATACACTTACTATACACTTATATACATAATAAAATATTTATGAGCTCACTCATAAGGTGAAAATAACGTAATGGTAAAACATTATTATGATAATACCCTGTGAAATTCCCTAAAACATAGTGTGACCTATAACAAAATCCATACAGATCCAGGCAGTGTCAGAGGTGTTAACCGCTGGATTGCTTGACATATATAGGCAGTGTCAGATAAGTTAACCATTGGGTGGCAAGACAGATATAGGCAGTATCAGTGGAGTTAATACATTGGGTGGCTAGACATATTTAGGCAGTGTCAGAGGAATTATCCCCTTGGGTGCCTAGACAGATATAGGCAGAGGCAGAGCAGTTAACCCCTTGGGTCACTAGACAGATATAGGCAGTGTCAGAGGAGTTAACCCCTTGGGTGGCTAGACAGGTATAGGCAGTGATAGAGGAGTTAACCCCTTGGGTGGCTAGACAGATATAGGCAGTGTCAGAGGAGTTAACCCCTTGGGTGGCTATACAGATATAGGCAGTATCAGAGGAGTTAACCCCTTTAACCACACACTCACTCACTAACTCAGTCTGTCACTCACACACACACACATACTGCACACACTCTCACTCTCACTGACATACATACACACACACACCACACCCTCTCATTGACATACACACACACACCACACACTCTCACTCACACTGACATACACACTCTCACTGACACACTCACACTGTAAGTTTTTAACTAATCTGATGCAGGCATCTCTTTTCTTTGAGCTCCTGATGTGAAGGAGGGACTGAGCAAATCATGAGAGGCTTCTGAACTATCAGCCAATCAGGAGAGTTGAGAGGTCTCACCTGATTGGACGAGACCTCCTTCTATCAAGCGCTGCACGGAGCAGCAAAGTGCCACCTCTGCCAGGGTGCCGTCTTGGTCAGCCGCCCCTGTCTTCCCCATTAAAGAGCAGGCCCTGCATGCAGCACATCAAGGGCCCCAGAGATTAAACAGACCTGCAGTAAATTGCAACATTAAAAGGAACCTAATTTGGAAGTTTAATTTATTTCCGTAGAGGGAATTAAGGGTTAAATTTTTTGTTTCCTTTGTCCAGAGTAATGTGTTTATCTTTAAAGATCTCATTCTTTTCATTCTTATTTTAGCTTAATATATATCCGTATAAATGAAAAAAATATATGTTATGAGATATTGTCCATTCATTAATATGTCTTGAATAGAAAATGTTTTTTTATATAAAGTTTGTTCTCCAAATAATAATCTGTTCTATACATTATGATAAATAAGTTCCATGTAACTTGAGGTAATTAATGACCTTTGATGTTTGTGCCCAGAGAAGTTAACTGCAACTGAAGCAAATTCCTGTCTTCTGCCTAAGTGCGTAATGAAATTTATGTACATACAGTAACTGGATAAATAATAGAAAATGTAAGCGCTTAAAAGGACAATTGTAGTCCTGAATAAAAAATGTTTCTTTAAATTGCAGAAAGTAGAAAATGTTTAATAAAAGCATTCATGAAATACCTTTTTTTTTAAGCTTCCACTCTCCCCATAGAGATAGCTGGATATCTTAGGTGAACATCCCACTTGTTGATTGTGTTTTATGAATGTGCCCTGTTGGAAACTCCCAGTGGCCGCCATTTTGTATATTGGAAGCAGCCGTTGTGCATGGCAAAATGGCCAGCGCACATGCTCAAACCATAATAAACAGCGGGCCTCAGATATCTGAGAGGAGAGTGGGAGACAAAAAAAAATTATTTCATGTATACTTTCATCAAGCATTGTATGCACTGTTATCAGTGCTTAAGCTATTGAAATAAACATTTTTTTCAGGACTAGATTACAGGGAGTGCAGAATTATTAGGCAAATGAGTATTTTGACCACATCATCCTCTTTATGCATGTTGTCTTACTCCAAGCTGTATAGGCTCGAAAGCCTACTACCAATTAAGCATATTAGGTGATGTGCATCTCTGTAATGAGAAGGGGTGTGGTCTAATGACATCAACACCCTATATCAGGTGTGCATAATTATTAGGCAACTTCCTTTCCTTTGGCAAAATGGGTCAAAAGAAGGACTTGACAGGCTCAGAAAAGTCAAAAATAGTGAGATATCTTGCAGAGGGATGCAGCACTCTTAAAATTGCAAAGCTTCTGAAGCGTGATCATCGAACAATCAAGCGTTTCATTCAAAATAGTCAACAGGGTCGCAAGAAGCGTGTGGAACAACCAAGGTGCAAAATAACTGCCCATGAACTGAGAAAAGTCAAGCGTGCAGCTGCCACGATGCCACTTGCCACCAGTTTGGCCATATTTCAGAGCTGCAACATCACTGGAGTGCCCAAAAGCACAAGGTGTGCAATACTCAGAGACATGGCCAAGGTAAGAAAGGCTGAAAGACGACCACCACTGAACAAGACACACAAGCTGAAATGTCAAGACTGGGCCAAGAAATATCTCAAGACTGATTTTTCTAAGGTTTTATGGACTGATGAAATGAGAGTGAGTCTTGATGGGCCAGATGGATGGGCCCGTGGCTGGATTGGTAAAGGGCAGAGAGCTCCAGTTCGACTCAGACGCCAGCAAGGTGGAGGTGGAGTACTGGTTTGGGATGGTATCATCAAAGATGAGCTTGTGGGGCCTTTTCGGGTTGAGGATGGAGTCAAGCTCAACTCCCAGTCCTACTGCCAGTTCCTGGAAGACACCTTCTTCAAGCAGTGGTACAGGAAGAAGTCTGCATCCTTCAAGAAAAACATGATTTTCATGCAGGACAATGCTCCATCACACGCGTCCAAGTACTCCACAGCGTGGCTGGCAAGAAAGGGTATAAAAGAAGAAAATCTAATGACATGGCCTCCTTGTTCACCTGATCTGAACCCCATTGAGAACCTGTGGTCCATCATCAAATGTGAGATTTACAAGGAGGGAAAACAGTACACCTCTCTGAACAGTGCCTGGGAGGCTGTGGTTGCTGCTGCACGCAATGTTGATGGTGAATAGATCAAAACACTGACAGAATCCATGGATGGCAGGCTTTTGAGTGTCCTTGCAAAGAAAGGTGGCTATATTGGTCACTGATTTGTTTTTGTTTTGTTTTTGAATGTCAGAAATGTATATTTGTGAATGTTGAGATGTTATATTGGTTTCACTGGTAAAAATAAATAATTGAAATGGGTATATATTTGTTTTTTGTTAAGTTGCCTAATAATTATGCACAGTAATAGTCACCTGCACACACAGATATCCCCCTAAAATAGCTAAAACTAAAAACAAACTAAAAACTACTTCCAAAAATATTCAGCTTTGATATTAATGAGTTTTTTGGGTTCATTGAGAACATGGTTGTTGTTCAATAATAAAATTAATCCTCAAAAATACAACTTGCCTAATAATTCTGCACTCCCTGTATGTCATTATACACACAGGTTTACAGTGTTATGGGGCTTAAAAACTAAATAAACCTTAATCATATATCTACAAGAGCATAAATAGTAATGTTAAAAAAAATAGAATAAAACCTCTGTTAAAAGTCTGATAGGCTAATTTAATAAGTTCAGTAATCAGTCCTCTAAAACCATGTAGCAAGAGTACTGACTTTACAGCACCGCTTCTCAGTTCTAATATTGGACCGCTTCTCATGTTGGACTAAGATTGGAGCTAAAAAAAAAAAAAAAAGCCACCAGTAATTTCAATATATCTTTATAAATTAACCATGCTGTCCAACAATTAACCAGTACAAAAAAAAACATACTTCAAGATAGTGATTTGTACTAGCTTTACATGTTTACAAGATCTACATTATATTCTGATGTCAATAATAAATCAAATGCATTGGATGTTAAGATATGGGGAAAAAAATCAGTAGTGTTAGTTAGTAAAACAAGTTAGTGAACAATATAACACAAATTCAGTGTAATATAATTCTAGTTGATTTGATATAAATGTGATGTGTTTATAAGCTTTATAAGTACTGTTCATTTATTTACGTCATTAAAAATACTGTTAATGTAATGCTTTTCAAGCTCTTCACTTTCTTGCCAATTTATTGTAGTTCTTTATTGTTCTCTAAAAATGTTGTAAATGCAATAGACAATTCTAACATACTGATTCTTTCTTAACTATAATTGCACAATTAGTCACGGGTAAAGAAGACAAGGCATATTTGTCTCAATGACACTTATAAGATCTTGTTTGGCTTGTAGTTTGCTGACTTTGCATGTCTGCTGTGAAACGGCTTCAACTTTCCTAATGCCAAATAGATAATACACGTCTTAGTTCTCTCTATTCTCAAACTGTATGGCAGAGTCTTTGTATCAGCCCACACAAATATGTAAGGCTTTTAAATGTGTTTGGCTTGAATCCCAAGGTCCTGCCAACTCAATGCTCTGATCATGCACCAAGGGTAAGGTTCAACACTGCTCTTAATCGTACACAATTGAAAGAAGTAACGTAAGAGGGCAGACAGTTGGTCATTTGGTCAAGTAAATGGCTCCTTTATGTCTCTACATTTTTATTGAATTTGGGTAATAAAATAAATCAATACAAACAAATGCTCTGAGGTCACACATGTATTTGCGGAATTCAACACGAATTAAGAATTACAAAATTTATTTAAAATTCAACTCATATTCTTAGATTTTTTTCAAACTTTTAGTAAATAAGAACACTGACTGTTTTGTCTGATTCTACTTTGGTTTTTAGGAATCTTTGCCAGCACTTACATGTTCTATTATTTCTCCAGTTACTGTATGTACATAAATTTCATTATGCACTTAGACAGAAGACAGGAATTTGCATCACTTGTAGAAAACTCTGGGCACATACATCAAAGGTCATTAATTACCTCAAGAGAAATGTAAAATGCATCATCCTATGTAATTACATGGAACTTATTTATCATAATGTATAGAAAAGATTATTGTTGGGTGAACAAACTTTATAGAACAAAATGTTTTGTTCAGCAAGACATATTAATGAATGGACAATCTCAAAAAAAGGCATTTATACATATATAACAAGGGAAAATAAGAGGGAAAAGACAAAGAGAGAAACTTTACATATTAAATTAGGTTTACTGAAAATTCATACTTCTATGAACAAAATATTCCTAATTTCTACAAAACACATTTTAGATAGGAATTAAAATAAAGTAGGAATAAAAAAAAAATCTATATTTTCTAATAGTGACACCATGGTAGTGGGTCCTGTGCCCAATCGAGTTTAACAATCTCTAGACTCTTAACAAGTGGCCTCACACTCTTCTAATTGTTTTGGGTGGTAAATAGTACATTTGCGTCTTGCGGTGCACTTCATATCTGAGAGTCAAATAGAACCGTCAAATACTGTGCTTTTAGCGCACTTTGAAAAATTCTAATAGTTTTGGGTGGTAAATAGTACATTTGCGTCTTGCGGTGCACTTCATATCTGAGAGTCAAATAGAACAGTCCAATACTGTGCTTACAGCGCACTTTGAAAAATTCTAATTGTTTTGGGTGCTAAATAGTACATTTGCGTCTTGCGGTGCACTTCATATCTGAGAGTCAAATAGAACAGTCCAATACTGTGCTTACATCGCACTTTGAAAAATTCTGGCTACCTCCTCCTCCTCCTTCTCCAGTGCCGCTTCCACCTACACCGCCACGGTCACCGCCTCCTCAACCTATGGGTCACTTAGGATAAACTGAAAGAGAATACCCTGCACTCCAACCCTCTCTCAAAAGGATAATTCTGTTGATCCTCCTGGCAGCCATGCTTTAGATTTAGATTTATGTTCTTCCAAAACTAAAATCAAAGATTCCATGTGCTATTTTATGGCTCAGCTGAATTTTTAATTTGTATGTATTTTATGTTATTTGAAGTTATTTCCCTATCCATATTTGTTTGCAGAGCACTTGTCCTACTCTTACCCCCATTTTGCTTCCTTTTGCAGCCCTCTAGCCCTTTCCAGGACTTTTTTAGAGGCATTTTAGTGGCCAAAAGTTCGGGTCCCCATTGACTTCAATGGGGTTCGGGGTCAAGTTCGAGCCCGAACCCGGACTTTTTTCCGAAGTTCGGCCGAACCTGCCGAACCCGAACATCCAGGTGTCCGCTCAACTCTAGTTACCTATCATCATTTATGTTTTAATATACTTATAATCGCTATAATTTTTAAGCACTATACTATTTCATTTCAAGACACCTGTAATAGTATAATAAAAAGGCTACCACAGGGTCGGAGAGAGAGAGTATTAGGAGTATTTCTTAACCACAAAATTTGGGAATACAATATTGACCACTGTTACACTGTTAGATAATATATAACCTTACAAATGATTTCAAAATTATTGCTTTAATGAAAGAATAATATTAAACTACCTCATTGAGCCCTCTTTGCACTTCAAATACAAATCTGAATCTGAACCAAGATTCTAAACAACATGTCTGCCCTCTGATAAGACTATACAGAGCAAAGTGGTCCTTTATTTGTCGTCTTTCATTAAAGCATTTCTGTTTAAAATGCATACATATCAATTTCAATAAAGCGTAAATTAATTAGTCATTGTCCGTTGTCTTTTAAGGTCCTTAGCAGTAGGTGGAAAGCCAGGAAATGTGCCCATTAAATGAGTGTCCATGGAAAGGTCTGTGAACATCTATGGAACATCATTAAATATCCCTTCAGTTTGTTCCCAAGAGTGTAATGTGGATTAACTTTTATCCTATTAAATGTCAGGTGTTTAACTGGTAAATAAACACTGTAGCCTGTGCAATCACCGAGCATTGCTGCCTAGTGTACTATTGGGGGATTAGGGAAAAAATAGGTAAAGTTGTGAGTGTCCTCCTTGCCGCACATGTATGAATATTTTACTTTGGTATTAGAAATTCAGAAGATATTTTTTCTTTGACTTTTTAGTAAATCATAATGAGTATCTCACATAGCTTGGTCTTGATATATGGCCCTGTTAGCTGAGTGTGTCAAAGAGAAAGATTTAATGAAGGCTGTAGACGGCCTCACAATCAATTTTTTTTATTACGAGTCCTAAGTTTCATCTTTTTTTACATTTTTCATATTTACACAGACAAAAAATGTCACAGGAGGCCACTTCTGTTAAAGTGTTTTATGGCTGTTATACCCATAGGACACAACTTTAAAAGTTTCAACTTTTTTCAAACCAAAACTACCAATCTCTATTCTAACATACAGCAGGCACTATTAGCATATCTCATTTGTATGTTCTTTTTAGGGTTAAGACAGTTATTTAAGTAAAATACAGACCAAGCACACACTTACCAAACAGAAAATAAGTGAACAACACCAAAAAACAGACTTATGTAAAATACACAATTAGCAGCATAATGGGTGTTATGTAACAGTGCACCTTCGGAAAAACAGTGCAATTGCAATATTGTTAGTGACTGTACATATGTGTAAAATGATTGCTGTTAGGAACAGCCAAAATCAGATATCACAGTGTGTTTTCTCAAGTTTTTCACTCCAGCCACTATCCTCTATTCACCAAGGTACAGTCTCCAAGGTACAAGTAGAGCTTCCTGGGATACACATTCACTTTAATGGTTTAGCCGTTGGAAACATCCTGTGCCAGAAATTTAGCTTGATCAAGAATGCAGCATAGACAAGAACAGGCCAAAGGTTCAAGGCATGTAATGAATGGTCAGAATCTATTTAAAAGCTGGGTCACTAACAGAAATGCAGGAAAGTAGCAGAGTTTGACCATTCAAGGCTAATGAAGGGAAGGGAAGTTCCATACAGCTATCGGTGGCCTATGAACCACCTTTGAGAATGTTAGTCCTTCTTTCCATCATTGGGCTATCTAGAGTGAGGGCATACCATAGTAACATAGTAATTTAGGTTGAAAAAAGACACAAGTCCATCAAGTTCAACCCTTCTACCTATCATTACAGCTTTTGATCCAAAAGAAGGCAAAAACCCCTAAGGAAGCTATTTCGAATTTTGCCTCCTGGGGGAAAAAATTCCTTCTTGACTCCAAGAGGCAATCAGATTTCTCCTTGGATCAATAAGCTCTTTTATTAATACATATTCTATTATTAATAGCCCTGTATGTTCTGCTTTCCTAAAAAAAACATCCAAACCATTTTTAAATGCATCTATTGTGATTGATAGCACTACCTCTCTTGGCAGTGAGTTCCATAACTTTATTGTCCTAACCGTAAAGAATCCCTTCCTTTGCTGTCTATGAAATCTTTGCTCTTCCAGTCTGAGGGGGTGACCTCTTGTTCTTTGTACCTTTCTGTTAATGAACAGGTCACTGGAGAGCTCTTTATATTGGCCCTGCACAAATTTATATAATGTTATCATATCCCCTCTGAGACGCCTTTTTTCTAACGTATATAAATGCAATTTTTTTAAGTCTCTCTTCATAACTAAGATCCTCCAATCCCCTTATTAATTTTGTAGCTCTCCTTTGCACTTTTTCTAGTTCCTTTATATCCTTTTTAAGGACTGGTGCCCAGAACTGTACTGCATATTCAAGGAAAGGTCTTACCATTGATTTGTAAAGAGGCAAGATGATATCCTCCTCCTGTGAATCTATACCTCGTTTTATACATGCGAATATCTTATTGGCCCTTGCAGCTGCTGACTGGCATTGGGCACTGTTGCCAAGTTTGTTATCTACAATTATTCCTAAATCCTTTTCATTAGTAGTTTTTCCCAGGGAAAAACCATTTAAAGTATATGTTGCTTTGTTATTATTTTTCCCATAATGCATAACTTTACATTTGTCTATATTGAACCTCATTTGCCACTTTACTGCCCAGTCCCCCACTGTCCAAATCTTCCTGCAAAGAAAAAACATCAAGATTAGTCTTTATTGCCTTACCTAATTTAGTGTCGTCCGCAAACACGGAGACATGGCTCTCAGCACAATGTGGCAGATCATTAATAAACAAATTAAAAAGAAGAGGGCCCAAAACAGACCCCTGAGGTACTCCGCTCAATACCCTTGTCCAATTTGAGAATTTTCCATTTACAACAACCCTTTGTGTTCTATCTTTTAGCCAATTTTCAATCCAAATACATACATTTGCCCCCAAACCTATTTCTCTCAATTTGTAGAGTAACCTTTTGTGTGGAACTGTATCAAATGCTTTCGCAAAATCCAAATAGATCACATCAACTGCCACACCTAGATCTATATTTTTACTGACTTCTTCATAGAATGTTATTAAGTTTGTTTGACAAGACCTGTCTTTCACAAAACCATGTTGACTTTTACTAATTATATTCTGGTTCAAGATGTATTCTTGAGTGTATACCTTTAGCAATCCTTCAAATAGTTTCCCCACTACAGATGTCAAACTCACTGGCCTATAATTACCTGGCAGAGATTTCGATCCCTTTTTAAATATTGGAATGACATCCGCCTTTCGCCAGTCTGTTGGCACTGTACCTGAACTGAAAGAATCCCTAAAGATCATAAATAGTGGTCAGGCTAGAATTATGCTTAACTCTCTAAGTACCCTTGGGTGTATACCATCTGGCCCTGGGGCCTTGTCTATCTTAACAGAGTTGAATTGCTTAAGCACTTTTTCCTGTGTCAGCCAATCCCATTTTTGCGGCGAATGTCCCATAACTTCCTGCAGCAGGAGCTCTTCCATCTGCTCTTCCTTAGTATAAACAGAAGAAAAAAAAGTATTTAAAATGTCTGCTTTCTCTCTGTCCTCACTTACCAAATTTCCCATTTGGGATAACAAGGGCCCAACATTTTCCCTCTTTAGCTTTTTTACATTTATATATTTATAAAACATTTTGGGGTTAATTTTACTCTCCTTGACAACCCTTTTCTCATTTTCCAATTTAGCCATTTTAATTGCCTTTTTGCAGGCTTTGTTGACCTCTTTGTACTCTATAAACGATAATGCTGATCCCATGTTTTTATAATGTTTGAATGCCATTTTCTTGTTTTGTATCTCCTGTTTCACGTTACCGGTAAGCCACATTGGTTTTGATTTGTGTCTTTTGCATTTGTTTGCCAAAGGTATATATTGGGATGTGTACTTTTGTAATGTGTGTTTAAATGAATTCCACTTGTCTTCTGTGTTTAGTCCAGAAAACAATCGTTCCCAGTCTAAATGTTTAATCGATGCCCTTAGTCCATCAAAGTTAGCCCTTCTAAAATTAAGTGTTTTGGTGGCGTAGTTACCAATTTGCTTTTTTGCATTAATCTCAAATGAGACCATATTATGGTCACTATTCCCCAAGTGTTCTCTTATTTGGATGTTTGAGATAAGCTCCTCATTGTTTGTTATTACCAAATCCAGACAGGCATCCATTCTAGTTGGGGTGTCTACTAATTGTGCCATAAATTTGTTATTAAGCAGGTTCAGAAACTTGCTGCCCCTAGCCGAACTAGTTGTGCCACACTTCCAATCTATATCTGGGTAATTAAAATCTCCTATGATTAGAACTTCATTCATATTTGCAGCCTTTTCAATTTGTAATAAAAGCTGATCTTCTCCATCAATGCTAATATTTGGTGGCTTGTAGCATACACCTACAAGTAATGTGCGATTCTTTTTAGTGTCTATGCTAATCTCCACCCACAGTATCTCCACATCAGTTCCAGTTACATCTTGCACACCTTCTTTAATACTGGGCTTTAATTTAGGATTTACAGACAGACAAATCCCTCCCCCTTTTCTATTTACTCTGTCCTTTCTAAAAAGTGAGTAGCCTTGTAAATTAACTGACCAGTCGTGGGTCTCATCCCACCACGTTTCTGTGATTCCGATTAAATCATACTGTTCAGCACTTACCAGTATCTCCAGCTCACCCATTTTGTTTGTCAAACTTCTTGCATTTGCTAAAAGACATTTAACATTACTACCCATTTTCTGTTTAGTTGACAAACACTTAATGTGTGCAGGTTTAATTATATGTACCTCCCTTTGATCTATGTTAACCCCACCACTGCTTTCCTCCTCCTCTCCCATAGCTAGACCCACTTTCCAATCAACCCTAGCTACCATTGCTTCATTTTGATCTTGACCCTCGCCCCCAGAGCTTAGTTTAAAAGCTCATCTAATCCTCTAGCCATCCTCACCCCTAATACTGCAGCCCCCTCATCATTGCCACATATCATGGAAAAATTCTTTGCAAACACCACAGAGCAGCTAGGACTATTACCACCAGAACAAAAATTGCATCAAAAAGGGATCTAATTATTGCTTAAGAACGAAAAAATAAAAAATTGTGCTCCTTTATTGCAATAGATTTCACCACCAATGTATAAAAGTGTATAAAAGTGACGCATACAGAAATGGTGCCTAATAATGGTGAAATCTCTACATGCATCAGTGTGTACTCCTAACTCCTGTCAAAAGGTGGGCATTTGTGTTCATTGAACCGGTCCCAAATTTACATGTTGCCCTTGTACCGCCAAATTGTTGGGGTGATACATAGACAAAAGGTGTAATCGCAAGACCATAGCAGTTGCACTATTTTGTTAACTTTATTATACACCAGTTTTAATCCTTCTCCCCAGTGTGTGCTTTTAGTCCTACAATATTTCATGTGCATAGAATAAGAATGCTAGTCACATCTTCTGATGTCTTGGGTTACTTCCAACATAATTTTTCTATATTGTACATTTATTGATAAAAGATCAGGTATGTGTCTTCACCGATTAAAATCTTATTAAATAAAATAGTTGTAATTACATTTCTATTAAAGTAATTTTAGAGCAATTAGGCTAAGATGAGAAATTCTAGTTTTAACATCCAATTAACATTGGACTAAGTGGGATCAAATTTTGGTCTGGAAGTAAATTTGTCCAGTTATTAATGTTCAGTCAAGTGTTAAATTAAAATACTATGTACAGTTATTAAACATTAAATAAACATATGGCAATGGCTCATGAAAATAAAATTAGTTTTGACATTTTTTTCGGATCTCAAAAGGGACATCATCTAATCATCACACATTGTAAACATTAGTTTAATATAACAGTTAAAATACACTTTTATTTATGTAAATCTATTAACTGAAAATAATTGACAGTTTCTGGACTTGCTGATAATACACCATAAATGAAAGTATTGTCAAATTGTGTATTTATCATTGCACTGTCAGTCTGGTATATTTATAAGAAACACAAAAAATGAAAGAATTTAAAAAAAAATAAAAAAAAATTCACCATAAATAATTTTGATTACAGCTTACTACTCAAGTATCCAAAGTACATCGCTGCATTATTTGATCTATTTTAGTCCAGCAAGACTGTTCTGGAGAGATACCGGAAAGAGGAGATGTATGTTCTTATCAGCCTATGGTGATGATACTTGTACACCTGTACGGTTCTCTAACTAAGACCTCACCAAAACAATTTGAGGTCTATTCACTACATAGTGAACTAACAAGGAAATTGCAAAAAAATGGAGAATGCCAGCAATTAATTCCTTATGGTTGCTATCCTGTTGTAAGTTCACGATCATGTCTCACTGAAGTCTTTTTCTCGTTCAGATCTCTGTGAGAGTCCAAATTGTAATTTCTATACACTTGCTACACTTTATGTCATTTCTGTTTCTGCTTCAGTGTCGCTATACCTGAATTGTTGTCAGTTATGTGTGTGCTTTATGTATATTCAGCAGTGTATCTTCCACAAGGCAAACAAGGCACATCTCCTAGGGCGGCACTTTGCCAGAGGGCGGCACTTTGTCAGAGGGTGTTAAAGCACACTTCTGGTGATTCAAACATTTTCACTCCCTCCACCACTGTTCAGCAAACTTTAGCTCCTGTCAATTAATCAGGGTGATGGGGGAATGAAATGGGCATGGTGGGGGGTATGAAATGAGGGCGATGGAAGCATGTAATGGGGGTGATGGGGCATTTAGTGTGTATGCAATGTGGGTGATGGGGCATGTAATGGGGTGATGGGGAATGCCGTGGATGTGTGGGCATGTTGTAAGTTTGCCACGTGGGTGGGGGGGTGCCCGAATTTTGTCTGCCTAGGGCAGCACAAAACCAAAATACACCACTGTGTTTATTTAATTTTAATATATTGGTGTTTAGGTAGGTGAATGTAAAATAAATATAGTTTATTAGACAAGTACTTAGTGAAGCCTTTAGCCAAAAACTGTAGGGCCAATTCTACCATGATGAAGAATTCAGTAAGATGAATATGGAAAGCATGGATAAACATTGGCCTTTCTACTTTTTGTGACTGTTTTGTGTCAAATGTTGTAAGTAAAATATCTTAAAAAATAAAGCTGACTGAATTTGATGTGACATGAAGCATCACAAAGTTTCAAATATGATTAACTAATTACACTGGGGTTATTCATTAGAGTCCATAGAGTTATAACTTAATGTCTGACACTGAAAACTACAGAACAATTAAACATAAAGGTCAGCTGGAGTGATCCTCATTAGTAAAGGAATCTTTCCAAGTTATATTCATCTTGCTTAATGCCAGGATGCACTCTTTGAAATGTGATAGCTGGTAAGATCATAGAAATTATACTAATCACTTACTTTGTGTCATCCTGTCTGTTCACAAATAACAGCTAAATTGATTTATCACAATCTGCTCTTACTGCTAAATTAATTTTAACTTAATAAATCTTTATAAAATACAAAAGCTGGTACTTTGTTTGACCAAATTACATGAATGTTAATTATTAATCTACTTCTCCTGATCCCATTACCAAGAGTTCGAGAATAGCTTTGTCAGACTGTAAAATAACATGATCATATAAACAATACAAAAAGCAGCAACTGCATTGCATAATTTAAAATATATAAGGAGGGTATGTATAAAGAACACCAATTAAGCAAAATTCTGAAAGGGAGTCATTCGCCATGGAAACCAGTGGAATATTTCAAGTCTTACTTCTGTAACAAACAAAAATTACCGTATTTGCTCGATTATAAGACGACCCTGATTATAAGACGACCCCCCCAAATTTGTACATTCCTTTAGGAAAAAAACTAAAAGCCTGATTATAAGACTACCCTATAGGAAAAAAGTTTAACTTGTATATATGTAAATTGCTTTTTAATATTTAATAAAAAATGAATATTATACAAATGCATTTCTTGTTTTTATTTGTTTTTATGTGCCAATGCAGTCTCTCTCCCGCTCCCCCAGCTGTCTTTCCCCCCCAGAGTTGTCTCTCTCTCCCCCCAAAACTTCTCTCTCTTGTCTCTATCTATCCCCCCTCCCCTTTTCTCTCTGTCCCCCTCCCTCCCCTTGTCTGTGTCTCCCCCCCCTTGTCTGTCTGTGCCCTCCCCTCTCCCCCTCCCTTTGCCTCTCTCTATCCCCCCTCCCCTTTTATCTCTGTCCCCCTCCCTCCCCTTGTCTGTGTCTCCCCCCCCTTTGTCTGTCTGTGTCCTCCCCCCTCCCCCTCTCTTTGTCTCTTTCTACCCCCCCCCCCTCCCATTGTCTGTCTGTGTCCTCTGTCCACCCCCCTCCCCCTTACCTGGTTTTGTTCCCTGGTGGCTAGTGGGGGCAGCCGGGGGATGTCTGCACGATACGTGCAGACATCCTCCATGCTGCCCGACACGGCAGTCTATTATGACGGACCAGCAGTCCGTCATAATAGACTGCCGTGTCGGGCAGCATGGAGGATGTCTGCACATATCGTGCAGACATCCCCCAGCTGCCCGATTCTCCCTGGTGGCTAGTGGGGCAGCAGAGGATGTCTGCGCGATGAGCGCAGACCTCCCCTGCTGCCGCCCGGCACGATCGCCGGGACTTCTGTGACGAAAGCGGAAGTACCCGGCTTCTTCATGGAAGCCCCGGCGGTCGTGCCGGGCGGAAGCAGGGGAGTCTGCGCACATTGCGCAGGCATCCCCTGCTGTTAGAGAAGGGGGATCCAGGTCCTCTGCAGCTCTGCTGGGGACCTGGATCCATGTTTTATAATCTGACCTCAATTTGAGGTCATATTATAAGAAGACCTCGAATGTAAGACGAGGAGGATTTTTCAGAGCATTTGCTCTGAAAAAAACCTTGTCTTATATTCGAGCAAATACGGTATATGTAGGGGTGGTTACTTACAAGGAGAGTGGTAAGTGTTTCAAAAATAATGATTTATTCTTATGTGCTTTTGTGTTTTCTCTGGAATTAACAGCTTCTCTGTTATGAATACTATACAATTTTGTATTGTCCTTTTCTTTCTTCGAGCATTTTCTTTGGTGCAATACCCTAATGAACAAAGCTCCCAGTTTGTCGTGAAACGCGTAGGCAATTGCTGGTTCACTGCGTGGGTGAGCACGCTGCTATATATTTTTCTATTTGGCTTTATACCATTTCTCTGGATTAAACCAAAAGCCACAGCCATGGGCATCCGTAGAATTTGTTTTTTGGGGGGGCATATTTTTACCGTCATTATATGCCAGGATTTAGCCATTTAATATGCCAGGATTTAACCCCTCAATATCCCAGGATTTAGCCATTTAATATGCCAGGATTTAGCCATATAATATGCCAGGATTTTTCCACTCAATATGCCAGGATTTAGCCATTTAATATGCCAGGATTTTTGCTCGTTATTTATTGCTTAAATGTATTAAATAGTGTTTCCACCAAAAAATGTTATCCAAGATATCTAAAATGTATTTTTCTTGTCTGGGGGCACAATAAATTTACTAAACAGAATGAATAAGATCCAATGCTTAGAAGACTCCAATTACTTGGGTAAGATTACATAGTCTCTGTATAATTTTCCAGTAAATAAAAATATAGATCAGTTCATACCAAATGCTCAAATTCAAATAAACCAAACTTTGCCATGCATAGAAACATATGAGACTGCTATGGTTGCAAAATACACAATGATTCTCAGCCATTGTCATTTATATGGTCACAGACACATTTATTATTTGGTATGACCATGTTTATTATGAAAATGTCCATTACCAAGGAAACCAAAATCTTTGCATGGATACAGAGTTTTAAAATGTATACATATATAATACCTAAACACTCACACCGATTAGCCATGCCATTATGACCACTGGCAGGTGGCAATGCAATGCTTTGGGCAGTGTTCTGCTGAGAAACCATCGGTTCTTCCATTTATGTGAATGTTACTTTGACATGTACCACCTACCTGTATTGGTGCAGACCATGTACACCCTTTCATGCAAGCGGTACTCCCTGATGGCACTGGCCTCTTTCAGCAAGATAATGTGCCCTGCCACAAAGCAAAAATGGTTCAGGAATGGTTTGAGGAACACAACAACAAGTTCAAATTCCCCAGATCTCAATCCAATCAAGCATTTGTGGGATTTGCTTGACAAACAAGTTCAATACATGTGGCCCCACCTCGCAATTTACAGGACTTACAGGACCTGCTGCTGTTTTGGCAGCAAAAGGGGACCTGCACAATATTACCAGGTGGCCATAAAGTCGGTGTATATATATATAATTGATTTCTTTATAAAGTATTTTACCAGGAAGGATACATCTAAATTTCTCTCGTAAGTCCTGGGTATATATTTATATTTTTTCCAAAACTCTTGTTCCAAGAAATCAAAGACAAAACCATTTTCCACATGTACCATAAAACTGTACATTCACTTAGGAAGATAGGCTATGACACCCAAGATATGACTTAGATTATATCTCACACGGAATGAAAGGTGGATACTCTCAAATCTCTTAAAAGTATTGTTGTACATAAATTATATACATTATTATACTGTAATAGAAATACTTAATGAAACTTATAAAGAAACCCCTCTTTTGGATTAGGATATGCCTTCTGTATAAAAGTCGAGATGGCATTCAGCCAAAGTATTCACTGCCAAGATAAAATCATGCGATGATTCATGTCGTGTTTACACCAAGCAAAGGCTGGCAACCGGTGTCAGACAGTATTCGGCTAGCAGACTGGAACTAAATCCTTAGACATTCCTGTACTGCCAACAATGTCATCATGGGGTTTCCTACAACATTCTATTGGCTTCTATTCCATTCTGTTTTGTGTACAATGGACCAGATATATGTTTCCTTGAAGGCGCATACATACTACAAGTGGTACTGTGCAATTCTTAGGCCACTTTAAATATTTTAAATTGAAGACATTTATCGGGTAAGTAAGGGTTTCCTTAAAAAAAAAAGCCAATATAGAATATGGCAGTAAACACAAAGACATATTAAGGCAATGAAATTAGCAATAACATATTTTGCTTGTATGCACTATTTTGTTGAATGCAAATTGCAACCATTTGGTTTAGTAGACTAACATGTTGTCCTGTAGTAAATTATTCCATACCTCTTTCAGGATTTACCATAACCTCCTTCTTATTTTTTCTTAACCAAAGTTATTCTACACAGCTTATGTCAAGATCAAGCTATGAGGTTACATAGTTACATAGTTAATTAGTAGTTTGGATTGAAAAAAGACTTGCATCCATCAAGTTCAACCCTTTTCCTATCCCATGTTTACCGCTGTTGATCCAAAAGGCAAATAAAAAAAAACCTTCAGCAATTTCAAATTTGCGTTCACTGTGGGGGGATCACTTCTTGCTACAAATGGCAATCAGATATCTCCTTGTATCAACAAGCACTAAATAAATATAAATGTATGTATTAAATTAACATGCATAGCCCTCTATGCCCCAGCTCATTAACCCCTTACTGACATGAATTTTTTGGCTTGTCTGACTTGGTTTTAACATTTCTGCGGTGTTTGTGTTTAACTGTAATTTATTTACTTCTCATTTAGTGTACCCACACAAATTATAGATTTTTGTATCGGCAGAAGAAGGGCTTTCTTTTGATACCATTACTTTGATATTCGCATATACTATTATATAAAAAAATAAAAAAAATACGGGGAAAAACATTTCTGACTGTTAATTGGGAAAAATCGTATACTCATATACAGAAGACAACAAAAAAAGTCTCACATCTTCTGAGTACAGGGATACCACCCATGCATAGCTTGGTTAGGTTATTTGGGGGCTAAAAGACCACATTTGAGAGGTGCGCTTTTTGGTTTTCCAACTTGGAGTTTTGACATGCAGAAAACCTGCACCCATATCCCATCTGGGAGATTTTTTAAGCCAGCCAGTGTATTTTACCCCACAAAAAAATATATATTTTTTTTAAACTAGACACCCTATGGTATTTCAAATGTGGTATTTTAACACTTTACATGCACTAATTCTATCACCAGCCTATGTCAAAGTTTTGGGTAGTAATTGTTTTTCAGGCATGAATTTACAGATCCTGTTATGTGTCACTACCAAACAACACCTCAGTATGTGTTCAGCAACATCCCCTGAGTACAGGAATACCACCCATGCATAGGTTTTGTTGGGTTGTTTTGGGCTAAAAGGCCACATTAGGGAGGTGCGCATTTTCAACAACTTTGACATGTAGTCAGCCTGCCTCCATGTTCCATTTGGGAAGCTTTTAAAAGCAGTCAATGTATTTTACCCCATCAAACCATATATTTTGGAAAATGAGACATCCTAGGGTATTTCAAAGAGTGGTATTTTAATACTATTCATGTACTAATTCTACCACCAGCCTTTGTCAAAATGTTGGGAAGTCATTTTTTTCCACACAATATCAAAATTTTGGTTAGTAATTTTTTTGAGTTTTGTTTCCACATTCATTGTACTTCAGGTATGAATTCACAGATTCTGGTATTTGTCACTTCCAAACAACACCCAAATATGTGTTCAGCAACATCTCCAGAGTACATCCATATATAGGTTTGTTGGGTTGTTTGGGGGGTAAAAGGCCACATTTGTGAGGTGCGCATCTCAGTGTTCCAACATGGAATTTTGACATGTAGTCAACCTGCACCAATGTCCTATTTGGGCTATATCTTTGAAGCCAGCCAATTTAATTTACCCCCACCAAACCATAGATTTTTTTAAAGTAGAAACCCACGACTCTTTGTGGCAAGGGCTCAACAGCCACTGATACATCACTAGATGATTATTTTCTTTTTCTTATTTAGCAATTTCCAAATCAATAAACCATTTTTAAAAAATGTACTTTATTTTTTTGGCCAAAAATAATCATTGGGGAATTGAAATGCCCAAAATGTGTGCCAAATCACTAAATGCGGGTGGAATTCAGGATAATTCTATTAATTCATCAAAATTCAATGAATTCTGCCATAATAAATAGCCAAACTGCAGATTTCTTTGCTACTTTAATATACCCCTATGTCTCTGATTCCCAGGGTTTCATTATAATGTTACCAGTTTTATGTGGATAGTCCGAGAATAGGCTTCTTGAACATGTCCTTATTTTGACAACATTTCTGTGGTAACTCCTAATGAGAATAGAGAAGGAGAATGGCAGTTATCACAAGCAAAACAAAGGTAGAGCCATTTTAAAGAATTCTTATAGAAAAATCAGTAAGAAGAATAGACTAGGAAGAATAAAGTTGGAAGTCTAGAGTACATGAACTTGAGTATAATGATCTAAAATACAATGCCTGCTAGACATGAAAGAACTAGTGTTCTCAATAAACTGGTGTATCAATGAAAGGAAAATGATGCTAATCCTTGAGTATTGCAATTCATCAACAAATTCTGACAAATCAATGAATTTAGAGTACTGTTCCAATCATGAATGAGAAACGTTCACTATCTGAAAAATATCCAAAAACTTAACTGGTGTAATTGGTGCCATGTGTAGAAATTAGCAGCATAAAGAGTCTGTATAGTAATACAACCAAGGTAGTAAACATAATTTTGTATAATATATATATATATATATATATATATATATATATATGTATGTATTTTGATGTTTATACAATACTAACTCTACATATGTGTAATTTATATTCATATCTATATAAATACATACACACACACACACACACATATATATATATATATATATATATATATTTATATTCCCCCAATGTACAAGCACTCTGCTTACTGTTAGTCAATTCTGGCTGATGGGCCCGGGTGCAGATCACATCTTCATGCAAACTATCCACTTGTAACTAGAATGCACTCACGGGACTTAGTTTAGACACTACACAGTGTAGTGCTTGACAAAAGGGCAGATTGGTGCCCGAAATGTCGCTATGACTATTTATGAAATTCACAAAGTTTTTTGATATCTAAACTAAGTCCCGTGAGTGCATTGTCGTTACATGTGGATTGTTATATATATATATATATATATATAATGACAGTCAAATGAATTGCTTTACAATGGGAAATGTGTAATTTGCACATCAGGCCACAGGTGATGTTTATGGAGTCTCAACAAACTCCATAGACACATTTAAAAAACATTTTCTGCTAATTTAGGCATTTGCTTGCAATTTGCTTAACACATTGTATAGATAAATTGCAATATTTTTTTATTCTCTACATTTACAGAAAAAATTGTGTTTTTTTCTGTAAATGTCCCTTTAACAAGTCTTTACAACTCCATTTAGTTTTACAATTTTCAACATATAGTTCCAAATCTGATTCATGTTTATCACAGTTTCTTAAATACTATGCAGTTTGAATGAAAAAAATATACATTTATTGTAATTAATGTAATTTTATTAAAAGAGGCTTAGAAATGTCACATGTTAGCTATTATAAAGATAGTTTATGAGTGTGTCATATGCTCTGAATATTTCTTGCATTAAGGATTTTCTATGGCAACCATGTCTGAGTGTTCCATATGCTTAATAATATCACATAATTTATTCTATTTCATCCAAATCACCAGCATATAAATCTGATAGATCCACCGCCCACCTAATTGAAAGTCAGGCACAGACTTTAATATGGTACAGTACTGAATTACAGTATACTTCTAGTTTTTACTTAAAATATAAAATGTAGGTCTATTAAAGGACCTCTAGTCTGAAAAATAAAAACTATTTAATGCATTTGCTTTACAAAATATGCATTAATTAGTGCATTTTCTATGTAGAGGCCTTGGCCAGTGTGCATGCATTTGACATTGCCATCACACATACAAAGTGTTTCCCCATCATTTAGAAAATTTAGAAGTGATACATTTCATTAGGGACTTATGAAATGCAGTGGAGCTACCTGGATTTTAAAATGGTTTTTGATACTATGCCACATAAAAGGCAGCAAACTCATCATGTATTAAATGGGAAATAAGGGTACAGGATCTGGACATTTGTCTGCCTCATCATTGGTAATATCTCATCTAGGACATGCCACGTCATTTTGGCACCTCCTTTCATTATTATCTTAACATCCATAACATCCACATTGCACCAATAGAACTTGCCACAGCACCCACAATGCACCAGATTGCACCCACATAGCTTGCCACAACATCCACATTGCTTCGATAAACTTTAAACAGCATGCACAGGACTTGACACAGCACACACACTAAGCCTCATTGCACTCACAAGACTTGCAAGAGCACCCACATAACTTGCCAAAATATCCAGATTGCACCCACAAACTTGTCCGGGGCCGGACTGGGAATAAAAGCCAGCCCCGGAAACAATTTTATACCAGTCCCATAATCCCAACATCATTTAATTATATTCTTGTTCATAGAAGGGAAAAAACATTTTAAAGCACATTTCAAGAGTATGTTATTTATAGATAAGACAGATAGGAACACATGTAGGGGTCTGTATATTAAAAAGCAAATTATGGTGCAAAATGGCTAAAGTGGAGGACTCAGCCAAAACAGTCCATTGATTGCTATCCAGCTAAAAACACAATGTCTGCCAGTCACAGGCATATTAAAATCCAGCTAAACCAGGCTTGGTCTTCTGTCACAAGTAAATAATATAATCCAGGGCTTGACAAATGTAACTCAGATCCAGGAGCCAGCACAAAAAGATAGGAGCCAGACAAAATTGCAGTGTGAAAATTAGCACCTGAATAGCAAATACAGCACCAACTGTACCCCATTACACATATAGGCAACAACATTCCACTGATAGCAAACCTGGTTTGTAATCAATGCCCTAGAGCAGGGGTTGGAATCATGCAGCCCCCCAAATGTTGTAGGACTACATTTCCCATACTCCTCTGCCAGCCTCTTAGCCGAAAGAGTATTTTGGGAGATGTTGGTCATCAGCAGCTAGAAGGCCGCGGTTTGCCTGCCCCTGATGTAGAGTCAATTTTAATAATGGCAAAAATGTTTGCTATTATTATAGATGGCTGTAGGGCATTGATGACTAACATTTCAACCTCAGCTGTTCTGGACTGCAGTTCCCATGATGCTCAACCAACCATTTGAATTTTAGTCCAGAACAACTGGGTTGTTTGGGGTTAAAGAGTAGGGAATTTGTATTATTAGGAACACTATATTTATACACTCCCTCATTATGTTTAGTAGAAAGGACACTGAATAAAATAGTACCAATCAAGTTGATAACAATGAAATTGCTAGACTGTCTGAACCAGGGCTCCTAACTTTTCGGATAGTTTTACAAGCACCATTTTCCTTGCTCCTAAAAATAATCAGATTCACTCCTGGTTTGGTCTGGCTCCTAAAATATACAAATATTTGTAAATCCCTGGTAAAAGGGACACTAAATGTTTTTTTCCACATGTGGTTCTACTATAGAAGCACAAGTGAAAAGTTAGTTGTCCCTAGTATGAGGATGAACTGGTGTGTACTTTTGATAGTACAGGCCAGTTTATCCTCTGACCGACAGCTGCCATGCTTACGTTTTGCATGGGATCAGCAGGGGGGAACTTAACTAGCCCCCGCTCTGATTAACAATGTTTAATGCTCCTTTAAGTTAGCTTTATGAGCCTGCAATGCAAAAACAATTCAGGAGTCAAAAAACAGTGCATACACACAAGCATACACACACAATCGCCCAGGCAGTCACTCTCACACATATACACACAAACACACACACAGTGTCTCTCACACATACACATCCATTCTCACACACGCAAACACACTCTCTCTCACACACAGTCTTTCTCTCTCACGCACATAGTCTCTCTCAGACATATACACATTCTCTCTCTCTTTCACACACACACAGTCACTATCTCTCATACACATATACACTCTCTCACATATACACACACTCTCTCTCCCACATATACACACACTCTCTCTCTCCCACATATACACACACTCTCTCTCTCCCACATATACACACACTCTCCCTCTCACACATATACACACACACTCTCTCACATATATATATATATACTCTCTCTCACACATATACACACACACACTCTCTCTCTCTCTCAGATTTACACACATTCTCTCTCTCTCTCATACAGGTGATACTCAAAAAATTAAAATATCGTGCAAAAGTTCATTTATTTCAGTAATGCAATGTAAAAGGGTAAACTAATATATGAGATAGACGCAGTAAATGCAAAGCAAGATAGTTCAAGCCATGATTTGTCATTCGTGCGATGATTATGGCTTACAGCTCATGAAAACCCCAAATACACAATCTCAGTAAATTAGAATATTGTGAAAAGGTGCAATATTCTAGGCTCACATGTCCCACTCTAATCAGCTAAGTAGGCCATAACACCTGCAAAGGGTTTCTGAGCCTTTAAATGGTCTCTCAGTCAGGTTCAATAGGAATCACAATTATGGGGAAGACTGCTGACCTGACAGTTGTGCAGAAACCATCATTGACACCCTCCATAAGGAGGGAAAGCCTCAAAAGGTAATTGTGAAGGAAGTTGGATGTTCCCAAAGTGCTGTATCAAAGAACATTAATAGAAAGTTATGTGTAAGGGAAAAGTGTGGAAGAAAAAGGTGCACAAGCAGCAGGGATGATGACAGCCTGGAGAAGATTGTCAGGAAAAGGCCATTCAAATGTGTTGGGGACTTTCACAAGGAGTGGACTGAGGCTGGAGTCAGTGCATCAAGAGCCACCACACACAGACAGATCCTGGACATGGGCTTCAGATGTCGTATTCCTCTTGTCAAGCCGCTCCTGAACAACAAACAACGTCAGAAGCGTCTTACCTGGGCTAAAGAAAAACAGACCTGGTCTCTTGCTCAGTGGTCCAAAGTTCTCTTTCTGATGAGAGAAACTTTTGCATCTCATTTGAAAACCATGTACCCAGAGTCTGGAGGAAGAATGGAGAGGCTGTGAAGTTTCCACAGTCTGTGTTGATTTGGGGAGTCATGTCATCTGCTGGTGTTGGTCCACTGTGCTTCATTAAGTCCAGGGTCAATGCATCCGTCTACCAGGAGATTTTGGAGAACGTCATGCTTCCTTCCACAGACGCGCTTTATGGGGATGCTGACTTCATTTTCCAGCAGGACTTGGCAACTGCCCACACTGCCAAAAGCACCAAAGCCTGGCTCAATGACCGTGGGATTACTGTGCTTGATTGGCCAGCAAACTCGCCTGACCTGAACTCCATAGAGAATCTAAGGGGCATTGCCAAGAGAAAGATGAGAGACATGAGACCGAACAATGCAGAAGAGCTGAAGGCCGCTATTGAAGCATCCTGGTCTTCCATAACACCTCAGCAGTGCCACAGGCTGATAGCATTGAGGCAGTAATTGCTGCAAAAGGGGCCCAAACAAAGTACTGAGTCCATATGCATGCTTATACTTTTCAGAGGTCTGATATTGTTCTATGTACACTCCTTGTTTTATTGATTGCATGTAATATTCTAATTTACTGAGATTGTGGATTTGGGGTTTTCATCAGCTGTAAGCCATAATCATCGCACTTATGACAAATCACGGCTTGAACTATCTTGCTTTGCATGTAATGTGTCTATCTCATATATTAGTTTCCCCTTTTACGTTACATTACTGAAATAAATGAACTTTTGCACAATATTCAAATTTTTCGAGTATCACCTGTATATACACTCTCTCTCTCACACACACACACATACACACACAGTTACACACACCCAAATACATACACACACATGCAGAGTCACAGATACACACAAATGCCAAAGTGTACACACAGTACCTTGTGATGTCCTGGCTGGAGGAAAAACTGAGTAGGAGTTGGCATGTGGGACTGACAGCTGCTGCAGCACCTCTAGGACTGTTCCTGAAAGATTGTGGTCCCTATTCAGGATCCCTGTTGATCCTCAGGGTTAAGCTCTAGCAGAGCAGTTCCTGCCACTGCAGCAGCAATTTACCTGTGCAGGCCTTGGGGCGGGGTTATATTCTTTCCGGCAGGCTGTAGGTTATACAGTAACTCTGCAGCTCCCAGGCAGGGCTTCCAGTGATCCCTGTATACATCATGTGTAGCCCCAATTGTCTTTAGCTCCAAATCTCCTAACTTGGGGCTACACATTATGTATGCAGGTATCATTGTACACATCCCCCTAAATATCCTATGCACATAGGACGTTCAGGGAGGCTTGTGGCCCCCAGGAGATCAGCAATTTAATTTGAATCTCCCCTGTGTGAACCCCAGGAGCTTTGTACCTCCTCCCTGCTTGTACCTATGCTGTATTCACTCCTGTTGACAATTCCCTTTGCCTGCAGAGCAGCATGCTGGCTCGTGTCTCCTTACCCAGCAGCTCTTGTACGCAGGTCCTGCTGTCTCAGAAGAGAGGGGGAGGGGCAATGTGATTGGCTGGCTAGGGCATGTGGCCTGTTTCCTGGATCCTGATTGGTGAAATGGCTCACTGTTCTCCTGATGCTCTGAATCTGTGCCGACAGAGCATCTGCTCTCTCGCAGTTGCAGCCACTCTTCATAGCGGCCCCAGGACAGCCAGCCTACTGGGGAATTTCCCGGTATCCCGGAAGGCCAGTCTGGCCCTGAACTTGCCGCAGCACCCACATTGCACTAACATTATTTGTCACTGCACCCATTTGTAACCTCACATTTGACACTGAAGCCACTTGCATTTTCAGGATATGCCAAAACATCAACCTGCAACCTCAGGACTTGCCACTGCATCCTCAGGAGTAGTAGAGGATGTCTAGTAGAGGATGACTGTGCACTCAGCTGTCAGTGTGGTTTCCTGACCGAGACGCACTGACCTCCAAAGACAAGCAACAGCGTAAGGCAGCCTCTGAGGATGCACATGGACATGGATTACCTCCTTGCTGCTTCTCTGTCTCCCGGTGCTGCAGGTCCGTGGCTGTGAGTGAAGTATTGTGCGTTCCCGTCCAGCCAATGCGCATTCAATAAAGTTTGTTTAAAAAAAAAGTTTAAATAAACTTTATTGAATCCGCACCGGGAGACAGAGCAGCAGCGAGGAGGTAAGTAAGGGGGAAGGGGGAGGATTTTTGTTTTTTCACAGTTCTGGCGCCCCCTGCTAAGTTGTGCCCTAGGCAGCTGCCTAGGTCGCCTTACAGGTGGCGCCGCCCCTGCCGAACCCCAAACTCCAACACTAACATACAGTGGAATGTCCGTGTTCGGGTCCGGGGTCCAAAAACCGTAATGTTCAGTACGAACCCGAACAGTGCGGTTCGGGTTCGCTCAACACTACAGATGATCCTTCAAGGCTGAACATACTGGACTACATTGATGTCTTTCAATGTAATAAAATATGTATCTATATGTGACTATGTAAATAAAGGAGTTTGTTTGGTTTAAAACCTGCATTCCAAATAATGGTA
Organism: Pelodytes ibericus; assembly: GCA_036172795.1. Classification (NCBI taxonomy): domain Eukaryota; kingdom Metazoa; phylum Chordata; class Amphibia; order Anura; family Pelodytidae; genus Pelodytes; species Pelodytes ibericus. Next base: position 129,376,339 of record CM069859.1, read on the forward strand.
TGCAAAAGGCATTGGTGATATTTGTTCGGACTAGAAAAGGAAATAATTATATAAATGAAGGATCATAACTTTCACTAAGGATTAAAAAAAAATACTATCGTATTTGTTATTTCGAAAGGTGGAAAATTAGTAGATGGGAGATTTAGTAAAAGTAGCATAACTTGATTTATTTGCCAAACCTTTCCACATCTTTTTAGTGGTACATGAATTTGGGTTCATTTCCGGAAGATTCTGGGAAAGATTATAGTTCTCTTCAACTTCAACAGAAACTTCTAATCGTACCAAAATACTGTGCTGAATGTCTCCACAGAAACACGGGTGAACATTTAGGGAAACAGAAGCAATAGAACTGGATATAGAGTAACACAGTTATATATTAAAAACAATATACAATATATTAGAGAATTGAATTACAAACAACATGTGCACTGAGTGCCAGCTCAAGTGCAAAAAGCATTTTATGTGCAATCAAGGTTACCGGATCACTGAATTGCTGCTGCTCCATTGGGTAATTAATCTTTTAACCTTTATATTTGCTAGTACCGGAAAATGTATAGATTGAATATTTATACCTATATGAATCTAAATTTGCCAACCACATGGCTTACTATATACAGACATGTTTGACAATCTGCTGTAACAGAGAAACAACATACCGATTCAACGACCTTTCTGCCCTACTCATGGAGTTTAATGAGACAAAGGCCATGGCCAATCATAAGTCTTCCTCTGAGTAGCAATTTTGTTATGTACTCAGGATGAGGAAAGTATCTAGAGTATTTGGCACCCGGAACAGTGGTGACACTGGGGAGCTGAGCAGGGACAGATGTGACATTGGACACAGAACAGGAACAGGGGTGATACAGAGTGGGGAACAGGGGTGACACTGGAAGCAGAGTGGGAACAAGGGTGACACTGAATGCAGAGGGGGCACAGGGGTGACACTGGGAGCAGAGTAGTATCCAGTGAGTTGAAAATATTCTTTAACTTGAATATCTTCCTAACTCAGTTATTTATGCGTGAGCTTTGCAGTTCAGTTTTAGTGAAACGCCTCCTTTAAATTTATCATTGCTACAATTCAGGACAAAATCCAGGAGTGATTTCATCATTACATACAAAGAATATTTTTCTTTGGTTACAAATTTCGAAGAAGATTCCTATTGGATACTAAATGTGATTTTAATGTTATATATTAATTGTAAATCAAAATGGCCATTAAAATGTCTCATTTCACATTACAATGCAGCAAAATATACAAGAACTGTGTTTACTTGCATTATAAATTTGTAATGATCAGTAATGTATACAATTTAATAATACATTGTACAAGGTGACACAACTATCCAAGAAGGAAATTAAGTTCTAGTAAAAAGTTCAAATATATTTTTAATTAGTGCATTCATTTTGAATATACTTGGAAAAACCTAAAACTCTTGTATGTATTTTCACACTCAAAGATTTTCCATTTTTTCTTGCTTTACTGGCCAAAAATTAAAAATCACAACAGCAAAGATATTTGTAAGCTATGTAACAACGCTCAAGAGATGCAACAAATTAGGTCAGCTTTTTTAGAAGCTTGCTATTCCTCTTCTATGTTTCTCCTAAAGGTACAGTTCCCACATTTATTTAAGAATGAATGTCAAAACTGTAATTCTTAACAAAGACAAATGAGTTGATTCCATTACAGGTGAATTTAGGTGTAATGAACATTTCAGCTGTGCAATACTATAGCAAACCCCTCAGAAAGTTCCAGAACAGAGCCAAAACTGTCTTGCCATTTTCCCAAAGAATAAAGTGTATACGTTTTGGGGGGTTTTGTCTAAAAAAGAAAATCATAAATGAGCATCTATTTCTATGTACAATTATGTAAAAATGATTAACATAAAATGCACCTGCCTGATGTTTGCAAATAAGTACTACATTTTATGTTAGAAAAATATCAAAAACAATTGATTCTATTCTGTTTTTTTTATTTTTATTTAACCCTGCATTTAAGAATATAGACAACCCTGACATTTTTGAAACAAATGGGCATTACCATTTTTATCAACATTCATGCACAAGAAAGCATTCCAAACTAAATCCTTCCTCTGATATTTTCTCGGAAATTTTTTGAAGCATGGGAGACACATTACTGACAAGTCATTGTACCCATATTAGAGAAAATTTGGGATTTAAATGGTGGAACGCTAGTGACACATTATTAAACTGTGGAAGAAATGAGCTTTTAAAAAGAATGTAGTGTTAAGGCGTAACAGATTCATGTGTGGTATTTCTCTAGACAAAATAATTCATTTATTAAAGTCTTTCCAAGTGGAGTCATTTCATGTACTGATTGAATATCCTAAACATCAGGGACAACATTGCAGACTCATATTGCTCAGTGCCACTCTAAACACATGGGTTTATTAACAAAGAGCTGAGTTAACATGACATTTTAGCAAGAGGTGAAACATTGTAACCTTGTAAACAATTTAATCTTGGGCATTTTCTAAACTTGACATAAGGCCAAATTTGCCAGTCTTGTGGAAAAACGACCATGTGGTTCTCTCATATCTCTGTTCAACCAGTATAAACTAAATGCCATTTGGTCTGGCAAACCAACATAAATAGGGCAATCAATAATTTGATTATTGAGTATCCATAGGTTGGACAATTGCCAAAGTATTAGCAAAGCTAAAACCTTTCATTTCTGAATAGACAGCACATTGTTTTTTTTTAAAGTTAAAAAAAAGTTCTTCCAAATCTCTTTAAGCAAGATTCCATACAACAATGTATAATATTAAAAGTACACGCACTCTTTCTTGTTAAATTGATTCAGCCAAGTCAAAATAGGAAGCGTTAAATAATTTAAATCTCAAATTCTTGGAAATTCAGTGTTATAGCTATGGGTAAAGATTCATAGTATATTAACTTGAAAGAAATGTGATTTGATTTCTTCACCAGCTAGTTGTATTATTAGTGGTAATTTACTATGTACAATAGAGATATGCCTTTGCACCTAAGCCTAGCAACATAGGCAAGAACCTCAAGTGAACTTATGGAATCATGCATTCTGCTGGGGTCTAGGACACTTGTTTGCCGCATCTTCATCGCTGACAGTTCAGCGCGGCTGAACTGTCAGCTCTTCCAAATGTAAAAGTAAAACGAAAATTACCGCCCCAATAAATGATTCCCAAACCCCAATACTAAAAATAACCCCAATACTAATATTAACCCCAATACTAAAATTAACCCCCGACCCCTAATACTAACCCCCTAAACCCTAATACTAAAATGAACCCCTTAAACCCTAATACTAAAATTAACCCCGAACCCTAATACTAAAATTAACCCCCTAAACCCTAATTCTAAACCCCTAAACCCTAATTCTAACCACCCTTAAACTAAAATAGGTAAAATACTTACCTTTAGCGAATAAATGTCCCGCGATGAAATCTCCAGCGACGATCTGTCTTGTGCTGCAGAGTCGGCGGTGAAGCAGCTGCGCGGAAGCAGCAGCGATGAAGAGTCCCATCCCCTTCTGCTGGACATCTAGTACAACGTTGTGCTGCTACTACCAGTCTAAAGAAAATTCAAAATTGAAAGTTCCTAAGCATTTTACAACATTATTGTTATGCTGGCAATTGTTACTAGAACACTTACATATGTAAAATATAAAATATATGTTTAAATATATGTAAAATTTTATGTTTAAACTAAGATACATGATTTGACCTAAAGCATTCACCATTCCCGGTTAGTTGTTCCCTTTGGCTCAAGTGATGCCAGGACTTAGTAAATGTATCAGGAAGCAGACTGTGAAGAACTGTGAGTTACAACCTCTTTTGTGACTTCTTTTGTCCAGCCTCAGAGTGCTCGAATGCCTTGGATTGAATGTTAAATTAATCCTGTTATGTCCCAAATGTGTTTCCCACTGTATGTAAAACTAATCAGTTTCCTGTTCTATTGCTTTATCTCTGTTATCTGTATATATTCCCCATGTTATGCTTTAATAGTTTTTTGCTGTACCCGAGACCTGTGTCAGTGTGATTATTGGGACAAAAAGCAGGGGGAACAGTAACTTTTATTTGGGACTTGCTGGCTTTCATTACGGGCTAAAGGAGGTGACTACCCATCCAAGGATATGTCTCCTTACACTGGTGGCAGCTCTGGGATCCTCCTTGCAACTAAGCCTAAGAAGATTGCAGCAACGGTGCCCAGGATTATACAATGGCAGAGAATTACAAGGTGTTGAGTGGGGTATAGAGAGAGGGCTGAGTCCGGAGAGTTAGGTAGCAACTCCGATCAGGTAGTGTAAAGGGACAGGTTACTATATCGCTCGACCTCAGGGAAACACCAAGGGTAAGTAGCCATGCGCCGGGTCCAACTAGTAGTTCCTGCCCGGTACTGAGTCCCCTTGCTGCACCTTGCCCACAAAGCTCCCCTAGCCGGACACCTCGGGATCCGAAAGCCAATTAACCAGCTCTCCCAAACCTTCTTTTGGCCAGGATTGTCTCAGGCAGTGGTGACCTATTGTCGTACCTGTGATGTCATTATGTTTACCCACTCGCTGGCAGACATGTCCCAGGTCCCCTCCAGCCCATGACCTTTATAGGCGAACCCTTGCAGCGGGTCACAGTGGACATCATAGGTTCCCTCGCTAAACCCAGCAGATCTGGGAAGAAATATATTCTCAATGTGGTGGATTTCGCCATCCGGTACCCTGAGGCTACTGCCCTTTGCCATCATCACTGCAGAGAGTGGCAGATGCTCTAGTTAAAATATTCACCTGAGTAGGGGTCCCCCAAGAAGTGCTGTCTGATCAGGGCATGCAATTTATGTTGGATCTGCTTAAGTAGGTCTGGGAGCTATGCATACTACCCCTATCACCCACAGGCAAACGGACTCTGTGAGCGGTTCAATAGGACCCTCAAACAGATGTTACGGACATTTGTTGTCCAGTTTTTACCCCATGCCCTTTTTCATTATCGGGAGGGTAAGGAGCGAGTGATGGAGCTAGCCCAGGAAAATATCCGTGGTGCCCAAGCTTCTCAGAAAGGGTACTATGACCAGGGTATCTGACCCCAAGAGTTTATGGAAGGCCAAAAGGTTCTTATGCTCCATCCCACCCAACAGAACAAGCTGCAGTCTGCCTGGGAAGGTCCCTACACAGTGGTAGAGCAAAAAGGGGAGACTACCTATGTAGTGGCTAAGGGAGTGCAACGGCTCAGTCATGTAAACGCCCTGAAAACCTACCTGTAGAGTGGGGCTGATATAACAGCGATCTGCACCCTGTCTTCTACCAATGAAGGGGGGCAGTCTTCCCCGACCTGTTAGCGGGCACTAAGCAGCCCAGGAGCAGGTTAAGGTCAGTCTCCATCTCTCATCTACGCAGCAAGCCCCGCTCTGAGCCCTCCTACAAGCCCGCGCCCCTATGCTCTCAGCCGTACCTGGCATAACCCTCTTTGCTCAACCCTTCCGTTGAGACCTCTGGACAGCCCCCTCTCTAGCAACCAGCTTATAGAGTACCCGAGACAGTGCAGAGCCAAATCCATCAAGATAGACATTGTGGAGCCATCCCATAGCCCATGGGCATCCCCTGTAGTCCTAGTCCCTAAGAAAGACAGGACCACCCAATTCTGTGTAGACTACAGGAAGGGTGGACGAGCTCCTAGACAAACTCTCCGGGGCTAAGTGGGTATCTACCTTAGATCTGAGTTGTGGCTATTGACAAATTCCCTCTGACTGCAGATGCTGTCCCCAAGTCTGCATTCATTACCCCATTCGACTTTTACCAGTTTCGGGTCATGCCGTTCGGGATGAAGATGAAGAATGCCCCGGCCACCTTTCAGAGGCTAGTCAATCAGTTGTTGCATGGGTTACAGGATTTTTCTTGCACCTAGATACAGTTCTGAGGTAGATACAGGATGCAGGGATGACAAATGTCAGATTGGTATGGCGGAGGTACAATACCTAGGACACTGGGTGGGAAGTGGGCGACAGAGACCTGAGCCAGCTAAAATAGATGCCATCGTGGACTGGCCAGTACCCCAGATCAGGAAACAGGTACTTGACTTCTTGGGCACAGCCAGGTACTACAGAAAGTTTGTGCCCCACTACAGTACCATAGCGAAGCCCCTCAATGACCTGACTAAAGAATCCACAGATGGTCCTGTGGTCCCCTGAATGTGGCAAGGCTTTTGAAGACCTAAAGACTGCCCTTGGAGGAGCACATGTACTGTAATGAGACAACAGCAATGTAAGATCTTAAAGGCACAAGGTAACTCGACATGACCTGGTCTTATTTTTGATTCTTATGATGGTTGTGTGAGGATGCACTGAAAGTAATAAAACCATGGAACAGGAGTCATCTTCTGAGATATTAATGTTAATAAGATTTAGAAGTGAATAAAAGAGGAAAGCTTTTCGTGTTTGTTGGTGAAAAAATAGATTTGGGAGATGGGCATAGTTGTGTGTGGCATTACAAGTTTTAGCAAAAGGACTGTATTATTAGGCTGAAAGGAGATACATTAAATAAAATAAAAATGTAATATTAGCAAGACATTTCACACGCAATGTCAAATACTAAAAACATTGACTTATCGTGGTTCACATCATACTTTAATTTGAATACCAGTGGTGGAATTATTGTTTTCACATAAATAATGACTCTCACTGGGAGAATAAGGATAATTTTGGACAAAATAACAAACTTGTTCCTGGGAAAGGACTTTCAATGGAATGTCTTGCATGAGCATCTTCAGTTTGAATATATTTGTACACAGACATCATTTCATCTATTGTTTGCTCAGCTTTTAAAATAGTAAAACCAACATATTATGAATAAATCATAATATGAAATAAAATAAGATACAATGGGGTATATTCAATGAGTTAATTTATCTCATCTCATTGAATCCCATAGACTGCAATAGAATTTTTACAGGTTAAAATCCATTGATAAGCGATATTTTGGTCATTGAATCTGGCCCATTTATTAATAAAGAGAAAAAAAATGTAAGCACCATATTATATAAATATACCTCGTACATATAAACTTGGATACCAATACTATTCTATGCTCCGGTTACGAAACTGATAACAAACAATTCCTTAATCATGTTGCTGATTTACATGCATGCACCCAAAGAATAAAAAAAATAAAAAAATGCCTGCTCTATAAACATCAATTTTCAAATGTACCAGTTATGGAAAAAATGATGTAAAAAATGTATAAAAAATGAGACATGGCTTCAGCAACAATCAATATGGCTTCTTAAAGCAAACGCTCCATCAAACCACAGGGTTAAATCAGAACCAAAAAAAAAACATTCAGAAAAAATTATTGTTGCCAACCGGCTGGTATTTTATCTGCACAGCCGGTAATCAGCTCTTACGAACTGGAGCCGGCATGTGTAACATACCGGCAGTGCAGTAGCCGGTTTTCTTTTTGTTTTGCGATTGCGTCGATGCCCCTTTAACCACTTCATGACCGTACTGTTTTTGGAATGTTGTGCGTTATTGACCAAGGCGGTTTTAACACTTCTGATGTGTTTGTGTTTAATTTCAGCTTTCATTTTCTTCTTTGTCGGTTGCTGTACCCACACAAATTATATGTTGGGGGTTTTTCAGGACAAGAAGGGCCTTCTTTTTGTGACATTATTTTGTTCATATCATTTATTGTATTGTGAAAAAAAAATAGTAAAATATGGTTAAAATTAAAATACAACCCTTTTCCTGACTTTTCTTTGTAAATTATTTTACTAAGCTGCAAAAGCTAATGAAAAAACCTGCTAAATAGATTCGACTATAGGTAGTGAGTTTAGAAATACCCAATGTTTATATGTTTTTTTTTGCTTTTTATTGCATGTTTTACGTTAATAAATAACAAGTAGCATATAGTTGTTTCAAAACCATTTTTTTTAAAAGTAGCATTAGTTTCCTATCATTCTCAGCCAGCCAAAAGCTACAGTAGCAGAATAGGAAGTGTAGTCTATAGTAGGAAGCACAGATTTTTGCTATCCTACGGCTGCATGGATCATATATCCAGCTGCTGCATGCCCCTAGCTAATGCACTAGCAGTCTCTTTTTTTAAAATAAAATATCCCTGGAGGACCACAGACAGACATAACATGTCACTGGTCCTGTATGGAATAACTTCTTATTTTTATATAATTTATTATTATTATTTTTAAATGTTTTATTTATTTTAGTTATTTAATTTATTTCATTTTTATTTAACTCTTACCTTAACCCTATGGTTAGGGTTAGTACAAACCCTAATTCTAACTCCAGGATTAGGGTTTTGATGAACTCTAACCCAAGAGTTAGGATTAGCACAACAGAAAAAATAATAATAATTTTAAAAACAACATGGTTTTTTTTCATTAAAAAATCCTTGGGGGGGGGGCTGGTTGTGCTTGGGGAGACTTGAAACACTATATTTAGTCTCTCCGTGCCCCACGATCACTGTGGAACAGGGAGAGACTATAGCTGTCAAAGCATGCACCTGCTTTGACAGCTATTAACATCCGGGCACTGTGATTGGCTGTCACACTACCCGGATGTTTCCAGGGAGCTTCAATGGACATGGCTAAAGAGTCTCGGTATCGAGTCACTTAGCCATGTCATTTTTAGCGCAATCGCGGTATGCCAGCGTGCATACAGCGATCGGATCTGCATTACGGTCCTGGACTGTCATTGGTCACCAAGGGAGTTTTTCCCTATGACGGTCCAGGACTGAGGTTTTTTCCCCAACTATCGGCACTGAGAGTGTAGAGATCGCAAGAGATCTCACTCTCTTCTTCTCTGCCTCTCTCCCAGTGTACCTGTCCATCAGCAGCAGGAAGTGACTTCTTACAGTCATTTCCTGCAAGCTCAGTCTGAGAGGAGACACACACATGGAGGAGAAGAGGTGAAGGGTTTATTTTATAGTGGCAGCAGACAGCACAGTAACTGCACTGGAATGAAAGGTAAGATGTGTAAATGATGTGACACCCAGTACCTGCATGACCTGATACACACACATTTATAGATGGGTCACATTTGAGACTAGGGGTTTACTGTGTGCAATCCATAATATAACATTACTGAGGAGAACTTGGAAAATCACAACACACCCTGATCTATAAAATATTATTATATGCATATGTGTCTTTTTAAATTTTATGTGAGTGTTTTATATGCATATAATAATATTTTACAGATCAGGGAATGTTGTGATTTACCAAGTAACCCTTCAATATTGATGATATTATATATTAAAATATGAAATAAATAAAGACTACAAATATATATATTTAAAAAGACAAACAGGCATGAACAATGATACAAGGGGAGATGGGGGAAAGAGAGAGACACAAGAGGAGATGGGGAGAGAGAGAGACACAGGAGGAGATGAGGGAAAGAGACAGACACAAGGGGAGATGGGGGAAAGAGACACAAGGGGAGTTGTGGAAAGAGACAGACACAAGGAGAGATGGGGGGAAAAGACAGACACAAGGGGAGATGGGGGAAAGAGACAGACACAAGGTGATATCAGGGGTTACTGATATCAGCGGATATGTGCTTCAGGATATCCAGAATTGAGCTACAGGCACCCGGTACCTATACCGAGGAACCTGAAGGTTAATCTGGAGACATCAAGTGATTCCACAATGTGTGACTCCACCTATTTTAGGCTCTACCCTTGTGGCCGGTATTGTTTTGAGGAAAAGGTTGCAACCCTAGACAAAATACTTTTAAATGTCGTTTCGCAGTATATTCTCTCAGTGCACTAAAAAAGCACAGGGCTAAATGGCTCAATAGTTAACAACTTAAAGAAAGGAACAATACTCCATCAAGGAAGTTGAAGTTGATTCAGAGGACTCAGTATCTTTAATGTTTCAGGGTTCCATAGTACCTAAAGACAACATCAAAGGCTTATCTAGATCTCAGAGCTCAAATATATCAAGATATTTAATACCTGACCTTTGAATTCAAAATAAATGAGCAGGAACCGGGTGAACAAACCTACAGTTTAGAACTTAAATTGGATGAAATTTGCTCTTGAAAACGAAGCCCATTCACTAAAAACAAAAGTAATGGACCCAGAGGATACATGCAAAATAATTATCAGGAGTTATGGAAAAATATGAGACCATATACATTACAAATCTATGTGATGGAGTATATTTCTCACCCAGAGGCATAACTAGAAACCACCAGGCCCCGGTGCAAAAATTGCCTCGTGGCCTACCGACCCAACCATGCAACTCCACCCCAGAAATGACACTTACATGCCTCCCAACTGTTTCGCTTTGTGCCTGGCCTTGTCTTATATCTAGGATAGCCTTATACCTATCCCATACATGCTTAAACTCATTCACTGTATTAACCTCTACCACTTCTGCTGGCAAACTATTCCATATATCCACTACCCTCTCAGTAAAATAATACAAAGTGTCTGACCTCCACTGTATTAACCTCTACCATTTCTGCTGGAACACTATTCCATGCATCCACTACCCTCTCAGAAAGTAATACTTCTGTAACGGATCGCCTGGCACCCCGACTGGGTATCTCCGTTGAAGGATGCTCCTAGCGCTTCCTGAGGACTCCAAGCACTCTGGCCGACACCACAATCACTGAACCGGAGAAACAAATAAATTCTCCCAAGCATATGAATGCTGTAGACAGTTGAATAGGAACCATACGAATAGGTTTACTCTCCTAGCAGTCAAACTGGAACAGCATACAATAAATCCTTCCCCCAATAATGAGACGACACTTCACTTTGAGGGTTAAAACAGGAACTCTTTAATGATACAGAAACACAGAATATATACAGTTGAACATCTTGACAAACCAGATTAGACCAAGGAACTATAACAGGATTATAATTTAACCTAAGGACATACAAAGGGAAATCCTGCCTCACACCTTTCAGGATACAAAGGTGCCCAGCTCAGATACACACAGGAAACTAAATGACTTACATAAGACAATGGGAGAGGTGACAAAAACAGGGATTAAAGATAGGATCCAATCTTAACTTGGGGAAAACACAGTGAATAGGACAAAGACTTGGATCCTAGTAATTACAGTACATTCCTCTGCTTGGGAGATAATTGAGTTAACCTTTGTATCAGCTCAATTATCTCCAAGCTAAAATATACAGGTTCTATACAATATTAATAACTTTCATAACTCCAAAACCATACATCACATTCACATAAAATTACATATTCACAATCAATCCATTCAGGGGAACAACATATTCAAAAATGGCACAAATCAGACAAGGGGTTCAAAAGTTAGTAAAAAGTCCTTTGTGACTAAATGAAGCATGGCTTTCTGGCCCAAACCAGTTTCAGAGTCTTCTATCCTGGAGATAAGTAATTCAATTATCTCCCAGGACAGACACAAGACTCCATTAAGCACATGGTTGCAAAAAGACACAAAACACTTTAAAATACATAAAGTCACATTTTACACATAACACACAGACATTTCACATATCCCCAGATAGCTCAGGTCTGAGCGCACATTATTAAGTGAATGGCGCTCGGACCACACAAATACAGTTTAATCGCCATGGAGCCAAAGTCTTTACAGTCAGTTTCATACGAATGGGCTCCATGGGATTCCTATCTGGGGTATAACACATTCACATAAAGTCTGGTCCATAGTCCAAAGGCAAGAGGCGGGCAAGCAGCCCCCTCCAAGGACACGTGGCGAGGCCGGTTTCGCCACATTTCTCCCCTTTACCATCCAGACTAACAGGGTATCTGACCTCCTGCCGGTCAGTGCCCTGGTTAGTCCAGCAACCCACCCACGAAGCACAAACAGCAATACAGCCCACCCACAATAACTGGTTACTACACCTGGATAAAATAGCAACTTGTCCATGTCCAGGTGCCTCACCACGGCTGTGCGGGGGGCTGGTAGACTGCCTTGGTGGGTTGCTGAGTGGGCAGAGACCAGCGGTACTCTGCCCGGGTGCCAGCGCTACCACTGAAGTAGCCTGGTTGGAGCCTGGTTGTGGGAGGGGGAGACCGACTGTCTCCCCTCTGGATACACTGCTCTGTGGCTGGGGGACAGGACTGACCGTCCCTACCCCTGGTGCTGCAAGTGCAGAGACTACAGTCCCATCTGCATAGTTGCGGGGCTTAACATCTCCCCTTGGTGGGTTAGGCTGCCGCTGGAGAGAGGGTGTAACAAGCTCCTCTCTCTGAACTGTAGACTGCCGCTGGGGAGAGGGGGTAACCTGCTCCTCTCCCTGACCCTCTCTTTGCTGGTGGAGAGGGGGACCAACTGTCTCCCCTTTCAATATTTGGTCCTGCGGCTGGGGTGCGAGACAGACGGTCTCTGCTTCCTGGGGTACACACTGCCGCTGGGGAGGAAGGACGGCACCTTCGGCTCCCTGGGACTCACACTGCCGCTGGAGATCTGGGCCGACCGCCCAGCATCCCTGTAGGGCCGGTAGAGAGACCGCCATCCCATCTCCACCTGCCATCTGTGGGTCTTCCCAGGACCAGTCTGGGAGGTCCCTCAACATTTGCGAGTAAGGACCACCTGCTTCCGCACCTGGCAACTCCGGCTGCTGCTGGGGATCTGGGCCAGTCCCATCTCCACCTGCCTGTTGTGGTTCCTCACAGGACCAGTCTATGAGGACCCCTACTTCGGGTTCCTGCGGCCGCCTCAGGGGGAGACGGCTAGCCTCCTCGGATGCAGCCTCTACTCGGCTGCTGTAACACTCCTTCCGCTGAGCATACTCTCTCTCTTTCGCCAGACGGAATTCTCGGGCCAGCCTTGTGTTTCGCTCGGCCGTGACCTGGTTCCAGATCACCCGGCGTACCTCCATGGGTAAATCATCCCCATACTGGGCCACTCGCTGCCTCACCTCGGCCATCCAATCATCGCCAGAGCATTCCATACTTGTCTGCTCCAAGTCGCTGGATACCTCTGCTCCCAGGGGCGCTGCACGTGTGCTAGCGTTGCCCTCAATTTGTAACTCCAAACGAACTGTGTCTCTGAGCTGCTTTACCTCGCACTAGGACGCCATCCCACCGCTGCCACCACTGTAACGGATCGCCTGGCACCCCGACTGGGTACCTCCGTTGAAGGATGCTCCTAGCGCTTCCTGAGGACTCCAAGCACTCTGGCCGACACCACAATCACTGAACCGGAGAAACAAATAAATTCTCCCAAGCATATGAATGCTGTAGACAGTTGAATAGGAACCATACGAATAGGTTTACTCTCCTAGCAGTCAAACTGGAACAGCATATAATAAATCCTTCCCCCAATAATGAGACGACACTTCACTTTGAGGGTTAAAACAGGAACTCTTTAATGATACAGAAACACAGAATATATACAGTTGAACATCTTGACAAACCAGATTAGACCAAGGAACTATAAGAGGATTATAATTTAACCTAAGGACATACAAAGGGAAATCCTGCCTCACACCTTTCAGGATACAAAGGTGCCCAGCTCAGATACACACAGGAAACTAAATGACTTACATAAGACAATGGGAGAGGTGACAAAAACAGGGATTAAAGATAGGATCCAATCTTAACTTGGGGAAAACACAGTGAATAGGACAAAGACTTGGATCCTAGTAATTACAGTACATTCCTCTGCTTGGGAGATAATTGAGTTAACCTTTGTATCAGCTCAATTATCTCCAAGCTAAAATATACAGGTTCTATACAATATTAATAACTTTCATAACTCCAAAACCATACATCACATTCACATAAAATTACATATTCACAATCAATCCATTCAGGGGAACAACATATTCAAAAATGGCACAAATCAGACAAGGGGTTCAAAAGTTAGTAAAAAGTCCTTTGTGACTAAATGAAGCATGGCTTTCTGGCCCAAACCAGTTTCAGAGTCTTCTATCCTGGAGATAAGTAATTCAATTATCTCCCAGGACAGACACAAGACTCCATTAAGCACATGGTTGCAAAAAGACACAAAACACTTTAAAATACATAAAGTCACATTTTACACATAACACACAGACATTTCACATATCCCCAGATAGCTCAGGTCTGAGCGCACATTATTAAGTGAATGGCGCTCGGACCACACAAATACAGTTTAATCGCCATGGAGCCAAAGTCTTTACAGTCAGTTTCATACGAATGGGCTCCATGGGATTCCTATCTGGGGTATAACACATTCACATAAAGTCTGGTCCATAGTCCAAAGGCAAGAGGCGGGCAAGCAGCCCCCTCCAAGGACACGTGGCGAGGCCGGTTTCGCCACAACTTCCATTAATCCCTGGCCTCATCTTATATCTAGAATAGCCTTATGCTTACACTCCTTCACTGTATTAACCTCTACCACTTCTGCTGAAAGGCTATTCCATACATCCACTACCCTCTCAGTAATGTAATACTTTCATTAGTCTCTGGCCTTATCTTATATCTAGGATAGCATTATACCTATCCATTGCATGCTTAAACACCTTTACTGTATTAACCTCTACCACATCTATTGGAAGACTATTCCATGCATCCACTACCCTCTCAGTAAAGTAATACTTCCATTAGTCTCTGGCCTTATCTTATATCTAGGATAGCCTTATAACTATCCCATGCATGCTTAAACACCTTCACTGTATAAACCTCTACCACTTCTGCTGGAAGACTATCCCATGCATCCACTACCCTCTCAGTAAAGTAATATTTTCATTCGTCCCTGGCCTCTTTTATCAAGGATAGCCTTATGATTATCCCATGCATGCTTAAACGCCTTCATATATTAACCTCTCATCCACCACCCTCTAAGTAAAGTAATATTACTTTTCTGGACACAAAAAAAAAACGTTAAAATATTTCCAGCCTATACAGTACCCACAGCACTTGGCTTGTACTCATATTGCACCCACACGATTTGGCATGCTGCAGTATAAATTTTCCCGCCAGGACATACCACAGTGTCACTTTGTCCCACTGAACTGCCCCTGCAGAACATGCTACAGTGTCACTTTCCCCCATAGAACACATTATTTTGCCCCACAGAACATGCCACAGTGTTCCTTTTACCCCACAGTACATGTTATTTTGCCCCACAGAACATGCCACAGTATCAATTTGGCCACAGCCAATTTGCCACAGCCAATTCTGCCCATTTGCCAGTGTTATTTTGCCCATTTGCCAGTTATGTGCCCATTTGCCAGTTATTTGCCAGTGTTATTTGCCCATTTGCCAGCATTATTTGCCCATTTGCCAGCGTTATGTGCCCATTTGCCAGTGTTGTGCCCATTTGCCAGTGTTATGTGCCCATTTTCTAGTGTTATGTGCCCTTAATATGCCAGTATTTTGCCCCTCAGTATGCCATTCTTTTCCCATTTTAATATGCCAGGATTTTGCCACTCTATATGCCAGGATATTGTCATTTAATATGCCAGGATATTGCCAATTAATATGTCAGGATATAGCCACTTATTGTGCCAGGATATAGCCACTTAATATGCCAGGATATTGCCACTTAATATACCAGGATATTGCCACTTAATATACCAGGATAATGCCAAATAATATGCCAGGATATTGCCACTTAACATGCCACGATATAGCCACTTAATATGCCAGGATATTGCTTTTTAATATGCCAGGATATTGCCACTTAATATACCAGGATATTGCCACTTAATATACCACGATAATGCCAATTAATATGCCAGGATATAGCCACTTAATATGCCAGGATATAGCCAATTAATATGCCAGGATATTGCCACTTAATATACCAGGATAATGCCAATTAATATGCCAGGATATTGCCATTAATATGCCAGGATATTGCCACTTAATATACCAGGATATTGCCACTTAATATGCCAGGATATTGCCATTTAATATGCCAGGATATTGCCACTTAATATGCCAGGATATAGCCAATTAATATGCCAGTATATAGCCAATTAATATTCCAGGATATTGCCACTTTATATGCCAGGATAATGCCAATTAATATTCCAGGATAATGCCACTTTATATGCCAGGGTATAGCCACTTAATATGCCAGGATATTGCCATGTAATATGTCAGGATATTGCCAATTAATATGCCACTCAGTATGCTCGTTATGCCACCCTCCTCCCCCCTTTCCCAGCCAGTACTTACCTCCTTGCTGCTGTCTCCCGGTGCAGGTCCGTGGCTGTGAGGGAAGTGTTGTGCGCTCCCCTCCAGCCAATGCGCATTCAATAAAGTTTGTTTAAACTTTTTTTTTCAACAAACTTTATTGAATGCGCATTGGCTGGAGGGGAGCGCACAACGCTTCCCTCACAGCCACGGACCTGCACCGGGAGACGGCAGCAAGGAGGTAAGTACTGGCTGGGGAAGGGGGGAGTCATACGGGTAGCGGGGGCCCACGGGGCAGCTACCTTGGGCCCCAAGAATGAATGGGCCCTGGGCAGCTGCCCCGTTTGCCCGCACATTTTTTTTAAATTTATTTTTTTTTGTGCAGGGGTTGCAGGGCAGCCGTGCCCCTGGAGGGACAGGCCCGGTCGCAGCTGCGACCCCTGCACTAGTGGTAGGTACGCCACTGTTCTCACCTGTTACCAGATAGATCAGAATCTAAATGAATCACATTAAAATTTCAAAGTCACTACCTAAGAATTTTACCATATAAAAGAAGAAATAGTGCAGAAAAAAGAATGGTCTTTTAACATTTGTAGTTTGGATAAAAGACAAGAGAGTGGAGACTTGATAAAAAAAAACAAAAAACATTAAAAGCTACAGAGATTCAAGAAGATAACTGAGAAAAGTATATTAAAAGGAGGAAAATTACCATAACAAAATAATATAGTCTTAGGTATAAGGTTGGTGGATACATGGAAGCCTTGCAGCAGAAATGGTAGAGGTTAATACAGTGAAAGCGCTTAGGCATGCCTGGGATAAGCATAAGGCTAGCCTGACAAAAAAGATAAGGGCAATAAGATATGCTGAATTTACAACAGGGAAAATGTAGCTGGAAATATGTAACTAGAAAGGCCGAATGCTTCTTATCTGCTGAAAATTAAAAAAATTCTGTGTAGACATGTGTAGACACTGAATATATAAAGTTTTGTTTCATTTAGTCACTTCCTGTGCTGTTGGAATACACTGCATAGTGTGGAATTTAAGTGACCGTACTGTTGTACACAGTAGGATCTCTTAACAATGCAACACATTGTCTGATGACATCATTTGAATGACATTATTTTCATTGGTTCCTGCAGCAAAAAAAAATAAAAAAGAAATTGACTACTAGTGTGGGCAGTCTTGGTTTCTTGCCAATTGCTGCACTTTCACAATTTCATCTAGCTGTAAGTATTTTAAATTATAAGCAATGCAAAATGGAAAACATGCATTTTAAAGGACTTTGAAAACACATTAATATGCATTAACGTTTGAAAGATGCATTTTGGGCACCAGACAGTCCTTGGGTGTGCTAATAATACACAACAGAAAGATACAGAAATAGTTCAAAGCAAGTTACAAAATATCAATGTAGTAATCAGGGACGCCATCAGAAATTTCAGGGCCACTTACTGAAACAAATTCTGGGCCCCCCATATCTCCCTCTCATCACCCTCCCCATATCTCCCTCTCGCCCCCCTATCCTCCCAAAGTCGTTTTATCCAGGTCTTTTTATATCATGCCAATGATTTTAATACACCCCAGTAAATGCCCCAACACCTGTATTGCACACACATTGCACATCCAAAACTTAATATGCCACAGTGCCAGTGTTAGTTTATCCATTAATATGCCACTGATAATTTGACCATTAATATGCCACTGATAATTTGACCATTATTATGCCACTGGTAATGTGTCCATTAATATGCCACTGGTAATGTGTCCATTAATATGCCACTGATAATTTGTCCATTAATATGTCACTGATAAAACGCTCATTAATATGCCATTGATAATGTGCCTATTAATATGCCACTGATAATTTGACCATTAATATGCCACTGATAATTTGACCATTAACATGCCACTGATAATATGACCATTAATATGCCACTGATAATGTGTCCATTAATTTGCCACTGATAATGTGTTCATTAATATGCCACTGATAATTTGACCACTAATATGCCACAGCCAATTTGCCCAATAAAAAAATCCATGTGAAACAGTCATGTAGGCAGCAGGGGCCCACAGGGCAGCTGCCCCATGCCTTTTTTTTTTTAAAGGGCCCCCTGGGCCCGTCGGCCCATGATGGGTGTTTTGCCCGTCATCTCCCGATGGCGGCCCTATGCACATAAGACATGTTTTCCTTGCCAGCCCCCACTAGCCACCAGGGAGATATGGGCAGCCGGGGGATATCTGCACATATCGTGCAGACATCCCCCGGCTGCCCCCACTAGCCACCAGGAAGGCTACGTTGTGGGGAGGGTGGAGACAGATAACATTGGGGGAGGGTGGGGGAGAGAGACAGACAACATTGGGGGAGGGTGGGGTAGAGAAACAACTTGGGGGGAGGGTGGGGGAGAGAGACAGACAATGCTGGGGGGAGGGAAGGGTGGAGAGACAGACAACATTGGGGGAGGGTGGGGGAGAGAGACAGACAATGCTGGGGGGTGGGGGAGAGAGACAGACACCATTGGGGGGAGCATTGGGTAAGTATGGGGGCTAGGGGCAGCATTGGCACATAAAAGGTAAATAAAAACAAGAAATGCATTTTTTTTATATCATAAGTTTTTATTAAATGTGAAAAAGCAATTTACATGTGAATATATACAAGTTCAGGCTTTTAGTTTTTTTTCCTAAAGGAATATCCATAGTTTGGAGGGTCGTCTTATATTCGAGCAAATACGGTATATATGCTTTTCTTTTTTAATTGAAAGAGTGTCTCAGTTTATTTGGAGTAGAAAGGCTTCTGGTAATGTGTAAGTATTTGAAATCTTACATTTTGATGTTAAAGGTTTAGTTTAATAGAAGTAAATATTACTTATAACTTTAAGATTGAATCTGGTCTGTGAGTGTATTGATCCCTTTGTTCAGTATTTTGGGAGATTTTTGTTTGGCTGTGTTTTGTGTGTAAATGTATCCCATGTGTACTTTATTCAGTTGTACGGGGATGTGTGCATATATAAATATGTCTAATTTTTGAGAGGCTTTGTTTATGATGCTTTATATGCATGTATATTGCACCACTTATATGTTAATTGATCTATGGCATCATTAGCCAATCTGGCCTGTCCTTCACAAAATGACATGACTAGTCTGACTTATTGGAAATAGTGGAAAATATAGTTAAATAAAAATAACTGGATACTTTAGCACAGTAGTCTGGGCATGAAGGGGGTTAATGGGAAGATTTGCATGTTTACAAATACCTAATGTGTGTAAAACTCCCTAACATCATTTACACAATACATTTATAATTTGTCTAAAGTCCCCCAACAAATAGAAGGGGGGGGGGGGGGACAGTGTATAATAGGAAATATATTAATGGGTTATAATAAGAATGTGCCGGATTTTTTTTTTCTTTTTGGGAAGTTAAGTAATAAATTATCCAGGGTATATGTAGTAAGGATACAGCACAATGTCTGCTGTATCCTTGCTTTCAATACAACATATACTATTTGTAGATTTAGTTTATAGTTTGTTTGTAGAGGGAATCTTCTTTCATGAATGCATTACTGTCATTTGTACAGTATTAATCCGAGGTTATAGTGATAAAACATTTTATTGTTTCTGCCACTGGAAATTTATTCAATCCACTCTGTTACACGTGACCATGCGAACGCATGAGAAAAACTTATTTTAATGAATAACCACCATGTGTAAAGGGGTTTCTAATCTGAAATGCACTTTTTATTTTAAAACCCTTTAGTTCATCTCTAGTTTCACACTGAACATATTTTGTCTTTAGGCATACATGCCAACTGTTCTGATTTTGGCACTCAGTCCTGCTGCCCTGTCACGCTCTGTCTTTAACACAGGGTAAAAGGGTCTGCTGCCCAGGGGCCACGCAGCCCTTTACATTATGTTTTGTTAAATGCTCACATTTAATATTATTTATTATACTGGTTCCCTTGCTACCCAGTACACCCCCTATTTCATGGTATAGCCCAGGTACCATTTGTGACTGACCCCCTGGTACCCTGACTCGGTACCTTTGCCAGAACTCTGCTTCCTTGTATCAGCTGCCACAATACACCAGGCAGAACCATTGTTGTAGATGGAGGTTCTAAATCACCAGACAGGACCAGTAACTTTGAAACAGGAATACACATTTATTGAACAGCAACAGAGTCTATATTCAGACATAATCCAGTTAACATAAAACTCAACCCCCATATTAACATACAACAGAAACCAAACAGCAATTAACCAGCACTGATACAGATGTAGAAAACCACATCATAATTGGTTTAAATCACACTTATGCAGCAGACAGGCTGCCTGCACCACAGGGGGTAAACAATCAACCATTATCCTTTACTCCCCTATGACATATTTTAACCCCTTAGTGACAAGACATTTTTACCTTGACTTTCCCTTGGTGACAATGGCTGTTTTGACATTTCTAGGGTGTTTGTGTTTAGCTGTAATTTTTTTCTTTCTCACATACAGTACCCACACAAATTATATGTTGTTTTTATCGTCATAAGAAGGGCTTTCATTAGATACCATTATGTTCATAATATCTTAAAATTTACTACAAAAAAAATCATAAAATATGATGAAAAATTTAAAAAAAACACACTTTTTCTAGCTTTGACCTAAAATATAATTTACACAAATAAAATCATTAAAAAAGACCCCGTCTAAATAGTTTCTAAATGTTCTCCCGAGTTCAAAAATATGCATGTTTCCATATTTTTCGGTATTTTTTTGCGAGTTATGGGGCAAAAACCAAAAATAGTGTTTTTTGGTTTTTTCCTATATTGATCTTTTGACCCCAACCCGAATCCAAAATTTAACCCTAACACTAAATTTAACCCCAACTCTAATCCTTATTATATCCCTTAATCTTTTTTAACTTTAATTTAATTTTATCCCTATCCCTTATGCTAAAAAATATTTAATTTTAACCCTATAGGCTAATATAGCTAAATAACCTGTTTTTAATTAATTAAATATTTATTTTAAATATTTCCCATTGCAATGCTACTAAACTACCACTAGGGGTAGTCAAGTAGCATATTCAGAGCGACGGAAGTGAAGTTACTTTCACTTCCGAAGCTCAGACCGGCAGAGGACTTAGCCATATTGACGGAGCAGCATGCTCCGTCAATATGGCTCCCCACGATCGCTCCGTGGGGCGATCGTGGGGGTCCCGAAATAGAAATTTTGGTGCTGGCTATTGCCTCGACATCGAGGCAATAGACCAGCACTGTTAAAGCGGTTTTCGCGATCGTTGATCGCGAAAACCGCTTCATTCAATGCAGGACGTGCAAGGCACGTCCTTTGTCGTTAAGGGAGTTTCTCCCAGGACGTGCCTGGCACGTCCTTTGTCGTCAAGGGGTTAATCAGAGTGATCTCCTCACAGAATTATACATTACACATAAACCAATATACTAACAGAATCTGACTTAATAACCATATTAAACAAAGCACATAATCGAGGGTGTGTCAAAATTACAGAGGGCACAATCTGGGTGCATGAGTATAGTCAATGAAAAGTATACCCTTACCCACTGTACCCAAATCCCCATAATCTATAGTTCTCTATAGTTATATCTATTTGTTCTCTCCAAGAACCTCCGTGATGGAGGTTTCTGTCACATCATTGTTTCTCCTTCACCCCATTGGCCATTAACTCTGTCTGTCACCCTATTGGCTAGCTTCCCTCAGATCCCACCTTTCATCCTATTGACCTCTGTCCCAGGCCCGCCATCAGGGGGTGACGGGTGATACTGGCGTCCAGCGGGCATAGTGAGGGGCAAAATCCTGGTATATTGAGTGGCTAAATCCTAGCATATTAATTGGAAAAATCCTGGCATATTGGCAAACAAATGGCATATTGAGGGGCAAAATCCTGGCATATTAATTGGCAAACGAATGGCATATTGAGGGGCAAATGCCTGGCATATTAATTGGCAAACAAATGGCATATTGAGGGGCAAAAGCCTGGCATATTAATTGGCAAACAAATGGCATATTGAGGGGCAAAAGCCTGGCATATTAATTGGCAAACAAATGGCATATTAATTGGCAAACAAATGGCATATTGAGGGGCAAAATCCTGGCATTGAGGGGCAAAATCCTGGCATATTACTTGGCAAAATCCTGGCATATTACTTGGCAAAAGAATGGCATATTACTTGTCAAAAGAATGGCATATTACTTGGCAAAAGAATGGCATATTGAGGGGCAAAATACTGGCATATTTAAGGGGTGTAAGAATGGGATATTGAGGGGCAAAATACTGTGATATTGAATGGCAAAATAGTGGCATTTTAAATGGCAAAAGAATGGCATATTGAGGGGGAAATACTGACTTACTGAGTGGCAAAATATTACTGGCATATTGACCAACTGCTCCGAACCACCCACCATATTGCACTAGACCGGGATAACATGCTTGTGAGGGTAGGTGGAGCGAGTGGGAGATATTGTCGGGGGGGGGGGGGGCCAGAAAATTTGTTCAGTAAGGGGCCCTGAAATTCCTGGTGGCAGCCCTGCTCTGTCCTATTTACTCTGACTTGCTTGGCCTTGGACATTGGCGTCCACAGGATTGGAAATTGGACTACTTGCATCTAGGGTTGCCACCTTTTCTTCAGAAAAATACCGGCCTTGGTTCTGTCTCCATAGACTTAACATTGGCCTGATGCCAATTTTTTACCATCCTGCTTAGGGTGGCAACCCTACTTGCATCAAGGGAGGGAGAAGCAGCAGGCTATAAATCATGAAAAACACCTCTCAGACAGGGAACTGCAGCAAATTTTTTTTTTATTTAATTCAATACTCCCCCCTATCAGAATGGTTTGGTCTGATCTCTCAGGGCAGTTTTTACCCCTGAGCAATTGGGAAACTGCACTGAGTTTAGACACCGTGCAGTGTCCTCTACATCTGCTACTTGAGCCCTGTAGTTTCTGAATCCTTTTTGAAAATTCTTACTTGCCAGGGTAGATGACATTATACTGGTTTAAATTATTATTCATTTTATGCAGAGGCGGCTCTCTAATTAGGCAAGTTAGGTGGCCGCCTAAGGCCTCACACTAGTGGGGGCCTCGCGACTGCCTAACTCACCTAATAGCCTTCCAGGTTACAGGGGAGTTTAATGCTGCCCGACTAACCTCTTTGCCTGGTAGATACACCTTGGCCTGCAGCTCTGTGAGCTGTGGATGATTTCAGGTCCTCACAGCAGCAGAAAATACTGATGTCTGACATTTGACAGGAAGGACACCAGAATCTTTTTTTTTTTTAAACTCACATTCGGGTGTTGCCTCCTCCTCCCCCCCCCAGGCTCTGTAATGGTATGTTCAGTTAGAACGTACCCTGTCACACTGCTCCTGCACGCTGCCTGTCACAGCAGAGAGCGGGGAATCCCATCCCTCTTCTGCACGATGTCTCACACTGATCTGCAATCCTCTGCAGCACAACATTCTATGGTGGATGGTGTACCCTCCTGCATTTCCAAACACAAAGGTATGGAACTTGGGGGGGGGGGCTAAAATACATTTATACTCATTTTTAGATTAACTCTTTTTTTGGGCTGATGTAGTATATTTTAAGAAATCCATTTAGATTATCATCTTAAGGACATATAAGCTTTGTATTGCAAATATAAAACAGATTTAATATTGCACCTGGACCTCATTTCCCATTATGAGCCTAATGGGAAGTATAGTCCACATCTGCCTTGTTATTTAAGTTGAACAGTTTATTAGAGTTATGCTTTCTTTGTTTATTAGGAGAATGAACCATTTTTTTTAATGCAACAAGCCCTCAGATCATGTTATCTGTAAAGTAAATAGTCACTTTATCTTTTCACTCTCAGCCAACCCATCTTCTATAAATCTTACCACATTCCCTGTCTTAAATTTACTTGCTAGAAAATTGCCATATCTCACACATTCATTTTTCTTCACGCACTAGATCCAAACGTATGCTTTTATTGTGTATGGATGTAGCACAGAACTCCTCCACAATAAAACTTACAGTATGGTGCACTGTTTGTAAATGTTTCACAGAGCTCCACAGCAATAAAATTCATAGTAATGTGTAGTGTGTGTATTAGTATATCACTGCAATAAAACTAGAAGTAATGGTGGGAATGCCACTTTGTAAAGACCTTGTGGAGCTCAGTTGCTCTACTTGCCTCAGATATTCTGGGCATTGAGATTCCATGTAACTCATCCCTAATGTTATTTCATTTAGAATTGGAAGGCTGGCAGGTAGAAAAGAGAACACTTTTAATTCAAATTCTCTTGGCAGCCAAATTGATATTCACTAGATCTTGGAAAGTGACAGGACACCTAGATATGTCTGAGGTAGTGGAGCAGCTGGACTACCAATCTGCGATGGAAAAAGGCTACTACTTAAATAATACTAGTAAAATCGAAAAATATGGTCACCTTGGCTAGATAGAAATGGCTAATAGGGGGAACAAAACAGGACAAGATGGAAATTGGGAAAACACCGGTTCTGGGGGAGAATGAATGAGGATTTGTCGTATGGATGAGAGTATGCATGAATATATCTATGTAATAATTGTGAGAACCCAGAAACAAGTTAAAAACAGAATAATAAATATATATATATTTTAATATGCAAAAAAACCCACAGTATCTAAGGAAAAATATAGATGGAGATATGTCGCAAGGGCGTAAAATAGGCAGTGTAAAATGCATGGATGAAATTTACCAGGTAACAGTATGTTGAATATAATTGAAATATATGGACCATATTTATGTGAATCATGTATGCATTCATGCTGCCTACAACTTGATGTCAATATGAAATATTAACTTATTTGTACCCTTTGATACTTTAATAAAAAAAAAAAAAAAAAAAGAAGTAGAAGTAATGCAGGACTTTAGTTCTGTGGATTTTAGGTGCCAGACTAATTCAGGAGTGGGCTTGATTATTTTGAGAAGCCAGGAAAATTGAACTTCCATAGAGTTCTATGTAAAACAATTTAAAAAAGGAGCCAGCAGTAGAGATTTTAGATTGTTTGTTTTAAATAGGACTCTACAAACGTTCCATTTACCTGGCTCCTGAATTAGTGTTAGTGTATCACAGAGCAGTAGAGCTGAAATTAAGGGAAACTTGGGAAGAAAATAAAAATGAGAAATTTATTTTTTTCACAAAGATTATTATTTGATATCTATACTTCCGCCCCGGGTGCACACTATTACCTTCTGAAGAGGAGCACTCCGCTCCCACTGTCACCAACGAGCTGCAGCAGAAGCTGAACAATGTTACCCTCTCCTCCCTGCAGGTGCCCTGACAGGAAACTAAGCAGTGAGGGACGGGGACATGTCGGTCTGGGTGCAAAAGAAAACATGGCCCTGATGCTCGTTATCTCAGTCCTCTAATGATGATAAATAAATCAAAAACTGATGGTGTGTGTGTGAGTGTGTGCTGGATAAGTGTCTGAGTGTGTGCTGGCTGAGTGTGTCTGTGAGTTACTGTGTGCTGGCTGAGTGTGTCTGTGAGTGTTTCCTGAGTGTGTCTGTTGAGTGTGTCTGTGAGTGTTTGCTGAGTGTGTCTGTGAGTGTTTGCTGAGTGTGTCTGTGAGTGCTTGCTTGCTGAGTGCGTCTGTGAGTGCTTGCTTGCTGAGTGCGTCTGTGTGTGCTTGCTTGCTGAGTGCGTCTGTAAGTGCTTGCTAGCTGAGTGTGAGTGTGTGTGTGTTCTGGCTGAGTGTATCTGTGAGTGTTTGTTTGCCTCAGATTTTATGCTTTCCCCCCCCCTCACAAATAAACCCCTTTCATTATGGTATTGCAAAAGTTCCTTTAGCTTCTTACTACTACTATTGATTTCATTCACCTCATAGGGTGACAAACAGTTGGTGGCCAATTGGCCAGCTTCCCTTAGATTCCTCCTTTAATCTTGGGATTGGCTGTTTTCTTGTTGATTTGTCAGCAAAACATTTAATAAATTCTAAATACAATAATTCTCCTAAATTTTCAGGTGTGAAATAAGATGCGTCTTTTGGGTAAAGCATTTCTCGCATTCAGAACATGCAAGCAGGAATCCTCTGGGCAACAAGTGGACTTCCCATAATCTCAACAGGAGGATCTCTTTACTCCGGTGGGAATTTTTCTAGCTACCTCTCCTTAATAGTAAATGTATATTGTACTTGTTTTATTGCTGTGTATGTGCTAGTCTGTGGGACTTTCTTTCATACAATGTAATGTTCTGTGGGTGAAGAAATATTAGAATGTCTGACATTTCCATCTTCACAGGAGGCTGATTCCACAGCAGCATGAGTAGTAGTTTAATAATAATTAAACTGAATCCTATATTTTGGCAAAATATGAAGTTTTGTCTAATCAAAAAAATGTGCAGGCATTGTAAATACAAATGATTTAATGAAAGAATAAAAATAAAGTACATTTTTGAGCCCTCTCTGCTCAGTATAGCTCTATCAGGGGGCGGACATGGTGGTTAGAATCTTTGCTCTGCATAGCTCTATTGGGGTGGCGGATCTGTTATATTCTTTCATTAAAACATTACTATTTAAAATGTCTTAATACAATCTTTCCATTTCACATAATTTAATATTATAGTGACTGAGGGCTTCCTTACTCCTAGAAAACTGACCCTGGTGGAACCTGTATCTATATAATAAGGATTATCCCTTTGATGTTATCTGTAACCCTGCTGGGTAATGGGAGGGTATTGGGAATAAGCACAGGTCACTTTCTTGCTGTCTGGTTATTATTTTACACACGGTGGACCAACACTTGGAATGTGGCGCTGCTGTTTTCACCTCTGGCGCTGTATGTTTACAGGTTTCTTTGAGATAACAGAGATAGTAACATTTCTGGGAATCCCTCGTCTCTCCAGTCAGCTAGCTCAGTCTCAAGGGTGGCATTTAAAATCCTGACATCTGATTCCCGTCTTTATCACACAGCTAGACAGCTGCTGGTGGAAAGAAATCTTCTGGGATTGACCCCTCTGATTAGAAAGCAGATAATGATTATTGTCATCAAACTGGAATAACCTGAGGTGGAAATGTGAATTATATCATCTGGGAGTCAACGTGAAACAGATAAAATTCTTCAATGTGGCTCCAGGTGACACGTTCGGCAGAGCTACAGCATTGACTGAAACTTTAACAAGCGCTAACAATCGATGCACGCAACAGCCAGAGAGGACACTTTTGGCAGCTAAGGAGAAATCCAAAATGTTTTATTTTCATTAAAGCACTGAAATCTTAACTCCTTTTCTGTCTACAACCCATGATTGTTACTACTACATTCGTTAGGCTCACTTGTATTGCTCTCTTGAAATGTATTTCTATGCAAGCAAATGCTATAGGATCTACTCAACAAAGAGAGAATTGCGGGAAATTGAGATGGGAATTTCAAACTTGAGACCAAAGTAGCCGAGTTGGAAAAAAAAATTCCCATGCAGCTGCATTGGAGAAATTTTTTTTTTTTTTACTTAAAGTTTTGAAAGTGCCATATAAGTTACCATCATTTCCCCTTTTCATATTGTCACGCTGTTACTCTGATGGGTAGCTCCTGCTGAAAACAGTTCCACAAGAACCACTCCTCAGGTCCAGTGTATAAATAAATCTCCAAACGGGGCTATAATCACTTCTTCCCTGCTAGGATATCCCGTTACATAGCGGACGAGACTGGTCTTGTTGGGCTAATCAGACGAACGTTTATCAATTCATAACACAAAGCATATATACAGTAACACAACTTGATAACATAATTAAAACAAAACAAATTAAACAAAAGAACTCTAACAGGATCGTTCGCTTCCTAAGCCTCTCAGGTGTTGCTAAAATGCAACACTTAGCAACACCTTAAGGATCCCCCAGAACCGATGGTGGTCGCTCTGTGTAATTTGTGTGCAGGCATGTATGATAAGTGCTCTGATGAGCACTTATCATACAGTCAAAGGCAATATTTGTAAATATTGCCTTTGACAAGTGTTAATCTGCCTCCCTCTCCTCACTATAGTTTTAATGTTATAGACGGATCAGATTAAGTAAAAACATTTTTTTTTTTTAAAAAAAAATTAAATATTTAATAACATTTTAGAAATCAAGGGCTTTTAAAAAAGCATTTTTGTGTTTAACCCCTTCCCTGCCATTGATCGCTGTGTACGCAGTGATCATACACAGCAGCACATTTTTTGCTGTCTGTGTACTTTTTAGAGGTTAATTTTTTTTTTTTTTTTTACTGTAATTCATTACAGTATAACAAAGGCTCTTTTAAGAGCTATAAACCCCTTGCTTGCTGTAGATCATAAGCAGCGATCTGGTGCAAATGCAGCAATCTTGAGGCAGAAGCATTTTTTAAATATTTTTTTTAAAACTTTTTTTAATACACCCGCTACGGGTTAATTATACCCATTAGGGGATTACGTTTAACGTAAACATTTTTTTTTTTTTTTTTTTTTTTTTTAGCTGTCTGAGCACATGTATAGCGATCAGTAACAGCTGATCAATGGCAAAGGTGGTTTGGTGATTGCTCAGATGAGCATCACCATTTGCCTGGTCAGAACAATATTTGTTGTAAATATTGATCCGACCCATGTAGTTCTGCCTCCTTCTCCTCACTTGAGTTTTTTTGAGGGAGACAGACAGAGCTGTATAATGTAAATTTGTAATAATATATTTATTAAAATTGAGACCCGAGGGCTTTTATAAAAGCCGTTTCCAGTGTTTAACCCCTACCCTGCCATTGATCGCTGTGTACACAGTGATCTTCCACAGCACATTTTTAGCTGTCTGTGCATTTTGTAGTTGTTAATTTTTTACTGCAATTCATTACAGTATATCAAAGGCTCTTTTAAGAGCTATTAACCCCTTGCTTGCTGTAGATCATAAGCAGCGATCTGGTGCAAATGCAGCAATCTTGAGGCAGAAGCATTTTTTAAATATTTTTTTTAAAACTTTTTTTAATACACCCGCTACGGGTTAATTATACCCATTAGGGGATTACGTTTAACGTAAACATTTTTTTTTTTTTTAGCTGTCTGAGCACATGTATAGCGATCAGTAACAGCTGATCAATGGCAAAGGTGGTTTGGTGATTGCTCAGATGAGCATCACCATTTGCCTGGTCAGAACAATATTTGTTGTAAATATTGATCCGACCCATGTAGTTCTGCCTCCTTCTCCTCACTTGAGTTTTTTTGAGGGAGACAGACAGAGCTGTATAATGTAAATTTGTAATAATATATTTATTAAAATTGAGACCCGAGGGCTTTTATAAAAGCCGTTTCCAGTGTTTAACCCCTACCCTGCCATTGATCGCTGTGTACACAGTGATCTTCCACAGCACATTTTTAGCTGTCTGTGCATTTTGTAGTTGTTAATTTTTTACTGCAATTCATTACAGTATATCAAAGGCTCTTTTAAGAGCTATTAACCCCTCACTTGCCTTATATCACTGCCTAAGCAGCGCATGTGGTCGTATATGGAGCGATCTGGCTGCAGAAGGATATTTGTTGCTATCAGCATTTTTTTTTTTTTGTCACACTCGCTATGGGTTAATTATACCCACTAGCGGATTATGTGTATTCCTTTTGAAGCTGTCTGAACGAGTTTATAGCGATCAGTAACAGCCGATCAGTGGCAAAGGCGGATCTGCTTCCCTCTCCTAACTTGAGTTTTAGTGACGGAGAGAGACAGATCTGTATAATATAATTTTTTAATTGTAATAAATTAAATAAAATGTTAAAAAATTGTGAGACCCAAGGGCTTTTATAAAAGCCATACCCTTTGTATAGTGTACCCTGTGTATTGACCCCTTCCCTGCCACTGATCACTGCACAGCAGAATTTTTTTTTAACCCATTTCGGAGGTTAATTTTTTTTTTTTTGTACAGTACTACAAAGGCTCTTATAAGAGCCATTAACCCCTTCCTTGCTCTACATGTCAAAATTCCAAGTTGGAAAATCAAAAAGCACACCTCTGAAATTTGGTCTTTTTAAACCCCCCCCCCCAAAAGCTGACAAAGCTATGCATGGGTGGTATCCTTGGTATCCTTGTGCATAGGAGATGCTGCTGAACACATATTGGGGTATTGTTTGGCAATGACACATACCAAAATCTGTGAATTTGTGTCTAAAGTACAATTGATGTGGAAAAAATACACAATAAAATTACTACCACAAACTTTGACAAAGGTTGAACAACCTTCCAGTGAAAATATGCAGATTTGTTTTCAATGAATTGTTAGAAACTACTGTGAATTTTGGGGTAATGTTTTTCAGGGGCAGATAGGAGGATCTGCCCCCATTTGTGGGTATACAGTGTATGTTGGGGCAATATTTGTGATAGTTTCTGAAAGGCTCTCATTAATTTCGTTATAGGTTGAACTAGTATTTGGCAGGGCTGCGAAAATCTGAGAATCTCGCTAATTTCTGGCATCCCATACCTCCCACAATGTATGGTTCAAGCTGTATGTATGTGTGTGTGTGTGTTTATGTATGTTTGTGTCTGTATTATATTTCTAGCTCTACCCATTCAGTCTCACCAGGTTGTATTTTATTAAACCGTGTCAGTATCCCCTATGTTTAGCTCTCAATTGTAATAATCGTTATATCCTCTAGGGGCACTCCACATTACCTTTAAATTGTCTAGATATGTTGACTCTTTTCACATTTTAAAACGTGTGTATTTATGTATCATAAAAAATTCACTGATAATCTTCCTCCTTTGCTTTAAATTCATTATCCTATGGGTCACCTATGTATCTGATTTCTTTCTCTAATGCCAGCCCCTTTATGTGTATGACAGAGTGCCTCCGGAGTATGAAGCTGTACATCTGCTAATCCAGGTAACCCACCTGATCTGTCTGTTCCTACACTTTACCTCGCTACATAACACTAACTCAGTTGCCTCCTAGTGTACAAACCAGCTACTTAATAACATTGCAGCCTTGGGCTGCCTGTCAATCATTTGTTAACAGCTATCACCTAGGAAAGGTAGTGTCTGCCAGGCCTAATTAACCATTTAGGTTTATATTAGACCTCTATCTTACAGAACAGGACCTTTTTAATGTATCTCTGTGCATACCATTGCAAGACTTCCACCTCTATATTCTATCTATAGTTTTACCCCAGCTATATTTATCAAATTGCTATTGAATGTTCATTAGGATGATCCTATCCTGATCAAACTCCTATTGATTGTTAGTTAGGATGATCCAATCCTAATCAAACTGCTATTCAGTAACCCAGGTACTTGGGTGTGGTATATTACAAGTTAAACTCTCCTTCCGCATACATATACCATACACAGAAGCGCAATAGACAACAAGTGCAAATTGTAGTAATACCGAAGAGAAAGTGACAAATTAGGGAGCATGACTGCTGCGCAATAATACAGGTTAAAACTTCTACACGGTTGCTTGTGCTGTCCTTTCAAATGCTGAGATCCCAGCAGGTCTCAGTCCTTCTTAGTGATCTCCTCTCCAAGGTTTGCTGCTTCTTGCAAGCCTGGGGTAAGTAGATCCGAAGCTTGACCACAAGATGGCCTGGTAATTAGTAATATGGTTACTAAGAGCAGGAAAGCAGCTCTCAGTGATGGAAGTATTTACATATACATTTCTCATATTCTAGAAACCAGTGTAATATATATCACCTTACACATGGTCAGACATACAGATACAGTCACAGAGACACACTGAAATAGGAACACACAGTCACACTTGCATATAGACACACACACAGAGTGTCACACACACACATTTCTTTTTATTTTTTTAAGACAAAAGACAAACTTATTATATAAACCTGAGCAATATAAATAAATATTTGTATGATATACCATTGGCTCAGGTTTATATAATATAAAAATATATTTATAACTCGAGGCACTGTATAAATGGATCAGGGGGAGCAGTTGGTATGGCTGAGGGGCTTTACACTTGTGTGTGTGTGCGCGCGCGCCCACACCCACCCACACACACACACACACACACAACCTTACACACAGTCAGATACACTTGCACCATACCGCCCAACATTTAAAAATGTGAAAGTGGGACACTTTTTAAAAAAAAAAAATTTAATAGCTCTCATGCAACTCACCCAATAGAAAAATTTGCACCTTTACTGTGAGTTTGAGTAATGTGCATCCTGTATGACAGATCCCCAGCCATGTACTAAAACTCACTGTTGTGGTATTGATTGCAGTGGAATAGAACAGCTTTAAGGCACCATGCAGCAGGGCCAGATTCAAGGCAAATAAGAAACAAAAGCAACACTGGCTCTAGTCACAGGAACAAAAGTGCAGGAGGTGGGTGGGTGCTCCACAGTGCTGATTTGGCACAACAATTAAGCATTAAGTAGAACAAAGTGTGCACTCCACTCGCCAAGTAGTGAATGAATAAAGTGCTTTTAATGCTTTCAAAAAATCCAAACAAACAGGGTAAGGTACAATCCACGGATGATAAAGGGAAGGCCACCTAACGCGTTTCGCGTGTCACAACGCTGAGTCATAGGTCGAGCAGGGCCAGATTTAAGGCATCAGGGAGGGTAAATAAATCTAGAGTGGCTTCTTTTGCAAGAAAACTGTCTAGCAGATTTTATCATGTTGCTCCACACTAGTACAAGCGTGTTTCCTAACTTGTATAATAAGAGTTTGAGTCTAGCTGGCGACTGGCTTACAGAACTGAATGCTGGTTGGCTTATAGTGCTGTGATTGGCCTAGACTCACTCTCAATCTTCTCTCTCTGCCAGTGCTTCCTGTCAGAGAAATCAATCCAGGCACAGGTCTTTCTGGGCGGGACAGAGCCCCAAAAATGGCACTTTCCCACCCAAAACGGGACAGTTGGGAGGTATGACTTACACACACCGTCAGAAATATACACTTACACACACACACATTCATGCTTACACAGACGAGAGAGAGAGAATTTATTTAACAAAAAGTAACTAGTCTTCACACGCTTACTTATTACCATAAATCACACTTGCAAGGCCTTTAATTATGCCGCACACAAGAGCCCCACAAAGTGACAATTGAAAAATTCTAAAACAATAAGTTTGGTACGAAAACTATAAATCTTAAGAAAGGGAGATACGAGCCTCAAACATTGACACTTTAATCAAAATATATGCTTTAATGTTTCTGCCCCAATAACGATCTTGTATGTTAACAAAATAGTTATGAACTTAAATTGTAATTCTGACCTAAATCTTATCTTTGTAGCAAACAAGATGTATAATCTGTAATTGAATCTATTTCATATGTTTTTATGTTTATAAAATAATTTAAAAAAAATTCTAAAACAATAAATATCTATACACATTTCTCGCTCTCTCACTAGTTGCATTTATACTTTTTTAATATTATATTCAACTATTTTAATATGTAATAAAAGTGTTATTGAAAAATTGCATTTCTTGTTTTTAATCCCTTTCTCTGCACCCACATTGCACCTAAAGGAATTAACACCGCACCATACCATACCCACAGCACTTGGTTTGCACTCATATTGCACCCACACAATTTGCCATGCCACAGTGTCAATTTGCACCACAGAACAAGCCACAGTGTCACTTCCCCCATACTACATGTTATTTTTCCCCACAGAACATGCCACAGCATCACTTTGCCAATTAAAATAAGCCACTGTCAGGTACCAATTAACATGCCACAGTCACTTTGTGGTTAACATATGCAACAGCCAGTTTGCCAATTAAAATATGCCACAGTTTGTCCATGATATATGCCACAGTTTGTCCATTAAAGTGCCAGTGTTATTTTGCCCTTAATATGACAGAATTATTTTGCACATTAATACGTCAGTGTTATTTTTTTCATTAATGTCAGTGCTATTTTGCCATTAAAATGCCAGTGTTATTTTGCACATTAATATGTCCGTGTTAGTTTTCCATTAATATGCAACCCTCCTCTCTCCTTCCCCAATACTCTCCTCCTGGCTGCTCCGTGCCCCGGCCGTCTCCTCCTACACGGAGGAGGTACATTTTTGTACTTTTTTTCATATCACTAAATAATAGTGCAATCGCTGCGTGAGCCAATGTATAAAGCAGACTCCCCACCAATTACATGAGTCTTTGCAGTAGCCACCAGATACTTACTTGTT
Organism: Pelodytes ibericus; assembly: GCA_036172795.1. Classification (NCBI taxonomy): domain Eukaryota; kingdom Metazoa; phylum Chordata; class Amphibia; order Anura; family Pelodytidae; genus Pelodytes; species Pelodytes ibericus. Next base: position 129,410,531 of record CM069859.1, read on the forward strand.
GGTAGTACCGGTGCTCATTGTGTTGGCCCAGCCAATGTTTAAAAAAATTAAGCATTAAAAATCGCCTGACTAGTGTTGGGGAATCTCCGATAAATACTGTTTGGCATAGGTTCGATTCCCGCTCTGCAAAGTGTCAAGATTTATAAGAAGGCACCATCGATGTTCTACATAACAATCGTTGATTGAACCTTTTATTTTTTTTTTTATTTTTTTTACATCAACACCTTGAAGTGCAGGAGTTTTTATACATGACCACCAATGCTTTTCTTATTCTATGCATTTTACTGCAATTTTACTAACACAATGTATAATTTTCCAGTGCTTTTTATATTATCTGTATTCCCATAGGTTGACGGTGTCCTTTCAAGATTAAGACCAATCTGTTTATGTCCCTTACTGATCAGATGACCTACACTGCCTCCTTGGTGATAAAAAAAAAAACATTTTGCATCAATAAATATGTAAAGATAGCTGCCGTGAGAAGCTTTGAAATATTCTATTAGAATGACTTTAGTTTTATTGTGCTGTACAATGGGAATGCAAGCAGTGGCGGAACTATCATGATCGCAGGGGTCGCAGCTGCGACCCGGCCCGTCACACCAGGGCACCCAGCTGCCCTGTCGACCCCTGCGACCCTGATAGATTAAAGCCTGTACTATGTGATGGTACAGGCCCTCCAGACAGAGAGATGCAGCCCTAGTGACATTGTCACTGGTAGCCGCACCTCCGCTGGTCTCGCACGAGGGGGTGAAAGCTGTGCCTCCTAGAGCGTGGGATCCTGGTGCTCAGAAGAAAACGGAGGCTTGATCAACCCCCTCCCTGCAATGAAAACTAACTGTGCAGGGAGGGGGACAAACGCAAAAAATCTGTGGGTATGTAAGTGTCAGTCTGACTGTATATAACGATGTAAGTCGAAAGTATGTATGTAACTAAGTCTGACTTTATGTGTATGTAAGTGTAAGTCCGACTGTATGTAAGTGTAAGTCTGACTGTGTGTATGTATGTAACTGTAATATTACAACAGAATATATATCTCTATATATCTCTATATATCTGGTTTTATAGAATATTTGTTGTATAAATATTATAAAACCAGCCATATATGTTATATATATATATATATATATATATATATATATATATCTCATATGGTTAGATATATCTATATATATATATATATAGATAAAGATAGATATAGAGGCTTATTTGCACTAGGCCATGTGTATGTTTAATTGCATAGTGAGAATAATTAGGAAATTGTGCTTTGCGCTTTTTTCTGTGTGCGATATTGAAGTATACATTAACATAAAAGAAGTATTATCAGCGCATTATTTGTATATGGTATAATGTTTCCTCAGAGAGAGTATAACATGTGAAAGGAATTTTAGTGTTAGTAGACGGAAAATGTAGCCCTCAAAACAGACACCTTACAATCATAACTAATTCACAATATCACACAGTCTTATGACAGAGGTTAATGTTGCACCAAACAAGGACATTTCCTATTTTGCACCCAAATCCCCCTGTCCCTCTTTCCTCCTTTGTTCTCCCTCTTTTATGGGATCTCAGAAATTTTGGTTTGTATGAGTGGATCACAGACTCCACAACAATAGAACTCCCAATAAAGTGAGTTTAAACTGCAGTAAATGTGTTTTATATATGAATTGGTGTAAATAAAATACCTTATTTTTATTCTAAGTGATTGATATAGTTACCAATTGGCTTTAAAGTCTTTGAAAATATTCTGGTAATGCCCTTGCCCACAGCCACATCTTCAGTCACTCCGAAAAAAATAAGTGTCCCTCTTTGTGTTTTATTGATGTATATTTCTTTATAACTGATATGTTTCTATGTTACAGAAACATGCTCTGAGCGCTGACCTTGTATCACTTCCGCTGCCCAGTATGTAACAACAGGGACAGCTGCCTGAATAAAATGCTACGGATGCTATCCATGTCCCACAGAGGTATGTGTCATCTATAGGGTGTCTAGATTCAAATGTTACTTTAAAAAAAAAAACTCTCTTTACTCCTCATCCCCGTCTATCATGAATTGCTGTAAAGGACATAATCTGGTCTGTTTAGTAACATTAGTAAGTGATTTAGAAAGATGGACAAGTTTGGAGAATATTTAAATCTCTGATATTAATTGCTGAAATTTTCAGGTGACGTTTTAGTAAATAAATGAAAGTACTTTGCGGAGCGGGTTTCTTTAAGGTTTTGTGTAAATGCTTTTTGGTTGGTTATTTTCGTCAATCCTAAATTGATAAATCACTATAGTGAATTAACAACCTGTTCTCATTGGCTGCGGTCTGTATGGATCGTAACTCTGTACAAAATACAGCTACTTCCTATACAATATTTCTAATAGCTATCAATTTGATACATAGAGGCACCAGAACTGATACAACTGAAAATGTGTCCACCTACTATATATTACCTGTCAAAAATAAAACAACTAAACTGTAGATCTTCACATGCACAAGTAGTTAAAAAGGATAAATATATCTGTAAATGCCACTTGCAGACATGCATCCTGGGTGCTTGAGGAAAACGCTTATACCGGACTCCTGCAAGTTAATCGGCGCTGTGATGCAGAGGAATGTGTCTGTGACTTGGGAAGGAATTATTATGAAGCAAAAAGGCAGGTCTCCTGTTTTAATTCATTTCAATTCAGAAAATGTATAGCAGATCATTGTAGTGTGATTTTCCTTTCATGGCTGCTTTTACATTTTAATCCTAATTCTTTACTCTTGGTAATTTAAATAACTAGCTTGGCTTCCAGTACCATGTGCATACTGATGACACCCAAATCTACCTTTCCTCCCCTAAACTCTTTCCATGTCTGAGATGTAGCACTTTGTGTCTGTAATCTCCTGCTGGATGACCCATCACAACCTGAAACTAAATTTTTAAAAAAAGACAACAGATCTCTTAATCTTCTCTCATTCCTCCTCCATTACAGTTACTGATCTCGCCCATACTATTAACACCACCACTGTCTCCGCTACTAATCAGACATGGTGCCTCTAATAAAAGTTTGATCTATAATGAGGATAGTTTGATAGATGAAATAAAATATAAGTATTTACTAACTTTCTTTTACTATTGATTCATTTATTTAATTGATTTATTTTAGCTCTGAGTGTTGGTATACATATACTGATGTCATCCTTGGGTTTTTAGACTTTTTCAGTGTAGCTTTATTGAAAGTCGCTTACAACATCTCGCCAAAATACCACCAGTGAGACTGTTACAGGAAATGATCTCCAGGGCTCAACACTAAACAAGATGCTTGGGACAGACAAATCTGATTCACAGACATGTCTAGCAAGTACATCTGCAGCTCAACAATCCCCCAACACAAGACTAAGGAGATGCAACCGGATTACCACACGGCTGCGTCATGACAGACGAAACCCCATCACTAGGATGATCGAATGCCTGGGAGATGCACAGACTGGCGAGAAAAACTACCAGTAATCATTTCACCAAATCTAGCACATAAACCCTGACTTTTGATTTTGATTTATTCACTGTATTTATTTATCACCATGTCTTTATATGTATAATTAAATTAGACTTTTAATTGAGAGGGGATAATACCCTTGCCCATAAGTGGGAAATCTATTTCTATTATGTCATAGAGAGTTTCTGTAAACAGGTGTCCATATCAGCAGTATGCATGAAATGATTACTGTGCGTTGTTCACCTTCCAACCTTTTGCTTAATATCTAATTGAGAAATCAAATCTTGCAAACACCCTCTCTTTGGGGGTTTTTGGTGAATAGCACGTTGTAAGCATGAAAAGAAAAACGCAAAATAAATCAAATAGTGGAGGAAATGAAACATCAGGTCTTGCTGAACTTGTATGCTTTTCCTTCAATAAAAACATAACACTACACACAAAAAAAAGACTTACAGAAGATACATTCCACAAGTTATTAGAGAAAACAAGCAATTTTCAAAGATTAAGAATTGAAAAAGCAAACAATTTTCAAAAATTGAGTCAGCTAACACAAACTATTTTTTTGTTACTGCTTACTCCTCTGGACATGGGATGGCTGGCTACTTTTGGCCCATGGTGCAACTTCACCGAGTATATGATTAAGCGCGAAACGTGTAATGCTGTAAGACACCTTTTGATTTTTTTTCTTTTCCCATGTGTTGCTGTGAAAAATGTTTCAAGTTACCTGCACATCAATAAATCTACTTTTTGCACCGTTTACAGTGAGTGCCATTTCTTCTGCACATTTTGCCTTTATCAACTTCACCAGCCTACCTGTTATCCTCCCCTTCAAATGGCTGCACACCAGGGCCTTTAGAAGTGAAAAATCTAATTGCCCCAGTACATGGAGTCAGTTTAGAGAACTACCCCTTGTTAGGAGTTTATATTGGACTGGTTTCTATTGCAAAATCATTGTATCTTTCATAAGTGAAAATTGATTTTCCTCAAGATCTCAGTCGAAAAGTTATTTACAAAAAATTGTAAAATTTTATTTTGTTTAGGTAAGATTAGTGGTAAAGCAGAATTTAAAAAATGTTTAAAAATCTTGTGGAAAATGCCTTTGTTTTTTATTTTATATATCTTTATTTAGTTTTCTGTACATATACAAAAAAGAACAACAAACGTGTGTGTGTGTGTGTGTGTGTGTGTGTATATATATATATATATATATATATATATATATATATATATATATATATATATATAAATATTAGACATGTGCATTCGTTTTCGGACAAATGCATTTTCGTCCGAAAATAGCATTTTTGTCCATTCGTCCGAAAAACGAATAACGAAAATGCTAAACTAATGAAAGCCGAATGAACGAATGGTTAATAAACGAAAATCATTTGTCTATTCGTCCATTCGTGCTATTGGCATTCTATAAACCGAAATAGAGTCGGTTTATAGAATACCAATAGCATTACATACCTTCCATAAACCGACATAATGAACGACTTTCGGTTTATGGAATGCATGTAATGCTATTGCTATTCTATAAACCGAAATAGAGTCCCCATTCATACAAATAGGTCAATTGACCTATTCGTATGAATGGGCACTCTATTTCGGTTTATAGAAAGCCAATAGTATTCCATGTATTCTATAAGCCAAAAATCTATAAACTGAAGGTTGTTCGGTTTATAGACTTTCGGTTTATAGAATATCATAGAATTACATGTATTCTATAAACCGAACAACCTTCGGTTTATAGACTTTCGGCTTATGGAATACATGTAATACTATTAGCTTTCTAGAAACCGAACTAGAGTCCCCATTCATAAGAATTTCTTATGAATGGGGACTCTAGTTCGGTTTATAGAAAGCCAATAGTATTACATGTATTCCATAAGCCAAAAGTCTATAAACCGAACAACTTTCGTTTTTTTGGAATGTGTAGGTCAATTGATTCGTACGAACGAATAAAACGAAACGAAAATAATGAACGAATTTCGTCTGAAACGAATGCAGAAATGAACGAAATTCGTTTTAGACAAAATAAATAAAATTTTCGTCCGAATGGACGAAAACGAAACAAAAATTTTAGTTTTGCACATGTCTACCAAATATATACTGCATTCAAATCAGTTGTCGTAAAAAAGCATATATCCACAGTAACACTTTAAATTAATGTCAATAATGGAAGATACAGCTATATCGAGCTTTTAGCAAAAAAAAAATGGTCAGACGGATCTGTGGTAGAAACAGTAAAAGAAAATATATAGATGTCAGTGGCATGGTAGAAAGACGGGGGAGGAGGAGGCAAGGAAGTCGAAGGTTATTCACAGGGTCAGGCTATGCATTGACGAATCAAACCCAAGGGTTCCAAATTTTATTATATTACGGGGTTATATTTGGGGTTTTCTGCATCCCTTTGAAAAAATATTTTGGTTTTTATTTCTGTCCAGACAGGGCAGATGGGTTCTGCCCAAATCTGACAGGCACATTTTTACTGCTGCTAGTATATTGATACAAAAATATTTATTGTGCCTATCTGACACTGGGATATCAATTTGAAATCGAAACATCTGGGGAGTTGGTCTATATTCTATGGAGAAGATGTCTGCTAGGTGTTGTTCTATACACATTTTAAGTTTAGAGTGCCTGGGGCATTTCCACCAGATATGTACCTAGGTGCCAATATCGACCAACATTGATTCCCTGAAACTTTGAAAATCGTGACGGAACCAGATCCCACCTTTTGAACCAATTTAAAATATTGTTCATGAAGATTAATACAATGAATGGCTTTCCTAGTGGAGTACCAAACATTGAACCAAGGCTATAAAGGTATAGTACAGCCAATATCTTGTTCCCAAAGAAGCACAGCCTTCAATTTACTAAGTGGAATTATTTTGTTGAGGGCTTTAATGATAGTAACAATCATATTTTTATTCAGTTGTAGATTGTATAAGGAGTCTATGATATCTGAGTCAGTCGCTGGCTCCAAAGCCAATAGATTTTTAACGCCAAAGTAGCAGTAGCACATATTCAAGTTTCCGACATAGAGAGGTACGGTTGCAATGCTGCTGGACCTGGTGAGATAGTTTGATGTATGTGGCTTCCCAAACCTCCTTATGAATCTGAAAGCCAAACTCATCAGACCCACCAATATCTGATTTTATATTCCGAGTTTCCTAAACTGCATGGGATCTACCCAGAGGAACAGGAAGGGGTCGAGTCCCCGGCACCTGCCCCTCTCTAGATTTATACCATACTAGATTTCTGTTTCTTTTGTTATTTAGCATAAATGGGTGGGATAACATTCGGGTTTCATGGATTTTATGTAAGTCAGGATACCCCAAGTCATCCGAATCCATATTCCTCTTAAGAATAGCTCCCGGGATTCTTGGTTTCTTAGACCCCCAGACATATGAAGAGAAGAGCTTCTCAATTTCCCTTATTACAGCAGTAGGAACTGGAATACGTATGGCTCTGAAAATAATACTTTGGGGACAAGATAAGATTTAAGTATGTTGATTCGTCCAGGCCAGGAGATCTCCATACCCTTCCACCGAGTAAGTGTGTCTTTAAGTTCTATAGTCAAATCTGAGTAGTTCCTGGATATCTTATTCTTAAAATCTGGACAGATCTTATTTCCCTGATATTGAACAACCTTATTGGTCCAATCTAGTGCTTCCTGTTTCCTCAAGATCTGTATTTCCAGATCGGTCAGATAGAATTGTATCATTTGAGTCTTATAGTATATTTTGCAATTATAGTTATTCTATGTTTGTAAGATTTTTAGAACTTAAAAAAAAAGACAAACACAGGGAAGACACTTAGCAAGATATCATCTGCATATAGGGAAACCAGGTGGATTGTTGACCCACCCTGATTCCTGCAACAGTTGGCGTCTTCCTCAGTAAGCCAGCCAGGGATTCTGCTGTGAGGACATAAAGAAGGGGTGCAAGCGGGCAACCCTGGCAAGTGCCATTTCAAATGTTAAAGCTTGATGAGCTAAGGGCCCGTTATCCTTGCATTATGAATCATATAGAGGGCCATGGTAAGCTCCACAAATCGGCCCAAGAGTCCAAATACCCGCAGAGTCTGAGACAAAAATCTCCAATTCACCGACTGAACGCCTTTTTGGCATCTAAGGCCATAATAATAGATTTAATTTTCCTAAGGTGGATTTTATTGATTATATTAATGACTCTGTGGTTGTTGTCTTCCCCTGATCTGCCCACTACGAACTCGACCTGGTCTGGATATATTAGATCTATAATTACAGTATTTAATCTCTGAGCTAAAATCTTAGAGAAATTTTTTATATCCTTTTTGTCTGCCTGGCTCAGCATATAATCTTGGTAATGCACACCCAGGGCCGCCATCAGAAATTTCATGGCCCCTTACTGAAAAAAATTCTGGGCCCCACCCCATATCTCCCTCTCGCATCCCTACCTTCCCAAAGTCATTTTTTTATCCAGGTCTTTGTATATTATAGACAAAGAGAAAGTATGCAGGAAAAACAGCACTCCTGGAGCCAGTTTAAAGGTGAAAAAAAGTATTAGTTTATTCCATGAATAGGTTATAAATCCACAGCGGTAGTGCAGGTGTACAGGTAAGAAAAAGCTTGACGCGTTTCGCGCTCCAGGCGCTTAATCATAATCTTTGTATATTATGCCAATGTTTTAAATACACCCCAGGAAATGTCCCATCACCTGTATTACACATCCAGGATTTACTGCTGCCCCATTACCCGCATTGCACATGCAAGACTTAATATGCCACAGCCAGTGTTTGTTTATCCATTAATATTTCACTGATAATTTGTCCATTAATATGCCACTGATAATTTGACCTTTACTATGCCACTGATAATTTGACCATTATTATGCCACTGATAATGTGTCTAATTATATGCCACTGATAATGTGTCTAATTATATGCCACTGATAATATGATCATCAATATGCCACTGATTATTTGCTCATTACTATGCCAGTGTTAGTTTATCCATTAATATGCCACTGGTACCGTATATACTCGAGTATAAGCCGAGTTTTTCAGCACAAGTTTTGTGCTGAAAAATACCCCCCTCGGCTTATAATCGAGTCAGTCGCTGAAAAAAAAAAAAATCTAAAACTTACCTCGTTCCTGCTCTGTCCCCCGGTGCTCTGAAGCTGCGTGGCTGTGAGGGAAGCGTTGTGAGCTTCCCTCCGGTCGTGCGGTCAATAAAGTGTGTTTTTTTTAAACAAACTTTATTGACCGCGCGGCTGTGAGGGAAGCTCACAACGCTTCCCTCACAGCCACGCAGCTTCAGAGCACCGGGGGACAGAGCAGGAACGAGGTAAGTGCTGGGGTCTGGGGGAGGAGGGTGGCATAACGAGCATAGTAAGGGGCAATATCCTGGCATATTGGGGGCAATATCCTGGCATATTGGGGGAAATATCCTGGCATATTGGGGGCAATATCTTGGCATATTGGCATATTGGGGGAAATATCCTGGCATATTGGGGAAATATCCTGGCATATTGGGGCAATATCCTGGAATATTGGGGGAAATATCCTGGCTTATTGGGGGAAATATCCTGGCATATTGGGGCAATAGCCTGGCATATTGGGGGAAATATCCTGGCATATTGGGGGCAATATCCTGGCATATTGGGGGAAATATCCTGGCATATTGGCTTATTGGGGGAAATATCCTGGCATACTGGGGCAATATCCTGGCATATTGGGGGCAATATCCTGGCATATTGGGGGCAATATCCTGGCATATTGGGGGCAGTATCCTGGCATATTGGGGGCAGTATCTTGGCATATTGGGGGAAATATCCTGGCATATTGGGGCAATATCCTGGCATATTGGGGGAAATATCCTGGCATATTGGGGGAAATATCCTGGCATATTGGGGGAAATATCCTGGCATACTGGGGCAATATCCTGGCATATTGGGGGAAATATCCTGGCATATTGGGGGAAATATCCTGGCATATTGGGGGAAATATCCTGGCATACTGGGGCAATATCCTGGCATATTGGGGGCAATATCCTGGCATATTAAATGGCATATTGGGGGCAATATTTACCAGTAGCTGCCGCATTTTCCACCCTAGGCTTATACTCGAGTCAATTTTTTCCCAGTTCTTTGTGGTAAAATTAGGTGCCTCGGCTTATATTCGGGTCGGCTTATACTCGAGTATATACGGTAATTTGTCCATTAATATGCCACTGATAATTTGACCATTAAAATGCCACTGATAATTTGTCCATTAAAATGGCACTGACAATTTGACCATTAATATGCCACTGATAATTTGTTAATATGCCACTGATAATATATCTATTAATATGCCACTGATAATTTGAAAATAAATATGCCACTGATAATTTGCTCATTAATATGCCAGTGTTAGTTGATACATTAATATGCCACTGATAATTTGACCATTAATATGCCAATGGTAATGTGTCCATTAATATGCCACTGACAATTTGGCCATTAATATGCCACTGATAATTCTACCATTAATATGCCAGAGCCAATTTGCCCAATAAACCCCCCCCCCCCCCACCCCCCCTTCTCCTGTTCCCCAGTACTTACCTGGATGCTGCTTGTCCCCAGCAGTCTGGTTGTGGACTGGTTGTAAATGGCCCCCTTGGTCTGCCGGGCCCGTGATGGGTGTTTCGCCCATCATCCCCTGATGCCGGCCCTGGTAGTAATTGATTAAGGAGTGAGTTACATTGTAAAATAAACAAATCTATAATTATTTAAAAATCGCTGCATTCTTTTATATACTTTACAAAACTCACCAGCTATATTGCGAGATACCATTACTATTGTATAGTCCTAGAAAATGAAAGAGTGCATAGCAAGTAGAATAAAAATCCTCATTGTAGTATTTTTTTTTATTTACTTTTTTTTACTTCAATAAAAGTGTTGCTGCAGCAATGCTTAATTAGAAAGTTGTTTAACAAGTAATGAAGAGCAAAGCCAAGTGTACATTGAAATGACATCATTAATTCATAATTCATCTTGTGATGTCATATATCATGTTACATACTCTGCTACAGTTTGCTAAGCAGCTGCCTTTTTATAGCCTAATCTTACTCTTAATGTGGGCCAGAAAAAACAATCTAAAAAAGAACTATGGAAAAGAAAATAGAGTGAAATGTGCTGGAGGAATAAAAAATAAAGAAAATAAGAGTGATGTAAAAAAAAAAATCTAAATAGATTAATTAATGGAGCGTGTTCAATTCCGGAAGAAATAACTATTTCTTTTACCCATTTGATTTAAAATTGCTACAGTTTTGGTTTTATAATTTACATGATAATTGCACATTCAATATCGTAACACTTCATCAAAACCAGAATAAAGTTTGATTTGGCATGTTTGTTTTTTGGTTATTATTCAAATTGGTTAATGATCATTAATTAAGTGCAATGTATATCCTGACAGTTAAGTGCAATTTGCCAGCTGCAAGGATCGTGATATTGCCAAGCAACTCACAGATAATGATACTATAATAGTAATGGAGATTTGTCATTGTTGATGACTGTATGTGAATATTAATGTAAACCTTTTTTTCAATAGCAATAAAACATTTAAGGGGCTAGTCCATAAAGAGAGAGAATTGCAGGGAATTGAGATGGGAATATCAACCTTAAGTCCAAAGTCGAAAAAATTCTCCAATGCAGCTGAATGAAAGAGTTTTTCCAACTTGGCTACTTTGGCCTTAGATTGGAATTTTCATCTCAATTCCCTGCAGTTCGGTCTTTAATCTAAATAATCTATTTTTTAAATGTATGTCTCAATACTGGAACAGAGCTTAAACAACTCATTCATGTATTTAGATTTTTAATAATCTTGATTTGTTGTGATTAAATGATGCTTTTACTATTAGCAGGCTTATAATAATACCAATTACATGACACAAATTATATTAATTTAAAAATGCAACCAGTATTCTGCCAACTTATATTTGAGATTATTAAAGTGCAAATGTTTGTTTTAAAAATGTACTCATATAACTTGAGGAAAAACACTTACAACAAGTAACTTTAACTCAAGGTATACAAAACACCAATAATATTCAGTAGTGCAAGAAGCAATAATAAATACCAAGAGAAAAATTAAGGCTGACCCCTGCGTGAGAACCCCAATGTTTTGGCAACTGCCTTTGTCAAGAAAGCACATACAACAAAGGTATGGTGGTGCTTAAGGTGATGGGAAAATGCCTCCAATTAAAGGGATAGCAGAGGCATTATTGGACACAAATCTACCCACACTAGACAGAAGACTTGCTTTTCCCACAGAACTCCCACAAAGGATCCTGGGTAGGTATATGCAGACAATGATCACATTTTTGCCTCGTTATCCACTTTATACATAGACCCCTTGGAGCAAATGTCCTAGACAGCCTTTAAACAAAGCTCCAGAGTACAGAGCCAGATAACCACTCCTGGATAGTGGTTTCATTTGAGCATGAGGTTTGGAGGAGGATGAGAAGCAAACACAGCAAAGTTATGCTAGATATAAAAGTGATAGGGAACACCCCCCCAAAATGTATTAGACATTATTAGAATCCTTTGACTGAAAGGGATTCTGGGTAGGCATATCCATATTATACTGCCACCTTTGTCAAAAAAAAAACATACAATGTTTCATACAGGTTCATACAATAATAATTAATTTTTGCACATAATCGCTTCTACCTTCTAGCTATTATTTATTCTTTTTCCTTTGTTTCTTGAATACATTTATGTGCATTTATTAATCATCATTATATGTTTTTATTTATTTTGCTTTCCGTGTTAATACAGTTTGATTATCTCCATGTCTGATAGTGGTGAGCAAATAACGGATATTTGATTGGACTGAGTGTTAGATACTTGGTCAGTATTAGATCCACTTTCATGACCTGTCCCTCCCACTCTCACACAGCTGAATGTTCTTATGATTCATCTTATTGGGTGTGTATTTTGTATAATTATAACACTTTGGTGTTAGTTTGAGGGGCTGCTTAGGAATAAACATTATCATGGGTGAAATGCATTTTGAGTTTGCCCAGAGTTCACTGTCTGTACTAGACCCTTTTTGCTTTTACCATTATTATTTGTAATTTGTATACTACTAGACCTTCACATTCTATGTATTTGTTGTTGTGTGATGCTCCTGTTGGATGTATTCTACAGTTTAGACTGATACCCGAGTCTTTTAGCATTTGAGGACACAAGGTGGAGTATATGTCCGTTAACCTTGTGGCCTTTTGAGCTAACAATTTTCAGTTTCCATATCACCGTTGAAGTCAGTGAAGCCCATTATGTGAAAAACTATTGACTACTAAGAAAAAAAGTGATAGCTATTCACTAAACATGATGTGCAACATAATATCAATGGTTTTGGTTAATGAATTGGTCAAAGCATAATTAAACTCACCCGCCACATCAAGGCACACTCTCAATAGGTTGAGAACCTACTAAAAGAGCACACCTGCCCTACAGAACAGTTTTCTCAATCTTCATAAATAAAATATTAATCTCATCTGCATCTCACATTTAGTGAGTAGATCTCAATATGTTTTTCCCCCAACAACATATTTACTTTAATAGGTCTTTTAAATGCACACCTTTGATTTGTATAATTAAATAAATAAAAATAATCAAGTGCATAAATACCAATTACCTAATGCTTTCAAATACCATAATAACAGGTACTCACTGTCTAACATGCTGTATCTCAGTTGTTTTAGAAGACTGCCAACGACCGTTTTATCAGCAGTTTGCATATTGGGTAGAGGGAACAAGGCGGGCATACGTCAGCTTCTAACCCTTCTATTAAACTGGGAAGGTCAATAAAACCAATTTCATATAACTATACAGATTTTGTTGTATGAACATATTTGGATTTCTTCATTTAATTGTCTTTTCTTTTGCTATTCTAGATTTTGAAGAATGATTCTAAATGTTCAATTTCACTCTGTAAGAATAAAAGAAAGCTATCCTAATCTCAGAAAATGGCAGTTAACTCTGTCACACATGTTTCAAAAATCCCAAACCTCGGAAACACTGGACTCTCCAAAACCAAAGGTTTTCCCAATAATAAAGATGGATGAACTCACCAAAGTAAAATAAACAGATTCTGGAAATGTCAGTTACTTGCACTCCCACAAATGTAATAACTATTTAAAGTAATTCATGGAATAACCATTATTACTTTAGTACAACATTACAAAACCATCTTCAAATACCACCTATTGAATCATCCTAAACTTGTACACATGAAATGTAAATGTGTATATGCACTAGGATTGTCAGTCTGCAAACCAGAAGCCAGTAACATTGGCTTGGGGCCTTTTTAATATTATAATGATTATATATGCCACTACAGTTATTAGTTATTTAAAATAGCAATGTTTGTTTGTTTTTTTCCCATGGTTCTTTAATGGAAGCAAAAGTTAAAAATAATGTGCCCCTCTTGTGTAAACCCAGATAAAAGTTGGGTTTACATTCAGGTCTGCCTCTTAGCTAGGCAGAGATGATCTGGATACTAACACTGTAAACCTTTGCTAAGTAGTGTTGAGCGAACCCAAACCGCACTGTTCGGGTTCGTACTGAACATTACGGTTTTTGGACCCCGGACCCGAACACTGACATTCCACTGTATGTTCGTGTTGGAGTTCAGGGTTCGGCGATTTAATGGTGCATTTTGAAAGGCTGCAGGACAGTACATCAATAAGCGTTTGACTCGTTTGCCCTTAGAAGCCATCACAACCATGACTACTAATGGCATGGCTGTGATTGGCCAGTGCAGCATGTGACCCAGCCTCTATATATAAGTTGGAGTCACGTACACGCACATCACATGAGCTCTTCTTAGTGTAGGGAGAGGATGCTGCAGCTGTGAGGGACAGATTAAAAAAAATTCTGGTGTTGAATCTGCAAACTACAGCGATTATTCAAACTACTGCGATTATTCAAATTACAGTGATTATTTTAGTGGGTGCTATACTACATATTTGTACCCTGCCCTGAGCCCAGTGCCACAGAGAGTGCAGTGCACTTGCAACTGCATGTGTGCCAGACACATAACTTTAATCCTGTTCTGTTAGCTCAGTGGGCAACATCTAGGCATTTTTAAATACTGCAATTTGTTGGTGTTAAATATTACATTTGCGTCCTGCACTTCATATCTGAGAGTCAAATAGAACCGTCAAATAGTGTGCTTACTGCGCACTTTGAAAAATTCTAATAATTTTCGGTGGCAAATAGTACATTTGCGTCTTGAGGTGCACTTCATATCTGAGAGTCAAATAGAACAGTCGAATACTGTGCTTACAGCGCACTTTGAAAAATTCTAATTGTTTTGGGTGCTACATAGTACATTTGCGTCTTGCGGTGCACTTCATATCTGAGAGTCAAATAGAACAGTGAAATACAATAATAAAAATTGTTGACTATTGGCGGTTATATTGTCGCCTGACATAAACCATCTGTTACTTTGGTGGGAGACCGCAAAGAATGAGGAGAGCGTCAAATAAGGGTGGTGGCCCTGGTCGTGGTGCTGCTGGTGTTGGGGGAGCTCCTGTTGCAAGTAGGGGATGTGGTCGATCTGTGCCAGCTACACGCTCAAGTGAAACACCTTGCTCAGGTTCTAGTACGCGACAGAACCTTCAGCGTTATTTGGTAGGCCCGAATGCCGCTCTTAGAATGGTGATGCCAGAGCAAGTACAGGCGATAGTAGATTGGGTGGCTAACAGTGCCTCCAGTTCCTTCACATTGTCTCCCACCTGGTCCCCTGCTGAAAGCTCAGAGTTGACACCTACAGCCCATGGCCATCTGTCTTTCACCTCACCCCCTTGCATATCAGCCAAGCAGTCTGAGCCACAAGTCATGCGGCAGTCTCTTTTGCTTTTTGATGACTCTGCTGGCGGGGTCATCAAACCTAGCCTTGCCCCAGAAGTGGAAGAGATTGAGTGCACTGATGCACAAACCACTTATGTGTCAGGATGTGGACATGCGAGGACCACCGCAGCACATCTCTGATGATGACGAAACACAGGTGCCAACTGCTGTGGCTTTTGACAGTGTACAGACGGGCAAGGAGGGCAGGGTTGAGGATTGGGTGGAAAATGATGTGGAGGATGATGAGGTCCTAGACCCCACATGGAATCAAGGTCATGCAAGTGTCATGTCCAGTTTGGAGGAAGAGGCGGTGGTCGCAAAGAGGCACCATCGCAGCATAAGAGGGAGCAGGGTGCAAAACCATAGCGGCCGTCCCCTAGACAGTACACCCAGGGGCCGAGCACACCAAAGCCAGCTCCAAGAGTTCCCTGGCGTGGCAGTTCTTTAGACAATGTGCTGACGACATGACACAAGTGGTTTGCAAGCTGTGCAATCAGAACCTGAAACGAGGCATAAACGTGCTAAACCTGAGCACAACCTTCATGACCAGGCATCTACATGCAAAGCACGAGCTGCAGTGGAGTAAGCATCTCAAAACCCAAGAAAGGTCTCAGGCTCCTCCTGCTTCCTCTTCTGCTGCTGTCTTGGCCTCTTCCTCCAGCTCTGGAGTCACAGTGGCACCTGCCACCGAGCAAATAGAGGAAGTGGCAGCAATGCCACAACGTCCGCCACCGTCCCCAAGCATCTCCACACTGTTCCATGAAAGTGTTCAGCTGTCCATCTCCCAAACACTGGAGAGAAAGAGAAAGTATGGCCCTACCCACCCGCGAACACGGGGACTTAATGCCAGCATTTCCAAATTCCTGGCCTTTGAAATGCTGTCATTTCATCCACAGTACGTGGTTCCCAGCCGCCACTACTTTTGCCGGCGAGCCATCCCTTCCCTGCACAAGCAATTGGCGGACAAAATCAGGTGTGCACTGCGCAATGCCATCTGTGGCAAGGTCCACATAACCACAGATACGTGTACCAGTAAGCACGGGCAGGGACGCTATATCTCCCTAACTGCACACTGGGCAAATGTAGTGTCAGCTGGGCCTGAAGCAGATAGCAGTTTGGCGCATGTCCTTCCGCCACCGAGGATTGTTGGGCATTTCTCTTTGCCTCCTGTTGCCTCCTCCTCCTACTCAGCTTCTTCCTTTTCCTCTACGAATCCTCCACTTCCTCATCCGGTCAGCGTAACACCTTCACCACCAACTTCAGCACAGCCAGGGGGAAACGACAGCAGGTTCTTTCAAAACTCATTTGTTTTGGGGAAAAACCCCACAGCGCGCAGGAGCTGTGGATGGGCATGGAACAACAGATCAATGAGTGGTTGTTGCCACTGAAAACAAGAAATAACCCTTAAACTTCCACGGGAATAATATAAATAAATAGCGCACCTTATTAAATGATAACCGGTCCTCTGCTGGAGTAATCCTTGGGTAATAAAGACTTAATCCAATGTAAAAGTAGAAAAAATAGGAAACTGCTAAAAAAGCTTATGACTGTGTGCGTGTCAGCACGAAACACGTCAAGCTAATCAGCCCCTGTATGTCTTTGTATTGTATGCTGTCCTTTTTGTATATACTCTTCGGCAAGTTGCAGTTTTAAAAATACTCATTAAAAGTTCATTTTTATACCGGCACCAGGATCAAGTCGTTTGCAGTTTCCTATTTTTTCTACTTTTACGTTGTTGCCACTGAGCCTCAAGCCCGGCCTGGCGGTGTGAGATAATGGGCGAAATCTCGTAGCAGCTCTGGGCCTAGCCGGTTTGACGCATACCCCTGCCTGGCGCATGTGCTGAATTTGGTGGTGCAGAAATTCCCGAAAAACTACCCAGATATATCAGAGCTGCTGCAGAAAGTGCGGGCCGTCTGTGCGCACTTAAGGCGTTCTCACCCTGCTGCTGCTCTCCTGTCTGCGCTGCAGCGTAACTTAGGCTTTCCCGCTCACCGCCTCATATGCAACATATACACAATCTCTCCAGCACGTGTAAGGTGGAGTTCCACCTTGCACATGCTGGAGAGATTGTGGGAGCAACAGCAGGCGATATTGGAGTATCAGCTGCAGCACGCAAGGGTCAGTCGCTCTGCGGAACAGCACCACTTCACCACCAATGAGTGGGCCTACATGTGAGACCTGTGTGCCATTTTGCACTGTTTCTAGTCCTCCACCAACATGGCCAGTGCCAATGACACTGTTCTCAGCCTTACTATCCCGCTTGTATTTCCCCTTGAAAAAATGCTTAGGGCGATGATGGAAGAGGATGTGGCACAGGAGGAAGAGGAGGAGGAAGAAGAGGGGTCATTCAGTTATCAGGCCAGTCATTCACAAGTGGCTTGGAGGGTGGGTTCCTGCACCAGCCTAGGCTGGGTACACAACTGTCAAGCCAAGGTTTTGGAGGAGGAGGAACCATGTTCACAGCAGGGTGGCACCCAACGCAGCTCACGGGCATCACTGGAGCGTGGCTGGGAGGATACGGAGGACACAGATGATATACATCCCACAGAGAACAGCTTGTCCTTGCCTCTGGGCAGCTTGGCACACATGAGCGACTACATGCTGCAGTGCCTGCGCAACGACTGCCGAGTTGCCCACATTCTAACTTGTGCTGATTACTGCGTGGCCACCCTGCTCGATTCCTGTTACAAGGACAACGTGCCGTCCTTAATTCCATCACTGGAGCGTGATCATAAGATGCGCCACTACAAGCGCACTCTGGTAGACGCGCTGCTGAGGGCATTCCAAAATGACACTGGGGGCTCAATGGAAGCACAAGGTGAAGGCAGAGGAAGAGGTCGCCAATGCAGCTGGGGCACCGCCAGCACCTCAGAAGGCAGGGTTAGCATGGCCGAAATGTGGAAAAGCTTTGTCAGCACGCCACAACAAGCAGCACCACCATCTGATATGCAACGTCTTAGCAGGAGGCAGCATTTCAGCAACATGGTGGAACAGTACGTGTGCACAGGCCTACACGTACAGACTGATGGGTCTCCAAATGGCCTGAGCTTGACATTTATGCCTTGGAGGTGCTGGCCTGCCCTGCAGCCAGTGTATTGTCTGAACGTGTGTTTAGCACGGCAGGGGGCGTTATCACAGACAAGCGCAGCCGCCTGTCCACAGCCAACGTGGACAAGTTGTATTAAGATGAATCCCATGGATCCCACCAGATTTCTCTGTACCTTGTGCAGAATAGACATTTATACCGGCCTCACCCAGTCATTGTTATACTCAAGTGCACTTATTCTTTGTTTTCTGTTGTTATATGTCCCAATATTTTTTAAAAAACAAATAAAAAACAGTGTTGGCTACCTCCTCCTTCAGCGCCGCTTCCACCTACACCCCCAAGGTCACCGCCTCCTCAACCTATGGGTCACTTAGTATAAACTGAAAGAGAATACCCTGCACTCCCCTCCTCTCTCAAATGGATAATTCTGTTGATCCTCCTGGCAGCCATGCTTTAGATTTAGATTTATGTTCTCCCAAAGCTAAAATCAAAGATTCCATCTAGTACTATTTTATGGCTCAGCTGTATTTGTAATTTATATGTATTTTATGTTATTTTAAGTTATTTCCTTATCCACATTTGCTTGCAGGGCACTTGTCCTACTCTTACCCACATTTTACTTCATTTTGCAGCCCTCTAGCCCTTTCCATGACTTTTTTAGAGGCATTTTAGTGACCAAAAGTTTGTGTCCCCATTGACTTCAATGGGGTTCGGGTTCGGGGTCAAGTTCGGGTTCAAGTCTGAGCACGGACCCGGACATTTTTTCGAAGTTCGGCCGAACCTTCTGAACCCGAACATCCAGGTGTCCGCTCAACTCCATTGCTAAGCCAATCAGAGCAGCTGCTTGATTGGCTCTTCAAACTGATGGTACTGGGGGTTCAATATAGAGCAAGATTGGATAATTCTACTCTCTGTAACATGGCGCAGTTGTATAATCTTTTATTAACGGAACATGTACATGAAAATATTTGACTTTTTGTATTTTCACCATACCAAATTCCCACGTCACCCACACAGGATGTGTTTCCTGCAGAGGACCAACAAACTGCTAAATCCCAAGACACGTTTCAAACGATAATCTCCACTTGATAATAAAAATTCAACTAGTGCAGCAGTAACCTTATTTATTTATTCATAAGGTGGTTAAGCATGAAAAATAAATTGATAATTGTGTCATTGTCAAGTATTCCTGGGGATCAAGCACTGTAAGGGCTGAATTACTCCTTCTCTGCCACCCCTACTTAAAGGAACATTGCACCTTTGTTAACGTTTGCTTCATTGAAGGAAGAAAGGGTTAAAAAAAACATGTCCCACTTGTCTGGAGTAAACCCGACGTGTATCTTAATGTATCACATGCGAGACACAGCAGTTTCTGATTGTAGCGTGCTGATAACGTCAACGTGCACACAACCAATCAGAGTGGGGGCGATGGTCGAGAGAGACCCTTGTTTTTGGATGGGATCAGCAAGGGGGATCTTATAATATGCATATTAAATGCAGTGGTGTGTAATCAGTGGGAACGCAGATTTTGAATTATTCTGTCATAGCAAAAGAAATAATATTAACCCCTTAGTGACAAGACATTTTGACCTGGACTTTCCCTTGGTGACAAGGGCTATTTTTACATTTCTGGGGTGTTTGTGTTTAGCTGTAAATTTATTCTCTCTCACATACTGTACCCACACAAATTATATGTTGCTTTTATCGTCAAGAAGGGCTTTCATTAGATACCATTATGTTCATCATATCTTATAATTTACTACAAAAAAATCATAAAATATGATAAAAATAAAACAAAAACACCTTTTCTATTTTTGACCTAAAATATATTTTACACAAATACACTCATTAAAAAAAAACTCATCTAAATAGTCTCTAAATGTTGTTCTGAGTTCAGAAATGTGCTTGTTTCCATGTTTTTCTGCAGGTTTTCTTTAGTGTTTTTTTCCCATATTGAACTTTTGGCCTGAACCCTAAATTTAACCCTAACCCTAAATTTAACCCCAACTCTTACCCTTATGCTAACCCTTAATATATTTTGATTTTAATTTAATTTTAACCCTATCCCTTATGCTAACCCTAATTTAATTTTAACCCTAACAGCTAATCTAACCCTAATCCTAGATTTAAGCTAATTAAGTCTTTTTTTTTTTCATTGTAATGTTGCTGTGTCAATTAATTTTTTTTCACTTCCGAAGCTCTGACCACAAGAGGGCACAGCCATATTGCAGGA
This sequence comes from Pelodytes ibericus, assembly GCA_036172795.1. NCBI lineage: Eukaryota > Metazoa > Chordata > Amphibia > Anura > Pelodytidae > Pelodytes > Pelodytes ibericus. Next base: position 129,431,172 of record CM069859.1, read on the forward strand.
GCATGCTGCTCTGTGGAGCAATCGTGGGTGCTCCAGAGCCTGAATTTCGGTGCTGGCTATTGATTCGACATTGAGGCAAAAAACCAGCACCGTCAGAGCGGTTTTCATGATCCTTGACCGTGAAAACCGCTTGTTTCACAGCAGGACGTGTCAGGCATGTCCATTGTCAGGAATGGAGTTCCCGGCTAGATGTCCCTGGCATAGTCGCAAAGGAGTTAATATTTTAGGTTTGGCATCACAGAAGTGACAGATTTCATGGATTTTCTTTCAACGTTTTTTTGAAGATTTCATGCCAAATTTAATGGAAAAACTAAATGTATCCATTTAAAACCTACAACAATTACTTGTAATCACAGATATCATTACTATCATAATTGAAAATATTTTGGGGGTCATGTATAGAACCAGTGGAAAAATAAATAGGTAAAACATGAGTAAGGAGCTACTTGCAAATAATTGTAATATATTGCCTGTTTGTGCCTCTTCCTTATAAATTTAAATAGAGTGTGTATTTTTTTCGATTGTGCTACCATATTGTAATTATTTTTGCACATGTTAAAGACTTTTGCAACTGTTTTGTAAACAAGAACGTGGCAGAAAAAATATTCGCACAAATGCCCATTTTTATTCACAATTTGAGGGTTAAATATTTATTACATTGCAAAAATAGCAAAGGGAAAAAGTTATTTTGCATATAAAATATATTTGCTTTTTATTAGTACATACCCCGATTTATCTGGTAAACAAAATTACAGATTGCATGTTTCTAATCTGTAATCAATTACAATAATTGTAAACTACCAGGAAATACAATTATAGTGCAGAAATCCTTCAAAAAAAAAAAATGTCCACAACCTTTGGGATATCGTACAGATAATTCACACTCCTCTATCCAGCAAAACTGAAAACATATTGTTTGGGGATTTTCACTATTGCTGCAGTCTGGAAGCAATCTACCTTGTAAAACTCTGAAATTACATTTCCAGCAGCACATGAAGATGTTTTGCTAAATTCATAATCAGAAATAATGTTGATTGTCTATGGGCTACAGTTTTAAAGATTCACAAGGTTCGATTAAAATGTGGTCTTTGCTTACATTTGACTCAAGTGTATAGTAACTTACAATCTGCAGCTGCTGTAACTATAGTAAAGGACATTAAACATCATGCGTGAAAGCTGGAGAGATGCATTTTTGGGCCACAAGGTTAAAGGATTAGCAGGAAGCAGAGTCGTAAAATTTATTAGAATACCTGGTACTGAAGGTTTAACGGAAATGTTTTACAAGCGCAAATACAATAATAAATGAAACTGTGTCTTCTTCCTGTGATTGTGAGTGTTAATTCCTGTGGAAAAACGGCAACACAGTTTAATTTGCTGTTACAAGATGCTTACACTGGTTCTTACATGGTAAATTCAATGGAGGCATCTAATAGCAACTAAAGGATCTCACAAGTGGATAAAAAGTCAAGGATATACTTGCAATGGGGATGAGAAAACAGCTTGCATTGGCAAAAACATAAAGTCTCTTGCAGTCCATAAAGAAGCAACATATTGTCACTCACTGCATTCTTTCCATATACCTATACCTGCTAAAAATTACACAGTCTAATTTACTGGTTTTGACCTCTTATACCAGCCATAGGTAACCTTGGCACTGCAGATGTTTAGGAACTAAGTATCTCATGATGCTCAGTCAGTTATAAGTCTGATATAGCATTAAGGGATATGTAGTTTCTAAACCTCTGCAGTTCCAGGTCCATCACTGGCCTGTACCTAAGCTGTAATGTAATCCATTTACTACAGGTCTCAGGAGCTACCCTCTTGGGATCTTTAGGTAGTTGCTAACAGTAAGTTTAATGCTACCACACACTGCAATCAAATTATAACACATATTAATATACATGTATGAACTTATGTACATTATGGCGGTTTTATGTGTGGGGGGTTTTGGTTTTCTTTTTTTTTTTTTGCACAAATCCAACACCCCTGGAAACCTGCAGTTTAGAAAGATCACCTTCATAGAACTTTGATTTACTTAAAGGGACACTACCACTTACATAAGAGGTAACTATATAACCTGGTCATTTAAAAAAAAAAACAGATATATAACTCATATGCCACTGGGGGGCTTTTTTAATGATTGTATATGTGTAAATTATATTTTAGGTCAACGTTAGAAAAAGTTTTGGGTTTTTTTCATCATATTTTATGATATTTTTTTTTAAAGTAAATTATAAGATATGATGAACATAATGGTATCTATGTGAGAAAGAAGAAAATTACAGCTAAACACAAAAACCCCAGAAATGTCAAAACAGCCATTGTCACCAACGGAAAGTCAAGGTGAAAATGTCTTGTCACTAAGGGGTTAACCAAATAAACACCATTTAAATGTTTTTTATTGTGATGGTGTCTTACATTACAAATGCAATTATAAAAATGTTTGAAAGTTACAGTTATTTAATAATCATACCTTAAAGGCCCACTCCAAACAAAAAAATGTTCCCTTAAGTCTCGATTAAGGGCTTAAGTCTCAGGCAAGTGAGAAGGGGCAGTGGGGCAACTTAAGTCGGTTCAGTTGGGGGAGCCGAAGTCTTGGCCAGGGCAGTTTGGCTGAGAGAGCCAAAGTCTCAGACAGGGCAGTAGCAGGAGGGCTTAGGGCCTCCAGAGTGGGGGGGGCGGGGTGCGTTGTCAGCTGTATAAACACATCACAGATTTTTTTTTTAGAAGTGAGTCACCATTATGCTTATCTTACAACTACATCAAGCACTGGGAGATTTGCTTCCTGGAATCTGTGCTAATCATTGCCTTCTATTAGTCTGTCAGGCTGTCAGTTACTCAGACCAACCCCAAATTGTTAGCAGCTTACCTGTCTGTGAGCTGCCAGAATGCCAGTTTACAAATGAAAACTACCAACATGGCTTCAAACTATGATGTCACCAATAACTGAAATATTTATTTTTTATTTTTTTATTGTTGATTTCAGATATTTTTTTTGTTTTTGTTTTGTGACTGTATTTAATAAAATATTTAACTAAGCAAGTGTGACTAGGTGCCGCCATTTTGTGAAATATAGTGTTTTTGTGTGCCACCCCGTAGTGACTGTATAGCACAAATTTCTCACTTTGGTGCTGGGGATTTCAGTCTATAAGTATGAATTCTGACCATAAACTTGCATTGAATGGGAGGGTAATGTAACTATTACATCACAGGGGGGCGTAGTTATTATCCTATTTGATCAGGTGAATCTCCTCTCTTTGTTGGAAGGCAGATGAAAAAAAGTTTTACACAGTCACCTATTCCTGGCCACTGTGATACACAGGAGCCAGTGAGAGAGCAGGGGAGAACATCATCATTCAGGCTTTGGCCACAGTTGAAAAGTGAGACTGGCTGTAAGATTTTGGACGATGTTGCATCATGGGAAATATTCACAAAATGGAGCCAGGAGATAAACACCTCATTTTATTTTTCCTTTTATATGCAATTAATTCAATCATTTAAAAAACAAAAACAGTGGCATATGATTTGTATATGTATTTGTTTTAAATGACAGGGTCCCTTTAACAATGCTTAGCTTTCAATTCTTTAATGCCATGCATGAAGGGAACTTCCTTATTCCCTATGGGAAGAGGGCCTTGTCATCCACACTTTTGTGGAGCATGGTGGACAACTTCCTTCTGTGAAATACACAGGGGTCTATTGACTAAAAGGTGAGTTGCAGGTGAGATGACGTGAGATGTGGTGAGAAGGTCAAATGAACATTTCATTGCACTATTTTAACTATACATTATGCAGGTACAAACCCAGTGAGTTTCCCCTGCTAGCCCCCAAAAACGTGCATTTTTTAATTTTAAAGTATTATTTTAATTAATATCAATGGTTTACTTGTTGTTTTGTTTTACTGTGAGTACCCTTGTAACATATATGCACAGGGCTATGATAAATTAGAGAATTAAATAGTAACATAGCAACATATTAATTTAGGTTGAAAAAAGACCTAGGTCCATCAAGGTCAACCCTTGTACTTATTCCTACTGTTGATCCAAAAGAACACAAAATCCCATAGTTAAGAGATTTAAAATGTTGCTCCATTGGGGGTAATTCCTTCTTTACTACAAATAGGCATCAGATTTGTCCTTGGGTCAACAAGTTGTAAATATTAATGTTGACTCTATCATCTGTATGTTATACTTTTCAAAAAAACAAACATATTCAGACCCTTTTTAAAGGTATCTGTTGTGTCTAATAGCACAACCTCTCTTGCCAGTGCATGCCATAACTTTATTGTCCTACGAATCCCTTCCTTTGATGCCTATGAAGTATTTGCTCTTCCAGAGGATGACCGCTTTCTGTTTGTACATTTCTGTTCATGAACAGGTCTCTGGAAAGTACTTTAAATTTACCCTGCAAACATTTGTATAACATTATAACTTGTACATAGACCTTTACTTTATCTTTTAGTAAGAACTGAACAGGTGATAGCTGGCCAGTCCAAAGCCCTTAGAATAGGATTGCCAGCTGATGTGCTCTATCGTATTCAACCCCTTTCTATCCAAGTGCTCATTCTGTGTTATCTGTGCGTCAACTGTATAGCGTCTAGCAATGAGCTTAGCATTGACATAATAGTATGCCACGGCCGGCAAAAAATCATCCACAACAGATGATCAATGGCTAGTAAATGCTCCCTGTCACTGTACCCTAAAGATTTGACATTGTACCAAATAGACTTAAGACTGCACCCATATAGAACTCCAGAACTTCCCTCTGCTATCATAATTCACACACTTGCCATTGCACCCATATAGCACCCATAAGCTTTGTCATTGCACCCAAAGGCAGTGGCGTACTTACCGTTAGTGCAGGGGTCGCAGCTGCGACCGGGCCCGTCACTCCGTGTCCCGGCTGCCCTGCGACCCCTACAAAAAAAGAAAGTATGGGCAAACGGGCTAATTCTTGGGGCCCAAAGCAGCTTCTCTGTGGGCCCCCATTGCCTCACACGGAGACAGTCACTATCGGGCAGCAGCCGGGAGATCCGCATCCAACGGAAGTGACGCTGTATTTCCTGCACGCAGTGCAGTGCTTGCTGGAAAGAATTCGGAGCAGCCAGGTAAGTACTGGGAAGGGGGGGGGGGGGGGTGCTGGGCTGCAGATAACGTGCAAAATTACTGACAAATACGGTAGGCAAATTAATACTGGCAAATGGCAAAATATGATTGGCATATGAGCAAAATGACACTGGAAAATGGGCAAAATAACACTGGAAAATGGGCAAAATAACACTGGAAAATGGGCAAAATATTAGTGGCAAATGGGCAAAATATGAGTGGCAAATGGGGCAAATAACACTGTCAAATGGGCAAAATATGAGTGGCATTTGGGGCAAATAACACTGGAAAACGGTCAAAGTAACCCTGGCAAATGGGCAAAATATGAGTGGCATATGGGCAAAATAACACTGGCAAATGGGCAAAAGATCAGTGACATTTGGGCAAAAATAAAACTGGCAAATGGGCAAAATAATACTGGCAAATGGGCAAAATATGATTGGCATTTGGGCAAATGGGCACAATAACACTGGAAATGGGCAAAATATGAGTGGCAAATGGGCAAGATATGAGTGGCAAATGGGTCAAATAACACTGGCAAATGGGCAAAATATGAGTGGCAAATGAGCAAAATAACACTGGAAATTTGGCAAAATATGAGTGGCAAATGGGCAAAATATGAAAGGCATTTGGGGCAAATAACACTGGCAAATGGGCAAAGTAACCCTGGCAAATGGACAAAATATGAGTGGCATATGGGCAAAATAACACTGGCAAATGGGCAAAAGATCAGTGACATTTGGGCAAAAATAAAACTGGCAAATGGGCAAAATAATACTGGCAAATGGGCAAAATATGATTGGCATTTGGGCAAAATGACACTGGCAAATGGGCACAATAACACTGGAAATGGGCAAAATATGAGTGGCAAATGGGCAAGATATGAGTGGCACATGGGTCAAATAACACTGGCAAATGGGCAAAATATGAGTGGCAAATGAGCAAAATAACACTGGAAATTGGGCAAAATATGAGTGGCAAATGGGCAAAATATGAAAGGCATTTGGGGCAAATAACACTGGCAAATGGGCAAAATAATACTGGCAAATGGGCAAAATATAAGTGGCAAATGGGGCAAATAACACTGGCAAATGGGCAAAATTATACTGGCAAATGGGCAAAATATGAGTGGCATATGGACAAAATATGAGTGGCAAATGGGCAAAATAACATTGGCAAATGGGCAAAATATGACTAATAAATGATGGGCAAAATATGACTGGCAAATTAAGTGTAAAATATGACTAGCAAATGATGGGCAAAATAATACTGTGCTGTGGCATATTTATGGGCAGGTTAATAGTGGAGGAAATGACTGCGGCATAATAATTTGCAATTTGAATATCTGGCTGTGCCATGTTAATGGGCGGTCTAATTGTAGCATAATGGGAAAATTGGCTGTTGCATATTAATGGGCAAATTGGATGTGGTCAAAGTGATACTGTGGCATGTTCTGTGGGGCAAAATAACATGTACTATGGGGGAAAGTGACACCGTGGCATGTTCTGCAGGGGCCGTTCACTGGGACAAAGTGACACTGTGGTAGGTTCCGGCGGGCAAATTTAAACTGTGCCAAATCGTGTGGGTGCATATGAGTACAAGCCAAGTGCTGTGGGTACTGTATAGTGCTGTATTAAGACCTTTAGGTGCAATGTGGGTGCAGAGGAACATTAAAAAAAATATATAAATTAACAATTTTTCAATAAAAATTTTATTACATATGAAAATAGTTGAATATAATATTAAAAAGTTCATATAAGTATGCATGCAGCTAGTTATATACATATATTTGGGGGCCACCTCAAGCTTTTGAAAAGGCTGGAAATATTTTAATGTTTTTTTGTGGTCAGAAAAAGTAATATTACTTTACTTAGAGGGTGGTGGATGAGAGGTTAATATATGAAGGATTTTAAGCATGCATGGGATAAGCATAAGGCTATCCTTGATATAAGATACGGCCAGGGACTAATGAAAAAATTACTTTACCGAGAGGGTAGTGGATGCATGGAATAGTCTTCCAGTAGAAGTGGTAGAGGTTAATACAGTGAAGGTGTTTAAGCATGCATGGTATGGGCATAAAGCTACCATAGATATAAGACAAGGCCTAGCACAAAGCAGAACAGTTGGGAGGCATGTAAGTGGCATTTCGGTGGTGGAGCTGCATGGTGGGATCGGGGGGCCCCAGGGCAATTTTTGCATGGGGCCCGGTGGTTTCTAGTTACGCCTCTTTGCACCCATAGCACTTGCCAGTGCATCCTTATTGCACAGTCCTGGAACTGTCACTGCACCCATATTGTACATACTAGCCGCACCTATTGCATATAACTTACCACGGCGCCCATGTTGTACCCCAGAACTTGCCACTGCACCCATATTTCACAGATTTGCCATTTGCACTGATAGGACTTGCTATTACACCCATATTGCACACATACTGCATCCCTGAACTTATATTGTACAGGCTTGGAATTTGTACCAATACTGCACTCCAGACATGCCATTGCCCCTATACTGAACCCTAGGATTGCAAGGAGAGTCATCCTGTACTAGAAATCCATCCTCTGAATAAATCTCCCCAGCATCCATCAACAAATGTCAAGCCTCACTAGCTCTCAGACCCCTACAGAACTCTGCACAAGTAAGCCAGGTCTCCACACTATTAACTTCTTCTCCCCCATCTCCACCCTCATCTACACTGGCGTCAAACAAGCTTAATTTTCCCACTGTGCTGCTGACAAGATATGTCTACTGAGCTTTTTACACTTCAAATCTTAAAGGATCTTTAGTATGTTTGCTTCCACTGGAATTCTTCTCAAGTGACAAAATATACTTCAGCTTCTGTTTAGCCTGTACTGCACATAAAAATATAATTCTTCAGATATTCTTACAAAATATTTGTTTAACTCTAATGCTGCCCCAAATGACACAGCAGAGTTTTGAAACAAAACACTCTAAAATGTGACACATTGACATTAGATTGGATTTAATATTTGGAAATGTCATCATTTTAAGAGATTTGCCATATTAGCTACGTTTAACAGAAATCTCTTTTTTGTATTATCTTAAAGTATGTCAAGATTTAGCTTCCATTACGTCTAGACAGCTGTTACTTTATGAAGAGAGGCATTGGGATAAGTTTCCTTTGGTACAAAGCTCTCAATTATATTTGACATATTTCCATGTCCTTATTTAACACTGGTGTTGCAGTATATTATATCTGTGTGCCACAGTATGATGATTAAATCTTGAATCTCACTGATCTAGTACAGCTTGTCCATTTTTTGGCTGCAGACACATAATCAAAAATCTTGGTGTACATCACAATGGTATTTAAGTGTCCTGGCAAGATAAGAATATATCAAATAGAAATCAATTAGAATTAGTGTGAAATATTGCACAGACAATGTAAAATAAAGTCTACAAATACGTACATTGCATATGTTACAATACATCTACAATAGTGCAGAACATCATAAGTTCTAGACATTTTGAAACTTTGAACACAAGATAAATATGTTAATAAATTATTAAAAGGCCCAAACTAGATTTAAATCAACTGCCAATAGGTAATTTAAGTGGCCCTTCTGAAACCATGGTAGTAAGTAAAGTTGCATTCAAATCCAAAATTGGTAATTTTGTTTAATCATGTTTTCTTACAATTTTAAAATAGACAATAAAACCAAAGCAACAGGTCAGTATGTGTTTGCATGCTGACATAAAAAAGTAAGTGTTAATAGATGAAAATGATCCCAAGCAGCTCTATAACTGTCAAACTACATCCCTGTGTCTATTCAGCCACTATTGTAGCTGGGGGTGGCGTTGAGGGGAAGATCAACCCCGAGTGGCACTTTTTTTGGGGGGGGGGGGGGGCCGTACTAGGTACTAGGACGTACTTCATTTATAAGCTCATTACTGCCCCCTGCAATGAGCTGTGCATTAGATCCAAGTAACTAGGCCATAGACAGCTGTTGGAGTTGGAGTGAGAACTGAGCATGCTTCATAGTTGCATTCTGTGTCTCCATAGTGAACAGTAAAATACAAAATAATTGTTTCTGGTCACATCCTCCATCACTGCAAAACTCAGATGGCCTACAATGTATCAACAATCCAGCACCGACAACAGTTTAAAGAAAAACAAGCTGTGACTTAAACTACTTAAAATGAGAGCACTGAAATAATTACAATTATAGTTAAACCCTTGAGTTTTTGAACATGAAATTTGCTCAGCTTAATGATAACACTTCAGCTGTTTTTACTTAGAGATTAGCAATGACAGCCCCAAAGATCCTTATCTATACAAAAATAGTGGTTGGTGGGCCAAAATGAAGTTACCAGGGATCACTAACTTTGACAAGGATTACATGTGAGTTGTAATGGATGACCTCATTTAATGCTGTGAAAGAGTCCTGTCTGATGTGTTCAAAACTTGGGACCATTGATATACTGCTAATCCCTGTCAGTGCTGAACACAAGGAATTTCTTCACATGCTATCAGAAGGAACTGTAAAGGCCTATTTTTTAAACTGTGACAGATAGCTATTACACATATTTATTGTTCATTAAACCATAAATAAATGTTAACATACATGAATCATTTTATGCCATTCCATGTCTAATTGGAGTTTGCATGTAATGCATAGCATAAAATAAATATTTTAGCTTAATGGTTCATAGTTTACTTAAGTTTCTCCCTCACAGATTTGAAGAAACAGTGCCCAGCATTCACAGAGCAATGATGCGGGAACCCCTCTAATGACAATAGCAGTTTGTGAAGCATGAAACGTTTAACAAAAATGCCTCTGCGGCAAGCTTCTTCTTTTTTTTTTTTTTTGCAGTCTTCGAGGGACAGAGAGCAGCAAGAAGGTGAGTAATGGGGTCTGGGGAGGGAGGTAAAAGATTTTTGGGGCCAAACTGTTGGTGGCATATTAATGGGCATACTAATAGTGGAATATTAAGGGGCAAATTGGCTGTGGCATATTAATGGGCATACTAATAGTGGAATATTAAGGGGCAAATTGGCTGTGGCATATTAATGGGCATACTAATAGTGGCATGTTAATGGGCATACTAATAGTGGCATATTAATGGGCAGGCTAACAGTGGCATGTTAATGGGAAAATTGGTTGTGGCATATTAATGGGCAGACTAACAGTGGCATACTAATGGGCAAATTGGCTGTGGGATTACATTTGCAAGTCTGGTTGCAGAATGTCAAGTTTGGGGATGCTTTGTAAAGTCTGTGGGGCAGATTGGCAAATAAAAGGAAATCAAAACATTAAATGCATTTTCTTAATCATAGGTTTAAACCCTTGGTGACACAGGACGGACTAGGTCCGTCCTGTGTGCCGAGGCGTTAGTGACACAGGACGGACCTAGTCCGTCCTGTGTCAAAACGAGCACTGAAAGCGGAGTTTTTCCGCTTTCAGTGCTCAAGAGGTATTGTAACGATGCTTCCGTCTGGAAGCATCGGTACAATACTAAAAAAAATGCCCGTCGGCATTTCGATCGCTCCGGAGAGCGATCGAAATGCCGGTTTTAAAGGCACAGAGCCTTTAAACACGTGCATTTCCAAAACGAGCATAGGAAGCGAATTTTTCGCTTCCTATGCTCAGAAAGTGTTCCTGATTGCCTCGTAAGTAGAGGCAATCAGGAACACAAAAAAAAAAATGCACGATCTTGGTCACTGGGTGACCAAGATGGCGCTGCCCTTCTAAGGGCAAGAGCACAGGAGGCAGGAAGAACCTGCTTCCTGTGCTCTCTGGCAGCCACACGATTGCCTCTTCACAGAGGCAATCAGTGACTGCCACGTACACTGACAAGCAGTGGGGATGCTCTGCTGAGCATCCCCACTGACTGGTCAGATCAATATTAACTCTATATTGATCTGACCAGTTGTGATCTGCCTTTCTCTCCTCACATTTTTTTTAGTGAGGGAGAGAGACAGATCAAAGTTATAAAAGTAAGTAAAAGTAAAAAAAAAACAATAAATACACAACACACGAATAATAAAACAATAAAAAATGTTTATAAAAGCAATTCCCTGCGTTTAACCCCTTCCCTGCCACTGATCTTGCGTAAGCAGTGATCGTGCACATCAGCGCATTTATTTTTGCTGTTTGTGCATTTTTTAGGGGTTAATTTTTTTTGTACTGTAATTTATTACAGTACTACAAAGGCTCTTCTAAGAGTTATTAACCCCTTATTTGCCGTCGATCACTGCTTAAGCAATGATATTGACGCCAAAGCAATTTTTATCTGTCTGCATTTTTTTTTTTTTTTTTTTTTACACATACCCGCTAGGGGATTACATGTAAAGTTAAAATATTTGAGATTTTTTTTTTTAAGCTCCCTGAGCGCATAGCGATCAGTAACAGCGAATTAGTGGCAAAGGCGGTTTGGTGATTTCTCAATTAAGCTCACCATTCGCCCTGGTCAGATCAAAATTGGTCGGATCAATATTCACAAAAATTGATCTGCCTCCCTCTCCTCACTTACATTTTTGTGACGGAAAGAGACAGATCAGTATTAGTGATATAAAATAACATTTTATAAAATTGTCAGGTTTTATGAAAGTCTTTCACTGTGTATTAACCCCTTCCCTGCCATTCATCACTGTATAAGCAGTAATCTTGCACAGCAACAGTATGTTTTGCTGTCTGCACTGTTTTATGGATTAATTACTTTGTACTGTAATGTATTACAGTACTAGATAGGCTCTTCTAAGAGCTATTAACCCCTTCTTTGCTCGAGATCACTGCTTACGCACTGATTCTGAGGCCGCGGACTCAGGGTTCGATTTTGACCCTGGTCAGCTTTCTGATACATCATCTAGTGATGTATCGGTGGCTGCTGAGCCCTTGCCACAAGGAGTGATGGGGGTCTACCGTTAAAAAAATATATGGTTTGGTGGGGGTAAATTACATTGGCTGGCTTAAAAGATATATCCCATATAGGACACGGACGCAGGTTGACTACATGTCAAAATTCCAAGTTGGAATTTTGAGATGCGCATCTCACAAATGTTGCCTTCAAGCCAAAAAACAAACCAACAAACCTATGCATGGGTGCTATCCCTGTACTCGGGAGATGTTGCTGAACACATATTGGGTTGTTGTTTGGCAGTGACATATACTGGAATCTGTGAATTCATGCCAATGTATGTGGAAAAAAGACTCCCAAAAAAAGTACTACCACAAACTTTTACAAAGGCTGGTGGTAGAATTAGTACCTATACAGTATTAAAATACCACCATTTGAAATACCTTAGGATGTCTATTTTCCAAAAATATATGGTTTGACGGGGTACAATTCATTGGACGGCTTCAAAAATGTTCCAAATGGAACATGGGAGCAGGCTGACTACATGTCAAAATTCCAGGTTGGAATTGCGCACCCCCTAAATGTGGCCTTTTAGCCCCAAACCAAACCAACAAACCTATGCATGGGGGGTATCACTGTACTCAGGAGATGTTGCTGAACACGTATTGAGGTGTTGGTTGGCAGTAGCAAATACCAGAATCTGAAAATTCCTGCCTGAACTACAATGTGTGTGGGGGAAAAAATGACATCCCAACCATTTGACATAGGTTGGTGGTAGAAATAGCACTTGGAAAGTGTTAAAATACCACAATTTTAAATACCCTAGGATGTCTAGTTTTCCAAAATATAATGCTTTGATGGGGTAAAATACTTTGACAGGCTTCAAAAGTGTCCCAAATGGAACATGGGCGCAGGCTGACTACATGTCAAAATTCCAAGTTGGAAATGCAACCCCCTAAAGTTGGCCTTTTAGCCCCCAAACAACCCAACAAACCTATGCATGGCTGGTATCCCTGTACTCAGGAGATGTTGCTGAACACATATTGGGGTGTTGTTTGGCACTGACACATAATAGGATCTGTGAATTCATGCCCGAAGTACAATGTATGGGAAAAAAAATTACTATCCATAACATTGACATAGGCTAGTGGTAGAATTAGTACATGGAAAGTGTTAAAATACTACCATTTGAAATACCCTAGGGTGTCTAGTTTTCAAAAATATATGGCTTTGTGGGGTAGAATACACTTTTTGGCTTCAAAAATTTCCCAAATTAGACATGGGCGAAGGTTTTCTTCACGTCAGAATTCCAAGTTGGAAAACCAAAAAGCGCACCTCTCAAATGTGGCCTTTTAACCCACAAATAACCTAACCAACCTATACATGGGTGGCATCCCTGTACTCAGGAGATGTTGCTGAACACATATTGAGGTGTTGTTTGGCACTGACATATAACAGGATCTGTGAATTCATGCCCAAAGTACAATGTATGTGAAAAAAAAGTACTACCCAAAACATTGACATAGGCTGGTAGTATAATTAGTGCATGGAAAGTGTTAAAATACTACTATTTGAAATACCCTAGGGTGTCTAGTTTTAAAAAATATATGGCTTTGTGGGGTAGAATACACTTTCTGGCTTCAAAAATGTCCCAAATGGGACATGGGCACAAGTTTTCTGCATGTCAGAAATCCAAGTTGGAAAACCAAACTGCGTACCCCCTAAATGTGGCCTTTTAGCCCCAAAACAAACCAACAAACCTATGCATGGGTGGTATCCGTGTACTCAGGAGATGTTGCTGAACACATATTGAGGTGTTATTTGGAAATACCCCTTCACATTTTAAGGTAATGTTTACCTAAATTGCAATCTATGTGAAAAATGTAAAAAAAAAATTTTTTTGCTGCAAACTTTGGCAAAGATTGGTGGTAAAATGGCTACATGAAATGTGTCAAAATACCCCAAGTTAAATGCCCTGAGTGGTCTAGTTTTCAAAAATATGTACATGTTGGGGGTCATTCATGGATTTAGTACAGAAATCAGTGTTACAATGTCACTATCACCAATTTTGAAAAAAAGCTTTGCACTACTTACCGTATTTGCTCGAATATAAGACGAGGTTTTTTTCAGGGCAAATGCTCTGAAAAATCCTCCTCGTCTTACATTCGAGGTCTTCTTATAATCTGACCTCAAATTGAGGTCAGATTATAAAACATGGATCCAGGTCCCCAGCAGAGCTGCAGGGGACCTGGATCCCCCTCTCTAGCAGCAGGGGATGTCCCCTGCTTCTGCCCGGCACGACCGCCGGGGCTTCTGTGAAGAAGCCGGGAACTTCCGCTTTCGTCACAGAAGTCCCGGCGAGCGTGCCGGGCGGCAGCAGGGGAAGTCTGCGCTCATCGCGCAGATATCCCCTGCTGCCCCACTAGCCACCAGGGAGAATCGGGCAGCTGGGGGATGTCTGCACGATACGTGCAGATATCCTCCATGCTGCCCGACACGGCAGACTATTATGACGGACCAGCTGGGGAGAGAGAGAGACAACGCTGGGGGGGGGGAAAGAGACAGCTGGGGGAGCGGGAGAGAGGCCGCATTGGCACATAAAAGCAAATAAAAACAAGAAATGCATTTGTATAATATAAACTTTTTATTAAAAATTAAAAAGCAATTTACATATATACAAGTTAAACTTTTTTCCTATAGGGTAGTCTTATAATCAGGCTTTTAGTTTTTTTCCTAAAGGAATGTACAAATTTGGGGGGGGTCGTCTTATAATCAGGGTCGTCTTATAATCGAGCAAATAAGGTATAGTTCTGGCCCTGTAACATGAATAAAAAAACAAAAAAACATAAAACATGGGCTATTTCTGAACTCAGGACATATATTAGAAACTATTTAGCAGTGTTTTTTGTTGTTTCTTGTACATGAGTATACGATTTTTCAAATAAAAGTCATAAAAAAAAATGTTTAATTTGTTTGCCATATTTTATTAATTTTTTTACATCAAATTATATGCAATTATCAAAACAATGGTATCAAAAGAAAGCCCTTCTTATAACGATACAAACGATATATAGTTTGTGCGGGTACACTAAATGAGACAGAAATAAATTACAGCAAAACACAAACACCTCAGAAATGTTAAAACAGCCCATGTCACCAAGCGTCGGACAAGCCAAAAAAGTCATGTCACTAAGGGGTTAATTAAATATGGGGAAAAAACAGTTTACATTAGAATAATTATTTACTAGTAAAACTTTTTTTTATGCAAGATCATCTTATATTTACTGGGGGCCTCACAATACTTGTAGCCCAGGGGACTACAATGTCTTAATCTGGCCCTCATCACAAGTGCTCATAGGGAAATACTTTGGACTATCTGTATTTCAATAATTAAACTACAGCAAATGAGGCTAAGGCATAATAAAGCAATATATGACTGTTACAAGATGGAATCCTCTAAAAGTCATGTTCTGATATTTGCCCTGTAATCTCACAAAACCAATCATGTCATCATCAAAAACCAATTCTTTTGAGGTATTTCCATAATCTTGTAGCTCAACATGTTTTAGAGAGTTTGTACATAGCATAACAACCCTAACATGCTAGTATTTCTAAAAAAAATGCAGACAAAAAACTACCCTTAATTTTGACAAAAGAGGGGTGTAACATTATATCGACTAAAGACCAGAAGATTAGTATTTTGCATCTTTTTTGCGCACACAGATCATTTTCAATTATTTTTTATGTTCTGCGTGCACAATAAAAACAATATGCAGGTGATAGAGTCCATTTAAGTCTATTTCAGTAAATTTGTACAGTAACCTTTTGTGTAGAATGGTATCAAATGTCATCTTAGAACACTTCAAACACTTTCCCCACCATAGATGTCAAGCTTACAGGTCTGTAATTGCCCGGCTGAGATTTTGATCCCTTTTTAAATATGGGCACCACAAAAATATAAAAAATAATATAAACATTGTGTTGGCACAAGTTAAAGCAAATGCATAGATTAAGAGGAAAATTTGTTTTTAATGTGTCTATGGTGTCTCCTGTTTATCACCTGTGACTTGATTTATAAATTAACTACTTTTCAATGGAAAATGTGTGATTTGCATATCAAGCCACAGGTGATGTCATAAACAGAAAACACCTATGGTAAACATGTAAAACACATGTTTCTATTAATCTATGCATTTGCTTGCCATTCTGGGAACATAATATGCAGATAATTGTGGATTACATGTTGTGGTTGATTTTCACATATACATAAGTTGTACAATCCCCGCAACAAAAGGCCAATGCATTAACATTCCAAAAAATTGCAAAGGAAACAACACAGCATAGGATACTACATGCGATCCATCAATATGTTCAGCCTGGCTGGCCAAATGCCATGGAAGAATACTTGATTCTGTCTACGCACCATTGCCTTGAGCTTACATGAGCTAACCACATACTTCCCAACATTTCCTTTTTGTGAGTTTTATTGCTGTGACCCAACATTCTGAGAGGGAAAATTGAGAAGAAAATAGTGACAGAGGGATTTGAGTGCAAAATAAGGACTGCCCCTCCTAAATAGAGAATTTGGGAGATATGTAACTATTCTGGACAAATGTCTAATGGGGTGGGGGGAATGGGTGATAATACCCATGACCTAAGTGGCTATCCAGGCCTTGTGCCCATGATGGAACAGGACAGAGGATATGACTGGTGTCCTAAAATGCTTTAAGATATTGAACATTTTGTAATGTTGTATCAACAGTGTTTAAACACTGAATCTTTTACACCATGGAACTGTTCAACCATTAATGTGAGCCTGATCCTAAAATATTGCTATACTATGTTGATATTGCGAAATCATTGTATCAATGTATTTGATAGTTTTTTATACCCTTTGAAGGTTGCCTGAAAAATTATTATTGCACATTTGAATATGATCACACTATTGATACACGTAAATTGTTAAACTTTGTATATAATTATGCCCTTCTCTTCTATTGAGTAGAATATCACATTATAACCGACCTTTCCTCTGCAAAGATTATATCGCTCTGGGCAGGGCTGCCATCAGAGGTTCCAGGGCCCCTTACTGAAAATAAATTCTGCCCACCCATATCTCCCTCTTGCCCCCCAAACCTCCCAAAGTCATTTAGGTCTTTGTATATCATGCAAATGATTTTAATACCGCAACACCCGTGCCACAACACCCGTATTGCACATCCAGGATTTGCTGCTGCCCCCAGGACATCCCCATTACTCGCATTACACATCCAAAACTTACACCATTAATATTCTACAGCCAGTTTGTACACTAGTATGCAACCACTTTCACATTAATGTGCCACTGTTAGTTTACTCATGAATATTCCACGGCCAGTTTGCCCATAAATATACCACAGCCAATATGTCCCGTAACATGCCACAGCCAGTATGCCCATTAACATGCCACTCTTTGCCCATTAATATGCCACAATTACTATGCCCAGTAATAAGCCACAGCCAGTGTGCCCATTTATATGCCACTATATGCTCATTAATATACCACAGCCAGTATCCCCATTAATATGCCATCTATGCTCATTAACATGCCACAGCCAGTATGCCCTTTAATATGGCACAGCCAGTATGCCCATTTATTATGCCACTATATGCTCATTAATTTGCCACTGCCAGTATGCCCGTTAATATGGCACAGCCAGTATGCCCATTAATATGTCACCATATGCCTATTAACGTGCCACAGCCAGTATAATCATTAATATGCCACTTTAATAAGGCATAATATGCCACAGCCAGTATGCCCGTTCATATTCCGAAATCAGTATGCCGATTAATAAGCCATCTATGCCCATTAACATGACACAGACAGTATGCCCATTAACATGCCATCTTGGATTATGTCTAATATTTTAATGACAATATCTTCTCTCTACTTGAAACACATACAAAACAATTTACCACGTCAGTTACAGGAATTTATGTAGACATATATTTAATAACTGTTCAGAATAAATATTTGGGCAGGAGTATTGTTCAATACAGGTTTTTTTTCACACATGCTAGAGCAGTTAAACAAGGATATTTCAGAAGAAGAGAAAACTTCTTCTTTCTCATTTGAACCCATGATGTGGGAGTGGGTTCAAATGAGAAAGAAGCATTCATTCAATTGAACCGTGACTGGTAGGAAAAGGATTGCATATATGTATGGTAAGTATACATCATAACATTATGGCCACCTGTCTAATATTGTGTAGGTCCCCTTTTGACACCAAAACAACCCTGACACGTTGAGACATGGACTCGACTAGGCCATGGGCGTAGGAACCGGGGAGGGAGGGGGGAACGCATTCCCCCCATGAAATAATGCGGGGGGGGACGGGTATGGTGAAATCCCCCCCAGGTTTTGGGACTGGCCTACCGGGATACCGGGAAATTTCCCGGTAGGCTGCAGGCCCTGGGGCCACTTTAAGTATGCAGCTGCCTACTTAAAAAAAATGTTGTAAAAAAACCGCGTCCCCCCCTTTCCCAGTACTTACCTCCTTGCTGATCTGCAGGTCCGTGGCTGTGAGGGAAGCGTTGTGCGCTCCCCTCCAGCCAAGCGGCTTCAATAAAGTTTGTTTTAAAAAAAAGTTTAAAAAAACTTTTTTAAATCCACTTGGCTGGAGGGGAGCGAACAACGCTTCCCTCACAGCCACAGACCGGCAGATCAGAGTGACAGAGCAGCAGCAAGGAGGTAAGTACTAGGGATGGGGGAGGGTGGCAAAATCCTGGCATATTGAGGGGGCAAAATCCTGGCATATTGAGGGGGGAAATCCTGGCATATTGTGGGGGGAAATCCTAGCACATTGTGGGGGAAATCCTGGCATATTGTGGGGAGAAATCCTAACATATTGAGGGGGGAAATCCTGGCATATTGTGGGGAAAATCCTGGCATATTGAGGGGGGAATCCTGGCATATTGGGGGGCAACATCCTGGCATATTGTGGGGCAAAATCCTGGCATATTGAGGGGGGAAATCCTGGCATATTGAGGGGGGGAAATCCTGGCATATTAAAAGGCAAAAGAATGGCATATTGAGGGGCAAAATCCCACCACTGCATACAGGGGGTAAAAGATGACAGGGGTGGGGGGAGAAAAATATACATACAGGGGAAGGAATAGATGACATGTCTGGGGTGGGGAATAAAATACAAAGGGAAAAAAATACATACGTGAGTGAATATCAGAGTGTAAACGTGGGACTGAGAGTGAGTGGCAGTGTGTGTGTGAGAGTGGCAGTGTGTGTGTGAGAGAATGGCAGTGTGTGTAGAGTGGCAGTGTGTGTGTGAGAGAGTGGCAGTGTGTGTGAGAGAGTGGCAGTGTGTGTGAGTTGCAATGTGTGTGAGTGAGCGGCAGAGTGTAATAAATGGGTATATCACAGTGCTTCCCGTCAATAAAAAGAGCAGGGGACTCGCTCTTGACAGCTCTATTGATTTTGTTGCTCTGTTATGACAAGTGTCAATGTGTGTATGTGTCGGTGTGTGTATGTGACTGTGTATATGTGTGACTGTACGTGTGAGACACTGTATTTGTCGCTGAGGGCAGGATCCTCCAATGGCGGCAAAATATGCAGGGCACAATATGTCATATCTGGCACCTTTTTCTTTCCTGCATGCACCATTGATTGGGTGTCCATCTGCGTGCTAGGGTATTTCCTCGTGGGGTCTATGGCAAGTCCTGTGAGTGCAATATCAGTGCTGGGTCAAATTCTGGATGGTGGGGCAACTGGAACATTATCTGTTGACAGGACAAGCTAGTGAAGTTCTTCCCCAGTGTCCAGAGATGGCATATCATCTTCTATCTGCCAAGGTAACCACCTTATTCAGTGTTTACAAGTACACTTCAGTCTCTGAGGTTGTAGATATTTTGCGAAAGATGCCTGCCAGAGAGAGATGCTTTTTCTCTCAAGTAGAAAAAATTGTCAGAATCCTATTGACTATTCCTGCTTCTTCCTGTGAAGCTGAGAGAAGTTTTAGTGCACTGCGTAGATTAAAAACCTGGCTGAGGTCCACAATGACCCAGAAACGTTTGAAGCATGTTGCTATATGCAACATCCATAGAGACATAATGGATGAACTAGACATTGAAGCCATAGCAAAGGAATTTGCAATGTGTTGTGATCCCCGCGAAAAAGTTTTGGGATTTTAAAAACTTGCGTTCTTTAGATTTGGCTTAAAGGAAACTTTATGGAGGGTACTTATTTGTTCCATAAAAAAAAACACACTACTAAACCATTACAAATAAATATATTTATTAATAAAATAAACTCACCCATTTCCATCAACAAGACAGTCTAATTGATGCAGCACAATCAACCCTGGCTGAGATCATCATGATTAATGATGTCCAGTCATATCTAATGCTTCTCATAATTTAGCATTGCATTGAGTTAGCGTTCAAAGCATATGAAGCAGGGAACCATCCTAGATGTCTGATTGATAGCTGTAAGAGTGTACTATGGACGTCTATGTATAAGACAAAGGGGACCTTCAGTTTACTCCTAAGCCACTGTAGCAAACTGAAGTGTGTTAGGGCAGAGGAGTGTCTCAGTTAAGCCAGTTGCAAGTATTCGTCTTTTGCTTTTTATTTATATATGGAAGAGGTTGAGATTGTGTGATGCAAAGCATTACTGTAATTGTTACAGATGAAAAACAGTTAAAGGGAAACTTGAAGCACTATAACCATTAAAGCCTACATTAGTTCTTATGATGCTAGGAAAATGTTCCTGTAAATATAATTTTAATTCCTCCACCTAAGCTTCCTGCTCACTGACATCATATGGGAAAGCCTGCATGCTCACGCCATTCACCTCAGCTTCCACTACTTGCAGGAGCTGGTCTGTCAGTGTAAACAGCACAGTTCCCTGTTCCGCTCAGGGTACTGTGTACTATGCTGGATAGGGAACAACATTGTGTGAATGTGTGCACACTTACCACACATCTCATGTAGCTTTAGTGTGTGAGCTAGCAGTGGCAGGCACACATTTACAGGAACAGCTACCTTGCACCTTAACTGCTGAAGTACGCTGCAGTGGTTGTGGTGCTTGGAGAGTCTCACTCTGTCTGCAGTTTCTATTTATATAGTTATAGTATTTCATTGTATTTATACAAGATCTTTTGAGAATATTGGTTCTATTTATATAGTTATAGTATTTATTTGTATTTATACAAGATCTTTTGTTTTGTTAAAGTCAGGCAATAGTGCATTACTTAAAGTATTATTACCACTAGTTTTAAGTGGAATAACTGAAATATATGCCAAACGTTTGGTTAATTTCTGTGACCTGATGAATAAAGAACTGTTCCTTTTGCATAGTTTTTTGTTGTGAGATTTTTCACACACACACTTAAAATTTAACGTTATAAACAACTCCCAGTTTACTGAATAAGAATATACCCGGAGAGCAAAAATGCTGTCCCCCCACCCAGATTTTTTGGGGTTCCTACACCCATGGACTAGGCATCTGAAGGTGTGCTGTGGAATCTGGCTCCAAGACGTTAGTATCAGATCCTTTAAGTCCTGTAAGTAGCAAGGTGAGGGTTCCATGGATCAGCCTTGTTTGTCCATCAAATTCCACAGATGCATGATTGGATTGAGATCTGGGGAATTTGGAGGCCAAGTCAACACTTTGAACTTATTGTTATGTTCCTCAAACCATTCCTTAGAGCATTTTTGCTTTGTGGCAGGGCACATTATCCTTGCCTTCAGGGAAGTCCATTTCCATGAAAGGATGAACATGGTCTGCAACAATACTTAGGTAGAAGGTATGTGTCAAAGTAAAATTCACATGAATGGCAGGACCCAAGGTTTCCCAGCAGAACATTGCTCAATGCATCACACTGCCTCCTGCCTCCATCGGTCATATTTTTATGGGTGATTGGTGTTTATACTCACACTTACATACTATATCACATACCCATGCATATACCTAGAACTTATACAAATAATACCTGATTAAAGCTACCTTTTCAATGGGGCATGAATTGTACTCTATTGAATATTTGGTGTTTGCAGAAGAGCACTGCACACTAGCTGGTGATGATATGAACAAATGGGCTTTCGTCTGATTACATTTTTTTGGTGGCCTTTATTGCCTCTTTAAAGTAACCATCACTGCTCAGTTAAGGTTAAAGGTCATACGTTGCTGTACTTCCAGGTAAATGTAATAATTTCTCCAACTGACATTTGTTCATCCTAATTACAGTAGCATATCATTGTTGTTGCTGCTACCACTAGCCATGCATACAATCTCATGCATGGAATTACTCACATAATCAATATTGTTGACTCACAAAGTTCCTCTTACAAACACTATTAGTTCACTGCCATGCACTTATGTTGTGAAGAAGATATTCAGTAATGGATCTCATGCATGCTAATGAGTTCCCACTAAGGACAAAATATATTCCTATGAGTGGTTATTTGGCCCTGCACCTCTGTCCTGAGCTGTGTTTAATGAAGTCTTGTACGATCTGCATATACTTTAAGGTGTCCATGAATAAAGTGGATAAAGAGGCAAAAAAGTGATCATCTTTATCTTACTTGAATATGTCTACCCAGAATCCCTTGCTTGCAATGGAGGCAGCACTATGAATTGGAATATGAATTTTACAGCATCAGACCTCAGACGATTCAGACTACTTCCTGCTCCTCACTTTTAGGGATGATTCCAATGCTCTGAATCATTACATGCACAGGGAGCATGAGGCGTGCTAATTTCTCCCTGGAAAGGTACGCCACTGCATATGTGCAATCCAACTTGAGGTCTCACTACATAATTCACACCACTGCAGAAAGCATAACTTTCCAAACGTTAATATTAAAGTTTAACATATTCAGTATACTAATATCTAGTGATATTAGACAGACAGGAAGGAAGATGTTGACAGAAAATTGGTGTAATGCGTTTCTTGAAAAGGGCATCAAGTGATTGCCTCAGCTTGTCTACCTATTTTTTTGACTCTTCTAATGGGATTATTGACTTTTTTTTTCTTTCACTTCACATATTTAATTACCATAATTGTAATTTTTTTTATTTTTGTTTACACAATGCACTCTGAACATGCGCATCTCCTAGAGTTCTGTGCTGTGTTTTATGGCATGTGCCCATAACAAATCAAACAAGGATAAAACATGACTTGCTTGCTGAGTCAAAAAATAGACATTTTTTAACCTTTTTTTTATTGAAAAGAATAACTGTTCACCTATCCACAGATATGATAGGTATGCACAATTGTGTGCATTCGTTCATTTTCAAACACTGATTAGTAGCCAAGAAGAAAGGTGCTGAACAACTTAAGCTCACTGAGAACTTAGGCAGAAGATGGATAAAGAGCGAGGTGAAATGTGTACAACTTGATGAGTTTTTGGATAGAACATATTGGAAGAACTCCAGTGTGAAGCTGTTAATATGAATTAGACCACAGAGTTTGGAAGAATATTTCTGTTGAAAGCTAAGAAATTGAATAATAAAACAGCCAAATGTTCTTCAAACTGACCCACTCTAGACAGTTTCTAACACAAAAACATTCAGGGGCTCACTTACATGAACATGTCAAATGAGTGCCAAAAATGACTGCAGTGCTACAAAAAGCAATCATATGTAAAGTGCACATCATTAAATAGCACTTAATAAAAGAATGCTGTAAAAGATAAATGTTTGACTCTGCAGGGATGTTTTCTATATTTAGTTGTGATATGTCTTTTGGCCTTTGCATCCAAAATATTTAATTCAGTTTAGCTGGAGACATTAGCAATATTTTCTGTTCAGAGAGTTTTTATGTAAATATATAGGCTTGCTACCACTGGGAACTGCTAAAAGTCAACCAAAGATAATACCAGAGTCCAACAAACACAACAACAAAACTATTTTATAATGAGTAATGTCTGTGTAAAACAGATGCGAGTCGCTTAGTCCATAGAGAAGAACATGACAGCGTAAACATCATGTATCATTATTGTTCTTTAGATATTGTAGATGCAGATGTTTGTAGAGAACTGAGTGATAGGACGGAGTTAACCAAGACCCTGAGGTACCAGATGGAGCTGGTCAGTGAAACAATTATGCTGTTAATGGAAAGAGGGAAATTGTGGAGAGTGGAGATTGGTGAAGGGAATTATATGTTTTTTGTTTGTTTTGAGTTATTATCTACCCCAGACTGTCAGTGCAATGTGCATTATAAATTATACCACAGTAGCTGAATATATTTTTGTTTCCAAAGTTGATAAAAAAAATAAATATTGTATTTATTGTAAATGTACACATTAGTTTATTGAGTGCGAGAAAACTGAAGGGCAGCAGTCTAATGAAGTGTAGTGTTTTGTTGAAGGGCTCAGCTACAGTACACACAAATCTCTTAACTTTACCCACCACAAACTACATCAGTCACACACCAGAGCCATAATACAAACCACCTGTTAGTAAAACTAAATGTAATTTTATATGACTGTCTCAAGGATCACCATGAAGTTAATAGGAGTCTGGACAATATGATGATTCCTGTCAGTGGACTAAAGCATCAAATGTAAAATTTGTTCTATCCATGGGAAAGTTGACCCTGCCTGGAATGGAACTAAGATCCCCCTTGGGTGATAGATGCAATGGGTACTACTAAAATAGATTACCCTTACATTCTCTGGATGTTGGGCAATCATAACTTTCCCAGGATGCGCTTGAAAAGTTTCTTAAATGTAACCTTTGGTATGTCAGACCTCTTTTCTTGTGAAATTTCAATTTCGACTCAGGGGTAATTTTTCCCCGATTCAGGTCATATAGCTCCTGGGAGAAGGAGTGCTCAGCTCACATGAGTTGATGACTAGCCCCAGAGCAGCCAGGTAAATGAAAAGCATATCCTACCTTTTTTATTCTGTAATGGAAATGAACTTAATTAATATTTAGTATTAATTGTGTAATATCTGAAAATGTACACTTCATCTTAAGTGTTTATATTGAGAAGTAAACAAACTACATTTGTATGTGATGCAGTGTGTACGAGTAATGGGTATATATATATATATATATAACATTATGTTGTACCTAGAATATTATTTTAATATTATTTAAAAAAAATACTAGTTTCTGAAAAAAACACAAGATTGTTGGTCTAATTTATCAAATACATTTATTCCTTAAAGCATAAAGCATATGAAATATAAAAAAAATATAATCATCCAGTCTGCAAGCAAAACCATGGGATTTTATGCCAAAAGGTCAATTTATAATATTAAACATATTGAACGTATCACTCGCATTTAAATATAATCACATAGGTATAATATGTGATTTTTTAATTATTATTATTATCTTTACTACATGTAGCATATCTTTAGTATAGCTAAACTTTCCATTCGATATCTTGTAAAGGCAGTGAATTTACAGCAACTCTTAAAGTAACAGAGAAAACAGCACCTCATTATAAGATGCTTGCTGTAGGTCTGGCAAAGAATACACTCTGTGTAGCCAAATATTAGAGCTGCCGAATGTTTGAATGAATGGGTCTGCAGTAGTGCTCCTCCTGGAGCTATTCTTAAAACTCCACATCCCTTTAATATATTACCTATCTTTTCCATAATATAAAGTTAGACTTCAAGCCATGGTGATAACATCTCAAACTCAAGAAAACCCTGTTTTCTCTTCTCTTGCTATAGCAGTGTAACAAAAGAAGTCTGGCTTCACAGAGTATCAGTTTCAGAAACAAGTTGGTGGGATGTAGAAGTGCCTGAAGCATGAATACTGTGAATTCTGAAAACGGACAAAAATAAACATAAGTAATTGTTGCTAATGTTTTTTTCCCACTTTTTTTTTATTGCTGTACATTTTATAGCAACATTTGTCTGGAAGAATCAGGTACATTTTTTTGTCAAGTATTGCAAATTTGAATAGCCTGCTTTCATGGGAATAGTATTTTTAATACAAGAGAAATGTAATGACATTACATTAGAGACATATTTGACCCAGGCAGTTCGAGAAATAAATCCATGCAAAATGGAGAGCTTATAATGTTGTAGTAGATATCATTTTAGAAAACAATGCATTCATAATGACAACTTTTCTGATTAACAGCTTTCAGGGATAAAAAACCCTTTGTTACTGGAACAGAAAGACATTTTGGAAAGATGAACCAGAAAAGTAAAATCTGTAACATATAATCTGTAAATATCTGTTTGCTTAAAAGAGTCAAAAAAATTAAGAAAGAGCAAAATGAGATTCTCATCTGACTAGAAATTGAAAATATTATATAACGCAACATGAACAAAGTACAAATGAAATCATCGTTGCACAAAAGTATAACTACAGATTAATGTACCTTAGAAATTGTGTTTTTAAAACTGTTTTAACTGGTGTTAAACATTAATTATGGCACACTAACCAAGACAAGAACATATATTGCATTGTATAACTTAAGTAATCAGAAACCCTTTTAAAGCACACTTAAAGTTGTATTATTCTATAGAGTAAGGGAATGATACACAATAAGTATACGTCAATATACCATATTGTGTGCCTAAGCTAAACAATAAGATTAAGCAATTGCATCTCACACATTTTAGCCTATATAATCATATTCCTACAAGGCACAGTGACAGGGTGGCATTCTGCTAATAGAAGGTATTAGAATGGCTAATAAAATTACTTGGCGTATTAAATATTGTGATCAATAGGTACACTGTTGCCTCTGAATCGTGGGCTTTGTCTAAACATTCCAAGGATAGGAAACAAAACCCTAAAATGTAAACAGAAATACACAAAATTATATAATATACATACATTTCTAATATATGTAAGATGAAGTACTACTGAGCATCACAAGGGGTCATTGTATGAGCAGGCAATAGTGAAAAGAACTAGTGTTTGATTAATAGATAATCTACATGTATTCATACTCTTTTTACAGGGGAACAATATTTATTTCATAGGTAGGGTTAATTTTCCAAAAATCGAAATTAAAACTTACAAAAGTTTTAAAATAAAATTGCTTGCAAAAGATATGTAAAGTTTGAGCTCATTAATGTAACTCAAACCCTTATTATTGTGAAAACAAGTGGTGCCAAAAATCTTAAAAATATTATATGTTATATTATTAGAGAGGAAGATCCGGAAATAGAAACACACTACATTCCGATTTAAGTATTCTTAATTTTTGTATTATTTTAATGATTGACAACAATCTGGTACCTACATTAATTACTACTGCTCCACTGAAGGAGCAATTGTCCATTCAGATGAGGTTGCACTACAGATGAACCTTATTTTAATAACTCTGGATACTTTGTTAGTGATCACTCCATCATGCCAACATAAATGAAACAGATTTCAGATACAATGCATTCACATCTAAAAGAGAGAAAAACCAATACGTTTCTAATAGCTGTATTAAACTTCCAGTATTATGAAACATAGCAGGAAGCCTTCATGTCATCAGAAGTGCTACTGTATAAGGCAAAAACACAGTAGCATGCTGGGCTAAAATACCCATTAGGCAACCTTTCTTTTACTCTAGACTTAGTTTATATACATTGTGTATTTGGTTGCAATGCAGTAAGTTTATTGTTTTAACTGTATTATTGGTAAAGTAAAAATGCAAATATAATTTTTTTTTAAAAAGCTATTACATATTAAAATTGTATCAACAATTAAAGTTTCTTAATGCTAGATCAAAACTAGTACTATGGCACATGATGTTTCTGGTAATTAGATACATAATGATTCTGAGATCCTTGCAGCACTACGTGTGATATGAGTAGGGACTAAGGAATTTCTAGAGTACAAGATGGGAGAATGATGTAATGTGTCTTAGTTTTGTAGCATGCCCTGTCTGCATATCATAGTTCATATCTAAGTAAAGCAACAGTTACTTAGTAAAAGTTATAAATAATCTTCCACTGTGCCAATAAAACATATTTTAAGATACTAAGACAACCATCTAAAGCTCCTTTCACAAGGGATTAAAGATCTTGGTTGACCCCATGCTCCTGTTTCAGGTCTTGTCAAATAAGAAATGTGTTCATAAGAGAGCGATGTGTTCTTCATACATGCATGTATTCAAGGATTAGCATAAGTCTCCAGATACAAGCTTTAACAATATTGTGATCTGTTTCATGATATAAAAACATTTATTGCATTATGGAATATGTATAAGACCTTTAAATCCATATTGAGATTCCAGTTAACGGTACTTTATACTCACATGTTTGCTTTCAAATATTTTATGGATTTAATTTAATTGTGCTTTTTCTATAGTTAATTGTGTCCTTTAAAATTAGTAGGTAACTATTTTAGAATATGCAAACTGTTAAGATCTGAACTTTTGTGTCAATAAGTAGCCAATGGGGAAGCTGTGTCAATCAGATGCTGTTTTTTTATTTAAATGAAATCCTCGCTCACAGAGCAGGGATGTATTTATGTATCCATCCCTCGCCGGTAACGGATGCTTAGATAGGGGGCTTGTACAATTGTTTTTTGAGGCGGTAGAATTTTTTTATAGAATACGTTGATTAATTAATTTTTTGGGGTCAGAGGATGAGTATCAAGGGCATCGCGGATCAATGCTGCTGGAACAGGTAATAATTTGAATTTCACAGGGCACCCTTTGGGTGCCAGGGGTGTGGGAAGTGACTTTCACTCTCTAAATAATTATAGTGAATATTTGTGCTGCAAACAATAGGTACTTGCGGGTGTGGATGGAGCAGAGTATCCACTGGTGTCCAGACAAAGTCTCAGCTGTATGTCAACAACCTTGACTTGCGGATTGGAAGACGGCATCGGCAAGAGCTATCACCAAGTCAAGATCGCTGACATACAGCTGAGACTTTGTCTCGACACCGCTAATCTGCTCCAATCATACCCGCAAATGCCTACTACTCCTATAAGCTGTTTTTATTTGATTTTAAATGAGCCTAATATGTTGGCGCCAATAAATGATGTACTTTTATATACTGCAGTTTGTGTCTCTTCTGATATATCTCCCTTGCAATCCTTTTGGGAATTGTTGTCCCACAAGTGTATTACTCTCCAGAGCCAGATCAGGCCTCTAGAATATGAATGCTGTTCTCAGGGGGAAATAATCCTATAATTTGCTATACAGAGTCACACATTGTTTGTTCATTTTATTGTGTTTTGTTCATGTGTATGAGTTATTCAGCACCCTGGTAAGGATAAGTACCAGTTTCTTTATTATGTGTTGATTTCACTTTTATCAACACAATTTTTCGTATTTACTTAATTTTTATTTATCCGTTGTTTTTTTAGTGATTTTCACTGCCCACCCCCCATGGCATCCAAAGGTTTTTTTACAGGCAAATTGTCCCCCATACCTGGGTAAGTTAGAGGTGGAGGAATAAGTAATGATTAGTTTTATTTTTATTTATTTATTTGATGGGTCTGGGGCTATCAGCAGTACCATATTATTTATTTTAATTGGGGTGTAGGGCTATTGGCAGTCCAAGCGCAACTCAGAAGTACAAATCCGTTGCATATAGCGCTAATTTCCATCAATTGTACATTGTTATATGTTGGCACACACAGTGACAGCACCACTATTTCCCACTGTTTTGGCTTGCTCCCATATTATTCTAATCTTAACCCCAATACTGTTCTTAAGGATTAAAGAGTGACATTTTTGAGTTTATATTTTTAAGATTTATGCACACCTACCTTGTTTTGTTGAAACAATAATAAATGTACTTATTTATTGGCCTATTCTTATATTTTGTCTTTCATAGACTGTGTATTTTGTCCTTGTTATTCTGAATAGATCAATTGGACGTCACTGACGACTTTTTGTTAAAGTTGTTTTCTTTACAAAATACATTGATGTCATAAAGATTTAGTCCTCTTCCTTTGAAAGCTAGAAATTATATTTTCTAACTTTAAGATTCTTTTTCACTGTTTTTCAATAATTAACTTAAGTGAACTTATTTATTTGTGGGGGGCTACTTTATACTTTATTTCATTCATAGAGTCCCCAGCCCCTGAATGTTACATCCGAATTGCATTGCTGACAGTTGAACCGACAATGCAATTCGGAAGATACCTAACTGGTAAACTGTTTGCGCGCATGCACGATTTTAGCTTCTTCCTCGCAGAATCATGGGAAATGTAGTTCCCATTGATTCTGCTTTTGTATAAAAGCTGCAACCAGAAATCTTCCAGAATTGCATTCCAGTCAGAGGCTGTGTCAGAAATGCAATTCGGATGCCACATTCGGCCCATTGGTTTATTTGTGTCAGCAACACAACTGAGCCAAGGGGTCAAGAATGAAAGTAGGAGGGGCTGGGGACTCTATCAAGCAAATAAAGTATGACGTAAGGTGTGTGTGTGTGTGTGTGTGTGTGTGTGTGTGTGTGTGTGTGTGTGTGTGTCCCAAAAAAAAGTTTAATTAGGTTGTCCTATAAAAACTATATTCCTTGACAACTTTAAACTATTTTTGAGTATGGATTTCCTTTGATTCTTTTTCAAACTTTTAAAGAAGAGCTAGATGTGGCTTTTCTAGCACCTTGATACTTTTTAGATTTCCTTTGATTATTTAATTTATTATTCCAAAATTCTACGGGCAAATTTGTTTTATGCAATACACCATTGTGATATTGGTAATTCAGATTCATGAATCTACAATGAATTACAAAGTCAATGGGTATTAAATGATTACAAATATATGTTGCTTACATTTTAATAAAAGTTTATTTTTGTTTCATTAATCAATGAAAAGAGTGCTAACTGCAAACATGTTTCGTATTGTAGCGTCTTCTTAGACAACTAGAAATAATTTACTTTATTGAATACAGAACGTAATTGTTTAGAAACCTTTCAGCTCCCTTGAACTGCTTTGAAAACTGACCATTAAACATTTGATTTCCAGATTTTCCCCCATTACCTTTAATGCCCCA
The DNA here is from genome assembly GCA_036172795.1 of Pelodytes ibericus. Lineage (NCBI taxonomy): Eukaryota > Metazoa > Chordata > Amphibia > Anura > Pelodytidae > Pelodytes > Pelodytes ibericus. The sequence goes on from CM069859.1 coordinate 129,462,020, forward strand.
TTTATCAAAGTGTGTGGTCTCCATTTCATGATGTAAAGCTGAGTAGGAGTTCAGAAGGTAATAAAGGAGGATAAATGAACAGAAATTGTTTGGATCTGTTCTCCTAAGGTTGAAAAGTCACAGAACAATAAGAAGACATATTTCTTTGAAATTATAAATTTGACACTCAGATATGGGAGCTGCCAGTTTAACATCAGTAACAAAAATACACAATAACCATAAAAAAGCTGTGTTAGCACAGACCACAAATATTAACTATTTCTATATATAGTGAGCTGGGTATGATATTGCTAGAAAATGTTACTAATACTTCAACTTAGGTGTTTTTATGTAGTTTTAAGGATATCTGTAGTTTTAAGAAAATCTTTAACCTTTTAGTGAGTGTATCCATGTATGTATGTATGTAACTGCTGGTCATATCAAGTTATATTTATATATTAAAATAAATGAAGATATAAGTATAAAAATTTATTTTTCTCAGTCTCTCTGTTTATATATAATTATCTGTCTCACTCTCTAACATCCCCAAAATAAAATATAGAAAAATCAGCTTGTGAGTGAAATACCAGGAAAAATACATGTCATTGTCTACAATAAGGTGATCCTAAATAAATAATTCTAGGTATTATGTCCCAGTAAAGTTGTAGAGTGTAATCGTAGAGAACCACAGGATCTGATTGGATCTCTGCTACTGTGTCCCTAAATCCTGCTCATCACATAAAAAATAGTTTAAATGATGCTTATAGTGTGTCGTAATAACTCAGAGCAAAATACAGACATCTAATGTGTATTAAAATACAGTTTGACAAGTGAAACATTCAAGCCCCGGGTCATAAAATTACAAATTACATTATATGTGGGGTCTATTTACCAAACAATGAACTGTGGTCAATTGTGCACTGAGTGGCAAAAATTAGACTAAAACTAATGGGTTGGAAAATAAGGTGACTAATATACATATGTAGCCCCACACACTAGATTACCTTGGGAACAGACTGTTTAGCCAGAGGCAGCTTCTTACTCCTTTCAAGGACTGCAGGTCAGATGGAATTCCTTAGAAATAAGGGTTCAGCTGAGCTACTGAACTTAGTAGGACTCCGGGATCTTTTCATCATAAAAAGAAAGTAGAAGTGCCTCTCTCTGCTGAGATAAAAACTAAGGGCTAGTAGAGACTCTGAGGCTGACTGGAATCTCCATTAAAAAGTCACATCATATGGATATGCAGCTGGTGGTCTAGGACAGTTCAGCGCTGCGGCTTCATCGCTGACAGTTCAGCGCGGCAGTTAGAACGCTGAACTGTCAGCAATGAAGAATAACGCGGCACCTTCATCGCGGACGCGGCTATGTAAGAGCTGACAGTTCAGCGCTGAACTGTCAGCTCTTACAAACGTACAAGTTAAAATAAAATACCCCCCTAATAAATGAATCCCCCCCAAAGTGCCCCCCAAACCCTAAAATTAACCCCCAAACCCCAATACTAAAATTAACCCCCAAACCCCAATGCTAAATTAACCCCCGAACTCTAATACTAACCCCCGAACCCTAATACTAACCCCCTAAACCCTAATACAACCCCCGAACCCTAATACTAACCCCCTAAACCCTAATACAACCCCCGAACCCTAATACTAACCCCCTAAACCCTAATACTAACCCCCAAACCCTAATACTAACCCCTTAAACCCTAATACTAAGCCCCAAACCCTAATACTAACCCCCTAAACCCTAATACTAAATTAACCCCCGAACTCTAATACTAACCCCTTAAACCCTAATACAACCCCCGAACCCTAATACTAACCCCCTAAACCCTAATACTAACCCCCGAACCCTAATACTAACCCCTTAAACCCTAATACTAACCCCCAAACCCTAATACTAACCCCCTAAACCCTAATACTAAATTAACCCCCGAACCCTAATACTAACCCCCGAACCCTAATACTAACCCCCTAAATCCTAATACTAACCCCCTAAACCCTAATACTAAAATTAACCCCGAACCCTAAATACTAATTCTAACCCCCTAAACCCTAATTCTAACCCCCTAAACCCCAATACAAAAATTCTAATTCTAACACTCTAACACTTTAATTCTAACATTAAAACTCACCTTTAGCAATGAAATATCCCGCGACAAGCTATCGCGTGGTGAACAGACAGCGGTGAAGCGGCTGTGCAGATGCAGCCGCGATGAAGTGTCCCATCCCCTGCAACTGGTACCACCCACTGCTCATATACAAAGTAGCACTACCAGCCCTAACTACATGCACCAATAAAAAACAATTTTAGACTAATTAGATTTAGTGTGGTAAAGTATCTCATTGTGCTCTGATACCAGGAATTCTAATAATTTATTCTGTATAAATAAAAATAGTACTTCACTATATATAACAAATGCTAGTTCCTGGGCTGCAGCTGTGACCGGAGAGCAATGTAGTATACCCAAACCCTCAAATGGATGCCGGTGCTTGAATCTGAACTCCTCAATATGCCATTCTTTTGCCATTTAATATGCCACCATTTTGCTATTCAATATGCCAGTATTTTGCCCCTCAATATGCCAGTATTATGCCATTTAATATGCCAAGATTTTGCCCCTCAATATACCATTATTTTTTTTTAACAAACTTTATTGAAGCCGCGCGGCTGGAGGGGAGCGCAGAACGCTTCCCTCACAGCCGCGGACCAGCTTAACATAGGGGGCGGATTGGAATTTTTTTTTTTCCTGGCGTGACCTGGGCCCGTCAACCCCTGATGGTGGGCCTGCTTGGTAAGCACAATAAACCAGACCAAAAAAAAATCTTCACTATATATTATTTGTCTTCTGGTAGTGGACTTCATTAAGACAACTTTGCTATTGTGACTAAATGAAATATATTTTATTTCAAATAGAAACATAATGTTTCACATACATTACTAAGATGCTTGACTTGGTTTCTAGTTTGGTAACTCTAATAAGGATATGATTTGCCAAATGTTCTAGTACGCATGGTACATACTGGCTACACACTGGCTCCTGTAACAGGGCTTTGCCTCAAAATGAGTCAGTTTTCCAGGAGCCTGCTTGGAGCTCTTCTAAAGCATAATACTTCTGTGATAACCAATCATATCCATCATATGCTGCCCATGACAAACTTGATTGGCTTGTCACTAGCATTTAAATATATTAAAGACATGATGCACATTTATTTTCTTACAATAGGTAGCCATAGACTTTGTGAATGCTATCTCTGGGATCCCCAAAAATACACAGAGGGCTATTCCACTACAGGTCACAAGGAAAGCCACCATAGATAAAATCTACAGATTTGACAGAATTACTTTATACTCTATGGTCTTCATGACTGCACTCTGACATAGAGAGGATATTACCTCAGGCTTATTAACACTGTAATAACATGGAAATAGATTGCTCTGTCAGAAGCCTTTAAATCTCTGTTACTTGGATTACTGTGTGTCACACTACTTTAAAAATGATTGCAAAATGTTTTCATTGTTTACCATTGTAGAATTCTACATTACATTGTCCATTCCTTCATCCCTTCTGTTCAAACACATGCAGATTTAGACAAAGTCTAAAGTGTCAAAATTGTGCTTTGTCTCTCCCATTTAGAAAACCCCTTCAATCACACATCCAAAAAGGTCATGTTTACTTTAAGAGATAATGTAATTTATTATACATATGCCAGGGTATTTATTTATAAAGTTCTTCTGGATTTAGCACTTAACATGTCCACACAGGTGAAACATGTGTTATGTGAGATTTCTTAACAGCATTCAGACTGGTTAATAGCATTCAGAAGGCCATTACCTTCAACAGTTATTTTCCTGCCAAATGGTCTGTCACACCATAATTATTACTTAGATCTCCACTGTCTGTCGCTGTAAATTAAAACATTATGAAAACCTATACTAAAATGCATAAAGTGCATATTAGGAAAACAGATTTACTATGGCATTCATGCATTTATTTGTTCTAAAGTCAATAAGCACAAATGTAAGATTTTGTTCTGACTCTAGAATTGATTATTTTATTTATCATTGTTTCATAAGTTCCATCAGTTTTTCCACAAACATAAAAGAATGTAGATGATCGTGAAGGATAGAAATTAGTTATTGCTGCTTGCGTTACTACCCAATAATCAAAGTTGCTTTGTTGCACTGTTGATTTTGTCTTTTGCATTACATTAACATTTATTTATATGGCACCAACAATTTAGTAGCGTTAGGTACAGACTATAAAGGGGGACTACATACTAAGTCAGACGAACAAGAACAGACTGATAAATGCGGTAGAGAGTCCTGCTCGCAAGCTTACAATCTTACAAACTAGGTCGCCTCTGCTGATCCCATGTAAAAACGAGACCCCTGAATTCTGCAGACAGAGTGGGGCAAGCACCCGCTCTGATTGGCTGTCCGTACGCTGACACTGTCTGCACGCGACAACTAGGAACTGCTGTGCGTCAGATGTAAGACACTTCAGAGAGTTAACCCTCGTGTATCTGTTAAGATTCACGTCGGGTTTACTGCAGATGAACAGGACATGTTTTCTATCCCTTGCTTCCTTTAAGGAGTCAAGGGTTAAAACTGTCTAGTTATCCTTTGAGCACAATATGACAAAAAAGATTAATATAATAGCACTTTGTAAAGGATGTATGCCTCACTGCTTCACCAAATTCAAAACAGAAAGATTAAATAAATTACACATATTTCACATGATTTTACTTTTCCGTGCTTACAGATCAAAATACTCTTTGTACCATATGAAGCTTCCTGCTCTCTCACCTATAACCCTGGTATTGATCTGACCGAATAAGGGAGAAACATATCCTAAAAATTTAAATGAACCCTCAAACTCCAGTATCTATGATTACTAAATCTAGCCAGAATAACAAACTGAGAATGTAAATACCTTTTCTGGGTATACTTCTTCCAATCAATTATTATTTATAACCAATCTTAGTGTACCAAAAATATTCTTTATAAAAAAAACTATTCAATAGTTTATGTTTCTGAAAGTCTGAAGCTTCAATGTTTAAAAATAGATGAGAATGCAATTATCTGAATATCTAGCATTTGCAGACAGAGGGCATGGTGGTAAATGTTTGAAATACCTGACAGCATCTAAGATACAATTAACATCAGTGTGTAGCCAAATGCACCGGATGTCACTATCAATGCAAACCATAACAAAACAAAAACAACTACAAAAATACTGATCATGAAAATGTACTTCTATGTGTCTTTTTATTGCTGTTTAAAAAAAATGTCACAACATTAATACTTATTTTATAGACATGGTCATCATTAGGTGCTCCATTAATAGGCCGCCACCTGAAATTCTAGGTAGAAACATGCTAATTAGGTCTCCAACAGTCACCTTTTAATCTTTGTCTATTTTAGACCTAAGCAGAGACCTTGTTTGCACCCATGTGCATACATGGGGGAAAGCGTGTCAGGGATGTGTAAGTACCGTATTTGCTCAAATATAAGGCAAGGTTTTTTTCTGAAAAAGACCCTGCGTCTTATATTCAAGGTCGTCTTATAGTCTGACCTCAAATCGAGGTCGGACTATAAGACTGGGATCCAGGTCCCCCGCAGAGCTGCAGGGGACCTGGATCCCCCTCGCAAGCAGCTGGTGGATGTCTGCGCAATGTGTGCAGACATCCTCCACTGCTGCCCGGCAAGTCCATCGTGTCTTCTATGGCAGAAGCCTGGAGGTCCTGTGACCTTCCGGCTTTATCATAGAAGTCCCGGCGGAAGTGCCGGGCAGCAGCAGAGGATGTCTGCACATATAAAATATATGTTATGTATTTTTTGTTCAATAATGCCCAGAATTAAACTGAAATGTATCAGATTCCCATTCTTTTGGCTGCATGTAACATATATCTTTTACTAAAGGTAGCTTTCACCTCTTTTCCATTTCCCACTAACCTAGGCTATTTATGCAAATTTCACTTCCACATTTGTCATAAAATGATGAATGTATTATTTTTATACTAAAATTATCACATCTGATCATTTAATATTAACAGTCATATCATTTTTCAAGATAATCATTGAATCAGAGAGTGTTGCTGCGAGAGTTCTAACCAACTTGATATAAATATCACAATTGCTTTAATTGTGATAATGACACATGACAGTCTGTGAGTCAGATGTTAGAGCTGATTGCCAGTCAGAAATGTGGAGTGGCTCTGACTTTGACAGTGATATATGACTTTCTCAGGTTTCACAGTCAGGTATAAGAGTCAGATGTCAGTTACAAATGTGTTGTAACTCTAACTATAGGAGCTGATGATTCCCTAAAATGGCCAATGTAAAAGTGATATAAAATATAATAAAGGGGGGTGAGCAAGATTCTGTGACAACTAACACCTAGGGCTTACTAGAGGAAGATTGACGTATGTGTTACAAAATAGTGCTGCTCTGTCCATATACCATATTCAGTACACAGACAGTACATCAGTAACCTCCAAGGCAGGAGTGTTTATCTTGAGGGACTGGTGTTAAAAGACACTTTGCTCTTAAGGATTATGTGATTAACAGATCCAGTGTCCTCCAGGGTGCAAATACAAAGGCAATATAACAAAATATAGAAAGTTTGTGGCACTGGTATTCCAAAAAACCCCAAAAAAAATAACTCACAATATGTTATGTGATAAGAACTCCCTGAGATTTAACTATTAAACAGAACCAAACAAGAACGGGGAGTGCAATACTATTTCAAAATAACTATGACATGAGTTAAAACATTACACTGATCATGCATTTTATGGCATATAAAGGTCTAATAAGCATTTGAGGTCATGGATGAAGCACTCTCAAATGTGTGTGTCCAAAATAAAGTTGTAGCATTATATGGATAAGGATTGTCAGCAGGTTCCAACGTTTGAGCATTTTAATCTGTGTGGTGTTTTAGTATGCAGGGAAATAGTGCACAGATAAGTCATATAGCATGATCATGTGTGTTATGAATCCAGTCTATCTAGCTCCACTTGAGCATGTGCGCAGCTTTGGTGTAGTTGTTGGTGAACCTGGTCACCCAAATAGGTTAAAATCTGAAGCAAGACCAGCTCAGCCTGTCTTATTATTGAAGGTCAATGGTGAGTGTTACCCAAATAAGAACCTGCAAGTAAGTCTATGATGATAATTAGCAGTTATTGTTATTCCCAGTTACAAAACTAGCTTATGGAATCGTATATTGCACAGGGAAATCCATCTGACGTAGCAAGTCAGACTCCTAGAATTTCAAACAGCCTATGCATGTTGAACAGTAATGTTTACATGAACACAGCTCTTAGAATTATGTTGATGTCTAGACAGAGAATCTGTCTCCCCAATTAACCTTGGCAATGGACAGCTAATGGAATGGACATGAAGTTGGATCAAAGAAAATGCATAATGGGTTTAAAGCATGCTAAGTGATTGCTTTCAAAGATGTACAATATTACATTACCATTCACTGTATATACCTAGCACAGGTATATCAATCCACTCCCTTTCATCATAAGATTTTCTAGAACCATACCAATGTGTCAATACCACAATGTTGAAGTCATACATAATCAAAGCTCTAAATATCATGTTTGTAGCCCTTTAAATTATCTTAAATATCAGTTGCTACCAAATAAAAAAAACTGGCCAAAGAAAGCATAAAACATAAGTAATACTGTGGACATTTTGAATATATTGATTGTTCATTTAAAAACAGTGATATTTTTTATTCAGTAACATGCAATATTTCACTCATATCGCAATGTAGGAAATGAATTGTGGAATACAACCCATTAATTTAACATAAATTAAATAAGTAAAACAAAAAAAAGGCCTTTTATTAAATATAAGCAAGCAAAGAAATACCGGTTTTCAAATGAATGCTTTTAAATGATGAAGTAAATATATATAGCTATATAAGTTTAAAAATGGCGTTTTCTGTTCAGTAACATCTAGTTTGGGGCTATTGAAGCTTATGTAATACTTTATGGGTATGCAATTACTTGTGTTGAACATTATTAAATGTACTCTGTTTTTTATGGGGGTGGAGTTAACTTACCTCAGGTAAGGATGATACAAAGTGAATAGCAAACCAGCACTATGTGATTTTACCTTAGTTACACGGTTCCTACTCATGGGACTCATGGTGACATTTAATCAGCACAGAAGATATACACATCGATGCCATTTTTAATTTTTGTTTATTTGGCAGAATGTGAAGCATGTCTTTTTCCTGACTATAAAAATAAGTCCTGTTAAAATAAAAATGTATTTAAGGAACAAGTGACCAAAGGCAAAGAAAAGGCCCAACCTAAATGATTTAAATATTTAAGCTTAGAGGCCTTTTCACTACTAGAGCCTAAAATCTAATAATAATAATAAGATTCCAATACAATTAGAAGGTTAAGCCAGTGTTCAATGACTCTGCATTGTGTCCAGGTGGTCATGTTTAGTCAGTGTATCTGTAAATTGGGGATTATTTTCTGTAGACCACAAAGGGATTATTTATAAAAGTCAGGTTTCGGATAAAGTTCTAAGCATGACACAATCACCATGGAAACCAAAGGAATATCGCTGCTGGTTAGACCACTTTTCGAACGTTGCACCCCAATTGCCATTGGATATGTCAACTTGTAACATAGATAGCATTATACACCAAATCATGCACACACAAAAGTACAGCAAACTATGCATTATGATAAAAGACCTTGGATGTGTCAATATCATCATGATATATATATTGCATATTTAATTTGCAGTACAGTATAATTTAGGTAAGAATCAGAGCTTTTTCAAGAAAAATGTAATCTAGCACATTCCGTGATAGGACCTTGTTGTTAGAGCAGATAACTATACTTTATCTCTTTGGATAAACAGATAAACAGACTGGAGTAACGCTTAAAACAAACACACAAGCAGATGTAACTTCTAATTAAAAGCACATGTCAACATCTCACCGTATATCTATGTACAAATAGTGTGATGACAGAATTATGCATCCAAATTATGCAAAAGCATCCAAATCATTTATTTTCTTAGAAAACAATAAAACCAAACATAATCTATTGACATACCAATGTACAATGTGTTGGCTAAATAAATGCAAGGTTTGGCTAACATAAGAATAGGGAATCAGCTGGGATGCATTTGAACAATAATAGTGTGATGCAATTTAGTTTATTTAATGAGTCCCTGTTAACTGTTTAGGGGCTGATGTGTATACGTTTCAATTAATAGATACAGTAGAGGCTTTCACAATGTACAGTGGAGGCTTTCACATATTAGGGGTGGTACAGTAGAGGCTCTACCCCTATTACCTGAAACTTATACACATCAGCCCTTAAACAGTAAACAAGGGCTCTTTAACCCCTTAACGACAGATGACGTGCCAGGCACGTCACGGCAAATCGAGGACTTGCCGACAGGTGACGTGCCTGGCACGTCATGCACTAAACTGAGTAAAGAAAGCGACCAGCGGTCGCTTTCTTTACTCTAACGGTGTTGCTACAATGCCTCTAGGTAGAGGCATTGTGCAACACCCCCCAAATGTGCAGGGGCGCGCTACGATCACTCCACGGAGTGATCGTAGCAGCCATTTAAAAATGGCTGCGCCGGCTGCACACATGTGCTTAGAAAGCGAACGATCGTTCGCTTTCTAAGCATCTCCGGTGTTGTTAAAGTGCCTCGCCAGCGAGGCACTTAACAACACCTCCAGGCTGCCCAGAGCCGATGGTGGTCGCTCTCCTGAGCGACCCCATCGGCTCAGTAGAAGGGAACGCTGCCTATACAGGCAGCGCTTCCCTTCTAATGGCAAGAGCATCGGAAGTGAAAGTATTTCACTTCCGATGCTCTAGGGGGAGCCAATCGATGCCGGCACAACAGATCTATGTGATCTGTGTGCAGGCATGTATGATAAGTGCTCTGATGAGCACTTATCATACTGTCAAAGGCAATATTAGCAAATATTGCCTTTGACAAGTATTGATCTGCCTCCCTCACCTTACTAGTTATAGTAAGGGAGAGAGACAGATCAGATAAAGTAAAAAAATAAAATAATAAAACAAATATTTAATAAAATTTTAAACACCAAGGGCTTTTATAAAAGCCATTTAACCCCTTCCCTGCCATTGATCGCTGTGTACGCAGTGATCATACACAGCAGTACATTTTTTGCTGTCTGTGCATTTTTTAGGGGTTAATTTTTTTTACTGTAATTCATTACAGTATAAAAAAAAGCTCTTTTAAGAGAGATTAACCCCTTTCTTGCTGTAGATCACTGCCTAAGCAGAGATCTGACGCAAATGCAGCAATCTTGCTGCAGAAGCATTTTTAATTTTTTTAAAACTTTTTTATTACACCCGTCACGTGTTAATTATACCCGCTAGGGGACTACGTTTAACGTAATTTTTTTTTTAAATAAGAGCTATTAACCCCTTCCTTGCCGTATATCACTTCCTAAGCAGCACATATGGCCACTGCCTAAGCAGTGCATATGGTCACTGCCTAAGCAGCGCATATGGAGCAATCTAGTCGCAGAAGGATTTTTTTTTTGCTATCAGCATTTTTTTTGTCAGACTCGCTAGGGGTTAATTATACCCACTAGGGGATTACGTGTATTCCTTTTGAAGCTGTCTGAACACGTGTATAGCGATCAGTAACAGCCGATCAGTGGCAAAGGTGGTTTGGTGATTTCTCAGATGAGCATCACCATTCGTCTGGTTCGATCAATATTGGTAAATATTGTTCTGACCCATATGGATCTGCCTCCCTCTCCTCACTTGAGTTTTAGTGAGGGAAAGAGACAGATCTGTATAACATAATTTTTTAATTGTAATAAATTAAATAAAATGTTTAAAAAATTGTGAGTCCCAAGGGCTTTTATAAAAGCCATACCCTTTGTATACTGTAGTGTATTAACCCCTTCCCTGCCACTGATCACTGCACAGCAGAAATTTTTTTCTTGTCTGTGCATTTTTAGGGGTTAATTTTTTTGTACAGTACTACAAAGGCTCTTATAAGAGCTATTAACCCCTTCCTTGCTCTACATGTTCAAATTCCAAGTTTGAAAATCAAAAAGCGCACCTCTCAAATGTAGCCTTTCAACACCCAACAAAGCTGACAAAGCTATGCATGGGTGGTATCCCTGTGCTCGGGAGATGTTGCTGAACATATATTGTGGTATTGTTTGTCAGTGACACATACCGAAATATGTGAATTTGTGTCTAAAGTACAATGTATGTGGGAAAAAATACACAATAAAATGACTACCACAAACTTTGACAAAGGCTGGTGGTAGAATTGGTGCATGGAAAGTGTTAAAATAACACCATTTAAAATAGCCTAGGGTGTCTACTTTTACAAAATATATACTTTTTGGGGTAAAATACACTGTCCTACTTTAAAAAAAAGTCCCAAATGAAAGATGGGCTCAGGCTGGCTACACGTCAATATTCCAAGTTGAAAATGCGCACCTTCACAATGTGGCCCTTTTAGCCCCCAAACAACCCAACAAACCTATGCATGGGTGGTATCCCTGTACTCAAGAGATGTTGCTGAACACTTATTGGGGTGTTATTTGGCAGTGACACATACCAAAATCTGTAAATTCATGTCTGAAGTACAAGGTTTGTGAAAAAAAAACACAAAAAAATGACTACCACAAACTTTGACAAAGGCTGGTGGTAGAATTAGTGCATGGAAAGTGTAAAAATACCACCATTTGAGATAGCCTAGGGTGTCTACTTTAAAAAAATATATGGGTTGATGTGGTAAAATACACTGGCTGGTTTCAAATATGTCCCAAATGGGACATGGGTGCAGGCTGTCTGCATGTCAAAATTTCAAATTGGAAAACCAAAAACTTCACCTCCCAAATTTGGCCTTTTACCCCCCAAACAATCCAACAAACCTATGCATGGGGGGTATCCCTGTACTCAAGAGATGTTTCTGAACACTTATTGGGGTGTTATTTGGCAGTGACACATACCAAAATCTGTAAATTTATGTCTGAAGTACAAGGTTTGTGAAAAAAAAACACAAAAAAATTACTACCACAAACTTTGACAAAGGCTGGTGGTAGAAATAGTGCATGGAAAGTGTTAAAATACCACCATTTGAGATAGCCTAGGGTGTCTACTTTTAAAAAATATATGGGTTGATGGGGTAAAATACACTGGCTGGTTTCAAATATGTCCCAAATGGGACATGGGTGCAGGCTGTCTGCATGTAAAAATTTCAAGTTGGAAAACAAAAAACTGCACCTCACAAATTTGGCATTTTAGCCCCCAAACAACCCAACAAACCTATGCATGGGTGGTATCCCTGTACTCAGGAGAAATAGTAGAATCTATTTAGCATGTTTTTTCGTTCGCTATTGTCGATGAGGAGAAGTTGTTTCAAATAAAAACAAAGAAATTTGTGTATTTTTTTTTTTTTTACCATATTTTATTATTTTTTTTTAATAATATGATAAGATATGATCAAAAATATGGCATCCATAGAAAGCCCTTTTTGTCCCGATAAAAACAATATATAATATGTGTGGGTACAGCAAATGACGAAGAAGAAAATTACTGCTAAACACAAACAGCACAGAAATGTTAAAATAGCCATTGTCCAGAAAGGACAAAAATGTTTCAAAGGCTCTGTCCTTAAGGGGTTAAATAAAAAAAAATAATAACTATCCTTTTATTGTATCATTTTTGAGATCCTATTTCCAACACGTACTAAATTAACTTTCCAACCATGCCATTCGGACCATATATGAAACAATTAACATAATTGTATGTGCTCCAGGCATAATAGTAATTTACATGTCGATTCTTTTTTAGATTTGTATTTGTAGTAGACAATTTACACTTCAAAGGAGGAGGTGCAGATGTGTCTCTAACAATTTATCAAATTACCTAAAATAGTGGGGATTATCTCTGTGCTATTGAGTTCCCATCAGGAAGGCTTCCTGACTTAATTTTCCCATCTTATCAAAATGCACAGTTTGACATCACATTTAGTTTCATCTATCTGAATGAAAAATCTAAAGTGATAAGGAGCCTAATGAGTCAATAAAAAGTAGACTAGTTTAAAAAAAAAAGCATCCTACCTAATACGATGTGCATATATATCAGACAATGTAAACTAATGTACTAAAATCATATTTTATTGAAGAAACAAAAAAGGCAGGAAAATTAACAAAATAGACATTTTTTTTTCTCCATAAGATCTCATGCTGAGAAAAAAAAGACATAAACCTGCCAAGCTATGAATAATTGCAGATTGTACATGCACAAATAAGACCATGTCTCTAGGGTGCTTCATATGCATGTGGGTTCACAAGCATCCACTAAGAAGAACTAGCTATCTAAGCTATCCGCATGAAGTGTACTGTGCAGCATTACGGAGATATAAATTGAAAAGGAATAGTAAAACCATCGTTACAAATAATTGGATATTTTAAATTTTTTTTTTTACAGTTACAAATAAATGCTTTAATATATGAATAAACATTACATGAAATAATAAAATGTTTTCGCCATGTAAATTTTATGGTGAAAACCTGACGCGTTTCGTCCACGAAAACCAGGCTTCCTTAGAGGTGTATGAAATCAGTCTTAATGAACAGTATTTCTTGATAACATGTTCTTCTAACCATTAAACCTTCACTATTCAGTAAGTGAATTTTAAAGAGAGCTTATATTGTTTGGCTGAGGCTGAACTACAATATGGAAGCTAATTTTAAGTATTTCCCCTCTAAAACAGAGGCCCAGATAGACCACTTTCTGTATGCTCCATACAATGATCTCAGTAGCTGATGGTGAATTTTTGTTATATCTCCAGACAAAGCTGGAACTTTACTAGCAAAACACGTTGAGGTGCAAAACTCACCAGTGAGTTGAGCTACCGACATGTTTAAGAGTGAACAAACATGTAGCGTACATGTTTAATGTGAACAAATTGTGAAAACGCTTTTACCACATAAGTGCAGTAGTTTTTGTGTCAGTTTGGGACATTGTTTTTTTTTCTCTCTAAAGGTTGTAAATAAAGGTTGTAAGTGATATAGAGATTTTTTTAGATGAGTCCTTCTCTGCATATGGGAGATGGTTTTTAAATTACTGAGGTTTATATGTACTGCTGTGTGAATTTGGCATGGCATTTTTAATTATGTATTTATGCAATAGATTTGAAATTATTTATACATTGCCTTGAGCATACACATTTACATTTTGAAATACAATAAGACAGAATATTTCTTTATTTATAAAGTGCATTATAACTCAATAAACCATACAACAATGTTTCAATAAGAACATGATCTTGAGCGATACAAAGTTTCAGGCTCATACCTACACCGAAGCTCAGTCTCCCCAGCTCGTGGATGGTGCAGGGGAGCTTCAGGGGCAGATGATATCTGCTCCATCAACATGGACCAGGCCTCAAGCATCATCTGTGTGCCTGAGCATAACAAGATGTACCATAAAGAGTTGAGTTGGAAACATAGGAAATTTGGAGATTATTTTCAGCTCATGTATCAATGTCTGATTTTGCAGTTCACTTTTCAGTTCAGTTTTAGTAAATATTCCACTGTATTATTGCAAAATAAAAATGTTTTGTGCTAATTTATGTAATAATAAAATTGTTGCTTTTATAAATGTTCTGTCACCTTCAAGGGACACTCCCACCAAAAAATGAAAAGGGTTTATTTTTTTTATTTTGCATTGTTGATTTCAGATATGTCCTTTGTTTTTGGTATGTGAGTTTATTTTATGAAATATTTTACTAAAAATGTGTGACTGGGCTTTCTTATTTTGTGAAATACAGTGTTTTTGGGTGCCACCTTTACATCACTAGTATCTTACTTTGGGGTTGGGGACACAGAATGCAGTCTATAAGTCAGAATTCTGATCATAGACTTGCATTGAATGGAAGGGTAATGTAATTTTACCACATGACAGGAGGCGACTATTTTGCATAATCTCTCTTTACTAACTCCATAGCAGCAAAGAAAAAACGTTTGTAACAAGAACCAATCAAAATGCAATAATAGGTATAGTGTCCCATGTGATGAGGCTCCTCCCCCTCTTTCTTTGCTGCTCCATCAGCAGACAGGTCAGATTTTTTGTCTCTTCTTATTTATTATTTATATATGACGATTATTTGTATTTATGACTATTGATTATCATTAATTTTATATGACTGTTCATGTTTTGCTTTTATTGCATTGATATTTGCTGGTTTTTTCTTTGTTTTTTACTTCAGAGTTTATCTCTGTCATATGTGCGCTACACCTAACTCCTTTATGCAGTTAGGCACTGTTTATTTTATCTTTTATTGTACCTGAAGGTCCTTTTGGACTCTCTCCAGCTGGCCAACCTCTCTGGGGAACTTCTCCACAGAAATACCTGTTCTAAAGCCATTTTCGCGTCTCCTCGCGATTCTATCATGGCGGCCGCCATCTTGGATCTCGTCTATCGCGAGATTCGCGGCCGCCATTTTAGAGCACCCGCGTTTTCCACACGCTAGTTTTCAGTGTTTGGTCGGCTATTCCCACTGCTATCAGTCCTGTTGGTCTCTCAGGTGATATTTTTCTATTTTACTGTATTTTCTGACAGCTGTAGTCTGCATTCAGGGCTCATCACCCTATGCATTGTTGGTGTGAAGCACCTGATATTGCTGCTGACTAGAGGATTCTTCACAACCTCTATCCCTGGTTGTAACCCAGGTTAAAAATCCCAAATACAGCCGTTTTACCCTGCTGGGGTTTTTATTATATGTCATATTTAATATTATATGTCATAAAGTACTGATACCCTGCTGGGGTTATTTTTTATAGATCATAAAGTACTGTTGGTACTTTGCTGAGATATTTTATCCAGGCTATCATACCCTGCTGGGGTTATTTATTTTTACTGGTACTGCTGGTACTGTTTATAAACCTACAGCTCTGTCTTTTACACTGTTATACCCTGTGCCATACGCTCTATAATATTTTATCATGGAAGATTCCCAGAATTCCCCTGTGGACTTCCAGGCTATGATTAATGCGGCCGTATCGGCCTCCATGGAAAAGGCTCTGGCTAAAATTATGACGGTCTCAACCGATCAGACCCTACCCTCAAAATCTATACGTCATGACTCAGATTCTGATAAATCAGAATACCATGCTAAAGGTGAAATCCACCATGACAAACGTCATTGGAAGGGTGAGAAAATGCAACCCTCTACAAGCAAGGGCAAGACACCTGCTAAAAGACATAAGCCTGCTCCAGCTGCTAGACCTATCCCACAGCAGGACTATTCCTCAGAGGAGGATGAGGGGCCACACTATACTATGGCCACTTTAGATGAATGGAACGCAAGTTCTGATGACGATGCATGGGGATCAGATTCAAAATCTCACCCCCCTGATGGTATAGAAACCTTTCTGGGGGAAACTCAGATCACTGGGGACTTAGTTGCCCCTTTAGAAGAAGAGGACGCCATCCTAGACCCGACGGGTCAGAAGCTTTTCGATCCAAGGAACATTCGTCACCCTAGATCTGGGGACTGGACACCCCCAGAGCATTTGGCTAAATTTATGCATCTTTGGTTACGCAAACCCCTTGACAAGGCAGTGCGTAACAGACTGAGGTCAGAATGCCCTCGCCCTTCTCTTCCTGACAATGTTGCCCAGACCCCGGAGTTCGACCAAGTCATGTCCACCTTTATGACTAGGGGCGGGCGTGACCCCCGCAGAGGGGTGGAAAAAGGATTTAGAGGGGTCCAGGATAAACTTTTGGACTCGATTGGCCCCCTATCTCGTATTTTGTATTTGGCGGACGACGCCTTTATGAGAGCTGAAGAGTTTGATACTAGCACGATTAGAGAATGGGCTCACGACATCCGTGAATGGGCACAACGATGTTTCTGTTTGGTCGGAAACACGAATGTGGCTCTCTCTTCGGAGAGGCGTAAAGCAGCTTTACTCCGTATTGACGGAAAGTTGGTGGATTTGGGCACCAAAGAGCTTGGACCTATGGCACAGGGCAAATTATTTGGCGATGCATTTCTAAAAGAACTAAACAGACATGTGAATGTCTTCACTTCTTTAAACAAGGCTCAAACCTCATTAAGGAAGGTCTTTAGAGGTAACCCTACGAGAGGAGGTTTTGGACGGGCTGGTCGCTTCAGGGGTCGTGCGGCCAGCCGTTTCTGGCCATCAGGTGCCCATTCCTCCAGACTCCAACCATTCTATCCAGAATCAGGCCACAGACAGTCTTTCTCCTATTCCAGGGGATCCGATAGAGGTCGCGGAACTCGAAGTCGTGGCAGAGCACGCTTCTCGGCAGGTAAGCTACCATTTAATTCAAACTCATTTCGGTATTGCAGGTCGTATTTCCCATTTCTTTCAGGCTTGGACAAACATTTCCACGGATGCGTGGATTCTACAAACCGTACGGGGCTACATCATAGACCTCACCGGAGCTCCTTTCCAATCGGAACCCCCCAGACCCATCAGTTGCTCCGCAGACGATTCTCTTCTCATCGACAACGAACTACGGGAACTCCGCATAAAAGGCGCGATCGAACCCGCTCCAGAGTTCCCAAAGGGATTTTTCAGCAACATCTTCCTGGTGAAGAAGAAGACTGGGGATTTTCGTCCGGTTATAAATCTACGAAAACTCAATGCCCACGTGGTTTACCGCCACTTCAAGATGGAAGGAATCCACCTTTTGAGGGACCTTTTAGAAGAGGGGGACTGGTTCACCAGACTGGATCTCAAGGACGCTTACCTTTCAGTACCTGTTCACCTCTCTTGTCGACGTTTCCTCAGGTTCATGTGGCTAGACTCTCCATGGCAGTTCACGTGCCTTCCTTTCGGCCTCAGTTCGGCCCCTTGGTGCTTCACCAAGCTACTCAAACCAGTGGTTTCTCATCTTCGAGAAAGAGGTTTTCGATGCATTATTTACCTGGACGATCTCCTACTGTTCTGCTCCGAAGAGCTCAGACTGATACAACACACTCAATACACGGTGGTTTTCTTGGAATCTCTGGGATTCGTAGTCAACCGCCAGAAGTCAGCATTAATTCCCTCGCGAACAATACAATTTCTGGGTTTCGAGATAGATTCCAGGACAAGCACACTTCGCCTACCGGCATCAAAGATCTCAGCCATACGCAAGGAATTGCGCAGAAGCATACGCTGCCACACCATTCCACTCCGAAGACTCGCTCGAATAGTGGGCCTCCTCTCCGCATCCATTCAAGCCATCTTCCCAGGACCTCTCCACTACCGGGCGATGCAACGCCTCAAAGCATCATTCCTTCGCCAGAACCCGACCTACGACCAACCGGTTCCGGTGACGGAGGAGGTCAGAGAGGAATTGCAATGGTGGTTGGACAGTATGCAAGCATGGAACGGCCGGGCCATTTTCGGTGCCAACCCGGATTTCATCTTAGAATCGGACGCCAGCTTATGGGGCTGGGGCGCAACGAGCGAAAACAACTCAACAGGAGGCGCTTGGACGTCTCTGGAACTCAACCTCCACATCAACTGCCTGGAACTCCTGGCGGGCTCCTTCGCCATACGCAGCCTAGCGAGAGACAGGACCGATTGTTGCATCCTTCTCAGGATGGACATCTCAGCAGTCCGTTATATCAACCGCTTAGGCGGAGCTCGATCCAGGCTTCTGTCAGAAATCACGAAGGAAATCTTCGAATTTTGCTTACCTCGCAACATCTCCCTCAAGGCGGAGTACCTACCGGGAGAAACGAATCTCACAGCGGACTGGTTCTCCCGACACTGGCGAGATGGCAGCGACTGGATGCTGGATCCTCGGATATTCAAAACCCTCTCAGACCAGAGAGGCCCCTTTCTTTTGGACCTATTTGCCTCTCGCAGCAACAGACAGACGCCGGATTTTTTCAGCTGGCTCCCAGATCCGGAATGCAGGGCAGTAGACGCCTTCCTGCAAACATGGCCACAAACGGGGGCATATGCATTTCCCCCCTTTGCTATGATAGCAAGGACACTCCATTATCTAAAAACTCATCAGATATCTCTACTGCTCATCACTCCCCTATGGAGGAGTCAACCGTGGTTCCCGGACCTCCTAGCATGGTCCCATGCGGATCCACTCCTGCTTCCATCATATCCAACTCTCCTCACGGATCCGAAAGGGAACCCTCACCCTCTGCTTCTGGACGATCGATTAACCCTGGTGGCCTGGACTCTTTCCGGGGTGCCTGGCAGGTCAGCGGACTATCGCAGACTGCTAGGGACCTTCTATGGGATTCCTGGGCACCAGGGACGAGACGTTGTTACCTCTCTGCATGGGCTTCCTGGTCCGCTTGGTGCATGGAACGGGATCTCGATCCCTTTACAGCCCCTAGGGCATCTATTTTGAACTTCTTATCGTCCCTGTTCTCCTCTGGCCGTTCTTATCGGGCCATTAATGTAATCCGCTCGGCGATTTCAGCAGCACACGTGCCACTCCAGGGGATTCCTGCGGGTAAGGATCCTCTGGTATGTCGACTCCTCAGAGGCATCCGTTTGCGTCGCCCCCCGGGACCCAAATACTCACATTTATGGGACGTGGAAGTTGTACTTCGTTTTTTAAGAGACTGGCCTCCCAACGACAGGCTATCTCTCCGTCAACTTTCAGCAAAATTCACCATTCTGCTTTGTCTGGTCTTCTTTCGTCGTGTTTCGGACGTACGGGCTTTCGACGTCGGAGCCTTTTCGGTCTCCCCGGACGGGGTCACTTTTCAGATATCTCGTCGCACGAAGTCTAATTCTGCATCCATATTCTACCCTTTCTTTCCCGCGGACCCTCAGCTATGCGTGGTCTCTACCCTTCGGAGTTATGTGGAGGCTACAGCCCCTCTCAGAATTTCTCACTCGGGACAGCTCCTAGTCTCTTACGTGAAACCCCATAGCCCAGTTTCGGTTACTACCCTCGCCAGATGGGTTCGTTGGCTCTGGTCCCTGGCAGGAGTGGAAGCTTCGTTTGGAGCTCATTCTGTTCGCGGTGCAGCTGCCTCGTCGGCTTTCACGGCCGGGGCATCGTTGTCAGATATCCTCCGTTCGGCAGATTGGTCTCGTGAATCCACGTTTCGAACCTTCTACTTTAGACCGGTCTCTAACGCGGCCTTTTCTTTTATTCATCAACGTTAAAAATGCAAAATAGGAAGCCTCCTGTCATGTGGTAAAATTGAAGATTATGCTAGCTTTAGTGTACTTATAATCTTAATTTTAGTAATGACAGGAGGCGACTATTTTCCCACCCTTCCCTCCCATGGGTTTGTGCTATTTCTGTATGGGTCTCTGAAACTTTGGTTTCGCTAACCTCTTGCTTTAACTTTTGCTTTTCTGTCTTTCATTTGCCTTTCATTTACTTTCTCACTTAATCAGATGGTGTTTTCTATATATGGAAATTCTATATATTGTCATAACGTTTAGATTTTACATTTCTATGTTGATAGTTTTGCTTACTCTAATAAGTATGTAGTTATCAATTTAGATTGCCATGATTGCTTTATCATTTACGTCAACAAGGTTTATTCCTTGCTTTGTTTAGTTTCAAGATGTGTTCCTAACTCTCCCACACTCTCGTTTCAGTTTAATTCCAGATGGGACTCCTTTTCCTCCAAGGATGACATGTCTGAATTGCCTCGCGTTTCCTGAGGTTCTTTGTTATTCGTTTGGTGGATATTGCCCGTTGGCATCAATGTGGATTACTGTTCATCGTTTTTCGAACTGTTCCGTCTGGGATGTCGCTAGCTGAAAGAGGGGGAGGAGCCTCATCACATGGGACACTATACCTATTATTGCATTTTGATTGGTTCTTGTTACAAACGTTTTTTCTTTGCTGCTATGGAGTTAGTAAAGAGAGATTATGCAAAATAGTCGCCTCCTGTCATTACTAAAATTAAGATTATAAGTACACTAAAGCTAGCATAATCTTCAATTATTACATCACAAGGGGGGCGGAGTTATGATCCTGTTTGATCAGGTTAATCTTTTCTCTTTGTGTTGGCACAGGTAAAAAAAAGTTGTACACAGCCACCTAGTCCTGCCCACTTTGATACACAGGAGCCAGTAAGAGAGCCACAGTTGTAAAGTGAGACTTGCTGGAAGAGTTTGAAGAATGTTGCATCATGGGAGATTTTATCAAAATGGATTCTGGAGATAAACACCTAATATTATTTTTTACTTTTATATGCAATTAATTCAGGCTTAGATGTGTTTTTTTTTTTTTAAATGCACAGGTAATATAGTTACATCTTATGTAAGTGGTAGTGTCACTTTAAAGAATATTTTTCTCATGAATGAAAATGAATGAATGAAAGTTATTAGTAACACCAGATGGCGCTCACTGTAAGCATATTTTATCGCATAGTGGTGACTAGGAGCCAGATTGCAGTTAAATTATAGTAGGTGATCATTCCTTTATTAAGATCACTTGAATCTATGGGAATCTGCTTTAATTTGTCAAGCATTACATTTTGTTAAAACATCTTTTCCACAATGACATGATAATTGGATGAATCTTACCACTGGTGTCAGTCTGAATTCTAAAGATTATATTGGAAAAGGGGAAAAACTGTTGCAATAATCATGCACATTTAGTATTATCATCAAAAAATGATGCCATGCTGGCACACAGTTTCTAGAGATTGCTCCACATTCATCAGTTAGCTGCATCATGTCTCCACGTTGGCTTGCTAAACATGGTAAGATATACATTTTGTTTTTACACATACCTTTTTAAGTTGCCAGCTGGTAATAAAGAGTCAGTTTTGTGGTTACACAACAATGAGCATTATTAAGTAATTCAAAGAGATTCTGACTAATTTGTACTCAAAAGACACTAACCCCTTAAGGACAGACATTTTTGGTCATTCGGGACAATGGCTATTTTAACATTTTTGTGCTGTTTGTGTTTACCTGTAATTTTCTTCTTTGTGAAGCCAGCCAGTGTATTTTACCACATCAAACCATATATTTTTTAAAGGAAGACACTCTAGGCTATTTCAAATGGTGGAATTGTAACACTTTCCATGCACTAATTCTACCACCAGTCTTGGTCAAAGTTTGAGGTATTAATTTATGGGTGTTTTTTTCCCACACATACATTGTACTTCAGACACAAATTCACAGATTTTGGTATGTGTCACTGCCAAATAACACCCCAATATGTGTTCAACAACATCTCCTGAGTACAGGGATACCACCCATGCATAGGTTTGTTGGGTTGTTTGGGGGCTAAAAGACCACATTTGGGATGTGCGCATTTCCCACTTTGAATTTTGACATGTAGTCAGCCTGCGCCCATGTCCCATTTCTGACATTTTTGAAGCCAGACAGTGTATTTCCCCCCTAAAAACCATATATTTTGTAAAAGGACACCCTAGGCTATTTCAAATGGTGGTATTTTAACACTTTCCATGCACCAATTCTACCACCAGCCTTTGTCAAAGTTTGTTGTAGTAATTTTTTGGTGTTTTTTTCCCACATACATCGTACTTTAGACATGAATTCACAGATTTTGGTATGCTTTCGGTTGCTTTCTTTGCTCTTTTTAGTGCACGATGTGCCAAAAAAACTGCCATTAATAGTAAATTAAAGGCATTTGAAAATCGATGCCCGCGCTAACGCAGTTAACAGGTGCGATAAATTCATTACACCCGTTAAAAGAACTCTATATGAACACTGCTACTCCAGGACATACTGCACAAACAGTAATTCAATAATAATAACTAGTATTTATATAGTGCCTTTCTCCCAGTAGGACTCAACGTGCCTTTTTAGCACATGCTCTTGGAATTAACCAAATCAGCAGCTGCAATCATAGATGCTATTACTAACCAAATGATGATACACATTTATTGTAAAGATGAATCTGCGACCTTGAGGTATGAACAGGCTCTACAGTCAGGGTGTTTACCAACTGAGATATTCAGTGAGGAGCGGTAACCATTAACAGTTAACTTACTTCCTCAAAAAAACTTGACCTAAATGTGTATTGGCTGTTTAATGCAGCCAACATTTGCACATTAACCCTTTCGGTGCAGTAGGGAACACATGCAGCAGCACTGAAATGGTTCACCCTATATAAAAATACAAAAATGCAGATGCTTATCATATGCAACCTACCTTCAAATTGGGGGACCGTGGCTGCCATAATGACCCCAGGCTCCCCCAAAAGAATATGAAATGCCCTTGACCCCCCCTGGTAAATATATGTGGCCAGGGTCTGGCTAAATGCACCTTTTTTGGGAGTAACATCATTGTTTTTAAAAGCCTTCTTTTTCCTATACCACCAAACTATTGGTTTAAAACACGTTAGCTCTGAGTGTGGCATTGAATCCCACGTTAGGAATAGAGTTGAGCGGACACCAGGATGTTCGGGTTCGGCGAGTTCGGTCGAACTTCGGAAAAAAGTCCGGGTTCTGGCTCGAATTTGACCCAGAACTTGACCCCGAACCCAAACCCCATTGAAGTCAATGGGGACCCGAACTTTTGGCCACTAAAATGCCTCTAAAAAAGTCCTGGAAAGTGCTAGAGGGCTGCAAAAGGAAGTAACATGGGGGTAAGAGTAGGACAAGTGCTCTGCAAACAAATATGGATAGGGAAATAACTTCAAATAACATAAAATACATACAAATTAAAAATACAGCTGAGTCATAAAATAGCACTAGATGGAATCTTTGATTTTAGTTTTGGAAAAACATAAATGTAAATCGAAAGCATGGCTGCCAGGAGGATCAACAGAATTATCCATTTGAGAGAGGGTTGGAGTGCAGGGTATTCTCTTTCAGTTTATACTAAGTGACAGATAGGTTGAGGAGGCGGTGACCGTGGCGGTGTAGGTGGAAGCGGCGCTGGAGGAGGAGGAGGTAGCTAGAATTTTTCAAAGTGCGCTGTAAGCACAGTATTTGACGGTTCTATTTGACTCTCAGATGTAATACATGTAATGTATTGACCTATTCGTATGAATGGGGACTCTATTTCGGTTTATAGAAAGCCAATAGCATTGCATGTATTCCATAAACCGAAAGTCTTTAAACCGAAAGTTAATTAATTTAAACTATTTGTACATTACTCCTATTCTGTTGGAAATTTACATACCATTCTCCCCCTTCACCTCTCTCGCAACTGACCAGCTGTCAGCATGTATTGATTGTGTGGTGATCAGCACCGTATCTGACAGCAGGGTACTTCTTTCTGCTCTTGTACCCTTATTATATGATGAAATATATGAAAAGGAAGCTAATTAGCATGCACAGCTGTACTGAGTTCCCCAGCTATTAGCACAATGTATAGGTGAAATCTTTTACATGACGTGCACTTTAATGTGGTAAGACAGCATTTGTTGAGAACCAACATTGTCAATTCATGTGTAGCGGTGTACCTCTTCGTTATCTATTTAAGAATGAGAATTTTGACTGGATTAAAGAAAACCTACAAACACAAGGTCACGGGGGGAGGTGAAATAATGGGTGAAATAATAGGATAGTCAAAAATTGCAGTACCTGTTGACAAAATGTATGCTATTTGTGGACAATAACGTTAATGTGGAAGCCCGGGTGAAAAGAAGCCAAGATCATGCAACCAGATCTTGGCTTCTGCACTGAAACTCCTACCTGACTTGTTAAAGGCCCTGGCACTGTCCCTCTCAATATACACTATTTTTTTTTATAGTGGGGGGGGGGGGGGAGGGCCTGATGAGCTGTAGTGTGGCAATTTGTTTAACATTTCGTTTGTCGTGGCATGTACTAAAAAAGAAGAGAATATATTTTTATATGTGAATCTATTTTTTGCTCTTTGCTACTTAAAGGTTTAAAAGGTACTAAACATTTAACACTCAAATACTAAATATGAGCAAATTGTGAATAAAGACAGGCATGTTTTCAAATATTTTTTCTGCCTTTTTTATTAGCGCTTGCTAAACGCTGGTGTAATTTTCACTCCAAAACAAAATAGTTTTCACAAAATAGTTACAAAAGTCTTTAGCGTGTGCAAAATATAATCGCAATATATTACCGCAACCCGGAAATATCTACCCTAAAAAAAAATAAAGGGAAGAGGAACAAATCGGAAATAAAAAGTGGAAAATGCTGCAAATATTTGTAAATTCCTCCTTACTCATGTTTTAACTATATTTCCCCCCACTTCACTTGTTTAGTACATGACTTCATTTGCGATCTATTCACTTAAAGGTAATTTCGCTGGTGAGCGGAGATGAACATTTCGTCTCATCAACCTAACTATGCATTATGCTGGGACAAACTTGGTGTGCTCATCCTGAAAGAAAAACATAGTTGGCCCTGCATAATGCATTGTTAAGAAGGTTTTAAAGTGTTTACTGTGCATTTGCCATTTGGCTCTTCTAGCATTTTTCACAAAGTTTATGCGCAATGTATGTTTGAGTCAACTAACCTGCAACACCTTTTTGGTAAATAGCTTTCCAGTGGGGACAATACAATTTTTGGACTTTTAAATTTTTATTTTCTAACTATTGTTTGACCCTGAGTAATTTACCAGGCCGTAAAATGTAGGCCAAGCAATGCAAGAGAAGATTTGAAAATAAACCATGTTGTCCCCTCTAATAATGTTCTATTTGTTACAATGATTAGTGCTCTGATAAAGGGTCCAAGTAAAAAGAATGAATATGTGCAAGAGAAGTTTGAACTGTGGAAATTAACGCAGGACAAAGGACTGTCAATAAACCATGAATAGTTATTGTCAAACATGACACCTGTTATTCAGAGATAATATATGTGCCTCTGGGCAAGTGGATTTATCTAACATCCTGTGACATAGGTAAAAAAGATTGCACTAAAATATCTGATGCAGAAGATTGTATTGTTACTGCATTATTTCTCCATGACCACTTTTTATAGATTGGCTTGAATTGAATTGTATATATTTAAGTAATTCACAAATTGTTGTTACAAATTTTAATGTATAGATCTGTGGTTAAATATGTGCAAAATCACAGTTTATTAGTGTGTCACAATGACTACTGATTACAATACAAAACTAAAACTTAAATGGATGAAAACTTTATTTAAAATGTATAATTATTCTTTATAGTTAGTGAAAGGCGTAATAATAATGAAAGATTATGAGTACAAATGAATCCAATAACTTCCGTGAAACTGTGAAAATAGCACCACTGAAAACTTCATTTGTGTATGAATTTAAAGCTGTAAAGCAATGGTGGCCACCCAACCATGAAAGCATTAGGATCTCTCTAATATTCAGTTAGTCTTATAATTATCATCTGACATGAAATACATTTTTGCAGTCACAGAATGGCAGTTACTGACCCAAAGCATGGTGTTATAAATGGTTGTACCTGCACAGTGTTGTATATTAGAATAGGGTTACATGTAGTAAATATGATGTTACAAAACACATCACAAAAGTACATATGAATAGATATAGAAAGCCCTGCTCTTGTCAGCATAAAGTCTCATATAAACAGTGGCAGTATTGTATTGCTTTGTTCTTATGTATTGCTATTTGTTGAATATAGGCTTGAATGCTAGTCCAGCTTCACACTTTATAAATTAGTAAAAATTAATTACCTGTTTTCGGGCAGTTCAGTTTTTAATTGTTTTGTCACTGGGGTCTATTTACTAAAAGGTGAGATGAATATTACATCTCACCAATTTAGCTATACATTGTGCAGGGATAATCCTGGTGAGTTGGCTTAGCAGGGGAAACTCACTAGGTTTCTTCCTGCACAATGTATAGTTAAAATTGTCAGATTAAATATTCATCTCACTTCACCTCACCTCACCTCATCTCACCTTTTAGGGAATAGACCCCACTGGCACCAACTTAATGATAAGGTATTATTTTTGCACAGCTAATATGGTGAGTGTCCTAAGAGAAAGAGAAGGTTAAACAAATCTGTTTTGACCAGGATGTGGATATTCAAAAGCTAATGGATTATGTGTCCAACACTAATGCTAAGAAAGGGTTTTTTCATCAGATTACATTTTCAGTACTTTGTTATCATATGGCTTGAAATTACAAATATAGCAGCAAATAGAGAACGAGTCCAAATATTTGTATTTCATTTCTATCCAGTTGAATCTTTTGTTATTCCCTTAACATCCAATTGCTACTTGTTTATTTTGGTAATAAAAATACAAAAATACATTTTATAAATAACTGTAGGCTAATAATATTACGGGGTCTAGTCTATAGTCTCTATTTTTATGCTTGTTTCCCATTTAGTGTGGCTTGAATGGTTGTTCTGGAAAAGCAACATTGTATCAGCTTTCCATCCATCAACACACCACTGGGCTGCCAAACCAATGAGGCTAACTATCAGAAAAGAAAGCACATGATACAGGAGCCTGATGGGGGATGAAAGTGAAGGTGTTAAAATGACATAGTCAGCCAACTGCCACTGTCCTTTAGTCAACCAGGGTAGAGTCTGTGATGAAAGTGAACATAAATCACTTCTGAGTGCCTGCCTTATGCAGTGATAACATCAGTAAATGAAATTGCTGTCACTTGACTTTTTCATTAAGCCTCTCAGGACTTAGGATATTAAAATTGACTGTGCAGCATTTCATTGCATTGTGTTAAGTCACTCACTATAGTCGTAATGCACTTTATAATAGCTATGGCCTACCTCATTGCATGCTATAGGATTGCTTTATGTCTAGGAATGACCGAAAGCCATTTTGCATAACAAAAGCTTCAGTATAAACAGATTAAGTTCCATGTTATTGAGTGCATACAACATCAGAAAAGGGACACTGGGACATATTTACTTAGGTGCCAATCAGTTCATTGATGCATTTTCATTACATTCAAAAATAGACACATGGAGATACTAAATGCTGTTAGAACCACACACAAAAAAACACATGCTTTGCTAATTATATTGGTTTATGTCACTCCAGAGTATAATAAGAAATTGTTACAGTGTAGTTTTCATATTCATGAAGGGTGTGAAATATTCAATAAAATGAGATAAATGTCAAATATATAATACAAAAAGTACATGTTTTTTAAAGAATGTTATGTGAAAAACATTGTTGCATCTCGTTAGATGGAAAACCTTTCTCAGGTATTTTTAAATGGATCTTTTTTTTTTGGATTCAACTTGAAAATTAGGTATGCTTAAACAAAGCAACAATAATGAGGAAAAGGAGAAAATGGCTTTGGATTTCTAGCATTTGCTTACACAGAAATAAACAGAAGTAAATTCAAATTCCTTAGATGTGTTAGAGAATGGTGACCTCACCTGAGATATTTGTTTTTGGAATCATTAGTGAGCTCCAACCCAAGCTGACAAACTATTGGAAACATTGTCATTTAGGGTTTCATGAATGAAGCATTCATCAAATCTTTCACACTGATAGAGGGAAGATATGGCTCTTGTAACCGAAGCCTATAGCAATTCACTCAATTTCTGTACTTGAGTGTGAACATCATTTTTCATTTTAACGCAAATGTATTGCCATTTCATAAGAACAAAAGAAATCATGACATCAATTTTCATGCTTTTGAATATAGGTAATTAATGATAAAATACTTAAGTCAGGCAGTTAAATAGATGGTGTGTGTAGGTGAAAAGAAACTGTAATCTGTTACCAAAAAAGAAAAACATAAAGTGGCATTTCAGTATAAATCAAACTCAAAAGGTCAAAGATAACTCAAGTTTTTCTCACTGAGGTTTAACCACTTGGTGACAATTTGACCTATGTGGACCATTTTAAGTATTGCTTTACACTTTAAAGCAAAAGTGTAAAATGATCTCAGGGAAATATAACAAAGGCTATTAATTCAGTAGCAACACTAATAAAGGCATTGTAATATCATCTATACACTGGCCATGGGTCGTCCGGAGGGGTGGTAAGTATTGGTTAAAAGCCAATACTCCTGAGCATAGCATAGGGAAAGGATGCATGCAAATACCCCTTTCAATACTTTTTCCATATTTCTGACAAATTGTATACCAACATGGATAATAAATGAATATAGATACTCAGCTCTCCAATGCATGGCCAATCACATTCCAAAAAACAACAAAGTTTAAATCTGACATTGGACAAATGATGCCACCATATGCCCCCTGTGCCCAGAGAAAAATCCTAGGAAATATGGATTTTTATGCATCTTTATATAAACTTTAATTTTTAAAACATGCTGATTTAAGTACTGTTATCAGTTTTGAAACTGCTACAGTATATGATAGCTCAAAAGAATATTCTTGATGACCGGTCCATCTTATCTCTTCAGAGATAAAATGTTCATGTCAAGTCACTGTTAGTGAATAGCTCCCATTATCTATATCAAATGTGTCAGTACCAATCTATGACTTTAGTCTTAGAGCACCAGCTACTTTTTTCTAACTTTGAGGGAGCTATTCACTAAAAAGTGAGTTTCATGTGAGTTAAGGTTAATTCAGCATTACCTCAATGTTTGAAGATTTAAATATGCATTTATTGAGCTGATAAGTCAGGAGGGAATCAATAGGTTTGTCCCTGCACAAAGCATCAATAATTCAGGGACTTGAAATGTTTATCTGATTTTAACTCATCTTTTAGCAAATAGACCCCTTGCAGGTTTGACTTATCATTTTGTGGAATATTTCACGCATCAGTTTATTCACTGCTGCTTAATCAAATGATTAAAGCTATATAAGTAATATTAACTGCTTTGTTTATTTTATTACTCAACAGTAATAACATTTTTGCTATTTAATTTTAATTATCAAAACTCACAACATTACAAAAAAAGTACAGGCAAGTTACATATGTCAAAGCACAGAACATTTGATGTCCTTGAGCAGCTCTCGGTGATTTTCATTTTTCACAGTCATTATGTAATTCTGAGACAAGACTGATTGATGTTTACTAGAATAAGCAAGTGAGTCTGAGAAGACAAAACAAGCAGTGCTGTGTGAAACTAAAATGAACAAATACCCAGGATAACATATCATTACTGAAAAAGGTTAAGTAAAACCAAATAAAGGGTTAAATATTCCCAATGAAAAAGACAGTAATATCTAATACTATTTTTTTCATTAATCATTGTTATATGTTTTAAATTTACTAACATTGTATTCATTTTAACTGAGGAATTAAGTTAACCAAAGGTTCCCAGTTTTGTATTAACCACTCAACAATAACCCTTCTTAGCAGTCATATTTAAAGCACACAATAAAACATGAAAATGTTTTATTGTGCCCTTTATTCCAGATATTGAATAATATACACTAAAGTGTTAATGATTCAGAAGCTTCCACAACTTATGTTTTTTTTTTAAAACACCCAAATACCAGCTGTGAGTCTATCACACAAATGCATCTACATATGAGGTTACACAAGGGCAGTCATGAGTTAAACAAGAGTACAATGCAGAGAGCGCCAACCCACTCCACAGAGCAGACGCAGTGATTGGCTTCAGGGCACTGTCAGTCAGCAAAAGAAGCCGGCTGGCCAGAATTAGTAAAGGAAGACTTGCTTCAAGCTCCTTCAGTGAAACACATGGGGTTTGGAGAGCAAAAGAATCCTAATTCTAGACACACACCAAGACAGTCAAGCACAAGACATCTTGCTGCTGCCTACCTATCTTATGACCCTCTATGCCAGCAACCCCACTGTCCAGCTCTTCACTGCCAGGGGCATATTCATAACAGATTGCAATATAGAAGAAAATAAAGCTTAACCACATGCTGTGTTACTACCATGGATGTCTGCATTCATTGTAAAGTAAAACACTGAAAACCAAAGAGGGATCTACAGTTTATGCATTGACTGCTTATTAATATAACATGTGCTGGTCTGCGTAGCATTTGGAACTGCTCATCCTGAATGTGATGCCTGGAATACAATTAGAAGACGTTTAAACCCTTGTGCAATTGGAGGAGGAGAAGCTATCTTTATGATTTCCAAGGTAAACACTGCATGAAGAAAGAGAAGATATGGATTTGAGAGATAGTATCTGTTGGTTACTACTTGCACTTGTTTTGTATAAGGTAAGTTTAGTGTCCCTTTCTATCCTGTATTTTATAGGACGTGGAGAGTTAAATATTATTTGCACATAAATCTCTTATTTTTCTTTTTTTTTTTTTTATTGTCACAATGTAAATGATTTTTAGGAGGCACCTGTACATGCCACTTTAAGGAGAACAGTATCTGCCGGAAGCCAAGGCTCCCTTTCTACAGCATTGCACTATGACATATTGGACTTAACTGAAAACAATGGTGAGTAGTGTCATACAAAGGCTGTGTGCTGGGAGGGAGCATGTCATTATTTCACTGCCCTACAATCAACACTGGAGGGGGAAAGATGCCAAGTGCAAGACACATCCAGTATTGCAGAATATGTTCCATTGTTTTATAAGCAGTGCCAGCTAAAACAAGGCTAACTAACATTGTCACCTTTTTTTTCTCTTTTAAATATAAAATACTATTGCAATGTAGCTTTGGCAGTATTTCAGTCAGATGTGTAGAGTACAAAATAAGTTTTACATTTGTTCATGATTATGACATTTTGTGGCACCACATGCAAATTGGTTATTCTTCATTGCAATAACATGCATGTGGTACCAAATGGTGATGTCATAAATATGAATATAAATCTGTAAAATGTAATTTGCTTGCAATGTTGCAAATACTTTTTTTTTTTTTTTTTGCTGCATATGCACACATAAATATGGTATAGGTCTCTTTAAAAGGTGGTAGAGAAGTTCTTATATGACCTCTAGTAGGTATGATTTTTTTTATATGAAAGGATATCATTTGTATATTAGCTCTGACATTAAGAGCATAGCTGACTGCAAGAATATGTTCTGTATGATATGTGTATTTTTTATAAATCATTTCTGTTGCTTAAATGTAACCCAGTGTGTTCCAGATGAATGAGTTCAGTTATATGAACCAAATCATGCTACATAAGTCCGCAGAATATTAAAAATAACTGATGATATTCATTATTATCATATGCATAGCATAATGCAGCACCTATTCAACAGAAAGTTTTCATCATTCATTATGTATGTCATGTGTAGATACAAAGAGGGTGATTTGTCACTTTAGAGTGCTAAGTGTACCTGATCTACAAAAACATTCCAATGATTGTTGTGAAGCTGTTCTTTATCTTTATAGATTAGTAGGTGCAAAAATACAGTAACAATAAACCTGCTTAATGCAAATATCCAATTTACTGCAATTGTGTATGGATTGAAAAATATTGAGTAAAATATATACTCCGTTCAAACTCAACTGGAAGCTCTACATGATTCTAGAATACTTTGCAAGTATGGCTAATTTCTTCATACTAAATGGCCAGTGAGGGAGTAATAGGAGATGAAATGCAGTTAATCCTGTTTTAGGATGATAACTTTCTCCTAGTTTGCCTTACCTCTTGATGGCAACTAGTAATATTGAGCAATCATTAATGAAGATAGTGCTGTTTATTGGAATAACATACTGGCGAATAGTATACAGAATAATAACGTGTTGGCAGAGAGCGAAATTCTGATTATCCATAAATTGTAGATGAAAACTCTCAGCATACTTAGCTATGTTTTTTCTAAAAGTTACAGCATATACCCATCCAAATAAATTGCTGTAGCAATAAATTGTCCAGAATTCTGCAACCTATATAAAAAGTGCTCACTTTTTTTCACAAATACTATGATTACCATCAATAATCCACATATAATTATTTGGTTGTTTGCACTTAGCTTTTTTTTTTTTAGCACTATTTATGCTTCACTTTTTGTTCATAAGTTAGCAGACGTTTCTCTGAGTCACTGGTGATAGCAACACTAGCTTGGACAATATTCAGCTTGTGTTGGTAGTGTTTACTAACATCTACACTAGAGGGCGCTAGATAAATATTTATATGGAAGAACTGTAAACTGATTTAAATAGACCGCAGCATTCAATATCTGGAATTTTTCGTGGTTTCACAGCGCATCTAATGTTTTTTCCTCCACTATCAGGGTCCCACAGCCTGGAAATGGCTTCTTCATATGCTACACTAATTGTAGCAAGACATTCAATTAGTGCTCTCATCACTGGTTTATTGCAGTAAAAATGTCTACTTGGATAGAATACATTTATAAAAGCCCTGGAGAACTATTGATAGTCTATCATGTTAAATCAGGTTCACTGTTAAAGGACAATGGTTGATTAAATTTTGATATACCATAAAACCATTTTTTGAATGGTACTTTTTTTTTTTTGAGGATTTAAAAAACCTTTCCCCCCCTTCCCTTCTCCTGCAGCACTGTAAAACTGAGTGTGGTTTGTTTTATTTAATAAACATGTATTATATAACCCAGTTGTCTTTTAAAATCTTATTCCACCAAGAAATATTCTCACTTAGCAATAGTGGCTTCCTATGCAGCTGCTAATCCTGAATGAGCAAAATTTTCCATTTTAGAAATGGGTCTTGGACACTTGCTGCTTGCCTTTGGAGTCTCTTGAGTCCAATTGCCTCTTTCTCACAGAGCAGAGGGAGACACTTTTTTTTTGATATATTCAATAAAGGGAATCTAGTTAGGGTCACTTCTATTGATAATATAGAGACACAAAAGTCACTCAGTCACTCGCTATGGAAGCAGTGAGCAGTGGCGGCTCTAGACTTTGTGAGGCCTTAGGCGAAAGTCGAACATGAGGCCCTCACGGACACACATTATTAAATAAAATATATGCAAGTGATAATAAAAATGAACTGTAGAAATAGCATATTTCAAGATCAGACTCAAATCCCAGCTTCTAGAAATGAACAGCTCCTAGAATTTTATTTGTCTCATAATTATTCTACAAACATCTATAAACATTTGGTATAGATAGAATTGTGTGCGGCTGACTAACTCACATTGTTATTGCTGTGTCCTAAATGTGAACACTAA
This sequence comes from Pelodytes ibericus, assembly GCA_036172795.1. Lineage (NCBI taxonomy): Eukaryota > Metazoa > Chordata > Amphibia > Anura > Pelodytidae > Pelodytes > Pelodytes ibericus. The sequence goes on from CM069859.1 coordinate 129,495,898, forward strand.
CACATATCACACAGTCATTCATAGACACACTCAGTGAGCACACACTGACTCACAGACACACTCACTCAGCACACAATCACACTCAGCCAGCACACACTCACAGATACACTCAGCCAGCACACACTGACTCACAGACACACTCAGAAAGCACACAATCACACACTAACAGAAACACTCAGCCAGAAGGAAAGGTGCTCAATGTTGAAAGTGGTCTCACAGACAACGTTGTGGTAGAAGATTGGCACTTTGTTCTTCCTCACAGCACCGGATGCACTGTAATTTAGCCATTCAAAATGCCAGAATTTTGCCACTCAATATGCCAGGATTTAGCCATTTAATATGTCAGGATTTACCCCCTCAATATGCCAGGATTAAGCCATTCAATATGCCAGGATTTTGCCCCTCAATATGCCAGGATTTTGCCCCTCAATCTGCCAGGATTTTGCCCATCAATATGTCAGGCTTTTTCCACTCTATGCCAGGATTGTGCCCCACAATATGCCAGGATTTTGCCACTCTATGCCAGGATCTTGCCCCTCAATTTGCCAGGATTTTGCCCCTCAATATGCAAGAATTTTGCCCCTCAATATGCAAGAATTTTGACAATCTATGCCAGGATTTTGCCACTCTATGCCAGGATTTTGCCACTCTGTGCCAGGATTTTGCCCCTCATTATGCCACAATTTTGCCCCTCACAATGCCAGGATCTTGCCCCTCAATTTGCCAGGATTTTGCCCCTCAATATGCAAGAATTTTGCCCCTCAATATGCAAGAATTTTGCCACTCTATGCCAGGATTTTGCCACTCTATGCCAGGATTTTGCCACTCTGTGCCAGGATTTTGTCCCTCATTATGCCACAATTTTGCCCCTCACAATGCCAGAATTTGCCTCTCAATATGCCAGGATTTTGCCACTCTATGCCAGGATTTTGCCACTCTGTGCCAGGATATTGCCCCTCATAATGCCACTATTTTGCCCCTCACAATGCCAGGATTTTGCCCCTCACCTCATTATGCCAGGATTTTGCCCCACACTGTGCCAATATTTAGCCACTCATTATGCCAGGCTTTGCTCGTTTGTACCACCCTCCTCCCCCCTTCCCTAGTACTTACCTCCATGCTGCTCTCCGTTGTTTCCTCCGTGCATCTTCTCTCCTGAACGGAGGAAGGAAGTTCCGGACGCGTTTTTTTTTTTTAAACTTTATTGAAGCTGCGCGGGTTCAATAAAGTTAAAAAAAAAAAAAAAACGCGATCGGAGATTCCTTCCTCTGTGCAGGAGAGAAGATGCACGGAGGAAACGTCCCAGGTTAGTGTTACAGGGAGCTTAACAGCAGCGTTAAGCTCCCTGTTACATCAATGGTAATAAGGTGAGTTAGGCAGCCGCGAGGCCCCCGTGAGTGCGAGGCCTTAGGCGGCTGCCTAACTCGCCTAATTAGAGAGCCGCCTCTGGCAGTGAGTAACAGTTGTCAAACAGGTCAACGCACATGCTTCACAATGCAGCTTGGAGGCTGTTGGTTAAATAGTACATATCATTTTATCCCCTTTTGGTAGGGCTACTGAGTAGAGTTGAGCGGACACCTGGATGTTCGGGTTCGAGAAGTTCGAGCGAACTTTCAGTAAAAGTCCGGGTCCGTGCTCGAACTTGACCCCGGACTTGACCCCGAACACGAACCCCATTGAAGTCAATGGGGATACGGACTTTTGGCCACTAAAATCCCTCTAAAAAAGTCATGGAAAGGGCTAGAGGGCTGCAAAAGGAAGTAAAATGTGGGTAAGAGTAGGACAAGTGCCCTGCAAGCAAATGTGGATAGGGAAATAACTTAAAATAACATAAAATACATACAAATTAAAAATACAGCTGAGCCATAAAATAGCACTAGATGGAATCTTTGATTTTAGCTTTGGAAGAACCTAAATCTAAATCTAAAGCATGGCTGCCAGGAGGATCAACAGAATTATCCATTTGAGAGAGGGTTGGATTGCAGGGTATTCTCTTTCAGTTTATACTAAGTGACCCATAGGTTGAGGAGGCGGTGACCGTGGCGGTGTAGGTGGAAGCGGCGCTGAAGGAGGAGGAGGAGGAGGTAGCCAGAATTTTTCAAAGTGCGCTGTAAGCACAGTATTGGACTGTTCTATTTGACTCTCAGATATGAAGTGCACCGCAAGATGCAAATGTACTATTTAGCACCCAAAACAATTAGAATTTTTCAAAGTGCGCTTTAAGCACAGTATTGGACTGTTCTATTTGACTCTCAGATATGAAGTGCACTGCAAGACGCAAAAGTACTATTTACCACCCAAAACTATTAGAATTTTTTAAAGTGCACTGTAAGCACAGTATTTGACGGTTCTATTTGACTCTCAGATGTAATACATGTAATGCTATTGCTATTCTATAAACCGAAATAGAGTCCCCATTCATAAGAATAGGTCAATTGACCTATTCTTATGAATGGGGACTCTATTTTGGTTTATAGAATAGAAAAAACATTACATGTATTCCATAAACCGAAAGTCTATAAACCGAAAGACATTCGTTTATAGACTTTCGTTTTATAGAATACACGTAATGCTATTGCTATTCTATAAAAAGAAAGTCTATAAACCGAATGTCGTTCAGTTTTAGACTTTCGGTTTATAGAATAGCCAATAGCATTACAGGTATTATATAAACCGAAAGTCTATAAACCGAATGTCTTTCGGTTTATAGACTTTCGGTTTATGGAATACATGTAATGCTATTGCTATTCTATAAACCGAAATAGAGTCTCCATTCATAAGAATAGGTCAATTGATTTCGCTCAACACTACTACTGAGCCATTCTCTTCTCGCATTTCTACAACAGAGCCTGTCACTTATAAACAGATATGTTTTCTGCTAAACAAGCTAATTTAAATTTACACGTGATTAGCATGTGAAGATTTAACCAGGCAAAGTGTCTGTACAAGGACACCAGTGTCTGGCAAAATCTGTGAAATTCCAAAGAGCATCATTAAATTATCCATCTTGGACCCCAGTAAATGTCTGCCATGAGAAATGTTGGTCCTGGACTTAACAGCTGTCAATGCAGAAGTGGCCGACTGCATCACATTCTCTTCAGGGAACATTGTACATTATGTATAAAGAGCTGTTGTTAAACACAATTATAAAAGTGGAGCAGTCAGCATTATTTTCAATGGCAATTACTCTACTTTTATAATATTGCCCAGTTTATCCAGGAATTGCTCCATCTCCCCCAATGTTCCAAAATCACCAAGCCTTTGAAAAAGGGAGCCTTGATATGCTCACATATTACACTGTACCTTTTTGTGTTGTACAACTACATTTGAAAATCTGTTGACAACTGTGTGACTATGCTGAGTGTACTTGTTAGGGGTAAGTTTGCTGTGACAAACTCAAACTTGTATGTAAAAAGATGAACAGTACCTTCTTATTCAAAGGAGGAAATCCCTATATTTTAAAGAGCAGATCCTGGTCTGGTGTAAATAGCACAATAAACCTTCTGACGCAGTTTACAAATATCAAGTCTTCATGCATATCAAGTACTGAAACAAGCTATATATGTTTCTGTTCTTCTTAAGATACCATCTACCATTTCACTCCTTTTTAAAAGGACTGTCTGATGCTCAGAATGTATCTTCCAAATGTTAATTCTTATTAAAGTACTTGCAAAGTACTTTAAAATGCATATTTTACATTTTGCATTGTTTAAAACACAAAAAAGTTACAGTTCAATGAATTTGTGAAATTACAACAATTTTCTCCAGTTCAGGAACGCCACCCTCTGTAATAGTAAAAAGTAAATTTTATTTTTTTAAATGCAGGAACGAATGAGAGTTATTCCCATTCATGTTAATGGGATTTCCTATTTTAGTCATGTCCTCAGGCAGTATGCTACACAAGTCCTCACTATACAAGACCATGAAATGTTAGTTCCCTGTCACTGTGTGTAACAAAGAGAAATGTTTTCTTACTTTTATACTAATAAAGATACAGCTAGGTAACAGTAACCTAATAACCCAACAAATTAAGATTATGAAGGCCATTACAGTCACTAGACATGTGCAAAACTAAAATTTTCGTTTCGTTTTCGTCCATTCGGCCGAAAATGTTATTTATTTCGTCTAAAACGAATTTCGTTCATTACTGCATTCGTTTCAGACGAAATTCGTTTTGTTTTATTCGTTCGTTTTATAGAATACGTGTAATACTATTGGCTTTCTATAAACCGAACGAGAGCTCCATTCATAAGAAATTCTTATGAATGCCGCTCTCGTTCGGTTCATAGAAAGGCAATAGTACTACATGTTTTCTATAAGCCGAAAGTCTATAAACCGAACGTTCGGTTTCTAGACTTTCGGTTTATGGAATACATGTAATCCTATTGCTATTCTATAAACCGAACATTGGGTTTATAGAATGCCAATAGACCTACATGCATTCCATAAACCGAAAGTCGTTCATTATGTCGGTTTATGGAATGTAAGTGTACTATGCTATTGTATTCTATAAACCGACTCTATTTCGGCGTATAGAATGCAATAGTACTACGAATCGACGAATGAACGAATGATTTTCGTTTATTAACCATTCGTTCATTCGGCTTTCGTTAGCTTAGCATTTTCGTTATTCGTTTTTTGGACGAATGGAAAAAAATTCTATTTTCGGACGAAAATGCATTCGTCCGAAAACAAATACACATGTCTAACAGTCACTATCCATACAGTAATTGTACTGAACATTGCGAGCTGCAATACTCTGAGTGCATCTTTTAGGGATCCACCATATTGATGCATTTGTTTTTATATATTATATATTTTAACTATATATCATGTATATTAAATTGTACATGTATTTCTCCTACCTGTCTGTATGGCATATCTTAAACATTACACCACCTATTCTGTCAAGCACTTTCACCAGTGCCATCCTTATCTCTGTACTTTCTCTAGAACCATGGAAACAACTCTTTTTTTCCCTTTTTTCCTTCATTGGTGCACGTCTTTACTAATATCTCCGATTACAACTTTAGTGCACCAAGGTTGACATGGTGACTACACTGTGCCTTTAGATTTAGATGTGTGCTACACTGTTTGTGGTTGAATGATTTAATATTATGGGACAATTGTGAAGATAGATTCCTTTTGTGTGCAGCACTCTATAAATAACTGTTTGTGAGATTATTCACCTGTGTTAAAGGTAATATTGCACTTACCAGCACCCACTTTTCCTTATATATTGCAAATGTACCAAATATTGTAGCACCAGGGCAATCCAAGTAGGTCTAGGCAGGGGCGTCACTAGGGTTGGTGTCACCCGGTGCGGAAACTCATGGTGTCACCCCCCTGGATTTCCTCCATACAATGCCAGATTCCATAGTAATGCCAGTTAGATGGCCTATTAACTATGCCACACACAGGAGCCCTATAACTATGCCACACACAGGAGCCCCATAACTTATGCAACACCAGAGCCCCATAACTTATGCAACACCAGAGCCCCATAACTTATGCAGCACCAGAGCCCCATAAATTATGCCACACCAGAGCCCCACTATTTATGCCTCACCTCTGCCCAATTAATTATGCCACACACACAGGTGCCCCATAATTATGCCACACACACACAGGTGCCCCATAATTATGCCACACAAAAGAGTCCCTTAATTACGCCACACAAAAGAGTCCCTTAATTATGCCACACATGGGGCCCAATAAATATGCCACACACAAGTGCCCCATAATTATGCACACATGGGACCACCATTAATTATGCAACACACAGAAGCCCCACGAGGTGACAATCTTACAATTATAGATACCAGTAATATTGTGCCATTCAGATCCCAGTAGTATTGTCCCAATCAGAGCCCAGTAATATTGTGCCACTCAGAGCCCAGTAATAGTGTGCCAGTCAGATACCAGGAATATTGTGCCATTCAGAGCCCAGTAGTATTGTCCCACTCAGAGCCCAGTAATATTGTGCCAGTCAGATACCAGGAATATTGTGCCATTCAGAGCCCAGTAATATTGTGCCAGTCAGATGCCAGTAATATTGTGCCAGTCAGCGCCCAAAAATATTGTGCGCTCAGAGCCCAGTAATTTTGTGCCAGTCAGATACCAGGAATATAGTGCCAGTCAGAGCCCAGTAATAGTGGTCCAGTCAGAACCCAGTAATATTGTGCCAGTCAGAGCCCAGTAATATTGTGCCAGTAAGAGCCCAGAAATATTGTGCCAGTCAGATACCAGTAATATAGTGCCAGTCAGATACCAGGAATATTGTGCCAGTCAGAGCCCAGGAATATTATGCCAGTCAGAGCCCAGGAATATTATGCCAGTCAGATACCAGGAATAGTGTGCCAGTCAGAGCCCAGGAATATTATGCCAGTCAGAGCCCAGGAATATTATGCCAGTCACATACCAGGAATAGTGTGCCAGTCAGAGCCCAGGAATATTATGCCAGTCAGATACCAGGAATAGTGTGCCAGCCAGATGCCCAGTAATATTGTGCCACTCAGAGCCCAGGAATATTATGCCAGTCAGAGCACAATAATATAGTGCCAGCCAGAGCCCAGTAATATAGTGCCAGCCAGATGCCCAGTAATATAGTGCCAGCCAGAGCCCAGTAATATAGTGCCAGCCAGATGCCCAGTAATATAGTGCCAGCCAGATGCCCAGTAATATAGTGCCAGCCAGTGCCCAGTAATATAGTGCCAGCCAGAGCCCAGTAATATAGTGCCAGCCAGATGCCCAGTAATATAGTGCCAGCCAGAGCCCAGTAATAGTGTGCCAGTCAGAGCCCAGTAATAAACTGCTCGTTTTAAACCACCCTCCTCCCCCCCTTCCCCATCACTTACCGAATCGCTGCTTCTCTGTGCTCCCGGACGGACGCCTCCTCCGTGCAGTCTTCCCTCCTAGGTAACGTCACATCTGGTTGCTGTGGGTTTTTTGGGGGGTTTGTCCGGCGGCCGTGTCCAGCGGATGCGGCTGCCAGAAAAAAGAAAAAAAAGTTAAGCAGCGCGATGCGGGGGGGTGCCAGCATCCCCCCGCCCCCCCCCTCAGGACGCCACTGGGTCTAGGTCAGCTGCTTGCAGTCACCTAACCGCGGCAATTACATGAGCACTGAGCTGTCAGCTCCAAATCATAAAACCCCCCTTATAAAAAAAGACCCCTCTCTTACCCTTCACCCCAAACCGTAAGTCTCCAACTAACACTAACCCTGAATCCCAATCTTCTACACAAACTCTAATACTAACCCTAATACTAACCCCTAACCCTAACACCCTAATACTAACCCTAAAACTATCCCCTAACACCCTAATACTAACCCTAAATGAGCCCTAAAACTAACCTGCACCTGCATTGACAGAGCACATGACAGCGATGTATTGTCAGGCACTCGATGTCTCATGATGAAGCGACCATGAAGAACTGTCCCATTCTGATCTGAGTATCCTCCTTCTCTGCCACTTAATGTCACATGTCATGCGTGAATTTAGAACCGTTAATAAACATTTTTAGGAAACAATGATTATTCACAATACTTATTCATAAAAAGTTAATGGTAATAAAAACATAATAATACATACATGTTCTGTGGTAGAAAAAAAAAGTATTCTATATGGATAAACATCTGGCATCGTGTGTTATATTTTTGCCTATTGGACTTTCTGCCACTATCATTTTCTCTTCTATATGGATAAACAGTTGAAAAATGATTCTGCCTAGTACAGGAAACCACAAATGTAATTGCTAGGGATATACTGTACTTTAACAAAGAAACAACAATTTCACAACTATTTAGTTAGTGAAAACCTGTAGTAGCCATTGTTTTATGAAATAGTGTACTGGTAACGTGATAAACTGGTGTTTACCTGTCTTGTTTAATGAAATACAGCCCGTTGTAATGATTATAGATTGTGCTGGTTTTAGGGCAAATACATGGAAACACATATACAGTTATTATCAATGACCTGAATTCATGTTATTTTTAGCAGCAACAGCAATGGCTCCAGATTACATTTTTCAGTTGCTAAATTCTGTTTAATTAATGTAGTTAAGAATGTCACTTGATATCTAAAAATATATTTGTTAATTTGTCAACATTGCAAGTATGTCTGCAGAGTACATCCATTTTCAACAGTGTATTAAAACATATCGGACTATGCAATGCTATTTAAATACACTTGCATATTGCAATCGCAAACCCTTATATATTCCCTTTTTAACGTGAATGAATCCATTTTAGCTCTTATATACAAATACAATGTAACTAATTATATTTAATTTCCAGGAACACATTCTTCATTCATATAATCATTTCTAGTCACTGGTTGCCATATCATTTTCAGTATAAATTCAGTATGACTACAGTGATTTATAAATTGTTTATCTTTATCTATCTGACCATATTGTTAAAAGCCCAAAGTAAAATATGTGACTGTAAAATGCTGTTTTTGGACAGTTTAGGTTAGGGGAGTGGGCAAGTCATTTGGGAAGAGGTCATTTGGTAATGTCAATTCTTAGGTACTACCTGGTGCCATAGACAAATTATATTTTTTGTTCCCATGCCTATTTATTAAAATCCTTTTATTTGACTTTGCCAGGTTTGACAACGTACCTTAAAGCTTACCACTTGATGTGAACTGCAAAATCCAAGCATTAAAAGCAGAGTTGGAAAAAATGGTCTAACATATATATGTTTCCAACTCAAGCGTTTACCTTTTGTGAATAGGACCTGAAACCACTTGACTCTCACCCTTAAAGGGACACTCACACCAAAAAAAATGAAAAGGGTTTTTTTAAATTTATTTTGCATTGTTGATTTCAGATATGTCTTCTGTTTATGTGAGATATTGTACTAAACAAGTTTGACAAGTTTCATTTTGTGAAATATAGTGTTTTGGGGTGACTTTACAGCATTAGTATCTCACTTTTGGGCTGGGGACACAGAATGCAGAGTGTATAAGTCATAATTCTGATCATAGACTTGCATTGAATGGGAGGGTAATGTAATTATTACATCACAAGGGGTAAGAGTTATGATCCTGTTTGATCAGATCAACCTTCTCTCTTTGTGTTGGAAGGCAGGTAAAGAAAAGTTGTATACAGCAGTCCTAGTCCTGTCCACTAGTGATACACAGGAGCCTGTAAGAGAGCAGGGGTGTATCTTATGACATCATCATGCAGGCTGTGACCCCAGTTGTAAAGTGAGACTTGCTGGAAGATTTTGGAGAATCATGGGTAAAATTCTCAAAATAGATGCTGAAGATAAACACCTAATATTATTTTTATTTCTATATGCAAATAATTCAAACACAGAAAAAAACCCATGGCATATGTCTTATATATGTGTTTGTTTTAAATGCACGGGTAATCTAGTTACATCTTATGTAAGTGGTTGTGTCCCTTTAATGAAAATTCTGTATCATCTTTTGGTATTTTTAGCCAGCCAGGTTGACCAAAATGTATTCTGATTTATGATTCCAAGGCACTGTGGATAGTGATATGTATAAATATATATGATTTGATCTAGGGTTTCTCTCAGCCTTTACCTATGGCATAGAATTTTCAAGTTACATTCTGCAATACCGATCATATAGATTGCCCCTGATCCAGCAAGTTCATTTGTTACACATTCCTGATTCTGCCGTTGGCCTATAAAAAAACAAATTAGAATCTTCCATTTTCCAAATTCAAAAGAAAATAAAAAACCTTCTTGACTCCAAAATGGCAATTTATAATTTATAAGAAAACTTAAAGTGTTCAGGTATCACTTTACAGAGCATAAATTAGCAAAATTGCTAGCAAATGTATAGAAATCATTTTTTAAGGCATATGTGGAAAACCTGAAAATTGGCTGTGGTAATGAATATGCACACAACCAGCCATCCTAAAAATCTGATACAATTTTACCACAGTGCTTAGTTTACCATTCACAGTATGAGCATGCATGAGTGCATTCTCTATGACAGAAGTGTTAAGCAATGTCTCCCTGTAGCGTTGCAAGGATGGCAGTGGTATAGAAGTCTGGGAAAAAGGACTGCTTGGCATGGACTGCTTGGTGTGATTACCAAAAGCTAATTAAAAAAAAGTCTACTGTCTGTGCTTTTAATAGATGCCTGGAGTATGTGTAATTTTACAAAAAGGTATGTATTCTGCTAAAAATACACATATAACTTCATTACTGCAATTAGGGTGCATCAAAATTGCTAATATTTTGTATAAAAATAGAACAATATGTATTATCATAATTCAATGTGCCTACAATAGTCTGTGGAAACTCAGATCTCCTTAACAGCTGCAATTATATGCAGTGTATTAACAAATACAAGCTTCAAAGAAGTTCACAGTTCATTAATTGACTGGTATTTGACTGATTAAAGTGTCTCTAAACAGTAAAAATAACTTTTGCTTTTTTAACAGTGGAAGCAAATAATATTTTCAGAATGCACAGAGGTACATGGTACAGTCATAGCCCCACCTTTAAAGACCTTCACTTTAAGGACAGTCGCAAGTAAGGATGTCATGCAACCATTCCCTTTTATGGACTGTCGCTATAGTACAGAGCGCCTTGTGAGACCATTACAGGATCTGGTGAGGCCCTCCTGTCCATTAAGACATTTGTACTGTAGACTGTAAAATATAAGTTAAAAAAAAATTGTATGTTAATGTGGGGTATAATATATTTTATTGGAAAAACAGAGATAAGTAAATGCTCTGATCTTTGAAGGAACATCAAAAAGAAAAAAACTAATGGGATTTATTTGCAGTGTTAAAATATCCTTTTATTTTTTTTAATTGAGTGTGAAATGGCAAAGAATTTAAAGGTGATTCCACCTATTGGCTCCCAAAAATATTTTTAGATAAGCACTATATTATGTAAGGAAATACAAAGTAGGGCGGGACCACCATACTGCATGGCAAGCACATTATTAAAGTTCAAGAGAAAGACAATGTGATTCCACAGTACTTCCATAGCACTTTCTTAGAGAGTGCATAAAAACCTCTTTAGAGAAAGCCAGCCCGCCTCCTGTGTACAGGGCAGGGACTACCATAATGCTGCATAGGCAGGCACCTCAGGGTGCAAAGAAGGGGGGGGGGGGGTTATAGAAATCGGAATCCCCAGCAAGTGTCCCAAGATCAATATGAGTGCTGGAATAAGTCCTGAGTGCAAATCTGGATGCTGGCATAAGTCCAAATCTTGGTGCTGGGGTAAATCCTGAGAGCAAAGTGGATGCTGGGGTAAGTCCTGTGAGTGTCCATCTAGGAGCTGGATTAAGTCCTGAGTGCAAAGTGGGTGCTGGAGCAAGTTGTGAGTGCAAAGTGGGTGCTGGATCAAGTCGTGAGTGCAAAGTGGGTGCTGGAGCAAGCCGTGAGTGCAAATCTAGGGTTGGAGGGGCATGGTGGAGTGGGGTGATCAAACTTTAACTTTGCCGGTGTAGACAAAAATCCTTGCACTGACCATGCCTGTGTTCTCCAGCTCACTGATGCCACTGATTTTGAAAATCATTTAACTTTAATTTAAAACTGCAATGTACAAAAAAGTATAAATATGTGCATTTCATATAAAACAATGACAACATACAGAAGAAGAAAAAATACCCCTGAGGAGTATTTGCTACTCGGTTGTAGTTTAAGAATTTGGCACACCAAAATTGGCCTTAAAGACTGAGGTATAAGTAGTGCATGAGGTAAACAGTTTTTATACACAATTTTTGCAATTATTTTTGTTGAATGTTTTTGTTTTTACTCTAATGTATAGGTACACAAATTGCATTAATATAGTTACACAATAACTTTAATGATTTGGAGTATGTTGTATAGAGCTTGCATGGACTATATTTTAAAAGTTAAATGACAATTGTAGCAGTGATGTAACTTAATAATAATAATAATAATATCACTGCTATAACCCATAGTTATAACCCATATATCTTCCAGCTAATGTATTGTTTCTATACATTTCAATATATTTACATATTACATTTTACAGAGTATGATATCATTGTGGCCTACGAAGTTGATAAAGATGGGAAGTACATCACGCATGAAGTTAGTCATCACCAGAGGAGGAAAAGATCATTAGAGAAGACTGAAACTGACCAATTTCATCTCAAGCTTCATGGATTTGGGGAGGACTTTAATTTGGAATTAAAAATGACTGATAACCTTCTGGCACCTGGATTTGTAATACAAACATTTGAAAATGGCAGGACTAAATCCGCTGAGTCCTTTTCATCGCAAGACTTCTGCTTTTACCAAGGGTCGCTGGTTTCACATGAGAACTCATCTGTAGCCCTTTCAACATGCAATGGCTTGGTAAGTTAACATAACCATATTGTCCAATTATTAGTAAATAACAACTAGCCATGTTACTGGTGCATACACTAGAACTTCCGTGATAGGATACATTATAGTTTAAGGCTAGTATAATGTTAAACCAAATAGTCGTAAAGTTTAGAGCTACATAGACAAATTCATGAGTGATGAAATCTAATTATTTTTTAGGGGGAAGGGAAATGATACCATACAACTCTATGTCAAACAAACTAGAAGTATGGATTTGACTCCAAGTATATGTTAAGACTTGCCTAAAGATTTACTTCAGATATGTTCTGTAATGGTTTAATAACAATAATAAGTTTAAATAGACAAATTGTACTCACAAATATATGGGATTATTATTATTTTGTTTTAAAAGCACAGATAAATTCTCAGCTTAGGTAAAAGTCTATGAGGAGTTTGGGTGTCTGATTACACAAGAAGTAACAGCGCAGTATCTAGAAGTCAATCATTATATAATATCAACGAGGATTATGGAGTACCATGTACACAAATAGTAGCCAATGCTCAGCATTAGTTAAATTAAAGTGGAAATGTTTAAAGTGACACTAAACGTTTTACATTTTGCTTCTCATCCTCCATTCTTTGGTGTACACGTTACAGATACATACAAGCTTACATCGAGCTTTGTCTCTGAGCAGTGTTTAGTGCTTCACTAGTCCACAATTGGTTTGCTGTATAGCTCTCATTCATTTTTACAATATACAATGTATGCAGCTTTCAGAACATACTAATTAATGGCAAATTAGTCCAACCATTACCCATATATCATTTATGATCTTTCTGGTCAGGACTGCCCACTGTAACTCTAAAATACTTGCTTCAGATTCTAATGTCAAAAATATGTCCTGAAAACATCTGTAATTTATTTGCATAGCAAGTAATAGGATGCTGATGGTTCACTCTGCATCAGAACGTAAGCATTAGAATCCTGATATATAATATGACATTATTACATAATATTAAATAATAGTATTTACCATTTATATTCCTGCAACCTTTCAATATCATTGATCTCCCTTAGTTCCACATGCATTGAAACTGCTACGTTCAACTGAGAGAGAATCTGATTGCATAGTATCATCACAGATAATGTTCCTCATAGAAATTCAGATATATACAATGGAAAACTCACGTCATCTTCTCTGCTATAAACATTATAGATCAACATGGGTTTATATTTAATTCTGCTATTGAGTAGAGGCACAGCTGATTTGTATGCATAAAACCTTGTACAGGTTAAACACTATTAGATGCATCAAAGTTAATGTGATGCCTGGAGTGTGAAATTTAATTCTGAATGTGTAATGCTAGGTATAATAAGGTAATAACCATAATACTTTTTTGTGTTTTGTGCTAGCTCAAAATGTGTTGTGTGGCTCAGTAAAGTGTTTAATCATTGGCTTATTAGTTCAGTAAAGTACCACTATAATTCCATTCATTGGGAAATGAATCACAGATACTAATTTAAAATATATTTCAAATATAAATTAGCTATACGTCGAAAAAATGAGGGTTATGGAAAAAGTGGTGCACACGCAGTAATACTGGCGCTACTGCGGTGTTTGCAAAGGTAAAACAGAAAGATACCTGTATACTGCATCTAAGGGAAGAGGTAAACCCATTGCTTCAATGAATTCAATTAACCCCTTTAAGCAGGGGCGTTGCTAGGTCTCCAAAAGATCCGGGGCTGGAGCCCATGATAGATTTTATAGAAGTAGAGTAAATAAAATCACATGGTTAGGCAGCATACAGACTGATATAATTGACGCCAATGAACAATAGGTATATATGGGTATATATCGGGGCTCAACAAATCCCAGGCACCAGGAAATTATACCTGGCGCCCAGTTATTGTTGTCCCTGCATGGTGCCCTCGCCGCTGGGATCATTTTATTTATCCAGTGGAGCACGGGGGAGCAGTGTGTGCACCGGCTGCACAGTCTTCCTGCTCCATCCCCACATGCACCGTACTATTGTGTCCGAGCGCTGAGTGTGCTCAGCAGGGCTAGAAACAACAGCAGGGCACAGACCAGGCTAGAATGAGGTATAGCAGACAAGAGGGGGACATATTGATAGATGCACTTTTTTTTTATCATAAACAACAACAAAATTGCTGACTTGTGCGTAAGTGTATGTGACAGAGTGTGTGTTTGTGTGTATGACTGACTGCATGTGTGTGTGTGACTGTGTGTTTATGTGACCCACTGTATGTGTGTGTGACTGTATGTCTGACTGTGACAGAATGTATATGTGTGTGTCTGTGACTGACTGTGTGTGTGTCTGTCTGTGACTGTATGAGTGTGTTTGTGTCTGTCTGTTACTGACTATATGCGTGTGTGTGACTGACAATAAGACTCGCAGCACACAAAAAACTCACATTACTCAAAGTTACACTTATACACAAAAATACACAGCCACAAATACACACACATACACATGCAGCCACACATACACACACATTCACACTTGCACAGTCACACATGCACAGTCACACATACATACACACACCCTTACACACAGAGACACACAATCCCACTTACACACACCAACTTACATCACACACACACACTTGTATGTGAGCAAATTCCCATGATTTAAAAATAAATGAGCATATAAAAATGACTCAACCCTGACCCCCCCGCCACATAGATACCCTTACATAGACAACCTTACACTCACACACACATCCAGACAACCTTACACACAGACACCCTTATACACACAGATGGCCTTTCCCACACAGACATTCTGCCACGCAGACTCGTGTGTAAACCTGCAACTCTCACACTCACATCACAAATATTTTTAATTTTTTAATAAAAAGGGGTAAAAAACTTGGGGAGAATAGGCTGAGGTATGAAGGTATGCTCCTTCTACCAACCTAATAAAAGACTGAAGTGCAGGGAATTGAGATGGGAATTCAACTGAATGCGAGAATTTTTCCAGCTATGCTACTTTAGCCTTAATTTTGAAATTCCCATCTCACTTCCCTGCAATTCTCTCTTCCATGAGTAAAGCCTATAATATAATGAGCAGCTCATACACTCATAATGTATGGGTTTAATAGTATAACGAGGTCCATGTGATGTTTAATGCCATGTGTATGGACTCATTGCCATCAACATAAAGACTATATATAAAGATGAATCACTATTATTCATATTGAATGTGATAATCAGGTGTGAAAATAAAAATGGTATGAGCACTGTTTCACACTTGATTATCACATTCAATATGATTAATAGTAATTAATCACATTTTCTCCTAGTAATCTCACTGCCACTGACACACACTCCTAACTCTGCCACTTATGCTTTCACTCTCGAACACTTACACTCTGCCACTCACACACACTCATAACTCTGCTGCTCACGCTTACACTCACACACACACACTCATATCTCTGCTGCTCACACTTATACACTCCAAAACTCTGCCACTCACCCACACTTACACTCTGCCACACACATACACGCACACTCATAACTCACACTCTTCCAAACACTCACACTCTGCACACTCACTCATACAATCACACTCTGCCACTTACACACACTTACATTCTGCCACTCACACACATACACACTCATAACTCTTCCACTCATGCTTACACTCACTCACACGCACACTCATATCTCTGCTGCTCACACTTATACACTCCAAAACTCTGCCACTCACCCACACTTACACTCTGCCACACACATACACGCACACTCATAACTCACACTCTTCCAAACACTCACACTCTGCACACTCACTCATACAATCACACTCTGCCACTTACACACACTTACATTCTGCCACTCACACACATACACACTGATAACTCTTCCACTCATGCTTACACTCACACACACTCTCTTCCAATCACACTCTGCCACACTCACACACATACACTTACTTACACTCTGCCACTCACACTCTGCCACTCATATACATACACATGCACACTCATAACTCTGCCACTCACACCCACTTACACTCTGCAAATTACATTCTGCCACTCACATACATACACATGCACACTCATAACTATGCCACTCACACCCACTTATACTCTGCCACTCATATACATACACATGCACACTCATAACTCTGCCACTCACAGTCTGCTACTTACATACACATGCAGACTCATATCTCTGCCACTCACACCCACTTACACTCTGCCACTTACCTCACATACATACACCTGCACCCTAATAACTCTGCCACTCACACTCTGCCAAACACTCACCTGCAAAACTTGAGGGGGCGGAGCTAAACACGAGGGGCGGAGCCTATCGTGAGGGGATGGAGTCTGCTGCTGTTCAGCATACAGCATGCAGGAGGCAGGATCGAGCGTGAGGGGGCGGAGCCGAGCGCGAGGGGGCGTGGTCAGGGTCTCCATTCGGGGCTATGGAGGGGAGATCCGGGGCTTCAGCCCCAGTAGCCCCCCCCTAGCGACGCCTCTGCCTTTAAGCCATATGGTACTTTCATCATTAAGTGATAATGAGCCATGGACAAATTGGCAGAGACCCAATCAGGGTCTTGACAGGTACTGTGGGTCCCTGCTGATACTATGTGAGACCTCCGACGTCGCTGAGGCGTGCCCGAAGCAGCAGGTTCAGGCACGTGCACTTTAGAAACATGTAGCCAGCACTCACTTTGAGTTATTTCTCGTCAATGTGGAGTACTCCTACTCATGAAAACTTTATATTCATGATGGGACTCGGAGAGAGAGCTGCACAACAATTACAAAGTGCTCAAATGGTGCTTTTATTCCATAGCTGTGCAAATAATGAAGAAAACATCTTCTGTGTTCTGTGCTACATTTCACTTAATAATATGCTTAAAAAGGACCCAGTGCATGCTCAATATAAAGGTACTTACTTTATGATTTTCAAATCAACCACAGCTGATCAAGATGAGTACACATTTTCAGTCATGATATACAATGCACAGGTGCAGGGCCTGTGCAAGGATTTTCGTCTACACAGGCGAAGGTGCATTTTGGTGCCCCCCTCCTCTGACCCACCACGTCTCCCACACTATTAAGCCTATATATATATATATATATATATATATATATATATATAAAAGTATAATGTAAAAAATAAATACATCTAAATATTCACCTCGCATGCTCTAAATGTGTCACACATTGAAACCCTTAAGCACAAAGACACCCTTGCAGTCACACACAGAGACACACCACTTACACACACACCCTTACACAGACACAGTGACACAATTACACACACCCTTACACAGACACAGTGACACACTTACACACACAGAAAGTGACACAGACACACACACCCTTACACAGAAAGTGACACACTTACACACCCTTACCACTTACACACACAGTGACACCAATACACACATAACCTGAGACACACTATTTTGCCATAAAATATGCCCGTATTTTGCCCCTCAATATGCCAGTATTTTGCCCCTCAATATTCCATTTAATATGCCAGTATTTCCCCTCAATATGCCATTCTTTTGCCATTTAATATGCCAATATTTTGCACCTTAATATGCCATTTAATATGCCAGAATTTTTCCCCTCAATATGCCAGGATTTTGCCCCTCCAATATGCCATTTAATATGCCAGCATTTTGCCCCTCAATATGCCATTTAATATGCCAGGATTTTGCCCCTCAATATGCCATGATTTTGCCCCTCCAATATGCCATTTAATATGCCATGATTTTGCCCCTCCAATATGCCATTTAATATGCAAGCATTTTGCCCCTCAATATTTCATTTAATATGCCAGGATTTTTACCACTCAATATGCCAGGATGTTGCCCCTCAATATGCCCCTCAATATGCCAGGATTTTGCCCCTCCAATATGCCATTTAATATGCCTGGATTTTGCCCCTCCAATATGCCAAGAAAGTGCCACTCAATATGCCCGGATTGTGCCACTCAATATGCCCGGATTTTGCCACTCAATATGCCCGGATTTGGCCCCTCCAATATGCCCGGATTGTGCCACTCAATATGTCTGGATTGTGCCACTCAATATGCCCGGATTTTGCCCCTCCAATATGCCATGATTTTGCCCCTCCAATATGCCATTTCCCTAACAGCCACGGACCTGCACCGGGGGACAGAGCAGGAAGAAGTTAAGTAAACAGGCCTTGGGGAGCGGGCGATTTTCCTGCCCCCCCCCCTTGGTGCGCCCTAAGGCAGCCGCCTGTGCTTCCTTATGGTAGCGCCGGCCCTGCACAGGTGTGGAAAGACGGTCAAACATAAGGCAAATACATAACAAATAAAAAAAGACACAGGCCCGAACTGGCCATCCTTCTCCGTCCTGCAGCAAAACGAGCACTGAAAGCGATTTTTTTTTCGCTTTCAGTGCTCCAATGGTATTGCTACAATGCTTCCATGTGGAGAGCGATTGAAATGCCGGTTTTAAAGGCGCAGTACCTTCAAAATGACGGTTGTTTCAAACGAGCATTGGAAGCGAATTTAATCTCTTTCTATGGCTCTGCAAGTGTTACTGACTTGCATCACAAGTCGAGGCAGTCAGCAGCACTTAAATAAAAACACGATCTTGGTCACTGGGTGACCAAGATGGCGCTGCCCTTCTAAGGGCAATAGCACAGGAAGCAGGAAGTAGCTGCGTCCTGTGCCCTGGAGGCTGTCACACGATTGCCTTATAACAGAGGCAATCTGTGACTGCCAGGCAGACTGACAGGCTGTGGGGATGCTCAGATTTACAAATATTGATCTGACCACTTTGGATCTGCATCCCTCTCCTCACATTTTTTTTAGTGAGGGAGTGAGACAGCTCAAAGTAGTAAAAGTAAGTGAAAATAACATAAAATAATAAAAATACAATAGAACAATAATAATAAAAAAAAATTGAGATGCAATGGCTTTTATAAAAGCCATTCCCTGCGTTTAACCCCTTCCCTGCCATTGATCATGCTAAGCAGTGATCTTGCACATCAGCACATTTTTTGCGGGTTAATTTTTTGTACTGTAATTTATTGTAGTACTACAAAGTCTCTTCTAAGAGCTATTAACCCCTTCCTTGATGTAGATCACTACGCAATGATATTGATGCCAAAGCAATTTTTATCAGTCTATTTTTTGGTTATTTTTTTGCCCAGATGAGCATCACCATTCAATTGGTCAGATCAAAAAATGCTTCATTAAGCTAAAGTTGTTTTGGTACTTAAATCCTTGCCGACAAAGGACGTGCCAGGCACGTCCTGGGAGAAACTCCCTTAACGACAAAGGACGTGCCTGGCACGTCCTGCAGTCAATGAAGCGGTTTTCGCGATCAACGATCGCGAAAACCGCTTTAACAGTGCTGGTCTATTGCCTCGACATCGAGGCAATAGCCAGCACCGAAATTTATATTTTGGGACCCCCACGATCGCCCCACGGAGCGATCGTGGGGAGCCATATTGACGGAGCATGCTGCTCCGTCAATATGGCTAAGCCCTCTGCCGGTCTGAGCTTCAGAAGTGAAAGTAACTTCACTTCCGTCGCTCTGAATATGCTACTTGACTACCCCTAGTGGTAGTTTAGTAGCATTGCAATGGGAAATTTTTTAAATACATATTTAATTAATTAAAAACAGCTTATTTAGCTATATTAGCCTATAGGGTTAAAATTAAATATTTTTTAGCATAAGGGATAGGGTTATAATTAAAGTTAAAAAATATTAAGGGATTTAATAAGGATTAGAGTTGGGGTTAAATTTAGTGTTAGGGTTAAATTTTGGGTTCGGGTTGGGGTCAAAAGTTCAATATAGGAAAAAAAACAAAAACACTATTTTTGGTTTTTGTCCCATAACTCGCAAAAAAATACTGAAAAATATGGAAACATGCATATTTTTGAACTCGGGAGAACATTTAGAAACTATTTAGATGGGGTCTTTTTTAATGATTTTATTTGTAGTAAATTATAAGATATGATGAACATAATGGTATGTAATGAAAGCCCTTCTTATGACGATAAAAACAACATATAATTTGTGTGGGTACTGTATGTGAGAAAGAAAAAAATTACAGCTAAACACAAACACCCTAGAAATGTCAAAACAGTCATTGTCACCAAGGGAAAGTCAAGGTGAAAATGTCTTGTCACTAAGGGGTTAAAGTACCCTTTTACGTAAGCAGGGCTTAGTTTCCAAATGAGAGGGTTTTTTGTTTTTTTACACATATTCTACATCTCTAGAAACCAACTAAACAGTGAAAGATTTGTTATTGTTTTGAATCTTTCATCAAAGATATTGCACTTCATAAATTGCATTATGTTGTGTTTCATTTATTATCAAATATTTATATAATGCCAACTAATTAACTACAGTGCCTGAAACATGCTAAATATAACTAATAGACAGCAAGACACCAGTATATTATTTTTTTATATTTCACATTATCTTTTTTTTTCTTTTTTGTAAATTTTAAAAATACAAAAATAGTCTCAGTTAAAATAAAAAAGTGAGTACCATACAATCTGATCAAGTTTCATCATCAAGTTGAACTACCTGAGTTAAGTCGAGGTGGGCACTTGACAAGCATTGGCTATATTTAGACTACCATTGGACTAACATTGGACTCACATTAGACTAACAAATGAAATTAGCAGTAAAAAAAAGAATGGACAAACACTGGTGTAGGTTACTCCGAAATATGGGTAGTGGATGTTTTCATTATAAGCTATTCGTACAAACTAGCATGGATAGTATTTGTTTCTTCAAAACTCAGTTAAATCGGCTAGTTATTCTTTACCCCTCTTATTTCCTCGGGAGATAAATTCTTTATCGATTTTGGTGCGTAGGGTTTGTGGGGAGCTCATGTCCCACATCAATTATTTAGTATTATTGGGACAGTGGTGGGATGAAATACCTCTTTCGATTTTCAACTGGTGAACCAGTTGTTGACAAATTATTTCCCACTTTACTATTTTTGATAACTTCCAGTTTCTTGCAATTGTCAGTTTAGTTGCAGTTAAAACATGATGTATAATGTAGTTCTCCTCTTTTGAGATCCGCGGGAATTTTTGATGAAGGAGGGCAACTTCTGGTGATATACTCAGATCAATCTCCATAAAATGATTTCTTTTGTTAAATACCTCTCTCCATGTATTCTGTATTAATAGTCATTACCGCCATATGTGTTTGTAGTCTCCTATATAGGACCCACAACGCCAACATTGGTTAGACATCCCCATATAAAAAAAAATTAAGTTGGACGGTACAAAATACCACCTGTTAAACAATTTATAGTTACATTTTATGATGTTTAGGCAGTGTATAGCTTGGTTTATCTTATCTAGTATCCTATTCCATTCCTCAGGTGAAATCTCTATTTGGTGGAATAAATTCCTCTTTACTAATTTGAGTAAGATTAATACATTTTGCCATCAGTTTTTTGGGTCCCTTAGCTTAATTATGTCTGCCATTTTCTGTACAAGGGGTGAGCTATTATCTTTTATCAAGTGTTTATTCAAACATGCTCAAATTCTCATATATGTGAACTGTTCTTTTTGGTGTAGATTGAACTTCTCTTGTAGGTTTGTGAATATATTGATAGTAGCATGCTCTAGTATATCCTTTATATTCTTTATCCCCTTATCTATCCATGTCTCTATATGTAGATCTCTTATCAAATCTTTAAGAATACTCAGGGGAAGATCTGGTATTATGTTTTTTAAACCTTAGTCTTAAAGTTATACCAACCCTTTAAGATGTGCTTCAAGATGATACTGTCTTGTTTTATTATGTTTTCTTTTCTTCCATTAACATTCCAGAAGAGAGAAAGTATACTCTCTTGACTAGTTATCTGATTTAGCTCCAAAGAAGCCCAGCTTTCTTTTTGGGAGTAACTATTTTGGGGTGGTTAGGGCATGATATAAATTTACCGCTTCATATTATTCCGCGACATCGGGACACTCAAACCCCCCTTGTTCCTCTTTTTTGACAAGAGTTGTATACTTAATGTTGTTTTTTTTCCTGACCATATAAACCTCGAGAAGGAGGACTGAATAAATTTGAGCCAACTAATCGGAATACTCAAAGGTATCATTCTCAGAATGTACAAAAGTTTGGGCATTATGTACGCTTTTACTGTATTTATTTTTCCACGGCATGAAATCTCCATCTTTTTCCACTTTGTTAGTTTACCATTGATTTATTTTATCATGGGCAGGAGATTCCTCTCTATTATTCTTTCCGGCTTAGCTGTTATGATAATACCTAATATTTAAAACATTTATTTTTGTCCAGGTAAATTCATATTGTCTTTGTAAATGTTGTAATTCTGTATTATTGATGTTAATTGCTATTGCCACCATTTTTTCTAGGTTTAGTTTATAATTTGAATATTGACTTTATCTATTTATGGTTTTCATCAATTCATTTACAGATATAACAGGGTTCCTAACCAGCAACAGGATGTCATCAGCATTTAGCATTATTTTTTGAACGTCCTGGTTAGCATAGGATCCTGATATCTTTGGTTTTCCCCTTATTTCTGCTGCCAACGGTTCAACTGAAAGAATGTATAATATTGGGGACAGGGGGCATCCCTGATTTTATTCTTGGACCCACAATTCTTCCTGAGGGATTAGACTATAATTCCATTATGGCATCTTTAATACCACATATACCATAGTCTTCCAGGGTCTATTCCAGAAAGTTCCACCCTACCCTATCGAAAGCCTTTTCGGAGCCATCCAGAGATAGGGCTAGGGCTGGGATCTTGTCTCTGTGTTTTCGCCAAAAGATTAATTCATCTCCGTATGTGATTTGTCGAAGATCTACACAGAACAAAATCTACTTGATCTTCATTAATCAAATCTGTTATTGAGTATAATTTCAAGACTGTGTTTAGGAGTGAGATGGGTCAATAGCTGGTGACCTCTTCTGGATTTTTACCTGGTTTTAAGATGGTGACTATATTTGCTTTCAGAATTTTGACTGGAATGTGTCCTTTAATCATAAACTCATTTAAAATATTTTTTAGATATTCCCTAATTTCTTCTCTTAATATTTTATAAAAGGCGTTATCACATCCGTCAGAACCGTGTGATTTATTGTTTTATAATTTTTTTTAATACTTTTCTCTATTTTTTCTATAGATATAGGTTTGTTCAGTGCTACCAGCTGTTCTTGGGTAACTTGTTTATGTTTTCTCATGAAATATTCCTGAGAATTTACATTGTTAGTATCTTTAGGTATATTATATAGTTCTTTGTAATAATGGGAGAAAGCTTCACCAATTTTTTCTGGTATAAGCTTTGTCTCTGCTTTGTATCTGATTTTGGTCACACTTTTTAAGGCTCTCTTATTCATCAGTTTACTAGACAGTAATTTCTCTGGTCTATCTCCCTTATAGTACCATTTGGTTTTTAATAATTCTACATAGCGTTTTAAATACATGACGTTATCTCGTGGTATCTTTATTTATTCTGTGACCTGATATTTAAAGGGACACTAAACTTTTTTTTTTTCCAGTTGTGCTTCTAATATAGAAGCACAAGTGAAAAGTTAGTTGTCCCTAATATCAGGATGAATTGGTGTGTACTTTTGATAGTACACGCCAGTTTATCCTCTGACCGACAGCTGCCATGCCATAACTAGGTCCACCCTGCTGATCCCATGCAAAAACGAGGGTCTCTCGCTGTGCTAGCAGAGAGAGCCAGTCGCCGACCAGACGGCTGCCTGCGTCTAAGTGCTCCCTTGCGCACTCTAATCACCTGGGCGGCTTCTCACACAGAGCAGCAATGTCAGACGCACCAGATCTGCGCACCGCCACTGACCACAGCATAGATAGTCTCCAGAGAGCAGAGTCCATGCACAGAGAGGGCAGAGACAGTCACAGCCAGTCCTGAGAGTGTGAGACAGCCACAGCATTCAATGCACACTTCATTGGACCTGGTATAAACCATTTCTCTTTGCACAAAGTAAATATTGAATTTTTTGCTAGGCATACAAGTCTTTTCTTTAGATACTGGTGGAGCTTTTTAGGAAAAAATGGCACCCTTTGTGTTTTTGTTACATTGTTCAACTGAGCAGCTAAAAAAAAGAAGAAATGGGATTGATAAAACAGTTGTGTGTGTGTGTGTGTGTATTTACTTTAAACACAAACTTGTATAGCAATACCTTGCATGTTTAACTTTTAAAATAGAGGACAAATTAAAAGCTTGGGAGTTTAATATTTAGATTTATTTGTTTTTCACTCTATACATTAGACTTTTTATATAAAATGTATGGAGGGTTGGTGGTGTGGGAGGCGTGGCAGGGGATTATGGGGGTCAGAGGAGGGGGCACCAAAATGCACCTTCGCCTGTGTAGACAAAAATCCTTGCACCGGCCCTGCATGTTCCATCATCAATTTAAAGTTTTTATGAGTAGGGGTAGTCCACATTGACGAGAACACACTTTTTACTATACAAGCTCAGCAGGAATATGTAAGTTTTAAGTGCACCTTACATTTAAAGCTGTTGATGTCATGGTAAGCTGACATCAACGATCTAATGTTAACCCCTTCCCACCTGATGGTGCTTTAGTCCTCAAGGACCAAAGTGTCAATATGGTGTCTTTTTTGCTCCTGGCCTTGATCACAGAGTGATTGGGAGGCAGGGACACATTTTTTATTGATCTGGGAAACACTATGGTGCTTGCAACTGCCTCACCTTTTCTCATTAACTTCTAGGTGCGCGGGTACTCTTTCTTTTTGTCAATAAAAATAGAATATATAGTTAGGATAATCGCACCATTGTGGACACAATAGTCCTCTCTATAGAACTAATCCTAAAATTGCAGGCAGCACATTTAAAAAACAATGAACAATTTATTCTGCTGTGTAACATGGGACAGGAATCAGTATACCATATCTAGTTTTTAAGCTTCTCATCTAAGGAGTATTGTATCTTTGCCAAACCCACAAAAATAAGATCTGTTTGCCAGCTAACCTATTAGTAATCATATTATGAATAGAACAAGTTAATGCTGATCCTGCAGATCTTTCACAATATCACTGAAAGTAATTAATAAAAGATTCCTAATATACACTCAAATCAGTTTTAAAATGAAGGTTGTAAGTGTTGACCTAACATAATTTAAATGGATAAACATTCTTAGGATTATTATGTTATGACCTTAATTAGTGAACCACACTGTAATAACCATATTAACATCAAAGTGAGCATCTAACATTGCTAATGAGTGAGTGGTTGCAGTCCAGAAACCTCATATTATAATGCAAGTAATTTTTTTTATTTTAACATGATATTTTCTTGTACAATACACATTCAAAAAGTGTATTTGAGAGTTCAACCTGATATTTATTTTATATATTATTAAAGTATTTTTTAAATAATGATAATAAAACATGCCAACACTAAAACATGGGCAAAAATAGTTAGTTCTTTTTTATGTTGAAGCAAAGTGACTTATACAAAAGTACAAAGAGGATCTCATTTGGTGTGTAGGTATGGTATATGTCAATAATAGTAGGGTGGTAATGCTGGATTAATGGGTAGTTGTTTTAATAATGTTTGAAGAGGAAAGGATGGATGACCGGTGGCTTATATGATAGCAGGTGGATGTATGTAATGATTTAAAGTGCACATCTCCGATTAGTTCCCACCCTAAAGTGATTTTATTTGTTAGTGAGGAAATGTGAAGGGTTTCGGGGATAATTTGCATTTACCTCAGCCAAACCCAGTAAAATAATTTCAGAATTTTGTTTGAAAGACTTTTGTATGTAATTTTAAGAATTCTGGATGATAACATTTTCTCATCATTCTGGTAAACGACATAGAAAGGCCTTTCAGGTAACATTCTGAAGTTTTTATTGGACTGAGTTTGGCTCAGGTAAATGCAAATTCTCCCCATCTTCACAATGAACCCTTCACACTTCTGCATTAAACAATAATTCCTTAGTGTGGTTTACACACACCTTATAGTACCATAATGCCTGTAAGCGCTTGGCCTTGGTAGGTTAAAAATAACAAGTAACTATCTCATTTCTGTATCTTCAAAAAGAAATAAGAGGCACCAATAATGAAGAAGACTGCAAGTGTAGGAGGTGTAGCTAAAAGTTAAGTATTTTGACGGCTAGATTCCCTATCACTCTTATAGTGAGACATTGTTTTCACTAGAAAGGAGGTGTTCTGATAAAGGATTAGGGTTTAGCAGCATACAGTACATGCCAGTTATTACATTGTTGAATTGGCTGTGGAATTGGCTTCAAGGCTGACTGGTGCCAAAGTTCAAATTGTGATGTATAGTACTAAATGTTGACTCCGTAACAGTGGTAAAATTTCACATGGGTTTAACCCCCTTTTTCATGTAATGAAATTGCTTTCTTGAGTCAATCAAATATTGAACACTGTCTCCAGTGGTGTTCCACTATTCAACTCCCAACCCTCCCATTCTTCACATAACCATTTAACTACACTATAATGAACCACTTACCCTACAACAGCTTTATATTCCCTCTACATCTCTTTCCACTGCCCCATATGGCTCCATGGTTATCTAGTGGGGGAAGCTCAGATGACTTTGCAGACAGTGAGGGGTATTTACCACTTATAACGGTAGTGTCGGCTCTGTAGTTGCCCCTTCGATCTTCTGCCTCTTCCTCTAGTCTGCCGCCTTTAGCTTACTCCTAGTCAGACTAAGTAGAAATACAATATTCTGCCCGAGTACAAAGGCAGATATCTAAAAATTAACACTGATGCTAAGTAACTGAAAGAAAACAATTTTAAAAACAATCTGGACCCACTGGCGTAAGATATCGCCCAAATCAGTAAGTGTACAGACAACCTCAAAAAAAGCCCAAGGACGATGGCCAGATCAGCCCTGGAGGAAGTAGCTTGCCTCTGCGAGGAGTTCAATACATTGCAATGCACTCATGAAGATCTGAACAATCATAATCAGGTCAAAAACCTGAGGATTAAGTGTGTGAGAGAGTCGGTTTAAGAGGTCTCTCAATTAATGTCGGCGTTCTTCCAATTTGTTTTTTTCCTGAGATGCCAACTGACAAGCTGAATATGGACAGTACGCAGGGCTCTGAGACCAAGATCTGGCCCAGGAGTATGCTTCAGGGATATCATATTCAGGATGCATCACTACACATCTAAGGTGGTGACCCTCAGGGTGCTGCAGGAAAGTAGAGCTATGAAGCCGGTGGTCTGGTGATGGATGTATTGATTGCCCACAGATCCGGTTATCTGGGTCTTCCTGTTTAACCTTATGGTTCACAAAAACAGACTAGTTTATTCAATCTCTGACCCAGAAGAAGGACGCGATCAGTAAGGCTGGGGATTGCTGGCACTACCTTGAATGACAGAAACAGGTCAAGGCGCAAGTAATGGGTAGCTCTCCAGCCAAGGGCTCATACACCCACAGAAGAGCCATCATGGAGCATAGGGTTCCTCAGATGGATAATCCTTTTCACCACACACTGTTCTGCATAACCCTTTTGTTTCCCTGTCACGGTTAGCGGTCCATTCCAGTTTCATATTTCATGCCCCACAGTTTGGCCTGTCCTCGCAACCCACCCTTACTGATCTGCTGTTGAGTTTGAGAGACTCTTTACCTTGTGGATGTGCATAGTCACTCAATGCCCACTGCTAATGACTAGTGGGCATCTTTTGTTAAAATGGGCAATGTTACAGAGCCCCAATAGATCTATAGACTATAAATTGACATTACAAGTAATGTTAATATGTCCAACTTAGATATTTCCTGGGAAGAGGAAGAAGAGGACCTTTCACAGCATGCATGTCCTGGAGATTTAAGGTCCAACCAGATATGCTGGATAACTGACCACCTTCTCATCAGTTTTTCAGAGACACATCTCCAGAGGCTATATCAAATGAGCACTCCCTTAGTTTTAGTTTAACTTTAACCAGGATATAAGAATGGTCTGTTATCAATGTCACTTTGTATGCCATGCTTTGCTTGGGCCATTCAAATTGTCCCTGAGCAATTCTTTTCATATGGTGAAATTATAGTTGCAGTGTTCTTTGTTTGTTGGAGGGTCCACGACTGTCTTATTCACCACCACTCTACCCCGCTGAAGTGGCCCAATCAGTATTTAAGTTTCTGGACACACTTGAGGGTGGACTGGGACTATATGTTGGGTGTGTCATCGAGGTTCTCTTTTCATTCCTGTGATCTATAATCCAGATTTCTGTGTCCAAACAGTGAGAATGATTAGCAGATACTGCTGGTGGCTATCCAAACACTTGGTTAGCACTGAGGACTTATAAGTCAGAGACAAGCCATGAACTTTTGGATATCTAAAATACAGATATGATATCCCTGATCCCTGATGAAATGTTTCATGATCTACAAATAATTTCTTAGAATCTTTCCTTTTGGCAGTGTTGTCCAAATGTGCAGTCAGTCTGGAAGGTCCACCAATCACTGTGAGCTGACTTTAACTCTATGCTTTGCTTAACCACCCTCCTCCCAAACCCTTCATCCTCCCAAAAAGTTTAAAATTTTGGGGTATGTAGGTTATGCATTGTCAGGCAGCGGAAATCAAAGCCTCAATCAAAACCGCAAATACTGGGGAAAATCTTGCACATTATGGCAATGGAATGATTGACGGCTGAATGACTGGAAAGCCAGACCCCATGAGGATCTGATAGCCAACAAAACTTTATCCCAGGAATGTCCAACTCTGAGCTGCCTGACGGATAGAACCACATGTACTCCCTGCCTGTATGCAACCTAAGGCAGGGCTCGACAAACCCCGGGCGCCAGGTTGCCATGGCGACCAGGAAATCAGACCTGGCGCCCAGGTATCGTGAGCCCCGCGAGGTGTCCTCAGCAATGGGATCGTGTTTTTTTTTTCTATTTCAGCAGCGGTGCGCGAGGGAGCAGAGTGAGTGCACCGGCTGCACAGACTTCCTGCTCCGCCCCCTCGCGCACTGCGTTCTAGCGCTGATCCAGTACTGGGGAGCATAGCAGGGAAGCTGCTCTGAGCCACCGGGCTGCAATGCAAACCGCGCCCCCCCCCCCTCTCTGCATTGAGGTGTAATTGCAGGGAGGGGGGACACTGATAGGTGAACTTTTTTTTTTTTTTTTTTTAAACGACAACCAAAAAAAAAAAAAACTGCTGTCTTGTGTATGTCTGCGAGGATGTGTTTGTGTGTATATATGTGTGTGCCTGGATGTGTTTGTGTGTGTATATGTGTGTGCCTGGATGTGTTTGTTTATATGTGTGTGTGCCTGGATGTGTTTGTGTATATGTGTGTGCCTGGATGCGTTTTGTGTGTGTGTATATGTGTGTGCCTGGATGCGTTTTGTGTGTGTGTATATGTGTGTGACTGGATGCGTTTTGTGTGTGTGTATATGTGTGTGACTGGATGCGTTTTGTGTGTGTGTATATATGTGTGTGACTGGATGCGTTTTGTGTGTGTATATATGTGTCTGACTGGATGCGTTTTGTGTGTGTATATATGTGTCTGACTGGATGTGTTTGTGTGTATGTATGTGTCTGACTGGATGTGTTTGTGTGTATGTATGTGTCTGACTGGATGTGTTTGTGTGTATGTATGTGTCTGACTGGATGCGTTTTGTGTGTGTGTATATATGTGTGTGACTGGATGCGTTTTGTGTGTGTATATATGTGTCTGACTGGATGCGTTTTGTGTGTGTATATATGTGTCTGACTGGATGTGTTTGTGTGTATGTATGTGTCTGACTGGATGTGTTTGTGTGTATGTATGTGTCTGACTGGATGTGTTTGTGTGTATGTATGTGTCTGACTGGATGTGTTTGTGTGTATGTATGTGTCTGACTGGAGGTGTTTGTGTGTGTATATATGTGTCTGACTGGATGTGTTTGTGTGTATGTATATATGTGTCTGACTGGATGTGTTTGTGTGTATGTATGTGTCTGACTGGATGTGTTTGTGTGTATGTATGTGTGACTGGATGTTTGGGTGGGGGGGTGTTTTGGTTCAGAAGTGGAGGGTGCACGGAGAGGACTTTCACCCTAGTCCTCCAAATCAGAATAAAGGATCCTTTATTCTGTATGTATATGTGACAGACTATGTGACTGCGTGTGTTTGTGTTTATGTGCCGTTGTCTGGCTCCTAGATTTTTTAGCTGGCTCCTAAAATTCAGATAAATTTGTCAAGCCCTGACCTAAGGTCTATACATTGACTACATCACAGCCTCAGAGATCTCCCTACCTCGTCCTTTTCTTTTCCCCCAATATGACTCATTCTTACCCCCTAGTGAACCCCTCCTTAATGTACACAACTTCTTCAATATGGCCTAGTTGTTGCTGTATAAAACTATAGTCATTTGGAAAGAAAGACACTTGTGCTGATATGCACAGGTCAGAGTTTTTGGACGCCTGTATAGGGAGAACAAATGTGAAAACATTGATTTATTTTATTTAATTCTCTAAGTGTGCTTTTATATGCATGATTTAGGTTAGTGTTAATTACGAATAGTTTCCTGGACTCTGTTAATGCTCAAAAATATTTTCAGTCATTAAGGCTTTTATGGAATTACTCTTGCTGCCACTTTTTAGGTTATATTTGGATTGGATTTTAGGTTTAACCATTGTGTTTGGATTACATTGTAGCCTGTGTAATACATTTACACGTGAAGTAATAAAATTCCTTAACGTATTCCTCAACTATATAATGCAGAATGGTTCATATTCTGTTCCAAATGAGTATAGATGAGATGATATAGTGGAACTGGAAATTACCTTTTAAAATCTAAAACATGCACAGGTATCCTTGTTAAAGTACATAGTTTCATGTACCATATTGCTTCCTTTATTTCTCCCTTTAAATGTGTTACTTCTGTTACTCACCTTCCTTTCTGTTGAATGTTTTCAATACACAAGAAAAGTTCCCTTCCCAAGGTTATTGACTGCTGACACCAACAAAAAGAGTGGCCAAGATAATACTGTGAGTATTGGTATGATGTGAGAACTTTACTACAAATTGTATATCATTATAAAGATTGCAGCAAAACATAGCACAGTTTTATTATAGTAAGAAATACCTGAAAGAAATATGACATTTCTTTTTTTTTTAAATTAATTTTAATTGATGTTATTCATAACATTTTTCAAATACATATTTAACAGAAAAAAAGGATAAAATATTAATCATAAGGGTACAGAAAACAAGAAGATAGGGGAACAAAGAAATAAAACATGAGAAACAGATCATAACAAATTTAAATTAAAAACGACATCCATTAAGTATGAAGAGGGAAGGGGAAAACCCCTGAAATGCTCAATAATAAATAATACAAATATTACAAGCAAGAGATAAGCAGATGATTCCATCCAAACTTTGACTCTGCTCTTTCTTTTTATGGTGGGCTCAAAAGGCCAATAAAAATATTACATTTCTAAGTTACTGTATTTAATAAGTGTGTGTGACCTATAGCACGTCATGACCATTTTAAAGTGAATGATTTCAGCAGTTAATTCATAGCTAAATCTTGGCCTTTGAAGTGTTATTTTACATATAATATTACAGAAATTTACTTATGCCTGCTGCCTAATTAAAGAAAAAAAGGAAAAATATTATAATAATACTAATATTCAACTTCTTGACAAGGATAGTATAGTTCACTGTAACAGATAGTCAGCCAGAACTGAGGCATGAGAATCCCGGGAAAGAGGTTATCTGGATAGAGGAAATAATTTGACAGGAGACTGTGCCATTTTTTTTAGATTACCCAAATCTTTCAGGAAATTGTGTAATTTGTTTACAGCTTTTTATATATATACATTTTTAATGTATGGGCTATGCTATCACTAAATATGACAGTGCAGAGTGCCATAGCATATTTAGCGCCTATTTTGCACATTACTTCAAAAAGAATATGATTAAAATCTCCAAGGAAATGTTTTGCTTGAAAAACTCCCAACCTACATTTATCAAATGCAATGGACGCTAGTAGGCCACAATAAGATAGCTTTAAAGTGCTTGTCTTGCCCCAGTAAAATGACTAAATCGAACACCCCAAGCAGAAACATTTTACACAACATAAATGTTTAGTTCTTTTCTTGGTTCTACAAACACGCACAACCTAATTTATTACTACATCCAATTATCTCAAATGTATATATTGTATTATGTGAATAAAGGCTGTTACAATAGAACAATAAAAATAGTTAAGCTAGCATATGCCTATATAGCATGTTGCAACTCTGAGTATAGACATTAAGCAATAAAAAACACATTAACTTTAAAGAAAAAACAATTATTGATGTTTTAAATGTTTCTTATGTTTCTCATTTTGAGGTGATGTGATATAAAATGAATAGGCCTGTTTGTATGGATGAAAGTTGTGTTGCATTCAAGAATAGTTGTCTGTTCTGTGTCTTCAGGCAGTGTTCTGTGGTCAGTATACTTACTAACGAGATATAGGAGTGGCACCTATCTGTACATGACCTGTTAAGGCTTGCATTATTTTGAATATTTTTTAGGATAATGTGGTGCACCACATGTGTACTTGGCAGAAGAAAAATAATAATATTGCGATTCTATTAATTTACAGTAAAATTCCAACGGTTTAAATCACTATTTCTCATAATGGTTATGCAATCTGCTAAGGACACACCTTTGTGTTTAAGCAGTATTCTGGAACTAATGAATGGTGTCAAAAGAAAAGCCCTGAGGGCTTAATATGCACAATGAAAGCTGTGTTTTTAGGTTTTCTTTATCATAAAAAATGATTGCCTTTTGCATGCTTCCATCGAGGATTGATCCTTTCACAATCTCTTGAAATGGACATGCCAGTCATCTCTGAGGTCAGTCAGATGGTTCATATAGAAGTGCATGATGATGCCCAAAGTGTGTGCGTGTCCAACATCTGCATGTTGTTTTGCATTCTCAAAAAAAGTGTATTTGCTCATGCAAAAATAGAAGGTTTTAGGCAACATTTTATGCAAAAATGTTCTTTCTTTGGTCTTGTTGTGTTAGTTGGGAGCAGGAAGAGTCATTCCCAGGCTAAAAAAAAATATAATTATGATGATGAGCAAAAAAAAATCTAGAACATACAGTAGTAGGTGGTAAATTGAGATCAGGGGCTAGTGATTGGGGTTT
Source organism: Pelodytes ibericus (assembly GCA_036172795.1). Taxonomy (NCBI): domain Eukaryota; kingdom Metazoa; phylum Chordata; class Amphibia; order Anura; family Pelodytidae; genus Pelodytes; species Pelodytes ibericus. The sequence continues at coordinate 129,529,313 of CM069859.1, forward strand.
ATTCACTAAAAGATGAGTTGCAGGTGAGTTGTGGTGAGATGAAGATTTAATCTAACCAAATTAACCATACAATGTACAGGGAAAATTCTGGTTAGTTCCTGCTACTACGCAGAGCAGCCATCAGACATTTCGGGGTCCTTTACAGAAAATAAATGTCTGCCCCCATACCTATGCCCTCCTCTCACCCTCCTATGCCCTATTACCTGCATTGCATAGCCAGGACTTACTGCTGCCCCTCAGGACGTGCCCCATCACCCACATTGCACATCCAGGACTTACTCATGCCCCATCACCTGAATTACACATGCAGGACACACACCCTCACCTGCATTCCACATCGAGGAATTATCCATGCCCCTGAACCGAACTGCACATCCAGGAATTATCCCTGCCCCCCAAAAAATGTCCCCTCACCCACATTTCACATCCAGAAATTACCCCTGCCCCCAATATATGTCCCATTACCCAAATTGCACATCAAAGACTTACCCCTGCTCCACAGGACATGCCATATTACACATCCAGGACTTATCTCATTAATAAAAAAAAGTGATATCTGGATTCGCACACTAAACGGAGAGTGCACGGACAAGGCTACACCTATGCCTTTCAACAGTAAAGAAATCACAAGGCCTTTCCTGTCTGAATTAAAGACTCTTTTCATGGTGTGCTGGACTCTTGTGATTTCTTTACCCCATTAATATGCCACAGCCAGTTTGTCCATTAATATGTCACAGTGTGTCTATTAATATGCCACAGTTTGCCCATTAATATTCCACTGTAAGTTTGCCCATGAATATGCCACAGCCAGTATGCCCATTATTATTCCACAGCCAGTTTGTCCATTAATAGGCCACAGTTTGTCTGTTTTTTTGCCACAGCCAGTTTTTCATTAATATGGCATGTTAGTTTGCCCATTAAAATATGCCCCAGAGAGTATGCCAATAAAAATGTGCCCCAGTTTGGCCATGACTATGTCACAGCCAGTATGCCCATTAAAATATGCTCCAGTTTGCCTGTGAAAATGCCACAGCCTTAAAGGGAAAAAAAAACTGCCAACTATATACATAAGATCAAGACGGAAGATGAAACGGCACTCTCTCTGTCAAAGATAGGACAGGCGTTTAATACTTATTATCATAGTCTTTATAAGATCCCGAACCAATTAAGTGACCCTAAGGAATATTTAAGGGATAAGAAGACTATTAAATTAACAGCAGACCAGGTTGGGGAACTGAATAAACCAATTAAAGGGGAAGAAATGGCATTAGCTATAGACCACCTTGAGAACAAAAACACCCCAGACCCAGACAGGTATTCAAATTAATTTTATAAGACATTCAGGAGTGAGCTGGTGGACCAAATGGTGGGAGCATTCAATGAAATAGTAAAAAGTAAATCAGTCCCAAGTGAAATGTTATGCGCTAATATAACTCCCATATTAAAGCCTGGGAAATCCTCAGAGCTGTTTGCAAATTACCGACCCATTTCTCTCCTGAACATCAACAAATGCAGCATGGTGCATTTTATCTTCTTTCACAATTTTTATTAAATATGAAAACACATATTTTCATATTACCGTATTTGCTCGATTATAAGACGACCCTGATTATAAGACGACCCCCCAAACTTTGGATATTCCTTTAGGAAAAAACTAAAAGCCTGAATATAAGACTACCCTATAGGAAAATGTTAAACTTGTATATATTCACATGTAAATTGCTTTTTTAATAAAATATTATATAAAAAAATTATTTTTTTTATGTGCCAATGCTGCCACTCTCTTTCCCTTGCCCCCAGCTTTGTCTCACTCCCCCCTCCCCCCTCGCCTGTCTCTTCCCCCCCACATGTTTCTCTCTGCCCCCCTCCCTCCCTTTGTTGCTCTGTCCCCCCTTCCTCTGTCTCTCCCCCCCTTCCTGCTCTGTCCCCCCTGTCTCTCTGCCCCCCTCCCTTTCCCTTACCTCGATCCCTGGTGGCTAGTGGGGGCAGCCGGGGGATGTCTGCACGATACGTGCAGACATCCTCCATGCTGCCCGACACGGCAGTCTATTATGACGGACAGCTGGTCCGTCATAATAGTCTGCCGTGTCGGGCAGCATGGAGGATGTCTGCACGTATCGTGCAGACATCCCCCAGCTGCCCGATTTACCCTGGTGGCTAGCGGGGCAGCAGAGGAAGTCTGCGCGATGAGTGCAGACCTCCCCTGCTGCCGCCCGGCACGCTCGCCGGGACTTCTGTGACGAAAGCGGAAGTACCCGGCTTCTTCACAGAAGCCCCGGCGGTCGTGCCGGGCAGAAGCAGGGGCGTCTGCGCTCATCGCGCAGACTTCCCCTGCTGTCAGAGAGGGGGATCCAGGTCCCTTGCAGCTCTGCTGGGGACCTGGATCCATGTCTTATAATCTGACCTCAATTTGAGGTCAGATTATAAGAAGACCTCGATTATAAGACGAGGGGGATTTTTCAGAGCATTTGCTCTGAAAAAAACCTCGTCTTATAATCGAGCAAATACGGTACATGCGAATATTTACAAGTAAAAAAAATTTCCGACTGGGTAGTCTTGTATTCAGACTTTTTCTGCGATCAGGTTTTTTTTCCAGGGCATCAAGAGGGTAAAGTCTTTGCAGCCGGCACAGACTGCCAGCTCCGCCCCCTCACTCAACCTGCTTTAGTATCTGAGCAACGAGTGTCAAAGATCATTACAAGCAAATTCTGACATATGGTAACATAACAAATAGAATAACTGATTTTCTTTTTACATGAGGTAAATAAATAAATAGTAATTCATTAAAACAGCGTAGACAGGATAGTAGACTGGGAGTGGAAATAGATGAGAAATAGCTATGAATGGGGGGGGGGGGGGGGGGCGAGTAAACCATACTGTGTAGTGATAATACAACCAAAATTACAGAGAAAAATTCCAACATGAGTATTAGCACCATAGCACCACAACTTTTGTCTCCAGCTTCCTGTGGCAGGTTTCCCTGGAGGATGAGGTCTGTATTATGCAGTAATAACACACTTAAAAAACATAGGGGGTCATAGAGTTTGCCCGTGTACTGAGTGAGGAAATAACTTGAAAAAACTGTCATCAACATATAATGTGGAACCTCTTTTGGCAATATACTAGTTCCAATACCTTTCAGAACTGAACGGGGGATCCTCAGTGTAAGCAATGATGCTCCCTGCCCCCTCAACAGGAAATTAACCCAGGCTTAAGGTCGGTCATGGCTCCTCCAAGAACAGAGCCCATGGCGCTGGAAGAGAGGTAGATTTGCCGTAGCGCGAGACTGACCGGGTGAAATATATACCACATGTCAACTTGGAGCTGTTCCGTGACTAGGGCAGCTGTTTGAGATTCTAGTCCAAAGGATTTTAGAAATGTATCCACATATTGTAGGGAGTGAGATACACCATTGTGTGTGGCAATTCATGTTCTTTGCACTCCCCAGCAGAAGCAGATGTGATGATTACCCAGGGTGTCTGTGGTTGAGTGCAGGTTCCTTGGCCACTGTACTGCTGGATATGGCAAGTTTATAGGGTATTTAATCTGGACCAGTTCGTGAGGTACCTGGGAGTGTTCCCTTTGGCACAGAATAGTTATTGTTTTTCGACTGGGCTGTCGGGAGAGCCTTCTTGGACTTGGGGATCCCGAAAATTCCATGCAGTCTTTTTTTACTGCCTAGTTTTAGTCGGCTAAGCATGAATTGGATGTATGTTGGTAGGTCATCAGGGGTAACAGTTTCGGGTATAACTCTGATATTGATGCTACCTCTTCTGCTGGATCTCCCCTAATGCCTCAGATATTTTGAGATGTACCACTTTACTGCTAAAAAAAAATGCAGACAGTATCAGTAAATTTGGAGTAAATATTTTTTTTTTCTTTTAATGAGGCATTCAAAATTTACGGTAATTGGAATGATACATTGATTATGCACTATTCAAAAGATATTAACAACTGGTCTTTGCAACAGCAAAGGCTAGGGAATGCCTCTGTCATGGGCACACAATCAATACTTTCAAATTAGATCTGCACATACATGGCAAGTCTTGTACTTATCATAAAACTAATAGCTTCTTGTATGTTGAATTATTCTTATTTTGTGATGTATGACTATAACTTAAATGCCCTTTTTTGTAGGACATAAGTATTTTTCCAGCTCACTTGTGCTTTACATATACTCCATTTTTAAAAAGCAAATCCATTTAAATTTTTCAATAGAAGTCCTAAATAGTTGTCATGATAAGAGTGACCTTATATTGTTCTGCTCTGCTTTTTTTTTTTATCTTGGATAAGGAGTGTAGGATCCTGGTTACTAGGCAAATCTCACACAATCGAAAAGGGAAAGTGGAGACTAGATAAAGAACATGCTTTTCAAGAGGGATTGTTATAAAGTGTTTCTTCTGCAGCATGGGCTGGTCTGGCACAAAGCCCAGTCCTCTAGTCACAAACGTGAAGGAATGATTAGGCAACAGCTGGGAATATATTGCTATGTGTTTCAAGTCAGGATACAAGCTTTTGTCTACACTGTTTGAGTTGTATGCGGTAGAAAGTAATAAAAAAGCAGTGAAAGCTTGTGTAATGAAAGAACAACATCTATTAAAAAAAAGATTTATTTAATGCGACATGTACTAATTTGTTTCTTTGGCCATGATTTTTCATGAACAAGAAAACAAAGTGGCGCTCACGTACCTTTATATACAAAATATGCCGCAGTACCACTCTAGTGTAAAAACCCCTGGTTACACCAATAATGCAATATGTATAGAAATAGAGGGCGACCAAGAAACTTATACAGATATACACATAAAATTACATAAATGCTCTTATCTCTCAACTGGTGTTGATTCTGTGATCAAACTTGAAGATAAGAAACAAGGACACGTAAAACCAAATATGGTGTAGTATAACTACCCGTGTTGGCATATATATCATTCTATAGGGAATAAAATTTTAGAGCCCTTTAAAACCAGGCTCAGGATGTTTGCATGGTAATTGGAAAATTTGTCATAAGGTAGGGAGTATAACTAGCAGAATTTACATATAAAAGCAAGGGAGAAGACAGCAGACTGTAAAACACATGTATCGATTTAATGTGCAAGATAATATCTGCTTATGTTTGGGATCAGTAACTGCTGTGATTTTTCATTCCTAGAGCTTTTCTGAATAAATAGGATGCATGCTCATCTTCTAATATATATGTTAAACCTTATTAAATACTCTTCATATTACATCTTACTTTAAATGCACACATTATTGTTGGTGGGGCGAGACAATGCAGAAATAATTGTGAGAGGTCTACGTGATTTTCTCCATCTTAACCCACAACAAGCTCTTTGTTCCTTCTTTGCCAATGTCCTTCTAGCTCCCTTTCCATTTCATACTCTGTCCTTTTAAATATTTACACCAACTCTGCCAGTAATTTTCCTATTCTATTCCCATTTAAACTGCTGTCCCCCTCCACTCAGCCTTTACTCCTCTCCGAGACTTCTCAGCATATTCCTCACTCACTAATTTATTTCTCCCAGCCTATATCACCCTCTTAAGCCACTGTGCCTTGTGTATGACCTCTCTATTCTAACAGCAGGGCAGACAAGTTTCTTCATGTCCAATGGCATGAGTGAAAGTGCCTGGATTGTGTGTGGGTCTAAAAATGGAGTACACCATGATATAATAACATGGCAAACTTCAAATTTAGTTCCCACACAGTGTGAAGGATGGATTATATTAAGATTGTTTCTGCAGGTGCACAGATCTCTTGCTATCTTAAAAATCACAGAGAAATAAGTGGTAAACTTTACCCGTTTCCTGACCTCCCAAACCTACCAGGGGTTCTCATTGGTTCCAGATCTTAGTGCCTTGACAGTAGTTGGTTGATATTTTTTTTAAACATAGAGGTTATTTCTAGGTATCTCTGCCCATCTCATGAATCGCTGAAACCTAAGTTTAAGTTAAGTTTATTTAGCACCAACAACTTATGCAATCTTTGATACACAACTTAAAAGGTACAATAAATACCCTTACATAAAAACTGATCAATTGGATAAAGAAGATTCTACTGGAAGGTTTGAAATGTATCATTTTTCAGGCCTACCATATTAGGTATGGCTACAGGCACTCAAACACTGTCACTAAAGATACAAATAAATATTGTCAAAAAGTGAGTTACAAGGTATATGATAAGTCCCCATGCTGAAGTAAGTTTGTGCTGAATTATTATTAACCCCTTGACGACAAAGGACGTGCCAGGCATGCCAGGCGTGCCACCGCTGTTAAAGCGGTTTTCGCGATCGTTGATCGCGAAAACCGCTTCATTCACTGCAGGATCCTTTGTCCTTAAGGGAGTTTCTCCCAGGACGGGAGAAACTCCCTTAACGACAAAGGATCCTGCAGTGAATGAAGCGGTTTTCGCGATCAACGATCGCGAAAACCGCTTTAACAGTGCTGGTCTATTGCCTCGACATCGAGGCAATAGCCAGCACCGAAATTTCTATTTTGGGACCCCCACGATCGCCCCACGGAGCGATCGTGCAAGCCATATTGACGGAGCATGCTGCTCTGTCAATATGGCTAAGCCCTCTGCCGGTCTGAGCTTCGGAAGTGAAAGTTACTTTACTTCCGTCGCTCTGAATATGCTACTTGACTGCCCCTAGTGGTAGTTTAGTAGCATTGCAATGGAAAATATTTAAAATACATATTTAATTAATTAAAAACTGGTTATTTAGCTATATTAGCCTATAGGGTTAAAATTAAATATTTTTTAGCATAAGGGATAGGGTTAAAATTAAATTAAAGTTAAAAAATATTAATGGATATAATAAGGATTAGAGTTGGGGTTAAATTTAGTGTTAGGGTTAAATTTTGGGTTCGGGTTGGGGTCAAAAGATCAATATAGGAAAAAACCAAAAAACACTATTTTTGGTTCTTGCCCCATAACTCGCAAAAAAAATACCGAAAAATATGGAAACATGCATATTTTTGAACTCGGGAGAACATTTAGAAACTATTTAGACGGGGTCTTTTTTAATGATTTTATTTGTGTCAATTATATTTTAGGTCAAAGTTAGAAAAAGTGGGTTTTTTTAAATTTTTCATCATATTTTATGATTTTTTTTGTAGTAAATTATAAGATATGATGAACATAATGGTATCTAATGAAAGCCCTTCTTATGACGATAAAAACAACATATAATTTGTGTGGGTACTGTATGTGAGAAAGAAAAAAATTACAGCTAAACACAAACACCCTAGAAATGTCAAAACAGCCATTGTCACCAAGGGAAAGTCAAGGTGAAAATGTCTTGTCACTAAGGGGTTTAATCAACCGAGTGCTGTGGTCTATAATAAACATGCAACATGTCTAGTTCTGCAGACAGTTAACTGCAGTACAAACAAAATGAAATATGCAAACAAGGCTCCTGTGCCTTACACAAGTGCTATGTATGGTTTGGCAGCTTGTCTGCTTATCAACAAACATGAAATCATTAACAGGCAGTCTCACATTCAGCCAGTGCAGGATTACCCTCAACCTTCTTTGCAATAAATAGGTCATGCACCTAGAATTGTTGTTACTATGCCGCCATTTTATTCTGAATACAATGAACCAAAATGCATAGTGGAAATACAACCACATAGTTTAACCCCTTAACGCATGTGGACGTATATATACGTCCTGAAGGACCATGAGGACGTATATATACGTCCTCCGTTTTCATGTAGTGTTGCGCTCATTAGCGCAACACTACATGCCTGCAGCTACTCTCAGAGGCTGCTTCGGATCCGAAGCAGCCTCTGAGAGGGCTTTCAGCCCCCCCTCGACCATACGATCACAGCGAATGTGATCGTATGCGCGCAAACACACATAGGCAGTGAAAGCTCATCACTGCCTATGTGTGTTAAAGTGTTGCATGATGCCTCTATCGAGGCATCATGCAACACAATCTGTGCCCTCCTGGGCACCGCGATCACCCGGTGATCGCGGGTGTGTGCTGTATCGGAGGAGCATGCTCCTCCGATACAGCATGCCCAGAGGAGAGCGACGGAGAGAAAAAAAAAATCTCTTCCGTCGCTCTGAAACTGCTACTTGACTGCCCCTACAGGCAGTTAGGCGGTATTACAGTTAAAAATAGAAAATTAATTAAATAAATAAATAAATAAATGGAAAAAGCTAACCCTTGATCTACTGAACCTAGATCTAGGGTTAGGGTCCAAATAGGGTAATAATTAGGGTTAAATGGGGGTTCGGATGATTACAAGGGTTAGATTAAGGGGTGGGGGTCAATTTAGGGTTAGATTAAATTTAGAGTTGGGGTAAATTTAGGGTTCGGGTTAAAAAAATCACTGTAGAAAAAAATGGTTAGAAAACAAAAAAAACACTAGTATTGTTTATTGCCCTATTACGTGAAATAAAACATAGACAAACAAGGAAACATTGATATTACTAAACTCAGGACAAATAGTAGAAATATATAGACGGGGTCTTTTTTACCATTTGTAATTGTGTAAAAAAAAAAATCAGGTCAAAGTTGGAAAAAGTGTTTTTTATGGCATATTTTCATCATATTTTCTATTTTTTTAATAGTAAATGATATCATATGATGAAAATAATTGTATCAAATGAAAGCCCTATCTGTCCTTTAAAAAATGATATATAATTTGTGTGGGTGGACTGAACACAAAGAAAGAAATTCACAGTTCAGTAAACGTATGACAAAAATAATGGAATTCTGGTCTTCAAGGCACGTCAAATGCAACATAGCACTCGGTCACTAAGGGGTTAAAACAAACTATAGTGAGGATTGTATTTTAAAATATAAAAACATTTCATCCAGGCCTTGCAGTCCACAAATTCCTCATAACAAGTTATTTTTAATTGCCCTTTCCTCTGAGGACTTTCTGCTAATGTCTTCTTCAGGATCTGTGCAAACCACCACTTAAATAGTTAACATTGTAGGTATATTCTTCAAAGATTCATCTGAGAATTATGCAGTCATTTAGGCCTTTCATAATATAGAATTATCTTTTGTTTTATGGAATGCATACCTTAAAAAGACCCGTGATAAGAGGTGAATGCTTTCATACTTCCGATTACAGCAAACACGTAAAAAAAAACATCCGTGTCAACAGTAGTTTTGTCACTGTTATTTTTTTTAAAGGTTTTCATCAGTTTTAAAGGCAAATGGCAAACAATTTCCTTTCAAAATGTATTCTTAACCCAAGGTTGTGGGAAACACATAGAAATTAAATTTCCAACAGGAACTACGGCTTTATCAATCCTGGTTAACTTCCCATTCAGCTACCAGTGTAAACAATGCACGTGTAGCCTCGTTCTCCAACATGTACTCATTTAAAGTAACTGAAATGTAAGGAAATTCCTGTCATGACGTGTCAAGATATTTTCTTTGGCTCAAAGAACAACACTACAGTATACTGATACGTCCATCCCTTACTAACTGCTATTTTCATTAATACTGTTGAAAACTAGGCCTAAAAAATGAACTCATTATGATGAGGTAGATATTTACAGGGTTACTTTCCAGATGACATGTTACATCATTACTGTCAGTGTTTATAGACTGCAACAAATGCTGACCACTACTGACCCCATCTCTCCTCAGTCGGTGAAAGAGTTATACATTTATGTTCCATCAAAACAGTGGAAACAAAAAAGATTTTAAACTATATTTTGTATACTGTGCACACAATACAATACAGATTTGGTAGAGAAATGATGCCACAAAATATTTATTTACCATCAATGCTTTATTTATTTTAAATTGCTAACGATAAAATATGTTTACAGAGAATAGGTACATTGTTGCTGAGAATCAATTTTAAATATAAAACTGCTTTCTGAATAACTTCAGGAAGATATAAGGGTCATGTATAAATGTGGAAGAAATAATTTCACTATCGGTACGCACACACACACACACATATATATATATATATAAAAATATATATATATAAATAAAGCTTACTCTCGAAAGCATTGCATACGCCGGTTAATTACTGTTTGGTTGTGCCGGGCAGTGCTCAATACGTGGGGGAATCACCCACACTGCAACGTGTCGGGATTTGTAAAAAGGCGCAATTGACATTATAGCTCCTAATTATACTACAATTTGGTAAATAGAGTGATATTTTTAGTGACAGAGAGCCAAGCAATACCTTGCTTGATCATCTCTATGGTGCTCACAAACATAATTGATCTGACAAGGTAAACACTTATGCACCTAGAATAAATTATGCTTTAGTACAAAATAAATACAAGTAATTGAACCAAACCACCGTTTTACTCAAAAAACTGATTCTTGGGTTTGACATGAGATCCATCCAACTAAAGGACATCAACATCAGGCCTTCCACACATAGCTGGACTAATGAGGATGAATGGGAGTACAGTACCACAGAATGATGGATATAAAGAGAGACAAACATGCACATTAGTAAATGAATAATCAGTCATAAACAGACAGGTACATTGTATAGTAAATAGACAAATAAATAGTAGGTAGATTAGAAAAGCAGATAAAGTGAGCGTTGGGTTACATATATATCATATCAAAGGACATATTAATACAGGCCATATAAACAGTAAGACATTTATGGTATTTATGCTAGGCTAGCAAATGTAGCTGAGCATAGTTTGGATCAGCATTTGCACAAAAGTAAAAAACAAAAAACTATTGGTGTTAAGATGGCTAAATGAAATGTCTGACAATTCTCCAAGTGAAACACTATGTGTTGTCTTCTTTTCAAAATATATACTATAGTGGGGGTTCTATGTCCACTGTTAACATTAAACTGCATGTATACTGAATTTAAAAATCAGAAACATTCACAACAGCAATGTGCTAAATGTAAACAAATGAGATGGAAATAAATGTGTGATTGGTTTATATTTCTGCAAACGGTTGTATGCAAATAATCACAGGCGTCAAGTTGGGCTTTCTTGGGGCAGTGGCATGGCAGGTATTCTTTTGTAGAAAAGGTGGCAACCCTATATACAGCCCATTGCGTATAAGTCAGTAATGCGCTGTATAAGTCCCAAAGGTTATAAGTGGTATGAAAAGAAAGCTCAACTTGTCTTTTACAATATATATTTTTGTTGGTATATAAATGTAAAACAGTGGATGTATGCCTAAATAAACGTGGTAAAATAACAAGAGAGTTCTGGTCTGTTGGGTACAGCATAACCCCAGACATGAAGGGGATAATAAATAGTATTATAGATGAATTGAATTAAAACATCTAATGTATACAAGAGTATTTTTGTCAGGAACATGATATCTTTACACATAATATACAAATTAGTAGTATATCCCACATGCTAAGAAAAGTCTGTATATGAAATGTAATATCTGTTTTCTATTTCTAGTCAGGCTGGATAAGGACACAGGAAGCGGATTATTTCTTGAAACCACTGCCTGCACATATTGCACTCAAACACAATTACTCTCCATCAAATGGTACCCAGCCTCATGTCTTATACAAAAGATCAGTCGATAATCGTATGTACAGAGACAATGAGATAACCATTGTTGAGAGGCAACAGGAACTAGAAGACCACAACTGGCTTCATCAGGAAACTCCATCTTATTACCAGAATGAGCAAGATGAACAAATGGACCAAAAGCACAGTCGTCATGACAAGCAGCACTACTGTGGAAGGCGCAAGAAATGTATGTAAGGGCAATTTCTATATTCTACATCAAATGAACAAACAAAGCTTCTCTAGATTGTTTTAACGAGCGTGAACGTTTGTCACGATTTCTGGTATTGTGGAGCTTTGACACAAATATGTAGAATTTAAGTTTTTTTTAAAGTAAAGGGCAATCAACACTAAATATGATTTAATTTAGATTTTTCTTCTGTTCACTCACTTTGGATATTGGTTATTAAAAAACAAAAATTAAAATGTCTATTTTTGAAAGCATGAAACCTTTACATCATTTTTTCACACCCGTCTAAAAGGTTTGTACAATACTGCATAATGTAATTGCTCAAATCAAAGCAAATTATTTAGTCTTATGAGGCAAAAAAATCTTCAATCCCTATTTTATCTCAACCTCTCCACTAAAGTTTGGTAAAATATTTAGAGGTAAAAGTGATTGCTTTCATAATAATATTCTAGTATGTGTAAGCTTCTCATCTATGGCGGCTATACACTGACACTGAACCTAAAATAAATTAGTCATTAGCTGAACTGGAAATGTTCTCCAAAATGCCAATCTGACCAACTCACTTTTTGTGTATCACCCCCATCGCTGTCAGATAGTCCTTGTGTCAATTTGAGTATGTATGTATGTTTGTATAACAAGCTCATTGTGTCAGTATAATGGGTTTGTGGAATAATTAAACATAGAGGTCCCATAGGAGGTATATCCAAAAGAGTTGGTATTGACTGGACATATCCGCATTTGGTCTATTATCTACATATTTGTAACATAATGCTGTTTAACCTTTATTTCCTCATAAAGGAAAGACTCCATAGAGTTCATAAGGCCGGAAGTACAGTAGTTTTTTCAGAATACATTGAAACGTTACAACTAAATTAGTTTACTGTTCATTGCTAAAACATTGATTATGCATACCAAGACAATATTGAAGCTTACACAAACACATGTGGACTTACAGTTGTTAAATAAAAAATGTCAGTTTAAAATTAAGTTTAATTAGTATTAGTAATATTTAATATTAAGTTTAATATAAATTATTTTTTATGTTGATCATAGTTATATTAGTTTTAAAAGTAATTTTGAGAATTCCATATTTTTATTCTATACAGCTTAGTTATTTTTCTGTTTTAGGTTTTGTAATATTTTGTTAATTTGTTGTTTTCTAAAGAAACAGAGTGACGGAAGTGAACTCTGATCACTTCCATAGTTCTTGCTGGCTACACCGCAGAGCTATGTTAGAGGGGTATGCAGCTGTCCAATATGGTACTTGCAATCACTCTTTAGATTGATCGTGGTGCCCTGGCGGGAGAGATATTGGTGTTGTTTTATGCCTTGACATTGAGGCATTACAGCAATACCATTTAACACAGAACATATCAATCCTGTGTCACCAACTGCATGCAGACAAAGGACATACAAATAGGTCCAATGTCACCAAGAGGTTAATGCTGTATGTCTAGCCATATGCATGTATGTGTAATTAAACTACTATGGTAGAGTAGCACAATCAAATCATCAGGAAGATCATATTAAATTCATATACAGTTCTTTAAGGATTAACTGTCAGTTGTTCCTTTTAAAAGAGTATATGATAAACAGGCAGAGCTCTGCAAGAATTTCTTTCAGAAGAATCTAAATCTTAGAAGGAACTAACAAATTATGAGGGTCCCTTCCTCCCGTTGGGACTCTTCCATTACATCTGGAATCAAAAGGGATGCTTTCCAGATGTTATTATACATTATGAGCCGTAAGTCTTGGACACAGAATCAGCATTCCATCAGAAAGAAGAAAGGGTTAATTCACAACCTCGCCTGTGCATTAACTTGTTAATTGAAAATCTGCAGTGTTTATCTGTTGACCTACACTATATTGTGAAACATTCACTTTATTTAGGAAACTGACATACATTATTATGATCAGATAACATGCAATATTAATATCGCAATGGGGACTGCAAAAATACTCTGCATTAAAGTCTGGTATTGCGGTAAGCAAACAACACTGTTATGCCTTAGAAAAATCACCAGTCCCGTAACGTCCCCCTATAAAACAAAATTGTATTGGCTCCCACCTTTCCTCCATCCTTCAAATACTGTGACCAATGGCTAACTAAGTGCTCTGGGTCTTAAAAAGTAGCCCTCATGATAATGGCCCCCTGGGGCCAGCAGAATAATATAAACCTCTTTGGGCCATGGGCCAGAGCGATGTCAATGGCCACTTCAAATTTAATTGCCCCTTTGGGCTGCAGCCAGCGCAATGCCTGTGGCCCTTAAATACAAATTGAATGAAACCCCTTGGAGCCAGCAGTTGCTCAAGTGCCACTGGCCCCTAAAAATATAACTAAAGTGGCCCTGTGAAAATTGCATGGACCCAAGGCCCAAAGGCGCCATTAAATTATTATTTAAGCACCGACAGATATCTTGGTGGTCCAAAGGGGCCATTTAATTGTTATTTTTTTTTTACTTCTGACGCTCTTCCCACAAGAGGGCAGCAGCCATACTGGAGGAGCATGTTGCTCTCCAATATGGCACCCACGATTCGCTCTGTGGCACCAAATTTCGTTGATGCTTAATGCCTCAACATCATTAATGCATCACCATATGAGTGGTGTTTGCTAACTTAGATTGCAAACACCGCTCATTTAGCCACAGGACGGACTAGGTCCATCCAATGTCAGCAACGGTTCGCCAGGGTCCGTCCTATGTCAGGAAGGGTTTAAGGGGTCGTGGGCATAGCGCCAACTCGTGGTCTCAGGGTAGATATTATTTTATTTTTATGGGGCTAAGGGCAGTTTTACCCTTTTACTACTGTCGAGAGCACTATTTGTGCCTATAAACACTTACTATGGTTATAGACTATTTGGACAATAATCAGAAATGTAATTTATGGAAAATTTTGGGTCAGAAAACACATGTATTAATTTGTGTTACAAACCTATGAAGTTTTACCTTTGAATGTTTGTGAAACATTTTACCCGTCCGCCATAAAAAAAAAACCACTATTGTAGATGACCTCATAAAAAAATGTCATTGTACATTATGTGACATTAAAGGTCAATGGTCACTCAGCTTGTTGCCTGGTATGAAAAATACACTTTCTAATAGTTCATTTACATAAGAAACCACAAGGTAATGTCATAATCATGAGACAGTACAGAAACATTTTCACTACTTAAAGGACAACCAAACTTTTTTTTTTACTATTGGGGGGGGGGGGGGGGGGGGGTAACTTTATACTTTATTTGCTTGATAGGATCTCCAGCCCCTCCTACTTTCATTCCTGACTACTTTGCTCAATTGTGTCACCGACACAAATTAACCAAGGGGGGCGAATGTGTCATCCAAATTGCATTTCTGACACAGCCTGTGTCGGGAATGCAATTATGTTCGATACCCGAACTGTGTGCATGCACGTTCTAGGCTTTCTAAACAATCAACGGGAACTACATTTCACACGTTTCTGCGGTGGAAGAAGCCAAAATCGTGCTCACTTCAGCAGTCATGTATCTTCCGAAATGCATTGCCATCACAATAGTCAACAATCCAATTTGGATGTAACATTCATAGAGGGAGGCTCTATGAATGAAATAAAGTATAAAATAAAAAAAATAAATAAAAACAAGTTCACTTAAAAAATAAAACAAGTTCACTCCATCAAGCCTTGGAAAAAAATCCGTCGCCTATGTTCTGAATTAAAGCTCCTCTTTTTTTCCTGAGTGCTGGGCTCGGTATATTCTTTATTGATTTGGAGACTTGGGGGGCCTCAGCACTTGTTACACTGTTGTGTGGATCTGAGCTTTTTCTATTTACTTTTCAAGTTCCTTAAAAGACTTGCATTTTATTAAAGTGGTTATGATGTAATCTGTCTTGTTTTTGTTTGCAGATATGCCCAAACCTCCCGAACAAGATATTTTTATTTTGCCTGATGAATATAAATTTCAAACTCGAAACAAGCGTTCACTGACCAAGCCTCAGAGGAACAAGCCTTTAAATGTGGAAACTCTTGTGGTTGTGGATAAGAAAATGATGCAGAACCATGGCCATGAAAACATTACAACCTATGTGCTGACAATACTCAATATGGTATGGCAGATGCTTCTTTTTTTTTTTTTTTTTTTGCCAGCAAAAAATAATTATTGTTTATAACATGCTCACAACTTATTTTTACATATTGATGACATAAATACATATATACGGTTTTTCAGAAGTATCACTAATTTGAATTAGCTGTAATGGATACTACAATGTTGCCAAATCAGAAACAGGTCATAAGTAGTACATGGCACACAATGTAATTTATACCAGTCTATGTAAAAATCTAATTCCCATTCTTTATTTAGACCCGTGGGTACTCTAGTGCCCATTTTAAAAATCCAATTGACCTCTCTTTTGGTTAGCAAAGCATTCAAATCTCCTCCACCTAGGCTTACTTTACAACATTCTGTTCCCATACAAGATAAATATTTTTTTTTTTTCCTTAAATTTATTGGCAAATTACATGTAATAAATACATTCAAATTCAAAATCACAGTACAGGAACATCACATTAGGCACTTTGATAGTATTACTAATTTCATCCCACTCTTTTTAAATATCATACACAGTCTGTCAACCGATTCTAGGAGGGTCGTGAAATATTGGTTGATTATCTGACTCCTGATTTTATTATAGATATCTATGTCCAGAAGAGGGGAGGACGGGGAACAGAAGTAGAGCTTAAGGAGTTCCTGCCAATCTCACTTACATCCAACCAAAAGACGTAGTCTATCTCACCATACCTACTAATACACACTTACTATCATTCAAAGCTCGTTGTCCTCGCTATCTCGGTGGCCCGGGGTCTGACCATGGGTCTTGGAGAGGAGGGGCAGGGAAGTCCCATGAGGGGGAGGAAGGTTAATCAAGAAGCAGATGCTTCTTATAGTCTGCTTGGTTTAAACAATATTTGTACTGTATAATTTTTTCAGGTCACGCAAATGGCAACTACGATGTGAGTTTACAGAAATTCAAGAATGCATGGGATATGCATAAGGCTATGCTTAAAGGCCCACTAAATGCAGAACAAATGTTTTCCACTGTTTTAATATTTGTACCCTCAACAGACATTCCTCTCAATCACAATTTCTAAATTGTTCCTATTTCTTGGTATTAACTGAATAGATTTTACGTTAATTTGTCCTATTTCCATCTGTAGGTATGTTTGGTTATTTTATATTTATTTTTTGCTCCCTTGCAGAATGTATTATTCTGATGTTTTCAGAGGAAAATCCATTAATTAATCAAGGTAGTTTCTATAGGATCACTGATTAATTAACTAATTTCCTCTGAACATTTCCATTTACAACACACACTCCCATCACATACTCAAATCACTCACTCCCTCCACATCACATCACACACCAGCACTTTTTTTGTTTTACTACTCCCTACCTTCTCTGAGCAGCAGTGAGGTCCAGAGACTTCACCCTCTTCTCTTCATTGAGGAGTAGCAAGTGTCGTTGGTGGCAGCTGCGGGGGGAGGGGAGTAGGGCGATGAGGTGGATGTTCTCCTTCTCCTCTACCCTCAGGGGCAGCGGCAGTGGGGCTTCATGGAGGAGGGATAAGGGAGATGTCAGGAAGGGATGTTCTCCCTCTCCAGTATCATGAGTGGTGGGGGGGATGTTGGAGGATGTGTTTCCTCTCATCTACCAGCGGTAGCAGCAGAAGGGGTGAGATGAGGTTGGAGAAAAAACACTGAGCTGTCTACCTGTCAGCTCAGTGTACCTGTTACCATCTCCAACCCAG
This sequence comes from Pelodytes ibericus, assembly GCA_036172795.1. NCBI lineage: Eukaryota > Metazoa > Chordata > Amphibia > Anura > Pelodytidae > Pelodytes > Pelodytes ibericus. Next base: position 129,546,774 of record CM069859.1, read on the forward strand.
ACAGGCAAGACAGCGTAGGTGGTGATGGGAGATGCAGCGCAGAGGTTTCTGGCAAAATAGTCAACTGCGCTTGCGCAAAAGCGGTGCGGCCATGCCTTACTATTCTGAGGACTGCCACATGGGGGAGGAGGTAAGTATTTCTTGATCTTTTAGGAGAATAGAAATAAAAATAAAAAAACTAAAAGTCAGAGTCTAGTTCACGCTTTGGTGTCTGCAAGTTGCACCAAAGTCATATAGGTGATTAGACTGTCCCTTTAATATCCAGAAAGGAAAAAGGCCATATTTGTTAAAGCAGTTGGGATGCTCAGTTGGCAATCTACGGATTATAATTGGGCCACACAATTACCACAACTGCACAACTCATAAACATTTAGACTAAATTGTATTCTGAGCCCATGTGCTTGTTTCTAAATAACTTTTTTCAACCACACTCATTTTATAGTCATTCCATAGAAAACCACTATTCTAGTTGACCTCATAATAAATCTCATTGCACTTACAATTTTGTAGCAGGACCAAAGTCAAATCTTACTCATCCATAAGCTCTGTACTGTATGTTGGTGACATCAGCATATTTAATGTGGTGCAGGTTGTATATAAAAGTGCTAGAGCTAACAAGGTGGTAATTGACAAAGTAGTGTAACATTAGCATTTCAAGGTTTATTTGTCCAATTAGTTAGGAATAAAGCATGTGCTTTGATTTGTGAGAAATTTGCTTATAATCTTAGCACCAGGTTTCCTTCAATTTACCTAGTTATACACAATATATTTACATTGTAATATTTCAAAACATGTTTCAGCATAACACACTACAAATTATATTAAAAGTGTATCCATCGTAATAGTTCAATATTCAATTCTAGCTGAATTGGCATGCATTCAAACTGGACATTTGAGGAACATGCAGACTAGTGAATGAAACTTCTTCCCAAGTTGCTGCAATTTATTTATGTACCTTCTTCCACAAATTCATTTTCATCCTCTTCATATAGGAAAACAAACCTTGCATAAGCATTTAGATGACTTGAATACCACAACAGTTTAAATTGTAATAATGTGAAATTATGAATATTATACATTTTGTAATTATATATATAGTATTTTGTGGACTTTCAGAATAATTTACTAATTATTTTTCATTTGTTCTGCATATGATAGCTTTTACATTATTTCTTGTATTTGTTCTCTATTGTTTAGGTATCAGCTTTGTTCAAAGATGGAACAATAGGAGGGAACATCAACATTGCAATTGTGGGTCTAATTCTTCTAGAGGATGAACAGGTAACATTTCTCTGCATGCCAGTGATGTTTAAGGAACCACTTTATAAAGGATCCACTTATATTAAACAATAATTGTTTGCCTATGCTAATAAAACACCACTTTTCATGCTACATGGATCCTTTAATATGTCCTTACATTTCATTAAGAGCAATAAGGTCTTTACCGCCATGCTTTAGAGTTGGTACTTTGTTTTCTTATGTTAAGATAAGCCAGGTGACATTGTGCAAAACTTTAATTTGCATTAAGCTCCTCTGACTTCAATTCCCATAATTTAGAATAAAACAAGGCTAATGCCCGAACAGACACTCAGCAATGTGAAGTACGCCTCATCAGTCATCACAAGTATTTGTGGGGCTCTGCCTTCATGAAATATTATATATTTATATATAATCATAGACACTAAAACATGTTTAGTTTATGTAGTAATGGGGCTACATATGAATGCTGCACAGTGCTGATCTATATTTAAATCATCAAAATCTAATCAGCTCTTTTTTAATTGGTCAAAGTATAATTAAACTTTCCTGCCATGTTAGAGCACACTCAATAGGATAAGCTCCTTTCATTATCTAGTATATAATGGGCACACACATAGTTCATACTGCTACCAAAACTATTACTCATAAATGTATAGTATGTGAGTCTGGGAAAAGCTTAGCACACCACCATTCTTATTTTCTCTATTTGCACATAGTTAAGGAAGTTGGTCCCTCTTTGTTGATTATAGATTTCTGCCCAGGGGTAAATTGGAAGAGGGGTGTCTTGAACTTCCTGCTATTCATTAACCTCTTTGCCACATTGGACATGCTAAGCAGACACGTGCCTGGCACGTCCTGCGGTGCAATGAGCAGTATTAGCTATCAATGTTTGCTAACGCCACTTTGGCGGTGTTGCTGTAATTCATCGATGTTGATACATTCAGCAAGACCTAAATTTGCTGTTGATTTCACCCACGATTGCTCCATGCAGCGAACAAAGGTGCCTTATTGGAGAACAGCTCCAATATGGCTGCAATATGCAGCTGCCCTCTTGTTGGCAAAAGCTTTGGAGTTAGTGTTAGTGCTAGGGTTATATTTAGTGGTAAGGTCACGATCGGGGTCAAAAGGTCACTGTAGGAGACAATAGTTATCAAACAAAAATAAATATTGATGTATAACTTGCAAAAAACAACAGAAAAACATGTAAACAATGGGTATTTCTGAACTCAATACAAAATGTAGAAACTGTTTAGACAGTTTAATTTGTGTGTGTACAGTAAATGAGGGGTTAAAAAAGCACTGGGTAACAATAGAGACTACTTTGTGTGCCCACTAAATACTAGGTAAAGCATTTACCATAGTTAAGTACTTTTTAGAGTATAATGTGGTGGTTAAGCTTAAATATACTTTGGCGCAAACATATCATAAAAAATCGCACTGTATTTGTAGTATGCTCACACCTGTTAGTGTGCATCATACTATGGCTGTAGAGCATTTCAGCATGTGACAAGCTTAACCCAGCAACACACAACATAACAAATTATAATTTTAATGAGAAGTCACCATTAACCAGAGCTACTGTGGCTTGGCACTGCACTGGAGAACCAGCCCTTGTGTGCCTTTTTAATCGCCCTCCATGGCGGACTCCATTACTCTGTAGGATGGAAAGAATATGACAGACTAAATGTTTCTGTGCTTGCTGTGTGGGAAACATTTATGCTCATGCTTGGATGGGATCATAAAAAAACCTCTTTTGACAAACAAACCATTAAGCATTCTCCAAGTAATGTATGTTGAACATATTCTGCAGTGACTTTGTAAAAAAATATAATTTGATGTATTTCACTGGCATATCATCACCTTTCTTTTAAGGCTATTGCTTTAACATTTCAGTGAATATCTGAAAAACATTATTTTCTTTTCATTATGTTTGGTGGTAATTGCAAAGATATTTCAGAGGGAATTGTAATACACATTAAATATAGCAAAAGTATAAACTATAATCCACTTGATATAATTAGAGGTGAATGCAAATGTTTTAACTTCCACACACTAAGTTGGTTGTCAGATAACAATCCTCATGCTGCTATTTAAAAAGCAAATTCTTAAATAATCCCTTCTTACTGTTTAAGCACCCCTTTCAATGTTATTAGCGATACATACAAATCTTGGGCTTGAGCTTAAATGGCAGGTTCATTGCTAGGTGTGTTGTAAAGACATGCAAAGGGAATTTGACATGAATGACAGAAAAAAGCCATATCAGGACAATGTATCTTAGGCCATAGCTAACTAAGTAGTGAGGTCAGAAAGTAGAGAAAGGGCGAAGGCTGGTTGGCAAATAGTCTGAATCACAGCCAAGGGAATGGAGTTCAGTATGCCACATGCCAAGCAATCAGACAGGAGTTAAAAGCCAAATACAACAGTGAAAATATATTGGCATAACATAGAGTTTCTAATATCTGTAACTAGAGTAAATTCTCAGCTAGTAAACAAAAAGGTCAGTGGATTTTAAATTTGGAAACATATGGCCCCAACATGCACATCTGCATCATTACACTCTGTTCTATAGCATAATTGTCATTCAGTACCATATTGTCAGGTTGTAAGTTGTATCTGTGCTTTGCACATACAGTGAGGGGAAAAAAATATTTGATCCCCTGCTGATTTTGAGGCTATAATTGTAATGGTAGGTGTATTTTAAAATGATTAGGAAAACAGGCTCTGGGCTTTGTTTTAACCACCTATACTAAATAAGTACTGTTTTGGACCAAAGTCTTAAGGGTTTTCTATCATATAAAATCACATTTCTATTTTGTCGGAATATGATGTTTAAGCGATTTGTTTTTAAGCTTAATGTGGAGGAAACATCTGCATCTGCTCTTAATGTTTTTTAACTTTTGTTGATAGCTGTTGCAATCAACACATCAAAAAAAAAAATTGGCATAGAGGAACAAAATGATCATCCGTAATGGAAAACACAAGTAGAACATTTCAATGCAATTGTTTTTCCATTGATGTTGATAGCACAATTACTTTAATTGTTTGAAAATAAAAGAGAAACCTTTGGTCATTATTAAAACGTATGATGCTGAGAGATTCTGTAGAGCATTGAGGTTACCGTTCTTTCCATAAATATTTCTGCTATATATACAGACTGCTGTATATACAGCTTCATTTATTATACAATGGATACTGTCCCCTATACACCAACCTCCTATACTCCTCCATGATTTATATGATAGATACTGCACACTATACAGAAACCCCAATACATACTGCTGTGTGCATTATACTGTATGTACTGCCCCCCTTCCAACCTTCTATATGTACTTCTCCATATATTAAACTATATATACTGTGGCTTATATACTAACCTCTGATATGTACTACTCTGTATAACACAAGCGCGTGGGGAGCCCAGACAATTTGTTCTGTAAGGGGCCCCAATATTTCTGATGGCGGCTCTGCACATGTTACAAAGAACCACTGTGTCCCATCTGAACTAGTGTAACTTTAAATGATTTGGTCAGTTTTAAGTTTATACAAGTTCCCAGCATTAGAGACCCTTTAGACATGTCTATTTTTAAGAGTATGTAACTAGCGTTGTACTTTGCCCAGCAGAGGTCAGACAGTTTTATTATTATTTTTAACTTAATGTCTTACTTCATGTGCTGAAACAATCAGTGCTTCTGTGACAGTTTAATTATTTTCCATTTAAAGTTTTTTTTTTTTTTTACCACTTGGAGTAGATCCAAGCTCTAAAATGCAAAAGCGCACTATCTTTTGATCAAACACCTGTTTTAACTTTAATTAATGCAATTTTCTCTGAAATCACTCACTAAAGAATTCAAGGTATGCTTCTAGTGAAAGAATAACTCTACCTCACTCAGTTTAGAATTACTATGTATTCTCAAAACAGGACTGAGCTGTTTGATGCTCCAGACTGTCCTGTCCCACTTTACGCTAAGCGGCAAATATAATTCCTTTTAAACGGTTACCGTATGCTTAAGTGTCTGTATTCGGACTTTTGTTCAATGTTACTAATCTTGATCTGGTACTGTCATGAACAAAGATACATGTAAATTACAATGGCACAAATCTCATGTCAATGAGATTGGCCATTTATTGCCATAATTTACTATTTAATTCATATATTTTTTAAACAAATTGAAATTGCTCAGGATCATAGTGGAATGCTTAATGTGCAGTTATAATTATTAAGTTATAAGATTTTTTTTTTTATATACAGTGATTACCAAGTGGATATACAATTTACAAAATAAAATCTTGCTAGCAACTTCCATTCTATATAACGACTGCAATTTAACAAAAAACAACATCTTTGAAGGGAACATAGAGATAGGCTAGAAATATGACCCCAAAAACAATGAAGGTGAATATGCCTGTCACAAAAATTCACTTCCATGTTTGTTTGTTTTTATTTCTGTTTCAGTTTTTAATGACCTAGTTCTAATTAATGTACATTTTTGCATTAGGATAGTACAATTAATGTTAGTGAGCATTATTCCCTGGCTGTTTTGGCTTACTACAATGTGTTTTCATTAATAAAGTCAAGCTACTTTGTAGATTACACATAGCAAAATATTTATGTTGGTATTAATATATTGTTCTTCATTGTGTTTAAAGAAGTAATAGTTTATTTTAACCATTAGGCTTTTTTTTTTTTTTTATAACAAAAACAAACATTCTTTCAGAGATGATGAACTGCACATTTAATTATTAATATTTCAATCTTATTTACATTTTACTTGGAATTGCATTCATTCTGCAACACAATTGCATGTATTTCACAGGATATACAGTATCTGTATATAATTGATTATGTATATGTTTACTGCATAGCTAAATATGTTTCTTCACCTTGTGTAAGTGAAATAAAGTCTCACATACCAGAAAATGTATTTATATAACTAAGTACTAAGAGAGGTTTACAGCCTTTCTGGCTTTTTTAAATTTGTGAGTATGGTTTCTTCCTTCCTCTTCTCCAGACTGCCCACACTAAAATGTGTATCTCATACTTGTGGTCAGATCTCATCATGCACTGATCTAACAAATGTCATTTGCATGTCTTATTTTGTAGCCATTAATCTATGGCCCCATCAATACATGACTCAAGTACCCAATGTCATCTAGACATATTTAAGAAACCTTAATCGTAATGACTTTGGTCAACCCTGTATCTTGGTGAAAGAGTGCAGAATTAATTGATCAAGTCTTTAGATTTTTGGTAATGAGAAGTATTTTTTTTTAAGCATGATCTGTGTCTCTCTCACTCTGTGTTAGTAGACAGTCTGCTCCTGATAGACCCCATCAGACACTACATATATATACATGCTCATGCTGAGTGCTCTGTCTGTTTGGTATATATGCCTGCATTTATATCTAAAGGTACACACCAGACAAGTGCCACTCTGTGTAAACTGTCTCTGTTAAAGAAATATAAAAACTGTAGAGAAGGTAAAAACTGTAATTGATGATTGAGCAATCTGTACTGAAGGATAGAGATCCCTAAATTTTCAGTGCAATTTGCTTTGGGACATATTGGAATAGACTACTAATGAATTATGTCCCTAACTGCACTTAGGCATTGTAGTTAATAAGACCCTTAATGTATACATTTGTGAATGTTTTCTGTAATGTGTAATCTGGTTTTCTCGTGCCATTTGTAACTTCTCTCTCTCCTTTGGAGTAGCCTGGTCTTGTTATCAATCACCATGCTGACCACACGTTGAGCAGCTTCTGCCAGTGGCAGTCTGGGCTGGCTGGAAAAGATGGCAGCCGACACGATCATGCTATACTACTTACTGGTTTGGACATATGTTCCTGGAAGAATGAACCGTGTGACACTTTAGGTGGGCATTCATGACACTTATAAACTTTTTGATTGAAAGCATGCCTTTCAACTTTTACTCAATACAGAGAGAACTGCAGGAATTGAGACTTTTTAAACTTAAGGCCAAAGTAGCTGAGTTGAAAAGATTCTCCCATTCAGCTTCATTGGAGAATTTTCCCAACTCGGCTACATTGAGTAGACGCTTTAGTCTTCGTGATCAATAAAAAAAGAGGGGATTAGACAAAAAAACAATTGTAGCCCTAATATTTGGCATTGCTTACTTTGCAAAATGTTTACTCTTGCATATACAACTCATTTCTGTCATCATATAGAATATTTATAGAGCCAAAATGAATAAATGTTTAATTGCTATTTTTTACATAAACTATAAAAAAAAAGGTCTATTTAAATGCATTACCATTAATTATGATTAGTCTGTTGAAATGATAGTTGTAAATGTCCAAGATATTTGTTGATGGTTTAATCATTTTAGTTTTGGGGGATAAATGAACAGTTTCTACATAAGTAAAAAAAAAAATGTCATTTGTTGGTGCACTAAGCCAGTTATAAACTCTCTATTTTACATATATAATGATTCTTATTGATCAGCTATCAGTTTACTGCAAGTTCCGAAAATATCATTATACAGTGTAAACAAATAAAATTAAAAAAAACACTCATAATAAAAATGGCACCAAGTGTCTAAACATAACAGAAATGAGAGATATGGTACACCATAAGCATAATTGATGAGTTTTTTGGTTATCTGATTTTGTTTATATACAAACTATGATTACAAAATGAAACAATGAAATAAGATGTCAAATACTGCATTATTAAAACATATCAACCCTACTTTGATTTCTGAGCTGACTATATTTTTAAGCTACTTCCTTAGAGATGTAATGTTCCTGGTATACAATGACAAAAGGTTAATCTATTTCCTTATTAATAGTGTTTACTGGTAAGAGCAATTTAACATGATTGGCAGCTTCTGAGATGTTTCACTACATGTGTTTTTGGTGCAATAAAAACCTGAGAGAAGTGGTAATAGGGATAATAGCACTTAGGTAATGCTGTAAAAGGAAGAAAGGATAGATAGGTTTAGTGATTTATGCCCATCTTGTTTTATAGGATTTGCTCCAATAAGTGGCATGTGCAGTAAATACCGCAGCTGCACTGTTAATGAGGATACTGGCTTGGGCTTGGCATTTACCATTGCTCACGAATCTGGTCATAAGTAAGTACTGTTTTCTACAAAGCATTCTGAAAACTATTTGTTATTTTCTTGCTCTATTATTTGTAAATACTAATATTTTTCTGTTTTTACTATTGAGATCTGATGTGTGAATAAATACAATCTAAAGAATTACGAAAAATAGAAAATGAACCTCTTTTTGATTAGTGTAGACGTTCAAGCCATATACAACATAACTTGAATATGTGGTCAAGAAAAAAAAAGCAAGAACAGCAGCCACTTATTCCAAATATAAAACCAATTATAGAAATACACATTAACCTACAAACATTTTTATAAACAATCATACCAACCTGAATAGTAATTAACGATTGCATCGCTAGCTGAATGTGGAATACTACTGAATTACTAAATTCAGTTGGAATCACCATCATGGCATATAACACAGACTATCGCACATGGTGTGTCTATGCACACCTAAAAAACTATATCTATTTAAGTTCTAATGCATATTAAAGGACAACTGTAGCAAGAAATTAACTAATGTTTATTTGAAAGTTTGTATCAAGTGTAGATAGTTTTCATAGTAATGCTTTAATTAAAGAATACAAATAATGTACATTATTGAGCCCTCTTTGCTCTGTTCAGCTCTAACAGGGGGCAGACATGTTAGAATCTTGGGTCAGATCAGATCTCTCCTCAATTAAACATTTTTTTGCTGTCCTTTAATATGCAATTATGTATGTTATTAATGCATTTTTAAAGTACTTTGTAAGTTTTTTTAATAACACCTTTTTAATGAGCTACTGATCAGGTACCTTATATAAGGAATTATTGCTAACCTTAGTATAAAATGCATTTTTAAGATTCTACAGTTACTTTTTCAGTAACAAATAGCAAAGTGATAGCTTTGATATTTAAATATTGGGCAATTCCTTAGCTAGTAATTCAGTTTTACATCAAATAAAAGTTGGAAACCAGCAAAGTAAACATAGCTTTTAAAATGTACTAATTGAAGCATTACTGTCTATTTAAAGAGACACCCCAGTTATAGAATGGTAAGGTGACAGTACTCGTATCAATATATTTTTGAAGGCATGATAAATAAAATGAGAATGCTGTTATGTGTCAATTCCTGGATTCTCATTTCACACAAGAAAATTGTCTTGGAATAAAGAAATCTCAAATAAATACAATTTCTAAAGTTTTATTATAAAATTCTATTTTGTGTTTTTTTAATAGAAGAAGTCATGTACTATGATCATTTTGAACACTTGGTACAATATATGTTTAATTTAGGCTATTGTAAGTGAAAATGTTGAATTTTACCCTTATGGAAAAGTAATTTTGTAGAATATGAACTATGCTATAAATACTGGTTGAAAATACAATCAGTAAGCTATGTACAGGTGATTACAAGCCCCCTTTAAGTAGCAGATGTCGACTACCATCAACATAAGTATCCAGTAGATTGAGGGAGCCAACTAATTACATTTGAAGTAAATTACATAGAATTAATATTTTGGTAATTGACCCTTGTCACATAGCCATACATAGGCCTTGAACTACAAATTAAAGTGTAACACTTTGTGTGTAATTATATATAAAAGTATGGTAGATATTTGTAGTTAGATGACTGTGTAATATTTTCAAAAACAAGGATCAATGATTTATGGGGTCATTAACAGGTTTTACTAATCAGTAAACTCATGAAGTATTTTAATTTAGGAAATAAAGATTACAGCATTGAAAACTGTTTACACTTTAGTGATGTCAAATCAGTGAATTTTTCTGTATACTGAATGTCCAACCCATATAGCTGACACAGACTCTCAATGCACCTTCCATCACAGGCTTCTTTTCCTGTCTTCTTTAACTCTATTGTCAGCTATAGTGTTTACTGCATACGCTTCTAAGCAGTATGCTTCTTACCTTGTAAATTAGTTTGTTTGTCGTATTGACGTTGAAGAAGGACTAAGCCCTCATGTCTATCTTTTATTCAAAAGATATCTTCTGATTAAAAATGCTTCTGATCGATGCTCCTATATCTGGTCCTCAAAGACCTGGCAGCACTGATTGGTGCATGACATATATAATAACGAACACACTGACAGCTGGGGAGGAGATACAACTAAAATTACACTTTTAATGAGGCAAAAATGGCATCCTGCCTCACTCTTTAATTAAAGTTATTAAATAAAAGCACCCCACTTGCGTTGCCTAATTTTAACACAATGGTCCATTGAAGAGAATGCTAATATTTATTTGTGTGGGTTTTGTTCGTTTTTAGTTTTGGCATGGTCCATGATGGAGAGGGAAACATGTGCAAGAAGTCAGAAGGCAACATAATGTCACCAACGTTGGCAGGACACAATGGTGTATTCTCCTGGTCCGCATGCAGTCGCCAGTACTTGTACAAATTTTTAAGGTATTGTGTCTGTTCCGTGTGCGCTTCTTCCTACCAGGTCAAAGAATAAATTCTTACATTTGTTAAAGTACGCTGATTTAAATCGTTATCCTAATAAGAGTACTGTGTTTCTCCCAGAGGTCTTCATTGTGTGCGAGAGTAATCTACTCTTGTCCTATGTTAAATAAGGAAACCAATATCCTTCCTCCCACATCTGATGGAAATCTCTGGGCATGGAAGGGAAATTGTATAGTTGTTTCTACAACGTTTAGCAATAATTGCACATGATGTGTTAAAATCGAGACAAACTTTAATAAAGCATGGCGATAGTAGGGTTAAAAAACTACAACACTACTCTTCTGACGTGGCTTTTGAACTACATTGCGTGATGTATTTTATGTGTTTTGTGCCTGTAGACTTTCTTTAGTAGGCACATTGTGAATGTAATCCTCATATGATAATCCCATGGCATTTAAACTCACTGTGTAATGAAATGCTTTCATTTTCCCTTTCACATTTTATTGCTTTATAGTGCCTATTACACTTTTCTATTTACTGCCCATGGTTTTAATGACAGACAGGGAATTTAGTCCAAGATGTTGTTAGCTGCAAAAGGCCTATCAGTTTCTCATTTCAGAAAAACTCTGATTGAAGGAATCAGCATTAAAGAACAGTGAACTGTGTAAACAGATGTTTGCTTAGTATTCTTGGAATAAAACACTCCCTTGGGGGTAAACAATGCAGCCCACAAGGACATAATGGGCTCTATTCAATGAGTGAGTTATCACTTACCAGCAGTTTATAACTGTTTCTTTAAATGTTCTATTGTAGTTTATGGTATTCAAAGACTAGAGATACATTTACTCAGGTCATTGAATAGAGCCCAATATAATTTGTGTAGAAATAGTTAATGAAACAAATGACTTGATGGCTACTGAAAAGGATTAAGTAAAAATAAAACTATAGTGTAGCCCGCAATTCAATAGCTTGTTTTCATTGTTAAAGCAAGTTAATAAATAAAAGATGACCTGAGACCTGAACGATTTTAAGGGACTACTTTGACTTGAACATGACTTACCTTTTTCATGCACCAGGGTAGATTTGATTCAAATCAAGATTTAAATCACTACTCAGTAAGACTTCATTTAAATCCTTATTTTTAAATGTAAAGACTAATTCTTGCTGGTAGTTATAATCTTTAACCCCTTAACCCAGATGGACCTATATATACGTCCTCAAAAGCATGGTCCTTGAGGCCGTACAAATATGTCCTGAGTTTAAATGTAGAGTTGCACTCCAGTACTACATACTCGCAGCTATTCCCAGAGGCTGCTACGGATCCGCAATGATGCCTGGCATCATTGCAACATCATGCAACATCCTTCTCTGCCCCACCAGGTGATTGCGGGTGCTGTATTAAAGAGGAGCATGCTCCACCAATACGGCATGCCCAGCAGAGCGCAGAAGTGATAAAAAAAAATCACTTCCGTCTCTTTGAAACTGTTGCCTGACTGCCCCTAGAGGCAGTCAGCAACATTACAGTTAGAAAAAATAAATAAATACAAGAAAAAGCTAACCCTAGATCTAGGGTTAGGGTTCCAATTAGGGTTAGGGTTAAAGGTGGGTTAGGGTTAGTGCAAGGGTTAGATTAAGGGGCAGGTTGGGGTCAAAAGTCACTGTAGGAGAAAATGGTTAGGAAACAAAAAAACACTACTATCAGTTATTGCCCTATTACTGAAAACATGGAAACATTGGTATTTCTAAATTCAGGACAAATATTAGAAACTATATAGATTAAAATCAGGTCAAAGTTAGAAAAAGTGGGGTTTTTTGGCATATTTTCATCATATTTTCTATTTTTTTAAATAGTAAATTATATCATATGATGAAAATAATAGTATCAAAAGCCCAATTTGTCCTCTAAAAATATATATATAATTTGTGTGGGTGTACTGAACACGAAGAAAGAAATCACAGTTAAGCAAACGTATGACAAAAATAAGGGAATTCTGGTCTTCGAGGCACATCAAATGCAGCATTGAACTCACTAAGGGGTTACTATTTTCAACCAGACGAAGATTTCTTATTTAGAATAACCTGTCAGATTATTAAAATGGGTATAGCAAAACTGATTTTAGTTTAATAGATTAATCACACATATTTGGAGAACCGCTAAATTGTTTTATTTAACTAAAACAATAACATTACATAGCATACACATTATTTTATTTGCTTAAACGGAAATGTTTATGAACTTAAGAGATAATGCGTGAAGGTAATGTGTACTTTGTTTTGGATTACAGTCTTTTCCTGAACTTTGTTTATTTTTTTTAACCATTTTTACAGTGAAAAAGTGCATGTTATCTCAGTTTGGATAACTTGGATCAATTGAATTAGCTTGACAAAAATGTAAATGACTATACAGCCTCATGCTACATAACTAAACTCTATTTTATGCTGAATAATCTTTGAACTGTAATGTATCTTAAATAGACAATTATCTTTAGATAGATTGCCCTCAAAAAAACATTTCATTAAAATAAATTTGATTTAATTAAAAAATAAAAAATGTTTTTAACAAAATCAATGATTTTACTCCACCCTGTCATGCAAATTAAAGTTAAGTAATAATTCAAATGTATATATTCATTAAGATTAAAATATCTGTTTCCTAAATATGCTTACTTTGCTCACATATTTTGGGTTTGCAGCTTCTACTGACTTTCCTACTCAACTCCCAGCAATTGGCTAGAGGCTGGGAGGACAAACGGCAATATTTTAAAATGTTTCTAAAAAGAAAAAAAAGTATCTAATAGGATGACTAAACGTTCCTGCAAGTCGTTGTACCAGTTGTACTGTTAGAGTTGCAATGTACGAATGTAGAATGCAAGTTTGTCCATTGGCAACTGGATAGTTATTCAAGGAGTGAACCCCATAAGAACGATAAATCAAATTTATATGTGGCCCTCCAAAAACAAATGGTTGGACATTAATATGTATGCAAGGAATCAGAAATGCATTACATTACATTTATTTATGTAGTTTTATTTATACATATATATATATATATATATATATATATATATATATATTGTTTGCATGGTACTTGGTACAGTAGGATGAGTTAAGGTAATTCTGATAGCAAGACAATGATATCAATTCATAAAGTGTGATTGAGATTCCTTTGAAAAGTTTTGGCTCGATTTTATGCTCTAGTGATTCTAGAGAAGTGTTGGACGGATAAGGAAAGAAAGCAGGAGTAGTTGCAAGAGAAGGTGCAGACAAGCACACCTGCTAGAGTTACCTAGATGGACACGTACTGGCAAAGCAACTGGAATACACACATGGGCAGGCCCAGGAACTGGGTACTGACCAGGATCAGGTAAACACACTGGTTCACTAGACCCAGCAGCCAAGACAAGTAGCAGGGTTAGGAGTCATGACAGTACTGCACTAAGATAGAAAAGCCCCCAAATGTTATACATAATTAAACATATTAATTGCAAGATCTTAAGTAGTAAATGATGTTAGATATCTATATAATTGTTGCCGAAGATCGACATGTCATATTATTTTGTGTAATTTCTTGTTGTACACAGATTGTATTAAATAATATATAAAATAAAATATATATATTTTTTTTTAACAAGGCCCCCAAACATCTGAGCTCTGCAAGTGCAAGCACTAATTAATTCTGGCTGCAGGTGAGCATAAAGCAAGGCTGCCAGTCACTGAACAGTGCAAGCAGGACACTGGAAGCCAGAATCCAGAATATCAGTGAAGGCTCCAAGAGCCTACTGGCGGAAGACAGGAGGTTTATAGTTGAAAGATAGCCCCAAACCTATTCAGTGACATCATTTTCCATGTATGTGGCATGGTGCACGTGCAACACCAGCACATGAAGAATGGAGGAAACATAGAAACATAGAATGTGTCGGCAGATAAGAACCATTCGGTCCATCTAGTCTGCCCAATTTTTTTTTTTGAGTACTTTTATTAGTCCCCCGTTCCTGGTCTTATAGCTAGGATAGCCTTGTAGGAGGGATCTTAAAATGCACACAGCAGTATTGTCCATTGCATGTTTACTGTGGACTGCAGATCTTTGGGAAATCCAATAATAGAATATTGATCAAAACATAACCAGTACATTTTCTGATATATTCTCTCGTTTCAAGCACTACATCATTTTGTTTACCACAACAGGGTGAAGGGCTGAGTCAACTCTACTGGGAATTGAACCTGCTTTCCTAGAGACTAAACATATTTTTTTTTACCTATTAAACGTGGTGTCAGTTATGGGTCCTTGATGAGTCCTGGGCTTTCCTTCATTTACTTTGTCTTTATTAATGAAGGATCTGTATGTTTAATCTGCGCCATATGTTATTTAAGAATAATCATGTCAATGAATAATAGTACAAGAGCAGAATGATCCCAGGGATTTCTTTGCAGATGAACAAAATACACTTTTGTTACTACAGAGACTAAAGAAAGGAAGTTTCCCTAGAAACATTTTCCCAGCGAGCTGAAAATTTATTACAAGCTTTCATAGTCAATGTTGGTTACCCAGCTGTCATTTGTACTATGATTTCCAACATGTGCTTCCAGTAGAGACATTTATCACTGTGATTAGTAATTTGATATGGTTCACACAATGATAAATGTCTAAATGAAAGTTTGTGAATGTAATGCAAATAAGTTCATGACTTCTAAGCACAGTTGAAGGGGCCTAGTAGTAATACATTGAATAAAATGAATGATAGCTGGAGTGAAAAATGAACAGATAGAACTGCAGTTCCAACAGTTATAACTTTTATCACCAGAAAGAAATCAGGTCTCCCCATGTGCGGAGATGGAGTAGGAACAATTACCACAAGGGTTCATCTTGAGAACCAAACCTTGAACAAACTTGACCTCCTTCACATGTCCCTATCTCAACCTCGAAAAATTGCTATTGAGAAAGCATTTTTTCGAGGTTGAGGTGTGTGATAGGCAGGCGAATAAAAGGTGAGTGAGTTACTCACACTGTTCAACTCGCCTGCCATTAGAGTCAATGGGGAAAGAAACGACACCTGCGGACTCATGTCCAACTTGTTCTCCCAGATGGTTGAGTTGAACTTCATGTCAAATACCGCAAATGTAATTTCTCCCCATTGCCTATAGTGGGACTCACCACCATCTGAACAGAGTGATTTTTGAGACTAAGTTCAACTCAACCTTAGTGAATAGCAGTTGGTTATGTATTTTATGGCAGGTCAAGATGAAAGGTCGAATTGGACTTAGGTGAGGGTTGTTGATTTGAGGTCGAGATGGGGGGGTTGAAATTCCTTTCATGAATAACTGAAGGTGGTCGAGTTGGGAAGTCGAATTCACTGTGGAGGCCTCCCAATTCGACCACCTTTCTTCAAACTTGCCTTTAGTTTTCATTGTGAAATGAAACCCACGTTATACAGTGTTAAAAAAAATAGAAGAAAATGGTTCCTTAATACGGCCAACTTTTGTCTTAATAACATTACATTAACATTTATTTATATAGCGCCAACAATTTACATAGCGCTAGGTACAGAGCATAGAAGGGAACTAGATACTAAGTTAGACAAACTAGAACAGACTGGTACATGAGTTAGAGAGCCCTGCTCGTAAGTTTACATCTAGAGAACAGCCTCAAACAGTCAAGGCAGTTAATTAACAGGTATTGGCAGGAAATAATGTGACTTGCTGCAATACTTAAATTACACAGGTACATTTACATTCACAAATTAAACTTTTATTTTTATTCACTAATAATTATTAGCTTGCATGGGTAGTCGTACCATATAATAAAATATTCCGTTTTGTAAACAGTCTTATGGCAGAGATAATACTCAAACGTTTAGATAGGTACTATATATATTTGTTTTGATACCTGGAAATCCTATATCAATTCACCAAAGTCAGCCATTCTGAATTATCAGAAAAATCTCCAACTCATCTATTATTTTGTTCTTTCTCACCACAATTCACTGTTTACTGAATACCTGTTTTATAGGCAAATCAATACATAATAATAAAATCACCACACTGAATAAATATAATTGGTTTTTCATAACCAACTATATGATGGATGAACATTCAATAAAAAAAAAAAACATAAATCAGCAACATATGCTTAACGTGTGTTCCAAAATACAATTTTTTAGCTGGAAAAAGGCCATGTGGTAACTAAAAAGGAGAAAGCAAAACAAATTCAGTATTGGCGATATACAATAATGGTGATTCCATAGTAAAAATGTATAATTTTTAAAAATTTTAACCCATTTTTTTGGTGTATAAATATAAACAGATTTGTGTCTGTGGTTTATATGGTCATATCACATACAGTATATTCCGCAATGTCTGAAAGCACTGACGCAATACAAATGGCAGCATAGCACTGGAGAACATATACATGGGATCCTGACTCCTAGTGGATCATTTTACTCATCTCCAAAATATTTATGTAGTTAAAATTCTCATATTAGTGAAATGGCTTTCTCAGTGTAGAGACCTTTGTCACTGTGAGTGACTGTTTCTTAATAGACTCTGGTACAGGTGAAATGTGAGAAGGTGACAGAACTGGAAATGACCGTGGTCACTTTCTTTTAAACTAAACACAATACCTCCCTGTGCAGTTTGGGCCAAAATGACTTCATACATTTGCTGGGAAAAGTCTGTCAAATATAGTCATTTGTATAGTGGAAGCCATTACCTAGTCTAAATCTAAAGCTCTTAAGTGTGTTTCATTAGTAATTTGAGTTTAGTTTTAAATGTAGAGTATTACGTCAAAGATCTGTTTCATAGATGCATTAAATCCCAAATGTAATGCTTTTACCCATGTCCAAATGACTATTCACAGAAGTGCTAACAAAATGTATCTCTGACACTGTATAAATAAGAAATATAATATAGTTAACCTGTTGGTATAATCATATAATACTTACTGAAAATGATCAACTTAAAACTGATGAAAACATTATCTTTCGATCTTGATTTAAAGGTAAAGTGTTTCATTATAAATATGACTTACTTTATTCATTATCTGTTACAGGGTGTATCTTAAACAGTAGTCTGGTTATTTTTTTTCTTTTTTTTTTGTGTTAAACCTGAAGTTGCTCTGGTGAGCAAAATAGATTGTATCTGTTTTATTGGACGCCAGGGCTTGTGTTTTTAGTACCCCTATAAAGAAATGGCACTGATTCAACTCCTGTTGGAGCCACTAGTAGTTCAGTACCATTCTTCACAAGCATTTTAGTTTTTGTCACATTGGTGTTCTTTCATATTGATGATGTGTGACATCACTTCTGATTTAATGTGATATTAATACATTTCATTTCTAGAATGTAAGTTAAAGCTTTTTAACCCCTTCATGACTGTCCTTTTTGGAATTATTTTGGTGTTCAGGACAATGTCTGTGGCATTTGTGTTTAGCTGTAATTTTCCTCATTTATTGTACCAAATTATATATTGGGGTTTTTTTTAAGGATAAGAAGGGCTTACTTTAGATACCATTATTTTGATTATATCATATATATTTACCTGAAAAAAATAATAAAATATGGTGGCAAATTGAAAAAAATATTTTACAACTTTTGTTTAAAACATCTTTTACCCCATGCTTTTAAGTTGTTGTTTTTTAATTATTGTTTTTGCTTTTTTGGAACTTTATATGGTAATAAGTACAAGTAGATATTGCTATTTCCCAAAATTTTTTTTCTTCAAGCTACCAATGGTAACATTGTAACATTGATATCAGTCATGCATCCCATAGTCAGCCACCAGATGTACATATTTTTCAGAGGTAGACAACCCACTGTATGTAACTTGGGGTACGGTATTTTGACACTTTTCCTGCAGTCAATTTACCACCAATGGTTGTCAAATTTTGAGGAAGTATTTTTTTCTACACACATTGTTCTTCAGTTATGATTTTGCAGGGGTCATTATGTGTCACTGCCAAACAACACCCTAATATATGTTCAGCAACTTCCCCAGATCATAGTGATACCCCACATGCATAGGTTTATGTTGTAGATACAGGGACAAATTTAGGTCTGAAAATTGGAATTTTGGGCTATTGTCTTCCGGACTACATTTCCTATCATTCTCAGCTAGCCAAACTCTCACTTTGTATCATAGGAAATGTACTCTATAGCAGGCAGCCCTATTGCAGCATGGATGAAATATCCAGCTTCAGTGGGTACCACTCTGTTGGGGCCAGTGCTTTGGACAGACTGCCGATTGTGAACAAACAATACAATATACTGAGCCAATGACTGTGACGGAGTAAGCTAGCACTGTACACAGCTAGTGTCTCACTCCTAGCAAAACAGTGAAAAGAATTAAAATAAAGTGAACATGTGCTCTAGTGTGAGAGGAGAGGAGTGCACAGAAAACGCTATTGTTTTTATGGACAAGCATCTGGGACTTTTAATACGTTTTTAATGTAAGATCTTACTGTATGTTTGTTTTATTGCTTATATTAAAATATTTAGATGTGCAATCCTGCCTTCTCTTTCCCATGAGATCTGGCTTTTGGAGCTGGTTTACAAGATCCACTTGCTTTTACCTGAGCTCACCCATGCTACTTTATCTTGAGCAGAGTACTGCTCATGTACATGTGAGTGTAACATCTATACACTTTGTACATTTTGATTACTTTCACTGAATATACTACACCATCATTGTTTCTATTGTTTTCCCTTTGCATAACACCTGAGCATTTCGTCTCATTGAAAAGGGTAATGCTCTGTTTTTTCTAGTGTTGGTCACTAGCAGACTGCCGATTGTGTAGTTAGTCTCTCTCTGACCGATTATTTCTCCAGGGCACGAAGAGACTACACATCTGGTTGCTGTGATTGGCCTCTGCTGTCATGGCTGGAGTGCCTCGGTCCTGAGGCACTCAGTCATGTTATCTACAGCCCAATCAGACACTTCCATTGTTGTTAACAGGACATTTTCCTGTGATGTGCTTAGCATGTCCAATGTTGGGAAGGGGTTAAAGGATCACTGAAATCTTAAAAAAAACTGGACAAATATTAAATTATTTATTTCAGCTCAAGTAGATGCCAGCTTGAATGAGCTAGCCCTGCATCATAGTTTTCCTGCTCCAGCCCTCACCTCTACTTTCTTTATTTCAAGAGGATTCTAGTGGAAGCTTAACAGCAGCAGGTGAGGGCTAAATCAGGAAAATTTTAAAAAGATTTGAAAGTATAATGTTCAGCTAAACACCACTAAATTCATCAAAATTAAAGTTAAGTGAGGATATATTCCGACATTCTTCTCCGCAGGCCTGTTCTGTCTACTACCCACCTCACTATGTAAATGTGCTAACTAGATTGAGATAAAGTTAAGTATAATTACCTCAAGTGACAATAGCTCTGTCATAATCTGCAGAGCTCTAAAATGGGAAAACAGAGCATTCAAATAATAGGTAACCTAACCTATGTAGACGTTCTAGAACAAGAGATTAGGTGGGACCTGTCCAAGTAAGTATTTGTGTTTCTGAAAATTATAATTCTTACTTGACGTCAGTGGTGTATCTTGATTTTGTGCTGCCCTAGGCAGACAAAATCCGGGCACCCCCCTACCCAAGCTGCACACCCACGTTACACACCTAAGACATGCCCCATCATTCAGACTCACATCAAGCTCATACTCCCATCACACACACACTCCCATCACACTCAGTCACACACTCCTACTCCCATCACACACACTCTGACTTGCATCACACTCAGTCACACACACTGTCTCCCATCACACACACTCTGACTCCCATCACACTCAGTCACACACACTGTCTCCCATCACACACACTCTGACTCCCATCACACTCAGTCACACACACACACACACACACACACACACACACAGTCTCCCATCAGCACTTACCTTTCCCTGGCAGGCAGGCAGCATGGTCCCTCCATGCTGCCTGTTCGGCTTCCCGGCGATTGTGCCGACAGGTCACGTGACCGGGCGCGCGTATGATGTCAGCACACTGCACGGGGAGCCGAACAGGCAGCACGGAGGTTTCTCTGTGCTGCCTGTTCGGCTCCCCGTGCAGCCTGGCAGGCAGAGCGATGGTTAGGGGGGATCATCCGATCCCCTCTCACCTCCGTCTCTACCTGCAAGCGCGGTCTTTTTTATTTTTTTTAAAGGGCCGCGTTTTTTGGTTTTTTTTCGATTTTTTTATTTATTTTTTTTGTTCAGTGCTGGGGGCGATGAAAATTTGCCACCCTAGGCATCCGCCTAGGATGCCTCGCGGTAAATACAGCACTGCTTGACTAGTCCTAAGAAATAAAAATGAGATACTATTACAGCACTAGATGTCAGTTTTAACGAGAAAGTTCCATTATTTCAAAAAAATGGTTTTTTAGAAGATTATGAAAACTGCTTGATTTTTAATAACATATTTTTTTGACCGACGCCAAAGTATGTATGCGTCTGATGGTGCTATCTGTTTTTCAACTTGCAGCACTTCTCAAGCTGTTTGTCTCGCTGATGATCCCAAGCCAGGGAAAGAATATAAATATCCTGAAAATCTTCCAGGGGAGCTGTACGATGCCAACACACAGTGCAAGTGGCAGTTTGGAGAGAAGGCCAAGCTCTGCATGCTGGACTTTAAAAAGGCAAGGCACTGATATATTCAATTTCATAATAGAGTTGATGTAGACTTGACCAAACAATTTCAAATTAGTCCCCTGCACAGAGGCACCAAGCCCACTAATATTAATGCAATACATGTTTTGTTCTTTCCACAGACTATTGATACACAGCTGGGCATCACAAATGGTGCAACAAGTAACTTAACCCAGAATTAACCTAAGAACAAGAAAGGCACTTAAACCTGGTCTTTGAAACATATACAATCCATTTCTTCTAAAGATCAGTCCAGTGCTAGGATAGTAGATGCAGTATTTCTAAACTGATAAAATGTATGACATTTTCCACCAATAAAACTAATAAGCATAGTATATTCTCAGAAAATATCTGACTATATCAGTATGTTATCAAGACCAGCTGACATTATTCCCATGAAAGCATGGCTCTGACCTGGGAGGCAGCAGTTGTTGGCGAGGAACAGGTGCACTGCCTCTTTCAGTGGGTGGGCAGGCAAGTAGCGAGATAAATGAAATTCACAGGATCATTTACATTTTTATCTTTGGCAGATGAACCTTTATCTAAATCTGTTATACCACAAAATACTCTCAGCACTTTCATCAATCATAGGACTGATGAAAGAATAATGTTGTATTTTTATTTGCCTATTATTTCTTTGTTAGTTTCTAGCCTGCATTAAATCCGTTGGCTGTGGCATACAGTTTATATCTAAAATATACCAAGATAATTAAGCTAAAGTCACATTCTGTGATGTAAAACCTAAAATAAACCAGTTCCTAATCATATGTAAAAATATTTCCACAAAAAGTACCATGATAGCTTAGTAATTGAGGAATGAAATAACATGGGAAAATGTTAAAACTTTCATTCTACTGATTTAATCACTTTTTAAATTACTTACGATGTTTCATTGAGACAAAATCACTAATTACATGGGGGAGATTTGCCTCCTGAACTGTGTCCAAGGGAGGTATGGTTTGTCAATAAAAGTGCCAGACATGTAAGCCAGAACCTGCATAATCCATTGCCGCCAGCAGACACTGGAGAAATTAAGGGGCTATTTATAAAAGTCAATTGTAGAGCAAAGTTCTAAAAGTGGAGCAATCACCATGGAAACCAATGTTATGCTCTTGCTATTTAGACCACTTTTTCAACATTGCCCCAGAATTGACTTCTATAAGTATGCCCCTAAGTGTGCTAGTATTTGGTTTCACTCTTATATCAATCCACAAGGAAGAGTCAGTGTATTGATAGTTTTAAAATTCATGCCAAGGACACTAAGCTGGAAAAAGGAATCACGGATCTATGCAGATTATCGCTAACATTTAATGTTTTTAGAGCTTATCTAAACATTTGAAAATGTTACCGAACATTTAACATTGGTTGTAAAGTTAATCTTTCTTGTATTTTTCCTGTACACAGGACATATGTAAAGCACTTTGGTGTCACAGAGTTGGAAGAAAATGTGAAACGAAATTTATGCCAGCAGCTGAAGGCACAGTATGTGGACATGATATGGTAAGAATGATTCCTATACGGTGTGTGATACTGAATAAGTAATCAACATTGGGAACCGAAACGTCGATGCTACATGATATTTGATACTTAATATATATACTATTTTTCATGCTGGAAGTCTTTTGGATTAGTGTGTGTATATATGTGTATATATATATATATATATATATATATATATATATATATATATATATATATATATATAAATATATATTACAAGTGGTATATGCTCATAGTACAAAATAATATGTCTGTTAAAGTGTTAAGATAATGCAATATATTTTGCTAATATAAGTGACAGGCTTTCCTCTTCCTATTCAGGGAGCTTTCCAACTAATAATTAATGGAAATTAACCTCCCCCAGTCACTTCCCTCCTGTGTACCTGTTGGATTATTTTAATCGCCTTAATGTATGAATTTAGTGAGAATGTATAATTGTTTTGAAATTGCTCCAGAGATAACATGAGCTGCAGGATATAATGGGAACAGGAAATTAGGAGTGAGAAGAATTTAAGGTCTGTTCCATAAGAGTTCTCAAAAAACTCTCTTGAATGATATCAGGAGGGATTAAACATTGGAGCAAAAAACTGAAAGCACATCTGTTGAAATATTAACTCAAATATCCACTCTAATTGTTATGCTATCACTCCAGGAACTAGGGGATTTCTAACTGAGCATTTGTTTCAGCAGATCCAAAATATGTGCCCAAACTGTCTAGATAACATTTCGTGCAGGTGTTGCTATATAATATGTCATTAAAGAAACCATATGTCAATGACCAGAAAACTACTGCATGTGCACATACTTACTACACATAGTTTATAATATATGGTGTCTGTGGCTAACGTGTGACCTTCTTTATATATAGAATATTGTACACTATTAATGAATTAAAGGCGATTCCATGATATGAAAGATGTCCAATTATCTTCTTTTCACTTACAGTGGTAGTGGTGCATGAAGAACATAATAAAAGTATTTTGTTAAAAACCATTACAGATCTAGAGATTCAAAGTAATAAAGAGCTAATTAATATATTCCGTTTTTGCAGGACCAGTATTGCATTCCTAACTAGACATGTGCATTAGTTTTCAGACTAATGCACTTTCGGCCAAACAATTGCTTTTTTGGTCCATTCGTCTGAATAAAATAAGTTCCTTGAGGCTCACTATTACGGATGTTTGTGAGTGTGTTCTACTATAATATCACTTAACACATTATTATTTGAGATTTATATATTTTTCTTTTATGTGCCTTGTATGGCATCCTGTAACATTGACAACAATGTAAAATAAATATTTCAGTCTCCCCCATGTATCAAGTAAGACTGTCAGATGCTAAAAGTTCCATAGAGCAAACACAAAACAAGAAGGCAACGGATGACATAATAATACGAAAAAATAAATATTAAATAAATAAAATGCACCCCTAGATAACAACAATACATAAACTAATCTATACACTACCTACCCCCAACCTCTACATTGAACTTGATTCTGATATATGGCCCCAAAGCATATAAAAAAACAACAACCTTTGAGTGCGATGAGCGCACAAAGGGTACCACGTGAATTAAAATATTACCTGTATCCAGGTTCCAGCTGTGATCAGCGATGCTTTGGATCCTCTGGGCTATGGAAAAGGAAGCCTGCTTATTGGCTCCCAACCCTGTTAACAATAGCAGGGGGAGGGGCCAATGCCACTTGACCTTCATATTTATGAAGGGTGCTGGGAGCATAGAAGGTCGACATTAGTGATAAGTGAGTTTCTCCTGCAAGATGAGTTAGCTATGCACCATAGAGGGCCAGCTGAACACTTCTAGGAGAAAAATATCAGGATTGGAACTTTATATTGTATGTCATTAAGTCAGTAAGATTAAGTGTTCATCTCACCTCAACTCACCTGCAACTCATGTTTAGTGGATAGCTCCCAGCGTGTTTTAGTATTAAGTATTTATTAGTTGTATATAGCTAGTGGTTCAATTGTCTATAATTATATGATGTATACGATGTTGAGTCTGCCTCCAGGCTCCATGATTCAGGGTTATAATCCCTGCAGCTATCTTTCTTTGTGTGTGTCATTAATTTTTCTCTAGAAACTGCATGCTTACAAAAAGAACAATAACTTCTAAGAGCTTCCTGGCCACCTCTTCTTTTAAAATCATAATACACAACACAAGAGAGCACCAGAACACGTTATCTCCTTAACGACAATGCCTGTACATGTACGGGCTCCCAATGCAATGCATTGGTGACAATGCCTTTACATGGACGGGCTACCTTTAAAATAGCGCCATTTTTGGTGTGATTTCCTCTATTTTCGGCTTTCCTAGAAGCTTCACTAATTCACAAATGAAGATGATCCAGGAGAGCAAAAAAAAAAAATGGCCACCAGGCCATCTTAAAGTTACAGGCCAGTGACAATAGTCACTGACCTGTCAATTACGCCCCTCACCCAAATCGGGTGAGGGGTGTTTCAGACTGCCTCTGATGGAGGCAAGTCTGAAACACCCAGAAAAGGCACTGTCTTAGCCTGCAATAGCTGAGGTAGGCTATCTCAGCTACTGGCGCATGTCACAATCCATTGCCATCCTCCCCCAAATTTGGGGGGAGAGATGGGGAACGTTGATCCTGGTTGCCTTAACAGTTAGGCCAATCAAGATAAACCATTATTTTTTACATTTATTAATGTGATCAGTTTGAAAATGAATTATTATATGTAATAAATGCAAAAAATACAGTAAATGACAATCAGTGCTGTAGGAACACTGATTGTCAAAATCTTCCCTTTTCTCTCACTGACACCTTTTTATCTTGTTGAGAGGAAGAGGAGAGAAATAAACAGCATCCCAGAAAAGAAACGCAATTTTTACACTGTTTATTCCATTTTACACATTACACAAAGGGTTAAGTATAAAAAAAATGGTCTCAAAAGAAAGCCATATCTGTCCTTAAAAAACCCGAATATAGAATATGAGGGGATTCATTTAAAATTTCATTTCATTTAAAATGCAAACGCACGCTTTTATTTAAATGGACACATAGCTAAAGTAGCAAAAAAGCTATTGTCCAGAACGGACATCAAAACAAAACAAAGTGATTACTGCGTATAAAAAAGAAAGTGCAACACTGGTGTTGAATATGATACCACACAGAAAATGCAGCTCTCTGGAGCACTCTTCAAAAATGCTTACAAACGATACATAGAAAAAAAACTGAATGGCGCAGAATCATGGGAACCTTAAATTACATTAAATATATACAATAATAGTGCGATATTGTTAAAACCACACAAAGGAAGTGGATGATTGGTGATATATACACTCACAAACGTTTGTGAATAAACGGACATATCTGATGTAACTTGGTTTCTTCAATAATACATCTGAAAAGAACAAGAACAACACACGTGTGGGACCAATGATGGTATGGAAAAACGTGGCCCATGCTGGAAATTAACTCACAGGAGATAAAAACATGCAAACTGTATAAAAGTCCACTGAGGCTCAAAGATACATGATCAACTCTCGAACAGGACCAATGGTGGCAAGGTACAGTGTACAAGAAGGCAGACGCAGAAGAAGATGGGGGTCTCCATCAGGAAAAGACTGCTAACCGGCATGGAAAGGATCGCTGAATTTATACGCTTGAGAAAACACCCACTTCCGGTGCGATGACGTGTCTCTGATTCAACGGGAACGGCAGCAAGCGTCCGTTACAATAATGATGCAAAATGGCGTCCTTGCTTTCAAAAAACTTTAATGTCCGGGGACCACTGACTTGCTTCAAGGCCATTTATTTAGAGGACATAAATTACATACCTTAAAAAAAAAACATTAAATAACTTAAATTAGTAGCAATACATGAAACTATTTTTATATATAAATAAACCTGAAATAAGAAAAAATAAAATACAAATGAGACATAACAGGATGACAAAAATGGAAAAAATGTACAAAATGTTCATGGTAAATGGGTTGTCAGAAAAAATAGAACCTTTTATGAAAGGCATATGACTAAGTTCATCCTCTAAACGAAACGCGTTAGATGTTGTGCTGGAGCGTTATTAATTGTGGATTGTCTCTAAGATGTTTCGGTCCTGAACTATGGGCTTAAATAAAGATATATTTTTTTATTTTATTGGGATCCAGCCTGCGGTGAGCTTTATTTACTAAAGGGGTGATTGACCAGAGCCTTTATTTCCCTGAATGGAACATAACTGATATGACATAGCATTTATTTAACATTAAACTGACAAGAGAATAGTGTATTCTAAGCTTGGCTGATATAGATTCAATGAATATTTGTTAAATAGTTTTTTTTACAAAATGTTCAAATGATTTTCAAGATCCAAGGCCATGTTGTATCAACTCTGACATGATCAGAGCTTGCTTATAGTACACATCATGTACACATCAGTTCTGCCAACTTTCACATTCTATGAGCTAATGTAGAATAACCCCAGTTAAACAAAAATGGCTTTGCATTTTGTGATGGTATTTGTTGCAGACTGTTCTTCGCTTGAGAGGTCAGTCTGGTATCCAGAACTCTTCATGTTTTTTTTTTCTGAGTTTCTCAGACCTCTTTCTACTCATTTGTCATGTTTCCCTGTCCAAAACTGAAGGTCACTTCTCTGTAGTCTCTATCCATAAAACATGTGTCTCTGACAGTGATCTTTTGTGCTGAAATGTTGCCCATGAAAAGTTTTGATGTAGCCTTGAGTGATGCAGAACAATGTGCTAGAATGACAATGCTGTGGAGACTACATTTTCAAATTGTAACAGCTTTCCTTGAAACCTTTCCCATCTCTCTTAAGCTGCCAAGACTGTAAGGTGCCAAATATGTCAGGATGAGGCCCTGTCAAGTGTCCATTGTTTGTTTAGGAGAGAGGAAGGGAAAACTGTTTTACTTTCTCAGGGAAATACTAAGACCTGGGCACCTTTTATTTGATGTCTTTAAACTACCTTCCTGCGGAGATTAATGTTTTAGAGGATTTGAATTAATTTTTACCTCTCACTGGACAGCTTTCCAAGATGTCTATTTAGGGGTTGCTAAACAGATGGGGGGAAAAATAACAATTTACAAAAGATGTAACAATAATGTACTCTACATAATATAGGCACTTTTTAATCTCATACTTAGTCAGGTAATATATAAAAATAGATCCTGTACCATTAACCTATAAAAAAAACATTAACCTTTATGTGTTTCAATTCAAAGTTTGTTTTGTGGACAAATGATTTTGTTTCCAAAATAAACTTTCTATTTTTTGCATGCTCGCTGGAATATAGGTTTTCATTACTTATATAAAGTTCCTGTGTCTTAGGAATAGCGCTATAAGTTCTCCCTTTCTGCACACATCCTCTGAATAGTCAGGTAATACATAAAATAACAAAAGCTGTAAATAGTTTTTAATATTATTTCCAAGCATATTTTAATATTATAATTTTTTAAACCTGTTATTTGAAAAATTGTATTTTTTTCGGATACCATGCATATGAAATGCATTACAAAATAAGACTAGATTATGTTACGCATCTAAATTAGATGCTTTTGTGGACATTCAGGACCAGACTTACATCTCATGAAATTCTATACCACTAAACGTCATCAATTATGACTATTGTGTAGGAATATTTTAGGGACATCCACTCATTTTGTCTCTTTTCTGCAATCAGACTCTATTGCTCCATCATGGTGCTTTTATTTGCCAACCTGTTCCATCGTATCACTTCTCCAAACCATCCTCCCCATTTACTGCTCTCCTTATCCTCTTTCAGTACCTTTTCCTAGTTTTTCATCCCTAGCTACCTACTATAATATTTTGTTTTCACATTTCTCTACAACTCCTTCCCACACACACCTACCTCCAGTTCTCCTTATATCGATGTACTATCAATTACATAATCCCCAACAACCTTTAACAATGGCAGAGAATCAATGTAATTATTATGCCTTATAAGTAATCAAATTCTACCAACCTGTGCCTATGTGGCCTTGAAATTTGTACCACTCATCAACTTTAGCTCTTATATGAAAACGATGTAAGATTACTGCCAAATGATTACAACTTGGGTTGCCAGAGGGGCCATGTCTTTACACTACACATATACATTGCAGAACAGCATGTAAACAATATATGTATTTCCTTAAAAAATGGCAAGTTTAATAACCATATTATTGGTTACCCATGTTAACCCCTTCGTGATGCGTGGTGCTTGCGCCCCAGATGACGCACCCACCACAACGTAACTTTTCGTTTCTGGCCACCAATCACAAGGTGATCGGTAGCCAGCGACACAATGGCAGAAACACGATCAGGTTCTTAATAGACCGTGGGTCCCTGCCAAAATGTTGCTATACCTCCCGATTTCACGTGTCATCATGGAGGCGTGCCCAAACCCGGAAGTTCGAGCACAGTGCGATTTGGAAAAATTTAGCCGGTGCTTGCTTTGAGCATCAGCTACATTTTCCCTGTCAGACTCAACGTGGCCTCATCTGACAGGTAGGATCCCATTGCAAGTCCCTGCAGCGGGATACGAGCATAGCTCATTGTGGGGAGATACAATGAGCTGTTAAAGTTCGGACATCCTATGCTGCCCACCGTCTTTTAGGACCACTACAATTAGGACGGCATAAAACGTCCTGGCGACGCAAAAGGCTTGAGTGTAAATTTAAAAAAAAACTGTTGTTGTTAATGTGAAGCATAAAAAGATCCCCAGCTTTGCTTAAGCAGGAAAACTGAAATTCAATATCCTGAAAAAGACCCCCTGACCTTCACTGTACAGAATGCTAATAATTTAGTGAGCTGACAGCCAGGTGTTTTAAGAATAAAGAATAAAGCCCACTGACCTGTAATTACAAGGTGCTGAGATAAAGGTTTGCAATTAGTGTACTTTATGTGGGAGAAATAGATCTTCACTTTAACATATATCATTAAATACTTGCTGTTCCTTAGATGTAATTCATTCTTTCTTTCCCCTCCTGTAACCACATTGTACGGTCTGTTTTTTATAACATTGTGTTAGTTAAAGTATTACAATTACTGCATATTATCTACTAATTCTTTCTAATTACATGCTGCTGAAAGCTGGGATAATGGGTTAAGCTTTTTCAAAAAAAGTAACACATTTTTTGGTGATGAGGGCAATATAGAATCTAATTTTAGACTTCAGTGCTTCAGATTACTTTTTTTGTAATCACTGTCTCTCATTGTTTATTGGTATGTCATATTTATTCCTATACTTACCCATAATAATAAATACAGTATTCTAAATATTAGTAAATGTATATTATTGCCTATCTTAATAAACTCTGAACTGTATACAATATTTTCATATAATCATGACTGTGTAAGAATTATTTCATGCTATTGGAAAATAATATAATCTTGACCTCTTTATAAAATGTTCAGTTCACCTGATCTTGTGTTGTAAATAATGGGGAATTATATTTTATTGACATCTAGCAGCCTAAAATAAGAAGAGTAGATATCCACAAAAAATAGAAACAAATAGAATTGGCCAACAGAGATTGTTTTCACTGTACTCCATGAAAAAGAGATAAGCTGCGCTGGATAATTTTTTTTTTTTTTTTAACCTTTTAGGGACATTTTTGTGCTTGTCTTATCCATGGTGACAGGCTGTTTTAAGATTCCTGTGGTGTCATTTTCATCTTTTCATTTACTGTATCCCCACAAATGATATATTGTTTTTATCAGCATAAGAAAGGATTTCTTTAGATACCAATATTTTCATAATATCATATAATTTACTACAAACAAATCATAAAGTATGATGAAAAGTTTTTAAATAAAACATACTTTTTTCTAACTTTGACCTGAAAATGTTTAGCACAATTACATATGGTAAAAAATACCCCAACTAAATAGTTTCAAAATTTTGTCCTGAGTTTAGAAATATGCCATGTTTACCGTTGTGTTTTTTCCAAGTTTTAGAGCAATGAACTAAAGTAGCTTTTTTGTTTACTAACCCTTTTCTCCCACAGTAACTCTAACACTAAATCTAACCCTAACTCTAACACTTATGCTATCCCTAGCCCTTATGCTAATACTAACCCTAATGCAAGTCTAACCCTAACCCTTATGCTTACCCTAACCCTAGATCTAAGGCTAATTTAGCATTTTTTGTATTGTAAGGTTGTTGACTGCCTCCACGGGCACTCTGGCAAGAGAGCCATGGATGTGATAATTCATAATTTCCAAAGTTCTTACCCACATGAGGGCTATTCCATACTGGAGGACAATTCTGCTCTTAAATTTGACCCCCGCATTCGCTCAGTGTAGCGCGATAGGGTGCAATAAGCAGCAAATTCCAGTGTTGCTTAATACCTCGACATCGAGTAACAGTGCTTAAGTGGTGTTAGTGATCATTAATCAGTAACACTGCTCAATGCACCGCAGGACAGATTTATATTGCCAGTGCAATGCCCCTATGCCCCCATGAGGCTGACAATGGTATTCTTGAGGTCTGGGGCCAATTTATTATTTTCTATTTAGTGACTGTGTCCATCTCGCCGTCCTGCACTCACTTGGGCTACTTTTATATTTATTTCATGGGATCAGCAGAGTATCCATATAATTCTATAGATCCAGTCTCCAGTACTGCTTACAATACTCCATCCTGAGATCCTACCAGAGCCATGTGCCACTGCATATACAAAAAAACAGTCATTAAATTAGGGCAATTGTGGGAGCATTAACCATATGCTCTCCTTCCCTCCCAGACTCTTATGAAACTATATATGACTCTTATACAGTGCGTATAGACGGGTGTTGTCGGTGCTAGTCAAGTTGAAAATAAATGTAACATGTTGATTTTTTCCAGTAACCTATTTCCTTTGCTTTTGGTGTTTTCTGGCAGTGGTGTAGAAGAGGACAATGTGTGAAACATGGTGATGAGGGACCAACACCAATTGATGGTCAGTGGTCAGACTGGTCAACATGGTCGTCTTGTTCCAGGACATGTGGGGGAGGAGTCTCATACAAAGAGCGTCAGTGTAATAACCCACGGTATCTTATTTTCTTGTTTTTATATCTTCACCACTAAATGTGTATTTCTCCAGAATTCAATAAACTGATTGCTCATTAGCAAATTCTCATATATTCCCCTTTTCTATATTATATTTAAAAGGAACATGCCACTAATCAACAAAACTGTCTGTATGGTGGCTTAACAATTTTATTAATTTATTTAAATTATGTACAGTAGCTCTTATCATTGTCTTGTGACTGGTCTTGTTTTTTAACGCATCTCCACTCCCTTAGTTGTTTACTTATTATTTGCATTTCAGACACAAGTAGCTAAGCCCATTACCAACTTTTAATTTTTTAGTCATGTGAAAATAATGGTTAAATGTATATATAGATACATAGTGTTAGGAACTTCACTAGCAAATAAATAGATATTTATTTATCTTACCATAAGGTTTTATGCCTTGCCGGCATGGTTTGACATAGAAACCTCTTTGCCATAGACATTGCAGTCAAAACATACAAAGATGAAAGGTGAAACTAATAAGCACGAACATTGACATCACCTTCCCACATTACTTAACTTGCTGCTCTAAGCTAAGCATTGTGGGATGGCTACATCAGCATTTTCGATTCTGCGTTAGCATTGCTAAGGGGGGGGGGCAGAGGGGGCCGTGATCAGATCAGGCTGTGCCCCCCCAATTTAAAGTAAAGTTATGGCTCGCTGCGCTGCCTGCCTTGCCACCAAGGCCACTTTAACCAGTGTGTAAACTGGGCACTTGCCCAGGGCCCACTGGTTAATGGGGCCCCGCTGGCCATGTCTGCCAGAAAAAAAAAAGTTTAAAAAAATAATTGTGACCGGATATGACAGTATGTCGTATCTGATGACTGTACTTCCCTCCCTCGGAGCAGCCAGGAGTACTGAGGAAAGGGGGAGGAAGGTGGCATATTGACTGTGCCTTATTAATGGCCACATAACACTGGCATATTTTTGGGCAAATTGGCTGGGGCTTATTAAATGGCAAAATAATACTGGCATATTATTTGGAAAATTGGCTGTGGCTTATTAATGGCAAAATAACACTGGCATAGTAATGGCAAAAGTAATACTGGCATAATAATGGCAAAATGGCTGTGACATATTAATGGCAAAATAACACTGGCATATTAATGGGCAAGCTGTGGCAGATATAATGGACGAATGGTGGCATATTTTAATAGGCAAACTGACTGTTGCATATGTTAATGACAAAGTGACTGTGGCATGTTAATTGGTACCTGACAGTGGCTTATCTTAAATGATGCTGTGACATGTCCTGTGGGACATACCTTATTAGACTGAAAAGCATAAGCAGAGGAAGAGCAGTGAGGAGAAGAACAAGCAAAGGGGAGCAGAGTGAGCAGAGCATAACATATAGAGCATAGCAAATAGCAGGTAGACTTTAGCATATATTACAATTTTGCTGGAAATCTGAATTTCGTTAACTTATACATGTTCTCCACGATGTGTGTGTGTGTATATATATATATATATATATATATATATATATATATATATATATATACACACACACACACACACCGTGGATTCGGGAATGAAATTAGTAGACAAGATAGTAGAGAGAGTAGGGGATAGGAAGGAGAAAGACCTTGAGCAGAAAAGAAAAGGAAAAAAACACACGGGGGGGGGGGGAGAAAAAGAAAGAAAGAACATTTTAAAACAGAAACACTGTGAGCTACCGTTGGGTAGTGGGAACGGACATGAACTGAGGAAACTAATTGTTCCTGTCCAATATTATTGATTAATGATTCATGTTCATCTCACCTCAACTCACCATTTAGTGAATGGACCCATAAGAGTATATACCTAACCAAATGTGAACATTATGTGGATGCCAGGTTCACTTTAAAGGCACATGTTTTCTTAAATTAGAACAAATATTAATTAATTACTATTAATATTGAATACTTTTTGGGGTATCTCACCTGAATCTGTCAAGCTTATCTGTTCACTTTCCACTTTGTTAAAACAACTAAAATGTAGTTTTCACTAAAAAAATAAATAAAAAAAAAAGTATTCAAGAAAACCCCTTAAAGGCAGGTTAGCCGTACTTGTCTGTTCTGAGGATATCTATGCTGTTAGCAAAAAGAAAAATGTTTCTATAGAGCAGGGTCAGCCCAAGACATTTTATTAATGTTTTCAGGTTGAGCAGCTAAGCTACCACACATGGACTCCTCCTCCCAAGCTATGCCCCCATAGCAAACAGAGATATATGCTTTAGGAGCTATTAAAGGGACAGTCAAGTCCCCAAATGCACCTTTTTTTTTTATCAAGATGAAGATTATTGCTTGTATAGTGCACAGGCTTTTATTCTAGTGTGATTTGATTACTGCATAAATCACTTTTTTAATATTTGACTCAGGTGCGGCAGCAATGATTATATAGACACTGAGCATATAAAGTTTTATTTAATTTAGTCACTTCCTGTGATGCTAGTAGCACATAATAAATACATTATGTGGACTGTAATAGAATTGCTCTTGTACACAGTAGGGTCTCTTAACAGTGTAACACATTGCCTGATGACTAGAGAGACCGAAAATTCCATTCATTTTAATCTCTTTGTTCCTGCATTAAAAAAAAGGAAATTACATTTACTCAGCTAGTGTGGGCAGTCCTGGTTGCTTGCAAACTGCTGTAATTTCACAATTTCATCTAGCTGTAACTATTTTTTATTATAAGTAATGCAAAATGTAAACATGCATTTTAAAGTACTTTGAAAGCACATTAATATGCATTAATATTTGGAAGATGCTTTTTGGGCACGATAAATTCCTTTTAATGTATGAATCCATGCTCTAGTACAGGGCCGATCCTAGGGTCACGGGCGCCTGGGTGCAGGTTTTCCTTTGGCGCCCAAGGGTGGGCGTGGCTATATTATGAACTCCTCCCCTTTAGACATTTCTGTTCCAGACATGCCCATTTCAATATTGTGGAGAGGGGGAGGGAGAAAACGTTATTTTAATGTAAAGGACCAACGTTTATTTTAAATAAAGATATATATTTTGCCATAATACTGTGAAGTGGTTTTATTTATTTCTATGATGCTCAGCCAGCAACATGGGAGACTTTTTGCTGGCTAGCAGAATGAGTTTTTACTACCGTTCCCATGATTCCCAACCAGCCAAAGTCTCTCATAAGTCTGGCTGAGCATCATTGGAAAAGAAGTACATAAGGAGTGATAAATAATATTCCACCAAGTCAGTCACTCACGTGTCTCTCTCTCTCCCCATACCCTCATGTCTGTCTGTCTCTCCCTGTATCCTCATGTCTGTCTCTCTCTCCCTGTACCCTCATGTCTATCTCTCTCTCCCCATTCCCTCATGTCTGTCTCTCTCTCCGTATACCCTCATGTCCGTCTCTCTCTCCACTCATGCTCCATGTCTCTCTCTCTCTCCACTCATGCTCCATGTCTCTCTCTCCACTCATGCTCCATGTCTCTCTGTCTCTACATTCATGCTCTATGTCTGTCTCTCTCTCTCTCCACTCATCCTCCATGTCTGTATGTCTCTCACTCTGCACTCATTCCCCATGTCTGTCTCTCACTCTCCACTCATTCCACGTCTGTCTCTCACTCTTCACTCATTGCCCATGTCTTTCTCTCTCTCTCTTCACTCATACCCCATGTTTGTCTCTCTCCACTCATACCCCATGTTTGTCTCTCTCCACTCATACCCCATGTCTGTCTGTCACACCCCATATCTTTCTCCTATATCTCCTACCTACCATGTATTTGTCTCTTCCCATGTCCCTTTTCCATGCCCCCTGCTGACCTCATCTCAGAACTCAATTAGCGCTGCCTTGATCTCCCCGCACATAGTGATGACTCTGACCGTTATGTTCCGACGCTCTAAGTCATCGCTGTGCACGGAAAGAACAGAAAGCGCTGACTGAGGTCTAAGGGGAAACATGGCACCGATCTGCAGAGCAGGCTCTGAGAGGCAGCAAAGCAGCACATGGGCAGCCCATTTGCAGAGGTGTACTTAGGGTACACTTTGCCATTAACATAAGCAACAGCCAATTGGCCTATTAAAAATGCTACAGTTTGCCCAATAAAAATGCCAGTTTGTCCATTAAAAAGGGCCAGTTTCCCCAGTAATATGCCAGTTATTTTGCCCATTAATATGCCACAGCCAGATTGTCCATTAATATACAACAGCCAATTTGCCCATTGATATGCCACAGACAGTTTTCCCATTTATATACCAATGCTAGTTTGCCAATTAATAGGTTACAGCCAATATGCCATAGTTAGTTTACCCAATAAAAGTATAATCTCCTCTCCTGCCTTCCCCAGTACTCACCTTGCTGCTGCACTCACGTCCCCAGTCATCTCCTCCGCACAGTCTTCCCTCTACGCACGCTGAGTGCAGGAGGTGGGAAATAGACGCCAGCTGGTTGGGGGCTGGTGCCCTCCATGTGATAAATTGATGAGCGCAGTGAGAGCCCCGGGCAAGAACACACTTACACACAGTCACACAAACACAGTTACACACTTAAGTCACCCTCACGGACATACATTTACACAGACACCCTTATACACACTGTCACACATACATAAATACACACACAGCCACCTTTACACACTTAGACACAGGATACACTTGCACAGACACTCACGTACAGACACTTACACAGACAGTAACACACACATAGTTATACACATTGATACACACTTATACACATTCACACACACTTCTACAGACACTTCCACACTTTCTTTATTTTTTTATTTTATATTTTAACCCCCACCCCCCAAAACTGTTATTACCTCCTCCTCCTTGTTAATCCAAGCACAGAGCAACGGGGGAAAGCTCTGCCCCCGTCGCGTTCTGTGATTGGCTGCAGGGAGGAGGATGTTCTCTATGGTGTCTTGGCAGATACTATAGAAAACGTCCTCCTCCCGGCAGCAGCCAATCACAGAACGCGACGGGGCG
Organism: Pelodytes ibericus; assembly: GCA_036172795.1. Lineage (NCBI taxonomy): Eukaryota > Metazoa > Chordata > Amphibia > Anura > Pelodytidae > Pelodytes > Pelodytes ibericus. Next base: position 129,583,635 of record CM069859.1, read on the forward strand.
GAGCTTGCACCCGTCGCGCTGTGCTTGCTTTAACAAGGAGGAGGACGGCAGGGAGAGAGCTCCCTGCTTCAGCGCCTCTCCTCCCGTGCGCCGTGCACCCCGTGCACCCGCCCAGGATTGGCCCTGCTCTAGTATAGGTGAGTATCCCTTGTCCAAACACCTGTTATCCAAATTTTGCCAAAACTTGTAAATTACACACACACACCTGTCAGAATGCAAGAGCACAACAGTTTATTCAGAGTCTAGCCCCCGTAACCTGCAATATATATAGCCTTTCTATGCATGCGCAGATTTCCCCACACTCACAGAGGGTAATACAGAGACACGTGTGCACGCCTGACACACCAATTGCAGGTTCCCAACGATGCCTCACTTCACAGCTACATCACAGTAAAAGTAATTAATTTGTTTTATACAGTACTTGCATTGATACTACTGTATTTCATGCGTGCTGTGAGTCATTAATACATCTTATTGGTGAAAATGATCCGTTCTCAGAATGACCTGTTATCTTAAATACTTTTGGTCCCAAAACATTTTGTATAAGGGATACTCAACCTGTAAAATGTATTGATTTTTATAATTAATATACGCTGCAGTTCTGTGGGGGAAAAAAAATGCAATCCTATCAGTTAATGGCAGTTTGGAAATTAATAAACCTTTTTTTTTTTTAGTCTGTGCTTCTTTAATAATGAGGAAAATCCAATGTATCTATTGTAATGGATAGTTTTTGCTCCAATAACAAAAACATGTTATTCTATTATACTGACTTTTTTTTAATTTAAATTTTATAATGTTTACATTTATAGTTGTAAATTAACAAAAATGTGAAGCTTTTCACGTGATGAAAGATTTATTTTCTTATCTCTCAGCCTGAGAAATATACTTGTTTAGAAAAAATGTCTATACTTTTAATTTTTAACATTTTAGCTTGTTTAACCTGTAAGGCTGTTCAGATACATCCGTTTACTTTGACTCCATGTTACAGGCCCTCCCATGGAGGAAAATTTTGTGAAGGTTCTTCTCGGTTGTTTAAACTTTGCAACAGCCAGAGCTGTCCCAAGAATGGTATTGACTTCAGATCTCAGCAGTGTGCGGAGTATAACAGTAAGCCATTTAGAGGCTGGTACTACAACTGGAAGCCCTACACCCGTGTAGAAGGTATAAATGACCGTTTCATTTTTATGCATGATTTGCAAAAACACAAAACAAAACACTCCATGTGTGAAAGGTGGGAAGTGTGTGAATCAAAAATATAAATCCAAATGTAGCATCTTCAAAATGAGCACTTGTCAGGTACATAAATAAATATTACAAGAACTTGGTAGTGCAAGTAACATGTAGGAGAGAAAGAAAACAAATAAATATAGTGTAAAAATGCAGTGCAACCCAATTGTGACCACGGCGGTATATATGCAATCGCTAGAGGTTCAGGTAATACAGGCCCATCAGTACAATCAGACTGGATGGAGGAATCAATGTGAAGTAGTGAAACATATCTGCTTTAATAACTAGAACTTTAATACACTTGAACAGTAGTGACAGCTTCCTCAGGAGAACATTTGTCACTGTCTCAAGAAGGAAATACACAATCAAAAATTGTGTTTGTTTTCTTTCTCTTCTACATGTTATTTGTGCTCCCAAGTTCATGTTACATTTGCTCCAGAAAAAAGCATAAGTGTGCCAGTTGCACCAAAATAAAAAAGTGATCTAATTATTGTGAGAAAAAATGTGCATAAGCATACATTTATAGCATGCATTCTTTCTGGGGTGTTAAGTTTAAACAGTCACTGCCCAACAATCAGTACCCAATGTCAAAGTACTGGTCATAGAACTTATCACTGCACCATGAATGTTTCGAAAAGTATCACATTATTGACACTAGGCGGTATTTATAAAAATCAATTCTGGGGAAGAAAGTTCTAAAAGTGGAGCAATCACCAGAGAAACCAATGGAATGTAGTTTAGGCCACCTTTAGAAAATTACCCCCAAAATGGGTTTATAAATAACCCCCTTTGTGTCAGGGCACAGTCAACATATTAGGACTGTAACAGGTTTGAGGATGGCCATATTTGTAGAGCTTACTCCCCAGATTCTAAAGTACACAACATTGTCCAAAGACGAATTTGAGTGTGAATGTATTTATGTACCGTATTTTCCGGCGTATAAGACGACTGGGCGTATAAGACGAACCCCCAACTAAGTCGTCTTATAAGCCGAAAAAATCGCATCTATATTTTAACCTTTTAGGTTAAAATATAGAGTTTGCCACCCTCCTCCCCCCTTCCCCAATCCTCAATCCCCAGTACTTACCTATTTTCTGCTCTGTCTCCGCTCGCGCTGTTAAGCCGGTCCGTGGCTGTGAGGGAAGCGTTGTGAGCTCCCCTCAGGCCGCGCGAACAATAACGTTTTGTTTAAAAAAAAAGTTTAAACAGACTTTATTGAGCCGCGCGGTACCCGGCGTATAAGACGACCCCCCAACGTATAAATCCCAGTACCCGGCGTATAAGACGACCCCCCAACTTTTGAGAAGATTTTCAGGGGTTAAAAAGTCGTCTTATACGCCAGAAAATACGGTATGTACTGTATATTTCCAACAATGTTTTGTTTTTCAATCTCTTATGGTGTTAAATAATAAATATATTAATGAACCATAATGTTGCCTTAATTCATATATTGAAATTTGTTTTGTCAAAACAGTAATGAAAATGGTTCTCTGATATTTTCTTTGTAGAACAGGACTACTGTAAACTATACTGCATCGCAGAAGGATTTGATTTTTTCTTTTCTTTGTCAAACAAAGTTAAAGATGGGACACCCTGCTCTGAACACAGTAATAATGTGTGTATTGATGGGACTTGTGAGGTAATAATGAAAATAAGGTATTTTGTTACTGACACTATACTGTATATATAACTACAATTAACTGCATGCCTGTATATTTGCACTAAACTCAACACTCTACTCAAAACTGAAATTGTATAAGAAGCTTCTAAACATACCAATCAGGAGTCAAATGTATTCAAAGGGGTCTATTCACTAAAATGTAAGATTGGAGGTTGAGATTGGTACTAATCCCGAACTCCTACTGCGAACCGACTAACCCCCTCTCGGGTGGGTCTAGGACAGTTAATCACGGCAATTTCACCACTGAAAGTTCAGCGTAGAAGTTTCAGCACTGAATTGTCAGGTGTATGACAGTACAGCGTAACAGTATAAGCACTGACAGTTCAGTGGTAAACAGTCAGCGCTTACAAATAGACCCACCCTAATAAAGTAAACCCCCCCTAAATTTAACCCTGAGCCCTAATACCAACCCTAAAACTAATCCATAACTCTGAACCCAAATACTAAACCCTAATACTAATCCTGAACCGTAATACTAACCCAGAACCCTATTACTAACCCCTAATAAGTGCCGCGTTGAACTGTTCTGTGCCGAATGTCTCGTGATGAACTGTCCATCTAGCTGAACTTCTCACGTTGAAGCAGGTGCGAGAAAGCAATGATGAACCATCCCCCTCTCGGATGCCCCATCTTGACCCTGCAAAATTGTATTCACTAACATTTTTGGCGTGGTGGAGAGGAGATGAGTGGCAAGCCCCTGACCCATTCATTTTAGTGGGGTTTGGCAGGCACTCAGCCAGGGTATCAGCATCTCTTAGCACCTTTTTAATTATAGGGGGCACGCTACTTGCCCTGGAGCCGAATATGTGCAAAGTCTCACCTCCCAATTCGAATCAGTTTCAGTGATTAGCCATTTTATTGCCTTTCACTTAAGGCAGATTGAGATGGCGAAATGGGGTGATAGGGACGTGAAATTTTCTTTAGTGAATAGTGCAAAGAGGTCGACTTGGGAGGTGGAAATTTAAAGTTAAAATCGACCTCCCAAGTCAACCTCCACACACTATACTCGGCCTCAAGTAAATAGACTGCGAAATAGACTTTTCTGGTTTTGGAGAAACAGAGGAACAAACACAAATACATTTTATGTGGTCTTTTTTGCTAAAAAAAAAAAAAAGTGTCCTGGCAAGTGAACTACAATAAACAGGCATTAAGAACCAAGTTCCAAAAATATATCCAACTCACCTATCTTTCTAACTGTGCTATTAATGCATGATCTTCTACCACTGACAAGGCATGCTACTAGACAGAATGAGGGAAAAGCCCAGTATTCCATGTATTCGAAATTTAGGGAAAATAGGCAAAATGAAGGTTGGGGAAAGAGGGATTACTGTGTTCATTCTATTAATAGTTACTTTTTTTTTTATTATAAAACTTTGATATTTTTCCTACAAATGGGTGAAACTGAGAGCAGAGAGTGGTCCCACTACTGAATATGGCAGCCTAGCAGTACCTAAAAGCCACGTTGAGCACATCATTACTCTACATAACTCATGAAAGTATTGCCTTACCTGTGCTCAAGCATCAGGGTTAAAAAAATGGGTCTATTTTTGCTTTTGTTGTCAAATGTTTGTGGACTCGAGCTTCAAATGATCATTACTGATAGAACATATATGCTATGTATGTAGTGAACTGCATGTTGAATAGTATACTTAATATAGTAATAATATAAACAGGGTATGCAAGAACATATGTTATTAAAAAGATAGTAACTTCATATGTTCCCTTTATGGCAGACAGTTGGATGTGACCAGATCCTTGGCTCCAGTGCTGTTTTGGATGCATGTGGGGTATGCAAGGGTAACAATTCCACCTGCAAGATTTATAAGAATCAGTATACAAAACAGCACTATTCTAACCGTAAGTACACTGTACTGTGTGAAGCATATTTGTAATATCACTGTAATAAAGCACTGTGAATATACCTGTGCATTATAAAAATAACAAATGAGTCAAGGGGCAGTATGTTTAATTAAGGGCAACAAGATAATTACCATTTTGCACAGCAACAAATTGTGCTTAATTCCATTGTAAGAAAATGTTTTGATCTTATTGACTATGGTGATGTAAAAGAGGCACTGCTAGATTAAAAAGATCTATGGCTCGATACAATAGAAAAAATGTAGCAAAAATGTAAATAGATGTGTCCAGCAAAATCCATTTTCCGTTTTTACCTCTTTTAATTCTGATCTATTTCTATTGTCCCAAGCAGAGTATTATTCAGTTGTCACCATCCCTGCTGGAGCCCGAAGCATTCGCATTTCTGAAATGAACATCTCTACCTCTTATATTTCTGTGCGTAACACCCAGAAAAAATACTACCTCAATGGTCATTGGACTGTAGACTGGCCTGGTCAGTACAAATTTGCTGGATCAGTGTTTGATTACAAAAGACCGTACAATAATCCTGAAAGTCTCATTGCACCTGGACCCACTAATGAAACAATCGTAGTTGAAGTAAGTGCTCAAAATAAAGATTTAATGTTAAGTATTAACTTGACTGTTTTCTAATCTTGGTTATACTAACATGGACCTAGCTCCGGTAGGACAGTTCCCACCACCTTCAGTATTGTTTATTCTGTTCACTGAGTGTCTCTTTGGAAACATATTAACATAATAAAATGAGGCCTACTAACTTGGGTCAAGGAAAACATGGTAGTCTGTAATAGCTTAATATTTGTAGCTTGGAGTAGAAAACGGTTTAAGGTGAATAATAAATACATACAATGCAATGGGTTTAACCACGCGGAAAGGTAGCATTTTCTTTTGAAAGCTTTTCCACTGAGGTAGTGAGACTAATAGAGTTTAAGGCTTCAAGAATGCCTGGAAGAGATGCATTGGTAAAATAAAAAAAATAGATGTTCAGACTTTTAGAGAATTTTGAAAAGTCAGAAATTCACTTGTTTCCCCTTTAAATAGGGTTTTCAGATTCTATATGGTTTACTAAAAAGTGTACCTACATGCAAAAATCGGGCATTAAGAACCAATTTCAAAAATATATCCAATTTGTCTAACTGTGTTAGAAAGAAAGAGTTGTGGCCTGATGTATGCTAAATTATGCTAAATAATTATTAATACAATAATTAATAAATATTTATTTAGACAAGACTAACAGTACAACAATACATTTCTTTGATTCGAGAATACAGGTAAATTATGTAAAGATAAATACCAAAAGACTTGTGATATATATAATATACTTTATTTATTCTTCTGGCGGTAAAAACAATATATCTAAAAGGATATCACAAACAAAGTTACAAACATACAACTGTTATATTCTATATAGCATTGTATTAATTAGATAACGTGTATTTAACTTCAGAGAGGTTCTGCAAAGCACATGGCTGTGTTACTTTCTACTTTTAGTTACAATACTGGGCATTAAACTAAACCTTAGCTTCTTAACCCTAGCTTCTTGGCACTTAAACTAAACCCAAGATGAAAGCTTTACTTTTAACTCGAAATTGTTTCAGAGCACTCCATTACTCTCTGACCATGCTGCTTCATGGTCCTTCCACATGTGTACAGGTTAAAATTGTTTATTTTAAACAAATTACCTTTAACAGCAAAAGACAAATTATGAAACAAAGTAAGAAACAGACTAAAGATAAATAAGGTAGAATTCAAGGGGGAGCAAGAGTTGGGTAGGTCCAGGGGTAGGTGGAGTGGGAGAGGGGTGAGTTAATCAAATGTTACATTTGTCCTTGTAAGGCAGTCCTAGCCCGGGAACTGAGAGAGCCAGGGATGCATTTTTAGTTTTTAATTACTTTATTTGTAAAAGGGGTATATGCAAGACCAATCAGGAAGTGTTATATTGGTATGTCATTATGACAATCTCTGTTTTATTCTAAAACAGAATTTATGTTATAGAGAAAGTATGATTATGTCAAGTTACAGTACAGGATTAAAGTAGTGTCATGGGAACTGTTAGTTGTTTGTTCAAATAGGTATGTACATAATTGTTTATTTCAGTCTTACTGGTTACTCGTTTGTAGGGAGTACTGGTGCCAGATCTTTATTATCACAGCTACATTTTGGTGAATCCTTTATTCATCAATTCTCATTTTGTCTCATTTTATAATAGAGGTTGAGTATCCCTTATCTTGGAACCAAAAGTATTTTAGATAACGGATAATTTTCACCAATAAAATATATTAAAGGCTCTCTGCACTGTATGAAATACAGTAGAACCGATGCAAACACTGTATAGAGCAAATAAATACTATACTATGACAGAATATCTGCCCGTCAGACTTGCCAATGCATCCCCAGACTTGCCAATATGCCACTGAGATTTGCCAATCTTTGTGAGATTTTGTAACAATGCAAAACCTGATGTAGAAAAAAATTGGTTTTCGGATCATTACGGATTTCAGATCTATGGATAAGGGATACTCATATTGTATGTAATGTAGAACGTATAATAATCATAGCTATCATTTAAAGGTAGTAATGTGTACAACCATTTTGGGTAATTGACATCTCTTGCTCTTCCAAAGACAATGTGTATTTTGTTCTGCAAGGTGTGTAAAGCTTGGCAAGGTATGGAACTACTGGAGCAGTCACTATAGTAAATCTGTTTTTTACACAGCTGTTTCTGCTTTTCCAGCTCATGTGAAATTTGTTCCAAATCTCCACCAATTTGCAAATTGTATTCATAAAGGGTATGCAGTCAGCAGTACATTGCTTGTGTAAATCATATCAAAGCCATTTCTGGGTATGCTAAGTTAACGTAAGGCTAGCTTTTCCTAGGCAACAATGTGGGCAGCTTCCAATGGAACCCTAATTTAGAACTGGCCTAGCCAAATACAAGGGATTTTATGTGCAATGATTTAAGGGAGGCAGGAGGCATAAAAATTACAGTCCACTAGGGACACTAGGATACCATGTGCCAAATGTGGGTTTACTCAAGCTGGGTGTAGATCAAATGCATGTTCATAACTTTGTACTTCTTAGTGTTTGGTGCAGAAATGACTCTCTACATAACTCTTTAGAATTCCATTTATTTATTTATTTTTCAGTATTTTAGAACTCCCACAAAATAGCATTGTAAAATTTAGTCTGCAGCAAATGGTACTGTACCAGTGTATGAGTGTGTTTCCCTTATAGCTCTCTTTATTGAAGTTTTGGGAGGGGTTTTCTGTCAGTGAAGTGTAAGAAAAATTATCACTTGTGCAACTTCCAAACAACATTGAATCAACATTTCATTTTATTCTGGCTCCTACATAAGACATATTTTTCCATGGAATTGGAATACTAGGTACATTAAGCGCTGCCAGATATTTGATGACCCACGATGTGCTATTAAATTGTTTAAAAGGCTGAAATAATGTAAAACTCCTGCTCAGGAGATTTTTTAGAAGGTTTCTCTGATGAAGTGGAACACACAAGGTGTATGTGCAGTTTGTCCTGTACTGTTGGCACTTTATCCTTGCATTAGGAAAAATGAAGAAGAGGTTTGGCATTGCTATCTGAATTTAGTAATCCAATTTGTGAACATGTTTTTAAAGGTAACCTTCTAGGAAATGTATTGCCAGTTGAGAAACAGAACATAATAGGAAATATTTGACTGTAAGAGAATAGCCCGTATATTTACTTCCTGACAGACATAGCAAACATGGCTTTAATAGTATCTTACAGTTAGAAATCTGGCTATTCTTTATAATAATAGATTGATCATTCTTTTAATAAAGTAAAGAAATAATAAAGCCCATGTTAAAGGACATTAAAAATGGTCTTCATCAAACAGGAGATTTCACTTTTACTAGCGCAGATATATGTGTGTGTGTATGTATATATATATATATATCTATATATATATATTCCTGTTTAGTAGGTAAAGCTTCCTCTTTCAGGAGTGGATGTTTCCTAAGACGTTTTGGTCAGAGCAACATTGATATTAACAAGAATGGAGGCAGGCGCTTCCAAACCTCCCTGCATATTGAGCAATTGCCATCTTCCAGTTGGGAATCTGTAAATATGCCATGCAAGCATCTTACTGCACAATTAAATGCTGTAGTTGATAGCGTTTTACAGACTCCAAAAGGAAAATGCCTTCACGTGGAAGTGCTTGTGCATAATGATTGAAAGTGGGAACGTTAAAACATGTCCTTGCCCAGGTAAACATTTTCCGTCCTTTCCCCATCTCCTGTTAAATATCGCTCAACTAAATTGTATTGGGAAATGTAAAGAAGCAATAGCATGCATATAGATATGAGTCAGCTTCTCTGATTTCCTCAATTATTTTTTTAACATTTCTTTTTCTTTTACACTCTTCCTATAAATGTTTGGAAATTTAAGTTAACCAAATCCTAGTCTAATGTGGCCAAGTTTATAACCACTGCTTATTTTATGGCAATGATTTCTGTTTTAATCTTTTTATACCAGTTCCTCAATAGAACAAAAGAACCACAGTTAGTATTGGAAATTAGAGTGGAAATGCATTTGCTGAAGTTAGGTCTTTTGCGACCTTGGGCCTTGTGAAAATCTTGGAGTAGGATGTGGTAAACCACTGCTATTCCTCTAGTTTAAATACAATTAATTTCCACATTAAACACTTAAAATTGAAACATGAAACTAATATAGTGCAAATAATTATTTTTTCCCCCCCTCTGTATAGATAATCCTACAAGGTAAAAACCCTGGAATTATATGGGAATTCTCCATACCCAAATCAGACAACGACAAGAAACAAGTTCCAAAACACAACTATACATGGGCTATCATTCGATCAGAATGTTCCGCTTCCTGTGGAGGAGGTAGAGTATCAGACAACAAAAGTTATTTAGTAGTTCAACATTTACTGTGCACATATGTTATTTTATTGAGCATGCCTGAAAATTATTAACTCTGAGTTATTTAATTTATCTGGTTTTCTGTGTCTTGTACACGTGTTCAATATATGTGATTTTTTTTCCTTTATAGCTACAGTTTTCCTGTAGTTTGAAAATAATTTCACTGGGGTATTGGAATTCAGTGATATCCAATAAGGAGGTCTTGAAGAGATAGACAGGACTGTTGCTATAGCGATAACACCACCTCTATTACACTTTATATGCCGTTTTTAGGAGATCGGAAGTGTTGAGAATAAAACCGATCTGGGAAGTATGTTTCTTTTTGGTTACTTAATATGATACAACACTTATGTAAAAATATCTTTCAGACACTGTAGACGGAACTGCCCTTTTAAAAACCAGTGGTAATAGCAGGGCATTAAAAGGAGCCCATACAGCATACCAAACTTATTTGTTGTTGAGGTAGCTTTACTAACACCAGTTTGGATTTTCAGAAAAAAACACTAAATAATTCTATAACAGTCACATTCTTATGAAGTGATTTAAGGCAGATACCACTGACTCCCACGAGTGATACCCTATTATTTGCACCTGCTTCTCTGTGGTCTGCACAATTTTTCTGTTGCTAGGGCTATGTCCTAGAAACATCTAGAGCATGTGTAAATAGTTTCACACAGCAACCACCAAACCATTATAAAGCTATGCTTATATGAGGGCTGTAACTGAGAATAGTACAAGGTGCTTGATGTATAGAATCCATACCATTATTTTTTGGAATTATTTCCTGATATATTTATCTTGTGGAATTTGGAAGTGCACTAAACAAAGTCTACAATTTCAAACCTTCTCACTGGTATCCTATCATGCCTGCTCCTTTTAGATATAAAAATTAAAAGTTTTCTAATCAGTTTTCGCAGATAAGAAAATGACAATAAAGCCAAAATGAGAAGTTTTAAAAATGTATTAAAAATCTTTATGGCAAACTAGTTGTTCCAAAACCTCAAGTGAAAGTCTTTTCCTCGGGACAACATTGGAATTCTAAGTGTCTGATTAAGTATACAAATTTTATTTTCTAAATATATTCACTTTTATTAAGTACACAATTTTTTTGAAGATTATTTAAATCTATAGTGCTCCAGTTTGTCATAATATTGTATTTTAAGTTAGAGGTTGTCCTTTCTTCACTGTGAGCTACTTTCTTTCTTTTTTTCGAATGTATCTATTATCTAAGATGTAGCGGTGTCACTGTCACTATTTGCTCCAAAATAGGGACTGATATGCATTTGTGATGCACACTAGTTTGTTATTATTTAAAATACGATGAAGTAGCTTATTTACTAGAGGAAACAGATAAATGGGAGCCACATCTCACTGAGAACAGACAGTGCTCAAATAGCCTGCCCTATAGAGTAATACCTACTCGGTAGGTGCTTCACTTTTGTTTTTGGTTCACTTGCACCATTACAGAGAAGACCACTCTATTAGCATTTCAGTCAGGTCCCACTCATGAGGGCAGTCCAGTCCCAAAAAGCCAGACAAGCCTCCTCTGCACAATGAACACAGCAACCACAGGTGGACGTTTTAGGTTCTCATAGGACCTGTCAGTGTGCTATGGCTGGTGACAGCAAGATAAGTTTAAAAAGGAAACAGATAAACTCTTTTGTTAGAAAGAGTAACATTACTGCTAAAAAGACATTAACATATCAGTTTCAGACTTAGATGCTTACATAGTTCTGAAAAAGGAACCACCCTTTGCTTTACCCAAATAAGTATAATGTGCTTAATTTATTTTATTGGTAGTTGATCTAAAACTATCAGAATTGTCAATATCTTTGACAGCTATCCACTAATATGATAGTTTGGGATCAACTGCAGGGCAAAACGTGCCAGTTCTTGATAAGAAATATAGCCTCACAATATAAGTATTACGTGAACATACTATATTTTATAAACTGTTACTGTTGTTCTTATTGTGTATTATTAAAACAATCACTGTATTCTTTTATAAATTGTTTCTTTTTTTGTAAAAGGCATCTGCATCATTTCTTTGATGTTATACTTGTATTTCTGCTGTTGAGGCGTAACGATCTGCCTGGATTTGAACCCTGACTATAATGTTTGCGGCTTCACGCTCCTGCTCCAGGCGCCACCTATTTCATGTAGCAGTAGAGGCTATCTCTCTGAATTTGTCCTGTCATTCACCTACTGTTCAGGTGTGGGTTGTTGCTATGATGAGCCCTGGGGCTATATAAACCCCATCCTCCCAGCAATCAGAGCTGGTACATTTTATCTGCTAGCTTGTATATCGGATTCCTGTTATTGCTGTTCCTGACTTTCTTGCTTTCTCCAGTCCATTGAATTCGGCTTGTTTCTCACCATTCTGCTTTCTCCAGTACTTTTGACCTCGGCTTGTTCCTGACCATCCTGCTTTCTCCAGTCCTTTGACCTTGGCTTGTTCCTGACCATCCTGTTTTCTCCAGTCCTTTGACCTCAGCGTGTTTGTGGCTATTCTGATCCTAGACCCTGCTTACTCCCTGCCTGGCTATGACCCATGGGAAACCTAACAAGGTCTCTGCTTGTGGGCGCTCAAAGCCAGGAGCTCCACCCCAAGTAAAGAGTGCTCACCTTGCGCAGGGCCTTGAATCGCCCACTACCCCTGCACCGCGACTCTAGTTCATCATAGTACAGCCTCCGTTACATGAGGGGCCCCACCATCAGTGTTCAGTGTTAATCACAGATAGGAGGGCACATATCGATTTGGTTACACTTCTGCCTCAGAAGTGAGGCAGAGCTGGTCAGGAGGCTTCAGGGATCCACTTGTTTGATCAAGGTCTGCGCGGAACAGGGTCTCTCTCTGCCAATGCAGAGAGAGAACCCTGTTTTTACATGAAATCAGCAGAGGGCACCTAGTTAAGGGTATGAGAGGTCTTGTATGGTAACAGACACTTTTAATAATGGATTACCATTAGGGGAGCAATATTTTTATTACTTCTTGGGGTGAGCACTGTTCCATTTGTTTGCTTTGTGGTTTTGTGTTAATGGGACTGTTCACAGCATGAACACAGAACCAGAGACTCAATCAGGGTCTTTATAGACCTTGTAGGTATGCACCTTGTAGGAGACACTGTCGGGGTCATTTATATGATAACTATGCCCACAGCATATGATGGGCTATATTAAAGTCTCATTAGGTTCTCACATTGGGTAGAATCCTTACACTAGCCAAAAAGTAATTTGAAATTATATTTCTAATTTCATGAACTAAAGGGAAAAGACTCTAGCAGTATGTATAGTCCTGGATGGTATTAGACCCTGAGTGCCCGATATCAGGTTCCCAATGGCAGGAGCATAGAGACAGGGCATGAAGTTGGGTAACAGCATTCCCCCGGTGGTTTGGGGCCGCAGGTTCTTGGGGCCACATTTCAAGACACTGTAGGAGCAGCTGTTGTATTCAGAAAACGAGGGTTAGGAGCTGAAGATATCCTGTAGCAAGCATGGAGTACAAACTTGAACAAGATTAGCAAGATGGTGCAGGCTAAAATAGGCAGATAATCCAAGCAGATTGACCGAAAAAGAACTATGAGAAGAGATCCCATTTAAGGGACTCAGGGCATGGACAGAAGCAACTCTGGGGCCAATCTTGGCAGATGCCGCTTTGGCCATAGTCTTTGGCTTTGGCTATAGTCTCTCTCTGGCCAGATCAGGCAGGTGCCACTCAGAACAGGAACTAAGAAATTAGACACTGTGGCCAGAACTAAGAAACGCTACTTCTGTGGCTGAAACTAGGAAACACCACTATGTGGCCAAAACTAGGAAACACCCAAGGATAACAGAATAACAAAGAACCCAGGAACAAGTATAACAAATAAGCAGAACAGAATAGCAAAGGCAGAGAGGAAACCAGACAAACGGAATACAACCTGGACACAAGATGGACTGAATGTGGGATGGATCCTGACAGTAATAAATAAAAACCTTCAGTAGTTGCAAATATGGGAGCTGGCATTTAAACAAATTTTCCTTAGAAATAAACATTGGGGTTTTAAAATAAAGCAACAAAGCATACATTTAAAAACATCAAAAATTCAAATACATTTACATACATCTACAAAGCGGTCAGACATTAAGCAAAAGCAAGGAGAGACAGCTTAGATAGGGATATTTCTACAGTGAACAAACATAATTGTCAGCACATATTTCCACTGTATTTGATTCATACACAGACCTCCAAATTCTTCTGATCACTGCATGGGAATCTATTGCTTTTCATTATGCATCGCACAGTATCCTATCCCACGGCATGAACTAAGGGGTGATGAATACATGCCTTTACTATTTCCTAAGCAAGTCTGGCATAATTGCCACTACAATATAAGCCATTGCCTGGTCACCCTGAGCTCATGAAGTCCAGTAGATGTCTACCATGAGCAATGTTGGTGCCTACCCTTGTGAAAATGGATACTCGTTGATTTTCAGGTATGTATTTTGTGCATAGAGGATAGAAGTGAAAACACGATGCTTGGTACATAAGCAAGGTCAACACGCCATAAATTAGGAACACATTAGAGTAAATTTATCACAATAAATCCGGAAATAAAGTTGTCATTTTTATTAGAATCTCACCTGGTGAAAACGGCTGCAACCCGTGGAGATGAACCTAGTTAAACATAGTGTTGATGGTTTTATGGGGTATAATCAGAATATTAACTCTCGAAAGGGAAGACGTTTTTTTTTATTCTCCAGCTGTTCCACCTGTTGGGCAATAATAGTCAGAATTGTAGCTGGAGGGCCAAGTTTTGATGTGTAGTTTCCGTACACTGAAGGGGAATGTAACAGAAGCCTATCAGTGATGAACGCTGAAAGTATAACGTATTATAAAAGTGACAAACATAACCTGCCAGTCTCTGTCTAATCTAATTAATTTAATTGGGTATATCCTTTGGGGATTTGTAATGATTCAAAAACCAGCCTGTTAGAAGTGTTCATCTGGCTAAGTGTGAACATTTGAATTAAATGGATCAAAACTACCTCTGTTCACATGCTTCCCATCTGGATTAGTTAAGTACTTTATCATAAATCTGTCATATTGGAAAGGGGAATCAGCAAACTGAATGTGCTTCTGCCAAAAGTTAACAAATGAAGACGTTGACTCATATTTATGATATGCACACTTATAAAGTAACTGTGAAAAGATATTCAATTCAACTAATATGCTAGTTCTTCATGCTTTTACAACCATAGAATCAGACATTTTCTGCAGTTGTTTATTTGCTATAAAATGACGTGAATTTAAGGGAATTTAATGGTTTTCTCCTTGTAAGATTAAGCTGTCTCTGTTCCAGAACTACTTTTTCTTCTCTAGTTATGTCTTCAATAAGTACACAGTTGTCATGAAGCAGAATTAGTTTAAGTCAAACACAGACTATAATTATTTACCGATAGAGAGAAATAGACCTATTTATCAAATATAAATAATTGTTGTTAGAAATAATAATAGAACTATCAAATCAATAGTAGCTTAATTTATTTAATCTATTTTTGCTAAATGGAGAGTAAAAACTTACACTATGTGATAAGATATATTGCTGGTGTACTCACAACATTACACACATATTAATTGCAAGCAGTGTAAGTTATGCACCCAAACATCAATGGCAAAGAGCTGGTTGCCTCACGGGCTATCTCAGCTGTTACGGAGCAAACCTATCTTTTCATCAATGGGAACACGTCCAAATGGACGCTTTAGTCACATAGACGAAGCCTGGAAACAGTTTTTAGTTCATCTTTAATGTATATATACAGTATAGATGAATATAGTGAATTTGTGACCATCAATTGTTAATAGGTAGCTGTTTTCCCAAATAATGAAAAATGTCAGCATCATGATTAATTATTTGATTTAGCTCTGACAGCACCTGCATGCTACATGCTACCAGGCCACACTTTTCATGTATGAAAAACTGGGCAGTCAGCAATCCAACAAGGTGATTTTGGCATGTTTAAAATGTGTTTAACTGTTGCTTTATTGGTTATACTATAACATCCTGTGTGCATATATTGTAAAGCAGTCATTAGGTCTTGGATCTTTTGCAGTGTGTTGCATTACTTGTGTCATGCAAGGAAACAAGATCTATACACATGAGCAGGTGGGAAATGATAACCAGCCAATCCAATAAAGTATGTAAGACCATATGTTGAAGTAAATCAGTTATCAAACATGTGTAAAATAACATGAGTTTATATAATGCATTACATGTTCCAGTTTTATTTATAATCTGTATTTTTTATGTTGCATTTTTAAATTATTTCTTTTTACTGTACTGATGCTATAGATGATTTTAGCTGCCTACGTAGCATCACATCGTTTTGTTAATTAGAAAGAACAGAGTAATTTTTAGGACTTGAAGCTTATTTGGAAGTGGTTCAAACAGCTTCCTAGTCTGTATTTTGTCTTATTCAATTACTCTTTATTACCCCTTATATACTAGGAGCTGTCAACAATCGTTTGTTATGAGTGATTGTGATTGTTGGACATTAATGATCTCTTAAAACACCGCAGCTAAAAGAGTGGAGACTAGATAATTTGCAAAACTAAAGTTCAAAAGAATACCTTGGCAAACAGCACATCCGCTCAACGTAATCACATCTTAATTTGATTGATAAAGAAAGTTTTTTATAGTCACTTGGGAAGATGTCATCATTTGAATTCAATGAATGAAAAATAACCTCTTACTTAAATAAAACTCATAAGTAAATAATGATCATTACACAATGCTCATGTAGCCAATGTTCATGTAGCAGGAGAAAGAAGGTACTGATGCAGCTGTAGAGCGCACTAGTGATAGTACTGTTTGCAGTATTGGAGGGTTAGGCACCAACATTGCCACAGGGGGTTCCTTATTCTGAAGCATGCATGGGATAAGCAAGATAAAACCAAGGACCAAATAAGTTATGAGTATTTTTCATCAGGTAGCAATATGGGCAGTCTAGATTGGCCAAATGGTTTCTATCTGCTGACACCTTCTATATTTTCTTTTAAATTAAGTGCTTATAGTTCCAATAATCTACATTAAAAACATTGTTAACCCAAATTATTATTAAGCACTAGGAGCTGAGGAGACACAACATCTTTGATACTACATACATTTTACACTACATAATTTTATATTTTTATGATATATATATATATATATATATATATATATATATATATATATATTTATATACCGTATTTGCTCGAATATAAGACAAGGTTTTTTTCAGAGCAAATGCTCTGAAAAATCCACCTCGTCTTACATTCAAGGTCGTCTTATAATCTGATCTCAATCTGACCTGGATCCCCCTCTCTAACAGCAGGGGATGTCTGCGCGATGAGTGCAGACTCCCCTGCTTCCGCCCGGCACGACCGCCGGGGCTTCTATGAAGAAGCCGGGTACTTCCGCTTTCGTCACAGAAGTCCCGGCGATCGTGCCGGGCGGCAGCAGGGGAAGTCTGCGCTCATCGCGCAGACATCCTCTGCTGCCCCACTAGGCACCAGGGTGAATCGGGCAGCTTGGGGATGTCTGCACGATACGTGCAGACATCCTCCATGCTGCCCGACATGGCAGTCTATTATGACGGACCAGCTGTCCGTCATAATAGACTGCCGTGTCGGGCAGCATGGAGGATGTCTGCACGTATCGTGCAGACATCCCCCGGCTGCCCCCACTAGCCAACAGGGAACGAAACTAGGTAAGGGGGAGGGGGACCGAGGACACAGACAGACAAGGGGAGGGGGGGATAGAGAGAGACATGGGGAGGGGGAGGACACAGACAGACAAGGGGAGGGGGGGAGAGAAAAGGGGAGAGGGGGGTAGAGAGAGACAAGGGGAGGGGGGAGACACAGACAAGGGGAAAGGGGGATAGATAGAGACCAGGGGAAGGGGGAAGAGAGAGAAGTTTTGGGGAGAGAGAGAGACAACTCTGGGTGGGAAAGAGACAGCTGGGGGAGGGGGAGAGAGGCCGCATTGGCACATAAAAGGAAATAAAAACAAGAAATGCATTTGTATTATATAAAGTTTTTATTAAATATTAAAATTCTATTTACATATATACAAGTTAAACTTTTTTCCTATAGGGTAGTCTTATAATCAGGCTTTTAGTTTTTTTCCTAAAGGAATGTACAAATTTGGGGGGGTCGTCTTATAATCAGGGTTGTCTTATAATCGAGCAAATACGGTATATCATCAACTACTCATCATTTGTATGTAGTTGTTTATTTGGTATTTTAATACTTTGCATGAAAGGATATAAGGTTTTATTATCTCTTCTTTTGGCTAGTCTTTTTCAAACACTAATTTAGAGATATTCATGTATTCCTATATTCATGCAGGGATTTCAGATATGAAAATGATTTAAAACTACCTGGACCTTCCAAAAAGTGCAGGCTGTGCACAAATAAGCGCCAGATTGTATGATTGTAAAAATCTCCTCCTGAGACACTTTAATTAGACTAAAAATACTGAGTGTCTGAATCAATAGTTCCCAGGTATGAAAAATACTATAGTTGCACTCATCTTCATTAAGTTTTTTTTCTGCTTACAGGTCACATGAATACAAAAGAAGGGTGTTACAAAGACATGCGTGTACAGGTTAATACTTCCCTCTGTAATTCTAGAAATCGACCAATCACAGGAGCTGTCCCTTGCAATCTTCAAGCATGCCCTCCAAGGTAAGGTTGACATCACATATAATGAATTCAGTGTGAGGCACAAATGGTTGTATGTCTACTATGTAAACACATGAGTAAAGACAATGAGGCTTATGTGTACAAAGTCTGGCATTGTCGGTAAGTGGAAAAAAAGTTTATGTATAACAACGATTACATCTTTTCAGTGTGGAAGAAGAACCTACACCAAACAGTGTTTGGCAGAGATTCTCTGACATTAATCAAAATTAATTAATTAATATCTGCGCCTTATAGGTTATACATTGACTGTGCCGGCACAACCTGTTTGATTGTATGACTCAATAATGAGGTACATACGCAGCTATAACTTTTTTCCCCACATTTCCTATTAAAGGTATTTTTGCAGAATTCACCTTCTGTTAATTTGTTCTTAGTGTCAAGAGGAGCCATATTCATCTGGATAGATACTTGCACAAGAATAAGTGGCCTATTTGGTCACTGCAGCTCCCAACTAGCACTTCTTAAGCCATTAGGAAACCTAGTTTACCCAAGGCATATATTGCAGTCATTTTACAACAGTAGGAACACCCTTTGTGATCAAATGTAACCTTTAATGCTCTCGGCTGGGGTGCACCTACTGTCAGACTGACACAAATGGCATCTAACACCTCCCCAGGTGGAGTATTCTGCTTTGCCTTGTGGTAAAATATATGTCTTTACAGAGGAAAATCCGTTCCCTCTTCTCCAATTCCACTGAGCTATTAACATTCCAAGGAACAAGATAGCTGGAACCTTCCAAAGCACATTTGTGCTTAATGAGTTTCACGCATCTGATATCATTACCCTAAATAACAAACTGTTTAAGTGCTATGAGAAATAGAAATGCTTGAGTAGTTTTTTTTTTTTTGTCGGAATGATAATCCTTAACCATGCAATTCTTACATTTATTATTAGTTGCTAATGGCTGATGTTGATGTATGTTTTTTTTTCAATGACCCGTATAAAATATTCAAGCATAAATGTGATTAAAAGGATTAATTTGTATTTGTTTTAAAGGGTTTGATTGGCCAACTTCATAATAATGTTGCAGAGACTACAAATTAGCATGTCTGTTTGTATATACACCGATCAGCCATAACATTAGTACCTATGACAGGTGGCAATGTGGCAGAAACAGTGTCATGCTTTGCGTAATATTCTGCTGGGAAACCTTGGGTCCTGCCATTTATGTGAAAGTTACTTTGACATGTACCACCTACCTATGCATTGTTGCAGACCATGTACACCCTTTCATGTAAACAGTATTCCCTGATGGCATTGGCCTCTTGCAGTAGGATAATGCACCCTGCCACAAAGCAAAAATGGTTTCAGGAACACAACAATGAGTTCAGGGTATTGACTTGGCCTCCAAATTCCCCAGATCTCAATACAATCGAGCATCTGTGGGATGTACTGTACAAACAATTACGATCCATGGGGCCCCACCATCTGCTGCTAATGTCTTGGTAAAAAGAGGGGCAATCAGGAAGGCGCCGTTTAAAATATAAATACACAAACACTAATATTGTGATACAATTTAGACCCAAAATTATATGAAGAGGGTAAGTATTGCACTCACAAACAGAAGTAAAGATGGAGCATTCAGAAATGGCAGAAAACACTTGGCCCCCGCTGGGTTTGAACTTACAAAGTGAAGATTTAAAGTGCGCATATAGAAATATCCAAGGTGCAAATGGAGCTCAACTCAGTGGATGTATAAAATAGCTACCGCTGAAAGACACACTGGAAACTGTGACAAATGCAGGTACACAACGCGTTTCGCTGGAACAACTGTCACAGCTTCATCAGGAGAAAATCATGAATGTGAAAAAACGGCCGAAAATGAAGTTAAATAGTCTGGAAAATTATAACATTTGTGTTCTAATGGTGCTATGTCACTTCTGGTTTTCCGAGAAAAGTACTCGCAAAGGCTTCTGGACATTGTAGTTTTGGCCAGACGTCCATAGGAAGTAATGAGGTCCATAAAAACTCCAAATGGAATGGATTAACTTGTGCACATATGAAAAAAAAATGGTCCAAAGTGGCACATGATAGAAGAAAACATTATTACAAACACATAAATAACAGAATACACTAATAAAATAACTGTATATAAATGGGTAAAACAAATATGGGGAGAGAAAGAGATCATCATATAAAAAAAGGAGAAAGGACAATTTGGGCATCGAGAATATAAAATATAGCTGATAATTGATGAATAAGATTGATGAATAATGATGGTATTTATATATATGAAATATTAAACTGAAAGAGCTGGAATACAGGTACTCATATTATGGGCACAATTTCATTATTGTAAGGTCTAGAACAAATTTATGAAGTGTATAAAAATAATAATAATGATGATTGTCATATATAATATCATGTGTACCTTTGGAAAAAAGGAAAGGTACACATTAAATTATATATGGCAATTATATACTGGGTTCCTGCTTCTTGTACTGAATGCAGGTTCTTTATGATTTCCAATGTAGAAAGCTTTACTTGCACATTGTATAGTTAACTTTAATATAAGAGCACTCTTACCATAGGCTGTTTTTGACATTGTTATTTGCTACTTAAGGTGTTTGCACCTCTTTTACTTTTTGTATCCTTTGATATTATGTTACCACACACAGTAGGCTGGAGTGGTCGGAGATTAATGGTAACACTCCCTTTTGGTGAACACCTGTCTTATTTCAACTTTTTAAACATTACTCGGTTGTCTAACACCCTCTTCCTCACACAGACACATATCAACTAGCAGTTAAATCAAACCATACATGTCATTTTGTAGAATAATGTGGTTTGTTTTAATTTGTACTGAACAATTACAATTTTATTTTACAAAACAATATTTACTTAGGATCTGTTTTCTAGTTCCAGTTAAGGTGAAAAGTTTTGAACTAGACCATCCAGTATTTGGGCACGCTGTCCAGCAACAAAATGGTGGCAGAACGAGACCTAGGTATTGCTTTCATTGGCAAGACCTTATGAACTTTTGTGGTTCTCAGCACTTTGTTTTGTTTTTTAGCCAGGGTTTAAAAAAAAAAACACCATGCTTTTTGGATTAACAAGCGTGTCTTGCCAATAAAATCTTTCAAAGTACATAATCTTTAGTGGAGCGAAATGTAGTTTTTGAGAACTCTTTAGAGATGAAGTAGGATTAAGAATATTAAATATATGAATATGACCAGTGACATCCTATCGGAATTATTTATATGACAAAGAAAGACATCAGCCAAGGCTTTAAATACAATCAACTCCCTCAAAACCACAATGTGAGCATCATTTCTGATATCACAGTTTGGGGAAAAAAACAATGCACTAAGTATTATATGAATTCATCATATGAATTCTAGAATGCAGGAGGAATGGATGGTATTTGAACTTTATTGCAAAAACGTAAAAAACAACAATAAAATAGAATGTATCAATTTAACTGGGGATTTTGAATAGCCATAATCATTTCTTTACTTAGAAAGCGATTAATAATAAATAATAATCTGTTTGACTTGTTCTCCACTTGTAATAAAATGATTAGCCAATGTTAACTAACTAGTTACAGGATTGTCACTGCTTTATAACATAATTACTGTACAGGAATGGTGCAAATCTCGATAGTCGATAGTTGGTGGATGTTTATTAACCCCTTCGCAACATAGGAGGTGTCAGGCACGTCCAGCCAGCAACTCCATTTTCAAAATAGAATGTGCCTAGCATGTCCTGTGATGGAGGGAGTGGCGGATGTGATCAATGATCGCCATCACTGTTAAAGCAGTATCGTTGTAATGCCTTGATGTTGAGGCATTAAGCAACAATGAAATTTATTGATCGATCACTCCAGAGCAAATGGAAGGTGCTATATTGCTGTTGCTAGACTGCCTCTAGAGGGTAGCAACATTGGAATAGGGTTAGGACCCTGGGCAAACATTTGTTTGGGGCCCCTGGTCCCCACCCCTTATTCCTGGCATGCAATCACACCCTCCACCCTAATACCTCCCGACAAAAAAATAAACACACACTTGCTTTGTGTGTGTGTGTGTGTGTGTGTGTGTGTGTGTGTTGTATGTGTATATATATATATAAACTTATTTAGATGAAATATTATATAAACCAGCCATATGCTATATATTATGTAAATATATAAATATATATATATATATATATATATATATATATATATATATATATAATGTATAGGTGGTTTATATAATATTTAGATCAAATGTGTGTGTGTATATATATGACACAGAAAACATTACACAGTCAGATAGACACACTTACATACACAGTCAGACACACTAACACACAGACAATCTTACACAGTCAGATAGACACACTTACACACACAGACAAACTTACACAGTCAGACACACTTACACACACAGACAACCTTAGACAGTCAGATAGACACACTTACACACACAGACTTACACAATAAGGTAGACACACTTACACACACAGACTTACACAGTCAGATAGACACACTTACACACACAGTCAACCTTACACAGTCAGATAGACACACTTACACACACAGACTTACGCAATCAGGTAGACACACTTACACACACAGACTTAACCAGTCAGATAGACACACTTACACACACAGTCAAACTTAAACACACACCCTCGTTTGTCCGCCTCCCTGCTCACTTACCTTACATTTGCAGGGAAGGGGCTGTTTCTTCTGTGCGTGGCTCCATGTGTTCTGAGCACCGGTATGTCAAGTGAGAACTGCTAGAAGATTTTGGAGAATGTTGCACCATGGGTAAAATTCTCAAAATGGATGCTGGAGATAGACACCTAATTCATTTTTTACTTTTATATGCAATTAGTTCAAACATAGAAGAAAAAAACAGTGGCAAATGTCTTATATATGTGTCTATTTTAAATGTACAGGTAATCTAGTTACATCGTATGTAAAAGGTAGTGACCCTTTAAGGTTAGATTTAGGGTTAGGGTTACATTTAATGTTAGGGTTACATTTATGGTTAGGATTGGTATCAAAAGGTCACTGTAGGAGAAAAGGGCTAGGAAACAAAAAAAACTTTACTTTCAGTTACTGCCCTATACAACAGAAATATACTCTCCTCCTTTACTGTCTCGATTCCCTTTATGTATTTACATGTTTCTATCATATCCCCTTTGGTGCATGGATTGCAGGATAGAACTTACCAGGAAAATTTAAGGTATCTTAACATGTATAGCTTGAAAGATATAAACGACACGTCAGTAGCCCTTCTCTGAACTCTCTTCCAAGTATCAATATCCTTCTGGAGATATGGTCTCCAGTATTGTGTACAATATTCCAAGCAGTGCTCTGCACAATGGCATGAACTCTTTCTCCTGCTATACAACCATGTGGTGGCTAGCATGTCCTGCTTCTCTATTACACTGTCTGCCTTCATTTAAGTCCTCTGAAATAATTACCCCCAAATCCCTTTCCTCAGATATTGAGGTTAGGACTCTTAACTGACTCCTGGTACTCCAGCTGAGCAATTACAGTATTTGTGGCTTTGTCCACTATTTTTGGACCATTCGCTATCACTCCACGAAGACAAAATACTTGCTAGGATGGCCTCCTCGAGTCAATCAGCATTACAAGTTAAATTATACCCAATGATTAAAGTAGTTGAATACAGCAAGTGACTGTAGCAGTTATCCTAAACCATGAGCTGAGACTACATGTAGAGGCCCAAATCAGAACACAGTTTATTACAGCCAGACGGTGGGCATTAACATACAATACCACATGCAACACTAAATGCAGTTCTCCATCTAGTCTTCCACACATAACCCCTTGCATTCCTGCTGAAACAGTCCTCAGCCCCTCAAAGACAAACAATCCACGTAGACTTCCTGGCACCAATGCCTTTTCAATTCCAATTATTGTTCAAAAACTGGGTAAAGCGGGATCGATATTCTCACCCTGAACAACTATTCCTGAATAGCTTGGTAGGTAGTTCAAATACAATTTGAAATACACATTACATTACCTTTTATTTATATGGCACCAAATTTACGCAGCACTTGGTACAGAGCATAAGAAGGGAGTTACAAACAAATTTAGACAAAACAGTTTCAGACTAAAACATGAGATAGAGGGCCCGGCTCACACACTTTATAATGAAAAAGTGAATGCCCTGTACAACTCCTACCAAAACAGCCCATGCCATGCAACCTTGGGTCCATGACAATACTGTATCAAATATTCTATTTTATGCCCTTGGGTTTTTACACCCACGGTGCATTATCTTGCACTTATCCATATCCAAATTAAATGTCTGTTTCTGTTGCTTTGACCAGTTTTCTAGTTTGTCTAGATCAATTGTCATTTGGCTTAAACCTCCTGGAACATCAACACTGTTGCACATCTTTGTGTCTTCAGCAAAAATTCATACCATACCATCAAAAACCTTCTGCAATAACACTAATTAAAGAGACAGTACAAATCCCTGATGTATCCAACTGGTAGCAAGACCTTGACTTAGAATATACTCCATTGACTGCAACTCTCTGTTGTCTGTCACGCAACCAGTAACTAATCGATTCAACAATATTGGAATCCACACTCAAAAACTGACATTTATTGATAAGCCTTCTGATTTGGATGGTGTCAAAAGCCTTACTGAAATCTAGAGCATTGTCTACCTCACCATCTTATTATTGTATTCAGCCAATCAAAAACAATCAGATTGTTCTCCCTCAAGTAAACCCATGTTATTTCTGATCTTGCAAGCCATCTAATTTTAGATGTTCAGCAATTCTATCCTATAACATGGTTTTCATTAATTTCCCCTCTACTGGTGAAAGACTTACTGGCCTATAGTTGCCCAACTCCTCCCTACTATCTTTCATGAAAATGGGTACAACATTTGCTAATGTACAATCCTCTGGGACTGTACACATGCCTGTAAACAGTTGTTGGTTAAATAAATTTGTTAATGGTTTTGCTAGTACACCACTAAGCTCTTTTAATAACTTTGGGTGTATTCCATCAGGCCCCATCAACTTGTTTTTCTTTACTTAAGGCAGCTGAAGTAGAACATCTTCCTCTATAAACTCACGTGTATAAAATGACTCATTAGTATTTTCATCTGTAAAAACTGAACACAAATATTAATTGCGGCAGTCAATTATACCTTTATCCTCTTCCACAAGCTCCTTATTTTGGTTTTAATTGAAATAACGTTTGTTTTACTTTCCTTTCTTTATTTACCGTATTTGCTCGATTATAAGACGAGGTTTTTTTCAGAATTTTTTTTCTGAAAACTACCCCTCGTCTTATAATCGAGGTCTTCTTATAATCTGACCTCAAATTGAGGTCAGATTATAAGACATGGATCCAGGTCCCCAGCAGAGCTGCAGGGGACCTGGATCCCCCTCTCTAACAGCAGGGGATGTCTGCGCGATGAGCGCAGACTCCCCTGCTTCCGCCCAGCACGACCGCCGGGGCTTCTGTGAAGAAGCCGGGTACTTCCGCTTTCGTCACAGAAGTCCCAGCGAGCGTCATGATAGACTGCCGTGTCATGCAGCATGGAGGATGTCTGCACGTATCGTGCAGACATCCCCCGGCTGCCCCCACTAGCCACCAGGGATTGACTTCCAGGTGAGGGGGAGGGAGGGGGAAGAGAGACAGGGGAGGGAGGGGGCAGAGACAGGGGGAGGGAGGGGGGCATAGACAGGGGGAGGGGGGCAGAGACAGAGACAGGGGGAGGGAGGGGGGCAGAGAGGGAGGGGGGGGAGACAGAGCAACAAGGGAAGGGAGGGGGGAAGAGAGCTACAAGGGGGATAAGAGACAGAGGGATGGGGGGGCAGAGAGAAACAAGGGGGGGGGGAAGAGACAGAGGAGAGGGGGGAATCAAAGGGAGGGGGAGAGAGACAAAGCTGGGGGCAAGGGAAAGAGAGGCAGAATTGGCACATAAAAGGAAATAAAAACAAATGCATTTTTTTTATATAATTTTTTATTAAAAAAGCAATTTACATGTGAATATATACAAGTTTAACTTTTTTCCTATAGGGTAGTCTTATATTCAGGCTTTTAGTTTTTTTCCTAAAGGAATATCCAAAGTTTGGGGGGTCGTCTTATAATCAGGGTCGTCTTATAATCGAGCAAATACGGTATGTTTCTAAAAAACTTTTTCCCTCCTTTTCATTTGCTGAGCTATTTTCTCCTTTGCTTATGCTTTAAGCTGTTTCTAAAGCAATCATTTTGCCATTCCCTCATTCATGATGTATGTATTACCTCAGATGGTTCACATATATTAAAGTGCTGTTTGGTACAACTTATAAATATTGTTGCACAACTTAATACAACTGTCCTCTACCCCCATCTTTTTTCCCCCTTCCTCGTGCACTGTAAATTGTTTTGTTCCGCAATAGCCTACTGCATTGCATCTATTTTCTAACTAATTGTCCCTTTTCTATGTAATACTTTATTCAATACATTCAGAATAAAAAAATGTAAAACATTATATGAACGATAGAGTAACACTGTTTCACTCATATCACTTTAGTTAAGTGGTCTAAAATGTAATGTTATTCATAAGCTTTTTGTACAATTAACCTAACTTATCTTTCATATTTTAGTCCATATTAATGAAATACTACACATCATAGCCAAAAGTTGTCCAAAGAGGCTCCATAAATCAGAGAGATCTTTAACCCAAGGCTCTAAGGACCTCTAAAAACGAGATTACCCAGCATTACAATTCAAACCAGCAGCTTGGCCCTCCATCTAGCTGCTTACAATGACGTCTCATCTTGTTCCTTTTGGATTAAATGATGGAAAACATGTTTCTTGTAGAGATTTCCATTGGCCATCCATCAGATTAATGGTCTTGGCATGTCTACGATGCAGAAGAACAAGTTTTGGGTATAGATTTGGGAACTTAAATCACAGGGTGTGATGAAAAGTAATTTTGTAACACTCAGTGGGTATTGTTATGTAGACACATAGAATGTTGGGCAATAGTAACATCGTCAGGGCGTACTTGAAAGCAAAAAGAATATGTCAACGTACCTTTTCTTGTCACACACTTTGTTATTATACTAGTCATTGATAAACAGTGGGCATTTGCAAACTTTAAAGTAAAAAAGAAACCATAAGATTAGGAAGTTCACATAGCTAAAAAAATACATGTTTAATTAACTACACCAAACCAAAAAGTGTAAAGGATAATTAATTTACTATGTAAGATCAAAAAGGTCAGTCAAATAGGAAAAAATAAATAGAGTGGTGTATGCATGCTGAGCCAAACTAATTTAAACAGAACATGCTCAATGTAGTACAAGACTGTTAAGCTATGTAAAATCCAATAATAAATAACTAGATTACACTATGGTTTTTGAAGTGTTAGGTTTACATTAACCCCTTCGTGATGCATGGTGCTTGCGTCACAGACGACACAAGTACCAAAATGCCACGTTTTGTTCCTGGCCATCAACAAGGTGATCGGTAGCCAAGAACACTATGGCAGAGACCAAATCAGGGTCTTAAAAGACCCTGTGTGTCCCTGTCAAAAGATTGCGATACCTCCAGACGTCACGTGTGACATCACGGAGGCGTGCCCAAACCCGGAAGTTTGGGCACAGTGCGATTAGGTAATGTAGCGGGTGTTCACTTTGAGCATCAGCTACATTTTCCCTGTCAGACTGAGATCACTCAAAGTGGCCTCATCTGACAGATAGGATCCCGCTGCAAGTCCTTGCAGCGGGATTTAAGCACAGCTCATCACGGGGAGCCGCTATTAGCTGTTTAACGCTGGATGTTCTATGTCGTCCTAGCATTTTTGGGACCAAAAAAATAGAATGGCATAGATGTCCTAGCATCTAGAAGGGGTTAAACAGCTACTGACGATGTAAATTATATCCAGGCATTATATCTTCTGTGTCATGTCAATAAAGTCAAACTTGACCTAACTGTATGTAGTTATTGATGGGGATTACAGTGACTTGAAAGCAGACTGATTGTTGGAGCATATTTGACTTTCAAACCCTAGTACACGCTATGACCAGGGCCGGCCTTAAGTGTCCCAGCTCCCTGTGCGGGCTTCCCCCGTGGCACCCCCCGTCTCTTTTACCCTCTATATATGTGTCTCTTTCCTCTTCATTGCCATGTCTGTCTATCTCTAACTCCCCCATACCTGTTTTCTCTCTCTCTCCCTCTGTTCTCTCTCTCCTCCCCTTCCTTTGTTGTCTCTCCCCCCCTCCCCTGTTCTGTCTCTCCCCCCCTGTTCTGTCTCCCCCCCTGTTCTGTCTCCTCCCCCCATTCTGTCTCTTCCCCCTCCCCCCGTTCTGTCTCTCTCCCCCCTCTCCCTGTTCTGTCTCTCTCCCTCCCCCCCCCCCTGTTCTGTCTCCCTCCTCACCCCCTCCTCTTGTTCTGTCTCTCCCCCCCCCCCCTTTCCTTTACCTGCAAATGTGGATCCAGGGAGGTGGCAGAGCTAACCGGCTGAGCGGTGTAGCTCCTCCCCCACCCTGTGAAGCACAGCAGTGTCTGCTTCACGGGCAGCAAGAGAAAGTGCTGCTAGGCTCCCCATGCTTAATGAAAGCATTTCGAGTGTGAGCAGCACTTTCTCATGCTGCCTGGGGCTCCCCATGAAACAGACGCTGCTCTGCTTCACAGGGTGGGGGCGGAGCTACACCGCTCAGCCAGTTAGCTCCGCCCCCTCCCAGGATCCAGCAGAGGGCTGGTGAGGGGGGATCTTTTGATCTCCCCAATCCAGTGCCTCTACCGGCTTTTTTTTTAAACAATTTTTTTTTTTTTTTGGAGCGGCCGGGCAGGCGCCCCCTGGGGTGTTGCGCCTTGTGCGCTCGCACAGGTCGCACACCCCTAAGGCCGGCCCTGGCTATGACACAATGCAAATAAACTGAATTGGACTGATGTGGCAGTCCATGGTCATAGCAATAATTTTGCATTATATTTTGTCTATAACTCATCTATTTCATAGTTACATATAGAGTTTCTCATTTGGTCTTGCTGTGTATAAGATATTGCAAACGTTGACAACAGTATTGTTTGTGCCAGACAAGGAAGAAAGGCCACTGGATTTTTGTGTTAGTGACTAAACCACAAATGACAGGTCTCTTCCTTTCCAATATTGCTAGTAGAATTTTCTCATATCTCTCTAAGTTTGCAATATTTCTTTCCAGTTCTACATTCATGACTGAATATAGCTATGGGATTTAAGCAAACTCGTCTGTATCTCATATAATTATTTTCCTAAAAATACCAAGGTAATGTTTCACAAAATAAAAAATAACAGTGGCATTGAGGCTATAAATAATGTTTAATATCTTGCAAACACTGTATATTCTCTGTTTGGGGAGTATAAACCACCAGTGGCCATATTTTGTTTTTTTTGGAGGGAAGGAATAAAATCAACAAAAGCTGTTACTAATCAGACATCTGCTTGTTACCTTAGTGTACTGCAGAGCCAAGGAGCTTTAAGCAGCCTTTAGAAATGCTGCAGCTATACTATGTGTATTCTAATAGTGTTACACAGCAAATTTTACAATACACCTGAGGCAGATATATTTGTCATTTTTTATAAATCCAGCTGATGTCATAATCCTACAACTGCTAAGCAGAAATGTCTACATTTTATGAAGCCTGGCCAAGGTAGTAATGGATATGGGTCTGACAACTGCATCATTCCCCTTAGCTACCTAAAAGGATTTATCACGTCCCTCACCTTTGCTGACTTTATTGAGGAGAGCAGATCTAGATACAGAAGTATGATTTTTGAAATCCATGCATTTTTAGACAGAGACTATTTCAGTAGTGTTGAGCGAACCCGAACCGCACTGTTCGGGTTCGTACCGAACATTACGGTTTTTGGACCCCGGCCCCGAACACGGACATTTCCCTGCAGGGCAGCCAGTCAGAAAGCTCATAGCATTACATACATATACATTGTATGTAATGCTATGGGCTTTCTATAAACCGAAAGTCTATAAACCAAATCTCTTTTGGTTTATAGACTTTCGTTTTATAGAATGCATGTAATGCTATGGGCTTTCTATAAACTGAAAGTCTATAGACCGAATCTCTTTCGGTTTATAGACTTTTGGATTATAGAAAGCCCATAGCATTACATACTTTCGTTTTATAGAATGCATGTTCAATGGCAGTTATTGTTACGTTTGGCCAGTAGATGGCACTGTTGTAATACGAATGGTTACATTCATGTAACCTGAAGGTTTAAATGTATCTTTCAAAGTTACTTAATTATAGACGAAAGTCTATAAACCGAATCTCTTTCGGTTTATAGACTTTCGGATTATAGAAATCCCATCGCATTACATGCATTCTATAAAACTAAAGTCTATAAACCGAAAGAAATTCGGTTTATAGACTTTCGGTTTATAGAAAGCCCCTACCATTACATACATATACATTGTATGTAATGCTATGGGCTTTCTATAAACTGAAAGTCTATAAACCGAATCTCTTTCGGTTTATAGACTTTCGTTTTATAGAATGCATGTAATGCTATGGGCTTTCTATAAACCGAAAGTCTATAAACCGAATCTCTTTCGGTTTATAGACTTTCGGTTTATGGAATACATGTAATGCTATGGGCTTTCTATAAACTGAAAGTCTATAAACCGAATCTCTTTCGGTTTATAGACTTTCGTTTTATAGAATGCATGTAATGCTATGGGCTTTCTATAAACCGAAAGTCTATAAACCAAATCTCTTTCGGTTTATAGACTTTCGGTTTATGGAATACATGTAATGCTATGGGCTTTCTATAAACTGAAAGTCTATAAACCGAATCTCTTTCGGTTTATAGACTTTCGTTTTATAGAATGCATGTAATGCTATGGGCTTTCTATAAACCGAAAGTCTATAAACCGAATCTCTTTCGGTTTATAGACTTTCGGTTTATGGAATACATGTAATGCTATTGGTATTCTATAAACCGAAAATCTATAAACCGAAAGAGATTCAGTTTATAGAAAGCCAATAGCATTACATGTATTCCATAAACTGAAAGTCTATAAACCGAAATAGAGTCCCCTTTCATACGAATAGGTCAATTGACCTATTCGTATGAATGGGGACTCTATTTCGGTTTATAGAATAGCAATAGCATTACATGTATTACATAAACCGAAAGTCTATAAACCGACTCTCTTTCGGTTTATAGACTTTCGGTTTATGGAATGCATGTAATGCTATGAACGAATGGTTAATAAACGAAAATCATTCGTCCATTCGTGCTATAGGCTTTCTAAAATTCTAATAGTTTTGGGTGGTAAATAGTACATTTGTGTCTTGCGGTGCACTTCATATCTGAAAGTCAAATAGAACCATCAAATACTGTGCTTACAGCGCACTTTGAAAAATTCTAATTGTTTTGGGTGCTAAAGAGTACATTTGCGTCTTGTGGTGCACTTCATATCTGAAAGTCAAATAGAACCGTCAAATACTGTGCTTACAGCGCACTTTGAAAAATTCTAATTGTTTTGGGTGCTAAATAGTACATTTGCGTCTTGCGGTGCACTTCATATCTGAAAGTCAAATAGAACCGTCAAATACTGTGCTTACAGCGCACTTTGAAAAATTCTAATTGTTTTGGGTGCTAAATAGTACATTTGCGTCTTGCGGTGCACTTCATATCTGAAAGTCAAATAGAACCGTCAAATACTGTGCTTACAGCGCACTTTGAAAAATTCTAATTGTTTTGGGTGCTAAATAGTACATTTGCGTCTTGCGGTGCACTTAATATCTGAGAGTCAAATAGAAAAGTCCAATACTGTGCTTATAGCGCACTTTAAAAAATTCTGGCTACCTCCTCCTCCTCCAGCGCCGCTTCCACCTACACCGCCACGGTCACCGCCTCCTCAACCTATGGGTCACTTAGTATAAACTGAAAGAGAATACCCTGCACTCCAACCCTCTCTCAAATGGATAATTCTGTTGATCCTCCTGGCAGCCATGCTTTAGATTTCGATTTATGTTCTTCCAAAGCTAAAATCAAAGATTCCATCTAGTGCTATTTTATGACTCAGCTGTATTTGTAATTTGTATGTATTTTATGTTATTTTAAATTATTTCCCTATCCACATTTGCTTGCAGGGCACTTGTCCTACACTTACCCACATTTTACTTCATTTTGCAGCCCTCTAGCCCTTTCCAGGACTTTTTAAGAGGCATTTTAGTGCCCAAAAGTTCGGGTCCCCATTGACTTCAATGGGGTTCGGGGTCAAGTTTGAGCCTGAACCCGGACTTTTTTCCGAAGTTCGGCCGAACCCGAACATCCAGGTGTCCGCTCAACTCTATATTTCAGTTATCATTGTACCAATTCAGATTTCCGAAAATTAACAATTCAGAATTAAAAAATATAGAAGTCCTTTTTTGGTACATACCTGGAAAGTTTATTGTACATCTCTCAATTCCACCTTCTGGGTATATAGTCAAACAGCTACCATACAGGTTAAGCATTGTGGCGAGCAGAACAGGGCAATAAAAAAAGAAAGAAGCTCTCTCTGTGCAGACATTAGTTTCTAAGGTGGCCTAATAGTTTTGAGTAATAAATAAAGCATTCATATGTACGGTATATTGATAAATAAAACAGGCTTTAGCTATGCTGATGCTCTGCCACTGGAATTGTGGAGCCAAGTGTGTTTAATATGTAAATGAAACCAATGTTTTTCCCTATATCTCTGTCACGCCTGCCGCTGCACCTACACAATCACAAATAAAAGAGGGCGACTCTATCGGGTGAGCCGCCAGAGCCTGTATCTCCAGTCCATCCTGGCAGTGGATCCACCATTGGAGGACGCTTGTTTGCCACTTCATCAATGCAAGCACTCCACTTAGGAAGTATCTTGGATTGCTGTGCATTGCTATGGCAACATGGGTCTTAGCTCCACCCCCACATGTCACTTATATATGCCCTCCTGCTTTACTATGCAAACACTGAGCCTCCTACAAAAACTGAACAGGATACTCCTCTGACTCTCAAAACAATGCAATGTAGTTTAAAGTAGTATTGATGCTAGCGCTTAACCCCTTGGCGACACAGGACGGACTAGGTCCGTCCTGTGTGCCGAGGCGTTAGTGACACAGGACGGACCTAGTCCGTCCTGTGTCAAAACGAGCACTGAAAGCGGATTTTTTTCCGCTTTCAGTGCTCAAGCCGCATTGTAACGATGCTTCCGTATGGAAGCATCGTACAATACAAAAAAAAATGCCCGTCGGCATTTCGATCGCTCCGGAGAGCGACAGAAATGCCGGTTTTAAAGGCACAGTGCCTTTAAAACGACGGGCATTAAAAAACGAGCATAGGAAGCGAATTTTTCGCTTCCTATGCTCAGAAAGTGTTTCTGATTGCCTCGCAAGTCGAGGCAATCAGTAACACAAAAACTGGGTGATCAAGATGGCGCTGCCCTTCTAAGGGCAAGAGCACAGGAGGCAGGAAGTACCTGCTTCCTGTGCTCTCTGGCTGTCACACGATTGCCTCTTCACAGAGGCAATCAGTGACTGCCAGGCACACAGACAAGCAGTGGTCAAATCAATATTAACCCTATATTGATCTGACCAGTTATGATCTGCCTCCCTCTCCTCACATTTTTTTTTTAGTGAGGGAGAGAGACAGATCAAAGTTATAAAAGTAAGTAAAAGTAAAAAAAAACAATAAATACACAACACACGAATAATAAAACAATAAAAAAAAATTATTAAAGAAATTCCCTGTGTTTAACCCCTTCCCTGCCACTGATCTTGCGTAAGCAGTGATCGTGCACATCAGCGCATTTATTTTTGCTGTTTGTGCATTTTTTAGGGGTTAATTTTTTTAATTTTTTTAATTAACGGATTAATTTAACGGAAAGAGACAGATCAGTATTAGTAATATAAAAAAACATTTTATAAAATTGGCAGGTTTTATGAAAGTCTTTCACTGTGTATTAACCCCTTCCCTGCCATAAAGGACACAGACGCAGGTTGACTACATGTCAAAATTCCAAGTTGGAATTTTGAGATGCGCATCTCACAAATGTTGCCTTCTAGCCAAAAAACAAACCAACAAACCTATGCATGGGTGCTATCCCTGTACTCGGGAGATGTTGCTGAACACATATTGGGTTGTTGTTTGGCAGTGACATATACCAGAATCTGTGAATTCATGCCTGAAGTACAATTTGAAATACCTTAGGATGTCTATTTTCCAAAAATATATGGTTTGATGTGGTACAATTCATTGGACGGCTTCAAAAATGTTCCAAATGGAACATGGGCGCAGGCTGACTACATGTCAAAATTCCAGGTTGGAATTGCGCACCCCCTAAATGTGGCCTTTTAGCCCCAAAACAAACCAACAAACCTATGCATGGGGGGTATCCCTGTACTCAGGAGATGTTGCTGAACATTTGACAAAGGCTGGTGGTAGAATTAGTGCATGTAAGTGTTAAAATACTATCATTTGAAATACCCTAGGGTGTCTAGTTTGCTAAAATGTATGGTTTTGTGGGGTAAAATACACATTCTGGCTTCACAAATGTCCCAAATGAAACATGGGCGCAGGTTTTCTGCATGTCAGAATTCCAAGTTAAAAAACCAAAAAGCGCACCTCTCAAATGTGGCCTTTTAACCCCTAAATAACCTAACCAACCTATACATGGGTGGTATCCCTGTACTCAGGAGATGTTGCTGAACACATATTGGGGTGTTTTTTGGCACTGACATATAACAGGATCTGTGAAATCATGCCCGATGTACAATGAATGTGAAAAAAAATTACTATCCATAACATTGACATAGGCTGGTGGTAGAATTAGTGCATGGAAAGTGTTAAAATACTACCATTTGAAATACCCTAGGGTGTCTAGTTTTAAAAAATATATGGCTTTGTGGGGTAGAATACACTTTCTGGCTTCAAAAATGTCCCTAAATGTGGCCTTTTAGCCCCAAAACAAACCAACAAACCTATGCATGGGTGGTATCCCTGTACTCAGGAGATGTTGCTGAACACATATTGAGGTGTTATTTGGTAATACCCCTTCACATTTTAAGGTAATGTTTACCTAAATTGCAATCTATGTGAAAAATTTAAAAAAAGATTTTTTGCTGCAAACTTTGGCAAAGATTGGTGGTAAAATGGCTACATGAAATGTGTCAAAATACCCCAAGTTAAATGCCCTGAGTGGTCTAGTTTTCAAAAATATGTACATGTTGGGGGTCATTCATGAATTTAGTACAGAAATCAGTGTTACAATGTCACTATCGCTAATTTTGAAAAAAAGGATTTTAAAATAGCTTTGCACTACTTATAGTTCTGGCCCTGTAACATGAATAAAAAAGCACAAAAACATAAAACATGGGCTATTTCTGAACTCAGGACATATATTAGAAACTATTTAGCAGTGTTTTTTTGTTGTCTCTTGTACATGAGTATACGATTTTTCAAATAAAAGTCATAAACATTTTTTTTTTTATATTATATGCTATTATCAAAATAATGGTATGAAAAGAAAGCCCTTCTTATAACGATAAAAACGATATATAGTTTGTGCGGGTACACTAAATGAGACAGAAATAAATTACAGCAAAACACAAACACCTCAGAAATGTTAAAACAGCCCATGTCACCAAGCGTCGGACAAGCCAAAAAAGTCATGTCACTAAGGGGTTAAGGGAGAAAAGCAGTAGTGTAAGTACCAGGCAGGTAAATTATCCAAAGTGAGTAAATAACACAGTTACTGTTCAATTGGACAATGAATATTTATAGCAAATACATGTATTATATTAAAAGATGGATATTAAAACCAATGAACACCATATAAATGACGATAAAAGCGCAACACAATTGCCCTCACACATTTCAATCAGGCTTCCTTGGAAGGTCCTTTAAATTAGTTGTCATTTGCAGAGGGTGAGAAGATTTTTTTTCTATTGCAAATGAAAGTATAGATAGTATATTTTTTGATTGTATACATTTCCTCATAGAAGTGCAGGCATGGGGTTTTCACCTTATTTAGGATGATTTGTAGGAAGACTTAAATACCTATTTAATTTGAACGGTTATGGCCCAGAAGACCACTATCACCCCGGATACAACACCTGCATGTTCGTTTGGCATGCTCTCCTGTCCATCCTGGCAGTAGCCCCTCTGTCAGTGAAAGCATGCAAGTCTCTTCTTCCTCGCACGCATGCCACTTGGAAGTCTCGGCTCTACCTTTTTACTGGTTCCTAGTTCTGACCACCTGCCTGCCCCCTAGTTTATTCTGCCCTCTATTAATTTTAAAAAAAGTAAATGTACATAGGTGCATCTAATTTACTGCAATTCAGAAAATAAATTTTCTGATCCATGTTTAAAATCCTAACTACCAATCAGAACTCTTATCGGTAGTAGTTAATCTTTACACAGTGCTGTATAGACAAACAAATCAACCAGTTAGTAGGTGACAACACATTTTTAAGTGCAGTTGCAAAATGTAAGGACAACCCCTCTCCTTTCAGTGCTAACGTTTTGCATTTGATAATTCAAATGCACTTTTAACCCCTTAAAGACAAGCTTTTTGTGGATTTGTAAGTGTAATTTCTCTCTTTCTTATGTAGTGTACTCTTATGAACTTTGTTTTATAAGGAAACATATTGCTGTCTTTTGATGACATATTTATCCTTAGAATTTAGTAAATTGGCCACGCCCATTGTTTACATTCATGATGTGTCAAAACCACTGTTTGGGGCTAAATCATATGCAGAGCACAATGGTGCTGTTAGCAAAATGGTGCTAGTTGTGTTTTTAGTGGTAACGGTTTTTGCATCCTGCACAGGAACCATTACTGATAAAAACACAACTAGCAGGGTAGCTAAGTTGCATATTGTATGTCAAATACATCATTTAAACCTAGCATTTACTGTCCCTTCAAACATCATATGAAAACATTAAACACATATGAACTTCAGTTTAGCACATTTCACCGGCCATAGCAGAGTTAATAGGAAGGGTAGCTTAGATGCATTTTGTTTAATAGCTTTCTAGAAGAGAAGCTTACACATAGTAATTAGAGATGTGCAGTGGCGACATGAGTGATCTGAATTCCACTCTAAACCTGTAAGAGATGAAGTTTCTTGGATTCTACGTTGATTGGTTTTCTGGTGGATTATAAAACATGGAAGGTTTGTGTTACATATCGCAAGTTGTAATACTATATTATTTAAGACAAATATGCTACTTTCTAGATGTTGAGTACATATAGTGTGACACTGCTATTTATAGGTACAATGTACAATAAAGGTTTGGTTGGCACACTGTATAACAATTAGGGTACATTGTTAAAATTAGAATATGAACAGTAGATGACAAAACCAGCTGTGGTTACAAGTGTTTTCCAAGAATATAAAGAAGTCACTCTGGACATTACATCTCCTCTAGACAGTCACAGAAGTGGGTAGCTCACACCCGTCATTTTCAATAGCAGGTTAAGGAAGGCTGCTCTGAGAATTTTTATGTCCTAAGTGACAGCACTGATTTCCAGAAAACCACAATAATGCATTTATTTAAAAAGTCTCATTTCAGCATGAGGCTATTTTTCCTCTTTCATGCACTTAGTAGTAAACTGCAAAGTCCATTACTCCGAGGGCCTTCAATTAACCTTAATTCCTTATGTCTGGTCTCCCTTTAGGCACTTCACTTTAGGCCAAAAATATCAAATTGAGTAAGGGGGGAATGAACATTATCTCATGGTTAAATTGACTAATTTATGCAAATATACAATTTTGTATTAAAAGGAACAGTTCATCATCCACATGTATATGATTATCAGAATAAGTACCATGGCTATATTCTTAATGGTTTGCAGAATTAGAGTGCTTTCTGTATCTGTCTATGTGCAAAAGACAAAAACATTTTTTAGAGACACATGAATGCATATTTCACCCATACAGCACAATACACCAAAATACATTATTGTATAATAATG
Organism: Pelodytes ibericus; assembly: GCA_036172795.1. Taxonomy (NCBI): domain Eukaryota; kingdom Metazoa; phylum Chordata; class Amphibia; order Anura; family Pelodytidae; genus Pelodytes; species Pelodytes ibericus. The sequence continues at coordinate 129,621,985 of CM069859.1, forward strand.
AATGTAGTAAAAAAGGGACAGTAAATCAACAGTCGGCCTAAAAAATGTATACAAAAACTTCATTGACAAAGAGAACGCACTGTTCATTAGCATTATGAGAGACATTGGCGACAAAGAAGCTAACTGAAGCTAAAGACATATTACAAATAGATAATTCTTTTATCAGAGATCTTGAAGGCAATTTGAAAGTTGGTGGATACATGAAAATCATGGCAGCCCTTAAATTTGTTCATATAGTAGATGCATTACCTATACAAACTTATGAGCTGTTTTTAGAGCTATAATATTTTTTTGGTTTAACCCCTTAATGACAATTGATTTTCCAGACACATCACGTAAAAAAAGGTCACTTAGTGACAACTGGCATGCCTGGCACATCATGCGGTAAAACCCACACTGGCTGCAATCAACGGTTGCTGCTTATGCTTTAACAGTGTGGCTATGATGCCTCAAAATTGAGGCATTATGTCACATGCCGCCCAGAGCAACATGATCACCGCACGCAGTGACCGTGGGCGCCATGTAGGAGGTCAGCATGTCCCTCCAACATGGAGCTGCCCTGTATGTATCACTTCCGTCTCTCTGTTTCTCTTGCTTGACTGCCTAACCCTAGGGTTAAAGTTTCACTTAGGGTTAGAGATGCATTAGGGTTATAATTGGGTTTAGTGATAGTTTTAGGGTTAGGGTTACAGTTAGAGTGATTATTAGGGTTGGGGGTCAACAGGTCACTGAAGGAGAAAATGGTTCTGAAACAAAAAATGCTACATTTGTTGTTTTCTCTATAACTTGCAAAAACAAAATAGAAAAACCATGTATATTTCTAAACTTGGGGCTAAAAAAGAGAAACTATTTAGACAGTGTATTTTTCCATTTGTAATTACATAAAATATTTTTCTGGTCAAAGTTAGAAAAAGTAAGTTTTTCTTCAAATTTTTTAAACATATTTTATGATTGTTTTTTATAATAAGTTATAAGATAGGATGAAAATAACAGTATCTAAAGAAAGCTTTTTTTATGGTGATAAAAACAGTATATAATATGTGTGGGTACATTAAATGAGCTAAAAAGCTAAACACAAACTTTGCAGAAATGTTAAAACAGAGCCATCATCATAAAGGGTACAAAAATGTAAAAACAGTTCAGTCACTAATTGGTAAAAGATATTTAGTTACTCAGGAATAGTGGAGGTGAATTAAGGGCAGGTAATCGAGGGACTTTGAAGCAGGCAGGATAGCCACAAAGGGGCTGAAGCAGAAGACATTAAGAATTTGTGTAAGGAGCTGGTTTCTTGTGCTTGTTGAATCAAACATCTAGTAAAATGACTGTGCAGAGTGTGCCCTACAACAAATTAGTTTGAATCAGATTATGCATAATGCTGTATTTATCATATATTAACTATCCTTACATTCTGCTTGACTAGCTAAGAATATGTGTTAGAAAAATGGCACTGTCTTGCAGCCTGATCACTGTTGACAGTCACATCATAAATGATTCAACATACATTACTAAAGAAAAACACCCTTCTAACATTGTCCAAACCATGTAGACATTATGTATGTCATGCGTTTGGTACCTTAAAATACATTACAGTAAGTTCTACAGTCTAAGGCATCAGGCCAAGTCTTGGATCTGAAACCAGCTAAGCAAGGCATAACATCCACAAATATAACACTGAGTCACGATCCATAGCCAACATTCTGTATTCTTAAATCAAGCTGCACTTGTTAAATAACATAAATTATGCTTATAATTTTTAAAATGAGCACTTTTCTTCATTTCATTAAATATAACAAAATGAGTTATCGCTGAGTTTATTTTAAGAAATCTGTGCACCCACTTTACTATTGTGTACAGTTTTCAGTTACATCAATAACTATGTTTAAATGGTTGCGGTTAGTGTACAGTATACACAAAGACAAACAGATACCTGTTTCGACATACACACATATCTTTAAATATGGTCTAATATTGCATGTATTGTGCCCTTTCAGAAAGCTTGATATCATATTCCAAATTCATTTATTTTGATCAATACATACCAAAAAACTATCTGAAATAGTGATTATAGGCAGATCATCTCATTATTGAGAGATTACATGGATACATGGAGTCAATATCCCAGTTCTTATGGGGCCAAAAAAAAAAAAATACATCAGGCTGTGTTGAAAAATGCTTGATATGGTCTGTCATAATATTGCATTGTATGTTTCGTGTAATCTTTCAAGAAGTAAATGTCTTACAAATGCTTTTTCTTTTTGATGATAAACAGATTCTGATAATCAGATTAGCTTTTTTTTTCTCCTTCATCTGAAGTGTCCTATGTTTACTACCAACTAAACATACACAATACAGAGCAATCCAATTGCGATGAATACTAATTAGCCACAGGCTGCCTGTGGCAGAATAAATGATTTATCCCGACTGGAGTGCTGTGTGTTCTACATTACTTGATCTATATTCAGTACTCACCACTTTTTCTAATTCTGTGTAAACTTTTTTTAAAAAAAGCTAATGATTTTCATTTTGTTCAATAGCAAACAATAAAAGAGATACTGTAGTGAAACAGTTAAGGATCTAGCTGAAAGTTTTATTCTTTTCATATAAAGTATTGTATGGCAGCGAATGGTCTAATATAAATCTTTATGATTTAACACTCTGTTTTCTTATTATAGCATAAGGAAAAAATACTTTACAGAATCATTTCACCCGAGCATGTACAAGCAGTAATTTCCAGGTCTCCAGGCCAATGTTGTACAAAAACAGATACGTTTGATTTATTGCAGTTTTAGAAATATTGGCTGCTGCCCCACTTGTAACTAATACACAGTACTTTGGAAACATGTAATATCATTGACTCTTATTTTGCTCTGCAGTGTTAGGATCACATAATCCTTAAAAGCAACATTTTTTTTTCCTGAAGCTTTGGAAGCAACAGGTGTCCAACAATGACTGTGTTGAGGATTCTGTGTAGATGATGACCTTGTGGACCAAACCTCATTAGAGAAACAGTCCTTATTCCTACCGTCAATAATGATTCATGAGACTGAGTCATCTTCCCATGGGAAGCAATCCCACAGTTTCAAACTTGACAAAGAAACTCCACAACCTGTGGAAAGAGGTACAACTCTACCAGGCAACATATAACAAAGGAACAATAAAAATCAAAACATATTATTACATCACCCGAAAATGAATCATATCTAAATGAGAGAAATGCATTATTTAAAGAGGAGTTACAACAGTTATTTTTACTGAAGTTGTAGTGTGTCATTAACTTTGTTAATGTATACATTGTATGGATTCTTCATTCTAAGTCAAGGGTAGTAATGATATCATATTGATTCATGGGTTCCCTTAAAACAATAGAAAAATCAAAGCACCACAACCATAGACATTTTCTAATTATGCATATAAATCTTAAATACTATAGAAGGAAAAAGTGACAAAGAGAGCAGCATTATATACATATGTAGGTATATATTCTTGTTATAATATGTTTCATCCATAGGTGCTATAAAAGAAATCTTAATTTCCCTTCTTTTATATTTTTGTGTCTGTCTCCTGTTTAAGACACCTTGTGGCTTGATACACAAATTAACTAATTTCAAAGGGAAATGTGTCATTTACATAGCAAACCACAAGGTGATGTCGTAAACAAGGGATAGCACAAATGCAGTTCAGCCAACACAATGTATAGATTGTAATGTGGTGACAGAGTCCTCTAATTGGAAATAATAATTTTGATCCACTTTTTTGGTTCCTGTAAAACACAGGAATAACTGATGCTGGTGCTTTAATGCATGATTGATTCTTTTCATTTCTACTTTTAGTTTTCCTCTCTTTTCTTTTAACATCAGGCAATAGCCACAAATCTTAACATAGCTTGTTATTAGGGATTCCCTCTGATGATGCTTGGGAGTGACAACTATTTCTGATGGAGACAGCTGTTCGGGTGTGGATCACTAAAATGTAGAGCGTAACAGCTGTTCGTTACTTCCTACTAATGGTGGAAACTGTAGATAGTCCTGGTGAGAACTGGACAAGAAGTAATGACATCATTTTATTAGATTAAAGCAAATTTGTCACATGAAAAAAATGCAATAGAATATAAGCAACGGCCTATATATTAACATTTTAAATTCTGGTTTAGAAAGAATCTTTTCAAATATTACAGACTAGAAGTCAAGAATTTCATAATTCTAGTTTGCTATGTGTATCCATAAAAAGAATAATATTCTCATTACACATTAATAAACAGTGTCCAGAAATAATATAGTCGTAGCAATGTATCAAAGTAGTAGTTTGGCTCCAGAGAAGATAGCAATAAAGTGGCACAGATACCTATGCAAAAAAAAAACCCAATTAATTAAATTTTTTATACTATTATAGCAGCTGGTGTTGTAGATGCTCTTTAAACCCTCATTGCATTTTATTAACCTACTGAACAGTTATTATGCCAAATGTCAAATACTGTATTGTGTTGCAGAAACTATTTTGGTAGTCATTTTTGGAGTCAGTCATTATATTTCTTTAATTCATTATTTGATATTATCACATTGGTTACTTTGGATACATTATAGCTTATCATTAAGGGCTGCATTCATTACAGCCCATAGGACTGAAAGTCTGAAAGGTATTATTAAATCAAATGATCTCTTTCTTTTGTCCATAGCTGGTCGTTAGGAAATTGGACTGAGTGCAGTCAAAGTTGTGGTATTGGAGAGCAGACCCGCCAGATCTACTGCACTCAAAAAACACATTACAAGTTGGAAACTGTGGCAAACAGATTTTGTCAGATGCCTTCTCCTATGCACCGACAAATCTGTAACACTCAAAGCTGCCCCCCTGCATGGAGTGTTGGTCCTTGGTCAGAGGTAAGCTCAAAAGATGTGTTATAATTAATTATGAATAAATAAATTCCATTCCTGCTACTTCTACGTATAATGTTGCAATCCCAAACTAAAATTGAGATCAGTAGAGAGAAATAGAGGCACATTCCTCGCATACTGGGAAGATTAGCCCATGTGAGAAGCAAAACCAGCAAATAGTCTCCTAGCAGATAAGACCTGTAGTTGCAATTGCCAGTAATTGGTGCATTTTCTCCTCTCAGAAAGGTTAGTCCTTTCTGTTTGATTCAATACATGACAAAGAATATTATTAATTCATATAATTGTAACATTCCCAGCTCAGTTATCCCTGACTTTGACTTGGAAATGTTAGTAGCTACATTTAATTGTAGGATTACAACATGCCAATATTGGAAAGATGACAGTTTCAATGTATGCTCACACTCCGCAAAAGTTATGCAGTAGATGTATTTAAACATCACCCTATGTTTACTGAACAATTTGTAACATACAACAATTGCACATGCATAACAATAGGCCAATAATATGCTTCAGCATTGTATTAAAAGACTTGGTTTAAAGAGGGCTTAAACCCTAAAAATAAAAATGTACCATATTAAAAGGATTCCTTAATGTTTACCTTTTATCCTGGTCTAATGTGCTGTGAAAAACACCCTTATCTAGAAATCTTCAGCATGTTCCTTGCTATACTACAGTGCAGACATGTTGTGTCTGCCTGTTCCCTCCTACTACAGTGTTATTCTTCGTAATTGTTTAAATGACCAATTCGCATACACTTTCACATTCACTCCTGCTCGATTCTGATTTTTCCTAACTGTTCACATAAGCATTCGTGTACACGTTCACATTCCCATTCACAAATAATTTCCTCCCTTCCATCTTACATGATTGACACCCAGGCACACATCTAGAAGTGACCAACTGTGATCAGACCATCTCAGTGTAGCAGTAACTTCACAAAATTATTTCTCCCAAGTCTAGGCAATATGTTTGGAATGCTACTTTGCAGGAGCACCAATCAAAATGATAAGACACAGGGAGAAATGACATTTAATCTTTATTTCATCAGCTTTTGACTGCATGAAAAACTGTTTTTGTTTGTATGAAAAGCAGCCTTTTTAAATTATGGAATGTGTGGTATAGATTTGGCATCTTTGCTTTGTTCCTTTGTCTAAGTAATTTCACTCAAAGATTCACTTCTAATTAACTGGTCATTATATTATCAGCCCATAAATCAGACACAATTGATAAAATCGGCTCAATGCTTGGCGCTAGTTACATTTCTGGTTTTTTTTCCAGTGTTCTCGAACCTGTGGCAAAGGATGGAAGAAACGATCGGTGGTTTGCAAGGGTACAAATCCGTCTCTTCGCTCTCATATACTCCATGATGCGGCCTGCACTTCAGAGTTCAAGCCGAAAACACAGGAAACCTGTCTAGTAAAACGCTGTAACAAACCTAAGAAGCTGCAGTGGGTTGTATCCAATTGGTCAGAGGTATGTATGAGGTCACCATGCACATTTACACCTTGTTTGTAGATGAACCAGAATTTAATGAGTGTTTGTTTTGATTTATTTAAAGCATGTTTTATCATTAAATTATAACAATGAAATCTCTCTCATTTTCACGTATGTTTAAATACTGTTAGAAATATGACACTGCTGAGATTACATTTTTCTTGAACATTATTTTAGGTTTGTTAAGGAAAGGTTAGATTGAGCGGTTTGCTCTTTGTGTAATAGTAAGTAAAGTGCTGGCAGTAGAAGAGAGTGTTACATGTAGTTCTATGATACAGAGCTTTACAAACAATACTAATGTGTGTTCAGTAGTTTTCTAGAGCAACTAGTGATGAGAATCTGTAAACTCTTGGACGCATCAGTACTTGTGTGATAGTTAATGGTATATGGTATAATTTGTACCTTTGTTGAATTATTAGCACTTACATGTAGATGTATACATATATTTTGTATTAAAGTTAAAGGGACTACATAAAATTGTCTTAAAAAGCCACTAAATGTTTTTGTTTTTTTACTTGTTCTGCTATAATTAGAAGCACAAGTGAATAGTTTAGTGGCACTAGTATGAGAATAAACTGACACCTGCTCTTTAAAGTACATGTCATTTAATAACCTGAATGACATCTTTCATGCTTCACTGAATTTTGCAGTCTGCTCCAGTCACTGATTCTCTCTCACTGTCTCTCTGCTAGTGCAGAGAAATAGCATAGGTTTTACATACAATCAATAGACAGGACCCTAAGTAGGTCCCTTGTAATGAGTATTTACAAAAGTGCGGCTCTGTACTAGCACACCTTTAATGTGCTCACAGAGAGCAATATGATGCTTGAAATTATAAGTGTTTTATATTTTCAGTGCTCTTCCACATGTGGAACAGGAATTCAGAAAAGGACACTTAAATGTACTGAAAAGTATGTTTCTGGAAAAACCAGAGATCTTGCTCCGAAAAAATGCTCAAACTTAGAAAAGCCAAACATGGAGCTAGAAAAATCTTGTCATCAAGCGGAATGTCCTAGATACCCTTTCTATCCTGTGGTTCCCCACACCAGAGGGTCCTGGTACTCTTCACCCTGGTCTCAGGTACAGCTATTTTCCATACTTTGTATATAGATATAGATATCAGGGCTCAAAGGGAATCTTTCCATATTGGCTGCTTATGTTAACTCTTTTTGATTTTGAGATGCAAAGCCCTGAATATCTTTGCATGTGAAGGATAATTTTCGAAATGTCACGCATAGATTGAAGACTTTTACTTTTCCCCAGAGCAAATGAGTCATGTGCCCATTCCCAACCTATATACAGCTGGTACTCTTGCCCACTGATTAAATGAAATTAAGTGGGAAATCTTCTCTTAAGCTATCAAAAAAAAAGAAATTGCATATTTTCAGGGAAGACTTGAGGAACTAAACATAACTTGTGATCTGTTTTAAACATCACAATTTGCTTTGCACAATCTGTTACATAAGGGAGGACCTCAAGCAAAGGATTTAACAGGGGTCAATTAACAATAAAGACAGCTCTGTATAGGTAAAATTTTCTACAACATTTTCATTACAGGCAATAAATCATTTACAAAGCTGTCTCACAGAGATCTATTCACTGAAATGGTAAATACGTTGATATGTGAACTGGCAAAAATCAGGCATAAACTGCTTAGTTGCTAAGACAGATAATTTGAAGGATGTTCCTAAAAAAGCTTTTACTGTATTTGCCTAAATATTATTCACACCATCCCAACCAACATTACTTGCTGCATAATTCACCTTATCATTTTCGTTTGCATTGTAATCAGACCTTTGATCCAAATCACAGCTCCTAAATACCCATTGCACTTCCTTTCTTGCTTCTCCACAACCGGTCACCAAAGTGGTGCTTTCTTCACATACTTGCTGGATAAACAATTAACTAATTGATAAACTGTCATCTGGTAATTATTTGAAGAAAGCACCCAGTTTCTGTGACCCTTGCGAGAGAGAACAAAATGTGCAAAGGAAAAGATTGCTGAGGATCTCAATTACAAGGTGAGTTATCCATCAAGTAATGTAGCTTGGGGATTCCCCTTACATCCAGGGTCGCCTTATACTCAAGCAAGTAAAGTAATAGCTGAATTGGTAAAAGTCTCCAACATGTCTAACTTACCAACTCTGCTATTAATGACTTATTAAAGGGAATCAACACTTGATAAAGGAAGAGAGTATATTTAAAAGAAGAACAACTACCACAACTAGAGGACATAGTCTTAAATTAGAGGGGAAAAGATTTAAAAGTAATATCAGAAAGTATTACTTACTGAGAGGGTAGTGGATGTATGGAAAAGCCTTCCAGTGGTAGTGGTAGGTGTAAACACAGTTAAGGATTTTATGCATGCGTGGGATAGACACAAGGCTATCCTAGCTATAAGATAGGGAACTGGGGACTAATAAAAGTATTTAGAAAATTGGGCAGACTAGATGGGCTGAATGGTTCAACAGAAACCTAACAATTCCTCCTTAATATGTTTTCCTTATGGTGGACATTAAGGTGAAAGAGAGCAGATATCTGTGCCCTTTGCTTGTCCAGATCTTTATTTTCACTACTTGAATGAAAGCAAAGCTAAATAGGAGAAAGGCTTTAAAACAAAAAAGACAAAACCATATATGGAGGAGGGGAAACTATGTAAAGGCAGACTGTGCATAATAAAGGCTAAGCAGTGGAAAAGCACATTCATACAAGGTTTGCCCAGTGTTCACCAGAACCTTATAGTATCCACATGTAGAATGTTTTCATCTATACTGAAAACAGAGCTTGATAAACCTCAGGAGTCAGTTTTTCTAAAATTCCTACTGCTGGTGCCCAACATTTTTGATTGTATTACAGTATCTCACAAAAGTGAGTATACCCCTCACATTTTTGTAAATATTTTATTATATATTTTCATGTGACAACACTGAAGAAAAGATACTCTGCTACAATGTAAAGTAGTAAGTGTACAGCCTGTATAACAGTGTTAATTTGCTGCCTCCTCAAAATAATTCAACACACAGTCATTAATGTTTAAACTGTTGGCAAAAAAAGTGAGTACACCCCTAAGTCGAAATGTCCAAATTGGGCCCATAGTTTCAATCTTTTGTGTGGCCACCATTATTTTCCAGCACTGCCTTAACCCACATGGAGTTCACTAGACCTTCACAGGTTTCCACTGGAGTCCTCTTCCACTCCTCCATGACGACATCACGGAGCTGGTGGATGTTAGAGACCTTGCACTCCACCACCTTCTGTTTGAGGATGGCCCACAGAAGTTCATTAGGGTTTAGGTCTGGAGACATGCTTGGCCAGTCAATTACCTTTACCTTCAGCTTCTTTAACAAGGTCCTGGTTGTCTTGGAGGTGTGTTTGGGGTCGTTATCATGTTGGAATACTGCCCTGCGGCCCAGTCTCCGAAGGGAGGAGATCATGCTCTGGTACAGTATGTCACAGTACATGTTGGTATTCATGGTTCCCTCAATGAACTGTAGCTCCCCGGTGCCGGCAGCATTCATGCAGGCCCAGACCATGACACTCCTACCACCATGCTTGACTGTAAGCAAGATACACTTGTCTTTATACTCTTCCCGTGGTTGCTGCCACACACGATTGACACCATCAAAACCAAATAAGTTTATCTCGGTCTCATCGGACCACAGAACATGGTTCCAGCAATCCATGTCCTTTGTCTGCTTGTCTTCAGCAAACTGTTTGCGGGATTTCTTGGGCATCATCTTTAGAAGAGGCTTCCTTCTGAGACGACAGCTGACCCACCACCCCTTTAACCTCTGCAGTAGTCATACGTCTATTTACCAAAGACAACCTCTGGATATGACGCTGAGCACAAGCACTCAGTTTCTTTGGTCAACCATGGCGAGGCCTGTTCTGAGTGGAACCTGTCCTGTGAAACAGCTGTATGGACTTGCCCACTGTGCTGCAGCTCAGTTTCAGGGCCTTGGCAAACTTCTTATTCCGTAAGCCATCTTTATGTAGAGCAACAATTCTTTTTTTCAGATCCTCAGAGAGTTCTTTGCCATGAGGTGCCATGTTCAGCTTCCAGTGACCAGCATGAGAGAGTGTGAGAGTGATAGCACCAAACTTAACACACTTGCTCCCCATTCACACCTGAGACCTTGTAACACTAATGATTCACATGACACTGGGGAGGTATAATAGCTAATTGGGCCCAATTAGGACATTTCCACTTAGGGGTGTACTCACTTTTGTTGCTGTGTGTTGAGTTATTTTGAGGGGACAGCAAATTAACACTGTTATACAGGCTGTACACTTACTACTTTACATTATAGCAGAGTGTAATTTCTTCAGTGTTGTCACATGAAAAGATATAATAAAATATTTACAAAAATGTGAGGGTGTACTCACTTTTGTGAGATACTGTATGTAGAACTCTATAGAAGTACCATTACTTGGCTCTTAAAATATCTAGGCTGGCTCCTGAATTAATATGTTTGATTCCAAAGGTCTATAAATATTTTTAAAGCCCTATATTAAAGTATTGAAATGCGAATGGAATGTTGTAATATAGAGATGTTATTCACACTTACTGAAGCAGATATATCCTCTATTGCCGAAACACCTGCTTGAATGAACCTGGAATATCGATGATAGTAAGCAGAAGCAACATTTTTTAGACAGATGTTTACAAATGCACATGGTAGGATAATTTGTGGAGTGAGAGCGATTAACATTAGTGTTCAGCATTTGCAACATAACTGCTGTGATGAGTCCCAAGAGTTAAGAAATGCGTTGACTGATCTGCTCCACTGCTCATCAGCTCTAAAATATATTGATGTTTATGATACATACAGCTGAGTGATATTTAAATATGATTTACAGATTTTAAACACATCTAGATAATATAATGTTCAATAAATTTAACACGTGTCTGCTAAAAATATAACTTTGCAGGATGCTGTTTGGCTGTGTAAAAAATATTCTTGATTCTACTCTCTATGACTCCAATGGCCAGAGCTGTGTAACTGTACATTGTGAACCTTTAGCTATCAATAGAGTCCAGCTACATTTGATAGAGAGCAGCATATTTCAGATAATATCACACTGTCACAACATTGGACAGTGTCTGAATGTTCCCCATGGTAAACTGGCTGAAATGTGACTCCAACACTGTAAAGACAAATGGCTGTACCTAAACAAAGTGATATTAGTTATAAACCAAGAATATAGTAACAAAGAAATATGTTGTCTTTAAGTTTAATGATCATATAGATCAGGGGTTTGAAACTTTTTGAGATCAACCCTCATCCCCTGCCAATCTCTACCAGTTTTAGGCCCGCACTCAGATTTTGGTGCTCTTTTGTCTCTTAGTCATCAACGATGTAGGAGTGAAATGTATACCGTCTATCAACCACGTTAAGCGTTTTTGTTCTTTGCCCACGCTTGCTCCACTCTGAGCAAGTAATTGGAGAAATAATATATATTGAATATACTCCTTCCAGAATTACCCCACGTGATGCACTTTTCAGGCCATGCTTAGAGGATTGTGAATTGATTATTTATAGATATGGGGCAGCTTTGGGTCAGCATTCAACACTTGAACAAAAGCTTCAGAATACTGCATATGTCTTATAAATTGGGACTGACCCTTGTTTGTTGAGCTCTTACAAATATTTTTCTCTGTTTTCAAATGTTTTACTCTATATCTGGCTAATGGTAGTGCTGATGCATGAGTTCTGCTTTAGGACTGATATAGTTTATATGGATATCCTTTTCAACTGTGTCATTTTGCACAATGATCTCTTTTATGGACAATTTGTTAGAACAAGATTTACCAGGAATAATAAATTCTCTAATTTTCAAAAATGTATTGGGGAGCAAGTCTGGTACAATGTTACATACATTGCAACATTTGTAAAAAAAAAAAAAAAAAAAAAAAAAGTAAGTTGAGGATACACATTTATGCTTATAAACAATATATAAAGGGATACACGTGCTTATTTAAAAAAAAAAAAAAGCTTCCTATCAGACGGTTCTTATTCATCTCTGCTTTGTTATTTTAGAGATAATATGCAAAACTTAAAGTATCGGATTAGATTGAATGCAATACAACTTTTCCATTTGGCTCTTTACCATTAAAACACTTGCTTGTCAAAATTACCGTATTTATCGGCGTATAACACGCACCTCGTTTTAAGAAGGAAATTTCAGGAAAAAAACTTAAATTTCAAATAACAACGCTTCCCTCACAGCCACGCACCTTCAGAGCACCGGGGGACAGCAGGAACGAGGTAAGTTTTAGATTTTTTTTTTTCCCCAGCCACCGATCGGCGTATAACACGCACCCATCATTTGCTCCCTATTTTCAGGGAGAAAAAGTGCGTGTTATACGCCGATAAATACCGTAGGTTATGTTATCTGAATCACACCTCTACTTTTTCCCTTTTTTAGATCAGCTAATAAAATGTTTTTACAAATTCTAGAAAACGTGTACTAGGTTGGGTACTTTGTACCACTCCATAGCTAATTTTGAAAGAAAGTAATCATAGCCTTATACTCATAATGTACAATTTAAAAAATGGATCTTTCACGTAGTGTCTCTGTGCTGTTGTCTAGTGAGATAATCTCCATCTACTGTGTCTTTACTGTACTTACATTACATTGTTTGTCAGATTTACCTTCACTTTTTTTACGAACTGGCAACTACGGTTTCCGAACCCCAGATTATTCTTAGTTTGTTGCTTGGTGGAATATTGCCTTTAGTTTTATTATTAAATTACTAACTAAACTTCTTTTTTTGCAGTGTACAGTAACATGTGGAGGAGGGGTTCAGGTCCGTACAGTGCAATGTCTTAGTAATGGAAGGCCAGCTGCTGGGTGTTTCCCTTTTCAGAAACCAGGGCTGTCACAGGCCTGCAATATAGAATTCTGCCCTCTAGAAAAGAAAGGTAAACTGGAATCACCTTTATTTTCTGCCACCATAACAGTATGCATATCATTATTTGTCTAGTGCACCAAATGATGTAAAATAATCCAGTTGTCTTGTTAAGAAAAAACATGTATAGCTTTATAGAATGAGACAGGGGATATCATCCAATGGTGCTTCTCAAATCTGTCCTCAAGGCCAGGATTTAGGGATTACCCAGTTGTGCTTAAATAAGAATATGTATAAGACCTGGTGTGGTGTCCTAAAGCTTATTATATCTTATTTAAACACAACTGGGTATTCCATAAATCCTGGACCGTTGGGGGTCCTTGAGGACAGGTTTGAGAAGTGCTGCAATAGAAGGATGCAAATGTGTTTTCAAGCAAGTATACAGGATAGTATATTTTAGAGAAGGAAGGATACTTATATAACAGGAATGGCATGAAACATAAAGACCATGTCATGTAATATGAGGAAATATTACTTCACGCAGTGTGGATACATGGAATAGGCTTGTTGGAGAATGGGACTAAAGCTATAAAAACATAAAACTATACCAAGGATGAAATAAAATATTTTGTAGCAGCTAGCACAGACTAGCCAAATGGTTATTTACTGCTTTCAGATTCTGTATCTAAATCTCTGGGTGAGTTTGGCAACTCAAGCTTTGCATTTCAATTCAGTGTTAGCCTGGCAGCTTTGACTTCTCTTAAGTTGTCCTCATTTGACTCTCCATTGAATTCAGTATGGAAATGAATTAGGAGTGGCTATGGGGAAGAATACATTTTGCAATGCCATGGTAAGGGTTCTGGTGTTGGGTTACCTTGCCAAATGTAATCCCTGACCTGAGTCTGAGGTAATTTTAGTGGACACAGACATTCCAAACCATGGGTTTTATTTCAGATATATTACAACTAAGTTCCACTTGAGTTATCCTTTCATGTTTTGTCTCTGTAACCAAACTTTAGACATAAGGGTCTACTCAATAAAGAGAGAACTGCAGGCAACTGAGATGAGAATTTCAAACTTAAATCCAAAGTAGCTGAGATATAAACATTATCCCATCCAGCGGCTACTTTGCCTAAAGTTTAAAATTCCCATCTCAGTTCCCTGCAAATCTCTCTTTAATGAGCAGATCGTTCAACTTAGCTAATGGCAATACGATTCAACATCAAACTACAGTGAACAAAAGGCTTTTCATATATGTTGATATCCTTTGAAGTTGAACATATATAACTATATTTATATATTCTTTCTGTCTTTACTCTAGACACATTTTGCAAAGACTACTTCAATTGGTGCTACTTGGTGCCTCAGCATGGAGTATGCAGTCACAAATTTTACGGCAAGCAGTGCTGCAAATCATGTTTAAAGTCCAATGTATAATCAACGTCATTGCCCTTTTAGGAGAAATACAGAAAATGACATTTTTGACTCCTGCTTTAAGTATTGTGCTTGACTGATTCTCAAATACTCAAGCACACTTTCTATTTCCCATCTGAGGTCTAACAGTATTACTATTGAGACACGGCAATGCGGAGAGACCATTTCAAAGTCATTAGAGGCCTTACAAAAATGTGTCACAGAGAGAATTGCAAATTGGCATCTTTCTTGCTGGATCCCACATGGAAACTTGTAAAAAAGAAGGGTGCAATCCATGAGAATAATGCAGAACATGCTTAGTGGTTAATCTTACCTCACTAATGCCCTAACAAGGATCCCACTGAAGAGACCTTTTTGTTCAAGCCGTGAGTTTTCCCTTCCAACGTGCCAAAAAAGAGAGCACTTCCGACAACTGGATTCAAGCAGCCGTAAGCACATTTCAGCACTAGTGATTTTATTGCCTGCTGTTAAACGCTTGGAACACCCAATCATATTGTAAAACTTAATTCTTTGTTATAACACAGCTTACTTGAGACCATTATCTCACTGAAAATCTGGACTTTAAAAATTGTTTTGCTCAGTCTGCTGGTTTAGTTAGAGGAGAGAACATACTATTTCTAATGGTGCTAGCATATATTGTCTCCTTACTTCACTGGCATATTTTTGTGCTTGACCCTTTAAGTGCCAGAGACCAGTGCAACCTGTTGCTGATACATCAGTCAGTTAAATACAGAGGTTTGGTAACGCAGAGGACTGAAGAGGCTGTTGTGTTTGTTTTATTTTATAATTTCATTTTAAGATGCTTCCATTTAAACCTTTTTCAGCTTTGAATACTTAAAAAAACAAGCATGCTGTTGTCCTGCAATGGCTCCTTGTTAATAGCAATTTATAACAGTTTGTCATTGTTAAGGTACTACTACATTACAATATATCACAGCTTGATCTTATTGCCACATACTTGGATGTTTTACAATTCAAAAGATGCACTTCATGGTGCTGGAAACAAACTGGAGTTCATTGTTGGTGCTACATCAGTTCATTATAACCCTACATGTGCTAAGGGGGATTGCACAATTGATGATCCCCCATAGAGGGGTTAACATTGTAAAGTTTATTGTGAAATATTTATGAATTCAGGTTTTTTTAATAAACTTTTTTAATGAAAAAATGTGATGTGTTTATTTTTTGTGCTTATAAACCAGGCTACCAACTGAAATTAAGGTTTACTCCAAATTGTATTTTAAAACAGGTTTGCTGCTTATATTACGTAGAAAATTATTATTTTCATTGATTTTGGAAAGCCATGGTAAGGTTCCAGGTGTTGGGTTACCATGCCAAATTTAGACCCTGACTTAGGTCTGAAGTAATTTCAATGAAGACATCATTACAAACCATGGATTTGTATCTTTGAATCTAGGTTCCACTTCAGTTAACCTTCCACTTTGTAACCAAACTTTGGTCTTAACTAGCTAATTGTATTGCAATTCAACACCAAACAACAGTGTACAAAAGGCTTTTCTTAAACAACAACTAAAGTTTTTCGGGTTTTTTAACCCTTGTTTCTTGAAAGAAGGAAAAGTTAAAAAAAGATGTCACAATTGTCCGCAGTAAACCCAGCGTGTATATTAATAGATACATGCGGGGTTACTCGCTGCTTTGTCTCACAGATGAACTTTATGAATGCAAGTCTTTTTTTCAACCTAAACTACTATGTAACATTGCAAACAATCCTATCAAGACTCAGGGTCAGGAAATATGGACACGTTGGATTTTTACCAGTTGGGTAAACATACATTGCAACAATGTTTATTTCATGGTGAATTAGAGAACCCTATATGTCATATTATTCACTACCATTTTTTAGGAAACTGACAATTACAGTGAAACGTGTCTGGTCATCTACAACATAATTTTGACATAAAAGGGGAAACAAAGAGAAATATTGTTTTCAACTATTGAAGTTAATGTTTTGTTTGTGATTTTATAAAAAATGTAATTTCTTTTTTTTATCAGACTGGTGTGCACCACGTTCCTGCTTATTAGATTTTTATAATTTATTATAGTTTATAATGTATTATTCCATTTATAATAATCAACATTTGTTATTTGCTCAGATCATTTATTTGGCACTGAGGATACCACTTTCTAATATAGCAATAATTGTTACCCAGCATTCATATATTAATACCTTTACAGATGAAACCAGAGCTCTAAATTCGGCTCCATCTAATTTTTATAGAATCATTGTGCAATGCAGAACAACGGCTGATCTTGTAGCAAGAACTTCATGTTCTTTCTAATCTGCTCTAGCGGTCTCCAACTTGGACAGTTGTACTCCTATTACAACTTATTATAACTTAGAACTGGCCACTGGAGGAAAAATGGTTAAATATTTGTGCCTCACATCTCTTCTTACGTCTTATTGTCACTCTTAAACTTCTGCTTTTTGTCCACTAAGCTCTACTACTTGGTGGGCATTAAGCTTGGTGGTGGATTTTGGGTAAATGCCATCATTGGCTATTGGACAAGACAGCCCTGCATCTGACCTATTGTCGCTAATTATATTGGTTTGGATTGTTTTTTCTCATCTATGTTCCACACTTTGGTAGCTCATTCCATGCAAACACCATATGAAATTTCTACATACATCTATCCATACTTTTTTGTTAAGTGTTATGGCAATATAAGCAATTGAATAAGTTGAACTGGCATACTTGCTCCTAAGAGTATAGTGTGGGTTTTTTTACTTTAAGATACTTCAAATCCTAGTCCTCATTTTATTTTAAAATGTACCATTAGAAGTACTCTGTTCTGACACAATAATGTAATATATCTACAGTTTTTGCATTTGTGTGCAAGATGCTATGTAATAGGCTTACTGATCTATTAAAATAAACAAATTGCAAAACAGAATCAAAAAATAATATTCACTACCGATAACAATGACATTTTTTTTTTTTTTTCAGTCAATACTTTAACGCAGGTTAGTAGTGAGAGGCAAGTTAACGCTACGTACACTTCTGCTTCTGAAAATCATATACTTCAACAATATACCGTATTTGCTCGAATATAAGACAAGGTTTTTTTCAGAGCAAATGAGTGCAGACTCCCCTGCTTTCGCCCGGCACGACCGCCGGGGCTTCTATGAAGAAGCCGGGTACTTCCGCTTTCGTCACAGAAGTCCCGGCGAGCGTGCCGGGCGGCAGCACAGGAGTCTGCGCTCGTCGCACAGACATCCTCTGCTGCCCCACTAGGCACCAGGGAGAATCGGGCAGCTGGGGGATGTCTGCACGATACGTGCAGATATCCTCCATGCTGCCCGACACGGCAGTCTATTATGACGGACCAGCAGGGGAGTCTGCACTCATTTGCTCTGAAAAAAACCTTGTCTTATATTCGAGCAAATACGGTATTGTATCGTGCAGACTTCCCCCGGCTGCCCCCACTAGCCACCAGGTAAAGAATCAAGGGGAGGGGGGAGATAGAGAGAGACTATGGGAGGGAGGGGGGAGATAGAGAGAGACTAGAGGGGGGAAGAGAGAGAGACTAGAGGGGGGAAGAGAGAGATACTAGAGGGGGGAAGAGAGAGAGACTAGAGGGGGGAAGAGAGAGAGACTAGGGGGGGAAGAGAGAGAGACTAGGGGAGGGAGGGGGGAAGAGAGAGAGACTAGGGGAGGGAGGGGGGAAGAGAGAGAGACTAGGGGAGGGAGGGGGAAGAGAGAGATGAAGAGAGAGAGATTAGTTTGGAGGGAGGGCGGAAGAGAGAGAGACAACGCTGGGGGGGGGGGGGAGGCCGCAAAGTAATAAAAACAAGAAATGCATTTGTATAATATCAATTTTTTATTAAATATTAAAAAGCAATTTACATATATACAAGTTAAACTTTTTTTTTCCTATAGTCTTATATTCAGGCTTTTAGTTTTTTTCCTAAAGGAATATACAAAGTTTGGGGGGTCGTCTTATAATCAGGGTCGTCTTATAATCGAGCAAATACGGTAATTGCCTGCTGCTATATATACATTTCTGTGTCCTATGTTAAAGATAATACAAAGCACTATTTTTCTGATTTTCTTTGCATATATTTATACACCCCTGCCTGAGACTTGTTCCCAAAAGGAAGACTCTGCAATTTCAAGAAACATTTCTGCATATAAGTATTTTTGCACTGTTTTATATATTTTGATTTCTATTTCTATACACTTATTACTTTTAGCGCTCCAGTTTTACATTTATTTTTTCTGCTTCTAAGAATTGCTTTTAGGGTTGCTTTTCTTTTACTGCGAGCAGCTTCATTTTTCTTTTAGTGTAAATTGCTTTGGTAGTGTCTTATTTGTCACAATATATTTTTTCACTTTTTGCACAACTAAGTGACTTTAGGCTGCACACTCACATTTAAGGAATATTTTTTGTACAACACTTATTTACCCACAATATGTCTATCTTTGAATTTAGAAATAAGCTAGACCATACCATAGTCTCAGCTTTTTCTGACACTAATGACATTTCACAAATGAAAGAAGAAAGGGTTAATCTGGAATTAACCTTCAAAAGCCTAGAAAGGCTATTACTGAAGGAATCCAAAATAAAATGGGAAAAAGTACCTAGTGGAAGGTTTAACACCAAGAGGCCTCAGGATAATGAAAATGCCAACTTTCAATCAAGATGATACAGATTTTATGAGATTGTGGAATATGATTTTAAAGAACTACACACGTGAACTAATGGGTCTGATTATAAACAGCAGGAAAAGAACCCTTGATAGACTTAATTATGAGATAAAAGAATACCACACAAAACTTACACTTTTAAAGACTTTAAAGATTTATCTCAGACAACAGAAATTAACCTGGGAAATTTAGAAAAAGATTTAAAAAGAGTTAAATGCAAAAAATATATAATAGACAAAACTGATTATGAAAACAAAAAAGTCAGACATTTCTCAAGATTTAATAGAAGAGATACATACAATGATTCCAACTGGAAACCCAACTATAGATCCCACATAAACCCTGAACAAAACACATTTAAAACACAGAGGGAAGATAGAAGATCCCAATATAGCAACACACACAATACAATATCTAATACTAATAAACATGTGAGATTAAATTCTAACACAACAGAACAACCCACCCATTCAAACTAGAGATACTGGGGCCCCCCACACTCAGAGGGAAAATCCCAATCAAATCCCAATACAAAATAGATTCCAATTACTAGCTAACTACAACGCAGACACAGAATCTTTTTTAGAGAAAACATCAAAATCTTTGATGCCATGGAGAAGAAATTGGGAATCCCCACAAAAGAGAGAGAGAAGTGGAGAGGAACGAGAGGGGGAAATAGAAAGTCAGAGAACAAAAAGAGGGAAGACCCTACCCCGAATAAATCTGCTTAACAAAGGCCTAAAGTATTCCCTGACAGCCAAGTTTAATAAGTTTAAATTTTTGTGGACCTGCAAAGATTCATAAGAAAATTATCTTTTAAAAAATATTTTATCAATCATCCGATCAATAGAAACTCCAATGACAATGGATTTATACATACAGATTTCAAAAGGAAGTCATCTTTTTACCCTTCCTTTTGCAAATCAAGAGCAATCAATAACTTTGAATATAATGTTGTAAAAGATCTAGACAAATATAAGAACAACAAAATTAGATACACAAATAACCTGACTGAAAAAGAAAGAATGGCAATCAAAACCCTTCAGGAGTATAAGGAAATTATCATGAGACAAGCAGATAAAGGGGTGGCGGGGTATAGCCATCCTTAATCGTACTAAATATTTTGATGCGTGTGAGAGACAATTAAATGATAATACCACCTACAAAAAACTTAAATCGAACCCATTAAAAGATTTGCAGAAAGCTCTAGTGAACATTCTAGATGATGGACTTATGAAAGGGATTTTAACTAAAAAAATATGATTATTTAAATGTCAGATATACAAAACACCCCACTTTCTCCATTTTACCTAAACTACATAAAGATGGGACAAACCCTCACGGCAGGGCGATAGTGTCTGGGATCGATTCTATTTCATCTAATCTCTCACAATTCATAGATCATTTTTTTTACAACCCTTAGTTATATCCACAAAAGCCTATCTAAAGGATACAATAGATGTTCTGCAGACATTAGAGAAAATCATTTGGAATGACAATTACATACTGGCGACATGCAATGTCAGTGCACTTTACACCAACATAGAACACGAAAAGGGGATAGCAGCAGTAAAAACACACCTCATTAAGTCAAAGACCTATAAATCAGAACACATTGATTTTATTATAAAAGGTATAACTCGGATTCCTAACAACAACTTTTTTTGGTATAATGATGAATATTTTATTCAACAGAGAGGTACCGTGATGGGTACAAAATTTGCCCCTAGTTACTCAAATCTGTTCATGTCACTTTGGGAAGATCTTTTTGTTTATAAACAACATCAGTGGAGAAATAACTTGGTAACCTATCGCAGGTACCTTGATGACGTGTTTATTATAGGGATTGGCTCAAAACATGAACTGGAGAAATTCATAAAGTATCTGAATACCTCAAATTGGGGAATATCTCTTACATCAGAGATAAGTAAAACACAAATTAATTTTCTTGATCTAAATATATATATATACAAAACAACAAAATTCATACAAAAACTTTTTTTCAAAACAGTAGACGTAAACAGCTTCATACAATTCGATAGTGGACATTACTTACCCTGGTTACAAAACATTCCAAAAAAAACAATTCTGTCTAGTAAAAAGAAACTGTACAGATCAGGATATATGCAGTAAACAAATAGAAAAACTAGAAACAGACTTTATGGCCAAGAATTATCCAAAAGACCTTCTAGTAGTAGTTAAGAAAATTACCACTAATACTAATCGAGAAAATGTTCTAAAATAGAAAGAGAAAACTAATCTAGGAAATGATAGACTGGCTTTGATAACAAGCTTTAAATGTGGCAGCAATTTTATCAAGAAAAAGATAAGAAAGAATTGGAATATACTATATCAGGACGAAGATCTAGCCCCATTATTAACAGAAAAACCACTAATTACTTTTAAAGGATCAAAGAGTCTCAAACAAGATCTCTCGAGGAGTTATGAGAGATCTCACACTAAAAGCATAAATAATTTTGGACTAAAAGAAGCATTCTACAGGTGTGGCTCTTGTGTACCCTGCAGAACGTGTAAGTTAAATTATAAAAAAAAGTACATGCCAGTTCAAATCATTTTATAATAATAAAGAGTATAACATCAAAGGCATATACACATGTAACACAAGTGGGGTTATTTATCTATAATCATGTTCCTGTGGGTACCAATATGTTGGAAGAACATCAAGAAAACTACATGTTAGAATAGGAGAACACATTAGAAATATACGGAATAAATATCCTAATCATAAGGTAGCTACACATTTCACAGAATCCCACAATAGCAACCCAGAACGTCTTCATTTTATGGCTATAGACAAAATAAATAAACATTGGAGGGGAGGGGATCACATAAGAAACATGGGACAAATAGAAATGAGATGGGCCTATGAGCTAGACACCTAAAGGCTTAAATGTTGATTTCAACCTTTACAATTTTTTATAAACATGTTTCAGTTGTATGTAACATATTTTATTTTATTTCTCGTTTCAGATCAACTAAACATATTTCTGTTTTATTTTTTATTTTTATTGTTATTGTTTGGTGTTTTTTTTACTAAGATTCATCTCATTCCCATACATATATTTTTTCAGATCTTTTAATTTCCATCTTTATAAAACATCTGCAATAAGTTGTTTCACTCTCCAACCCAACATATTATTTTTCAATTTTTACATTTTTCTCTGGTAGTTATTGTACATTTTTGATTAATTTTCTATTATTATTTTTTGCATATAAATTATTTTCATTATTTTCATTAATTCCTATTTTAATATACATCTACTGTTTTTTTCTGCAGCACTATTCTTATCATCTTTTTTTTATTTTTTTTTTTATTTTTTTTTACATCTTTTATTTTCCAAAAGGAGATGACATCATCTTTTTATCATTTTTTCTTTTATTCTTTTGACCATTTGCCACAAAAGTTGGCCAACAAACTTTCCATTTATCTTATTCTTTATTTTTTATTTCTATTTAATATGGCTGTTTTTCTAGTACCAGAGACACCCCTAAATTCACAAACTAAAATGATATGTTTTGGAATTGATTTGAATCTTGGTAATAAGGTGAAACAAATTAAAACCAATGTAAGTATCTGGATGTGTCTTGGCACAGAAAGATACAAGGTTTTGCAACTTGCAATATGTAACATAAGAATGTTTCCCCTCCCCGTCAATTAATGTATTATGTTAGAATGTATGTATCTAAATGTATATTGATGTAACAATATATGTGCTCCCAATTCATAAGAAAAAGCTACCAGTTATTCAGTTCAATTTTGTTCTATAAAATGAGGCATTAGAGGTTATTCTGAAATCTAATATAATTTGAAACCATCCCTGAAAGGGTTGAAAGATGATTCGCTCCTTGCTTAATTGGACTGAAGGAGGGTTTTGGCTCTGATATAAAAAGAGGCAGTGCCTGCACTCCAATTATGCACCATGATGAAGCCAGCTGTGGCGAAACGCGTAGTGCTACCTTTCTGTACCTTTCACGGAGATTTTTAAATGTAAGAGTTCATACTCACGGACATCTTTGATCTCACCCCGTTTTCTACTGTGGACTTGCTTGTGAATTTGCTTAAATCGGATACCAGGTGAAGCTGAGTCTGCCGATAAGATTGCTAATGCTACTGAAAACCTCGCTTCAGTGAAGTTCTAAAGCATCAGTTCAAAGTCCAGAAACCAGGTAATTCCCAATAACCTTTGTGAATAGGGCGTTTTGACGCCCAAAGCCTTCGTGTGGGGTCCTTTAATTAGGTCCCACCAACATTCCCCGTAAGCTCTTCTCACGAAGATTGTTTTTATTGCTTCTCCATATTATTTGTATTTTCATTTTATGTTTGTGAGCCCTGTATGTTTGCGTGTTCCCAGCTGTATTGGATTTTTTTCCCTACATTAATTTATATAGATCCAGCTGTATTTGTTATATTTTTCTACTTTTATAGTGATTGACATTTTTGTACCGGTACTTTTAATTATATATTTACATATGAATTAAATATTTTCTCCAATTTATTATATCTATATATCTTTATTGGGCTATACTCTAGCCATACTGTGCTCCTTTATAATATCGAATTAACAATATAATTGCCTGCTACTATATATACATTTCTGTACTATTTTTCTGATTTTCTTTGCATATATTTATACATCCCTGCCTGAGACCTGTTCCCAAAAGGAAGACTCTGCAATTTCAAGAAACACGTTTGCATATAAGTATTTTTACACTGTTTTATATATTTTGATTTCTATTTCTATACACTTATTACTTTTAGCGCTTCAGTTTTACATTTATTTTTTCAACAGTATTTACTATGAAGAATAAAATAAAAAACTTGTAATACACAATGGAACTATTTACAATAATAAACCTTAATGTTTCTGTTGTTAGCATTAGGTTTCTTGACCAGGAAATTGGTTTGATAAATTGATTGATGATTTATTGGTGAAGTCATTACTTGCCTCGTAAGACTGTCTAGTTTTGACAGGGGGTCTGCATCAAAGGTCAGCATATGGGAATATTGTTTTTTGCAAGGTGGTTTCATTTTCTTATCTTCTGATGTGTATGGACTTTTCCCAATAAAGTAAAGTAAGTAAAGTAAACTAAAGTAAGTACATAAATCTAGCGCACTTTAAATATTTAGACAGGTTTGCGCTTGAAAATAGATAAGAGGAGCATTTTTTACAAATGGATTTTCTGACTATTGCCATATGTTTTATAGTATGATTTATTAGAACAGAAACCTGGTTTGCTATAAAGATAATGTGAGTTAGGCCTATGATACAAATACTCTTTTTGTTTTCAGTTTTGGTGATGACAGGCTAGCATCATGTAAGGTTTTTAAAAACATTTATATTTGTTGAGAACAAAAATCAAAGCATCCATAATAGTTTTTGGTTTGAACGGAATATTTTATCCTATATGTATTTAAATGTTTCTATTACCACCCCCCCCCCCCCCCCTCGTAATAGAAAAATAGAATGTGTCAGCAGATAAGAGCCATTCGGGCCATCTAGTCTGTCCAAGTTTTTAAACACTTTTATTAGTCCCTGGCCCTATCTTATATCTAGGATAGCCTTGTGCCCATCCCACGCATGCATCCTATAAGGCAATGCTTGTGGTAAATGTCTGCAAGTTGTGTATAAAAGAATATAATCTGATTATTGAATAGTTGTTTCTTCCTCATTGAAGTGTTCATTCACACTTGCCTACTTTATCAATAACTGTGCTGGGATACAATTGGGTGCTGGCCAAAAGTGGACATGGTTACAAGACAACCTGGTACAGATCCGTTTAAACACAGTGTTGTATTAATGCCAGAACAGACCCAAATTTGACAGGGCACAAAAAAAAACGGCACTTCCCTGGCAAATTCGGCAACTATGCTGATTAAAGAGATTTCGTTTTTTTGTATGTTAGAATATGTTAGATTTGTTTGTTCTGTTTTGGACATGAATGGCGGATGTGAAATCTTTGTTCAGTAAATATCTATCTGGTTTCACTTTAGGAAAGGTTTCTTCTATGGTAATCCATGTGGGACATGATCTGACCAGATAAAGTCTCCAATTCAAGTGTTATATATTATTGTAAGAAAGCTTGGTCTGCAAGAATCAAAACTATAATGAAATAGCTGTGATGAATTGAGTAACATGAATATTCTCCATCTAATGGTGGAGTTCTTCAAGAACCATTAACAACATCATCATGCATAAGTTGGGCTAACTGATTGCCTCGGACAGTAAGGTATCTTATTTGGTTAGGAGTCGAGTTTATTGTGGAGTCCATCATAGGATCTATAATGATAATCATTACAAACAAATTATTGATTGCACTTTGCCAAAGATCTTTTGAAGACTAGGTATTTGGATTATGTGAGAAGCATACAGGTTTTCCATTCATATAAACATTAAGATCAGCCCTGGGAATCCACATCTTGTACTGTGGGGTGAAATTTAAATTTTTTGGTTTAAGGATTCAAGAGAGCAATAAAATGAAATAATGGTGGATAATATTTTGGACAGAATTTGGAATATTGTGATTTGATAAGATGGGTTTCCTGAATACAGATTCTATATTTATGTGGGGTGTTTAGCCCCTTTTAGTTTATAGACAGTATGGTCAAACCCATATATATAGATAAGATAAACAGTATTGCGAGTTGTAATGTGTACTGGGAATGTTGTAGTATAAGTTGATGTTGGACACTTGCCACATATAGATGCATGTAAGTAAGTACATAGTCATGCCTCTCCTGGAAAGGTGGGAGACAGATAGGATAGTTGGAAAAAAAAGAATCAGACAAGACAAAAAGGACAGTGACAGAGCATTTGAAGCTAAGAATTTTGCAAATGTGCCAAACAGTCTATTGTCTTAAAGAGTGTAGATCACGTTTAGCCTTAGGGTGTGTGGAAAAACATTGTGGGTCCGCATCTTTGGCATTATAATTGCCAACAATAACACAACAAACAAAAAATGGGGGAGCTAAACAAATGCAATAAACTATAGATATTAAACAAGTAAATCAGTATTGCATTTTCTTTTAAATCACAAAGAGCAACAAATTTCACTTTTTCTGGAATTCAACTGCGAGATATAAAACTCTAGAGCAAACTTTTTGTACCAGTTTTAACACAGTTCTAAACAATAGAGCAGCTCATTCTAAAACAAATTTAGCTCCATCACAGATTATAGAATATAACACCTTTTCTTATTTACAAGGATAAATCATACCAAAAATAAACCTCCATCACAGTTGAAGTGTCACTTAGAAAATTCTATTTACCAGAAAAATGAATGCAGTTAGCAATTGTTTGGATTAACGCATCATGAACATACACATACAAGTATACGTTTCAATAGTACTGTACTGAAATCTAAATACAGTATAATAATATCACAATCATACAAGTTGAACGCTTAAATTTTGTGTTGAAAGCTTTACTCGATGATGTCAGGGTTCAACACTGACCTTCTGATTCAAGCATTTAAAAGTAATTAATTATGTGCTTATATACCTCCTGCCTCCTCTAGAGGCCTCCCTACCTTACTTTTCTTGTATTTCTTCCCCTCTGTTTGGTGTCAGGTGGGCTCGTTACCTTTTTGCTCACACCCAGGTTAAATAGCTGCAGTGTCTTGCAAACAGTGCTTTTGCATTAAAGTTGGATGCCTGACTTCTGAGAGCTGCTGCTTCTGTTCCTGATCAGATGAGTAAATACAGGGCCATCATATTGAATGTATCGATGGTTCAGAGCATTAAAATATATTATCTCCCAGCTTGGCGAACGTAAAGGAGTATGAACCAATAAATCGCATAATAAACAGCATCTCAATATGGTGTTATGAAATCCTCATCTTATAAAATTAGGTGAGTTTAACACCTTCGCTACAATGGACGTGTCAGGCACGTCCTGCCGGGAACTCCGATCCTGACAATGGACGTGCGTGGCACGTCCTGCAGTGAATAAAGAGGTTTTCGCGATCAACCACTTTAATGGTGCTGGTCTATTGCCTCGATGTCGAGGCAATAGCCAGCACTAAAATTTATTTTCTGGGGCACCCACGATCGCCCCACAGAGCGATCGTGGGAGCCATAGTGACGGAGCAGCATGCTCCGTCAATATGGCTATGCCCTCTGGAGGTCTGAGCTTCGGAAGTGAAAGTAACTTCACTTCCGTCGCTCTGAATATGCTGCTTGACTGCCCCTAGTGGTAGCCAAGCAGCACAGCAATGTAAAATAATTAAAATAAATATTTAATTAGTATAAAACTGGTTAAATAGTTAGATTAGCCTATAGGGTTAAAATTAAATAATTTTTAGCATAAGGGATAGGGTTAAAATTAAATTAAAATTAAAATATATTAAGGGCTAGCATAAGGGTTAGCGTTGGGGTTAAATTTAGTGTTAGGGTTAAATTTTGGGTTCGGGTCAAAGATTCAATATAGGGAAAAACCAAAAAACACTATTTTTGGTTTTTGCCCCATAACTCGCAAAAAAATACCGAAAAATATGGAAACATGCATATTTCTGTACTGGGACAACATTGAGAAACTATTTAGACGTTTTTTTTTTAGTGATTGTATTTGTGTAAATCATATTTTAGTTCAAAGTTAGAAAAAGTGTTTTTTTTTTAAATTTCATCATATTTTATGATTTGTTTTGTAGTAAATTATAAGATCTGATGAACATAATGGCATCTAATGAAAGCCCTTCTTATGACGATAAAAACAACATATAATTTGTGTGGGTACAGTCAGTGCTGTATTTACTGTATTTGGCGGATGCCTATGGCGGCAAATTTTGGGGGGCGGCAGCGCCCCCCCAGCACTGAAAAAAAAAAAAATTAAAAATAAAAAAAATCCGGCCCTTTAAAAAAAAAAAAAAAATAGACCGCGCTTGCAGGCAGAGACGGAGGTGAGAGGGGATCGGAAGATCGCCCCTCACCAACGCTCTGCCTGCCAGGCTGCACGGGGAGCCGAACAGGCAGCACAGAGGAACCTCCGTGCTGCCTGTTCGGCTCCCCGTGCAGTGTGCCGACACGGAAGTCCCGACAGTCACGTGACGGGCACGCTGACGTCATACGCGCGCCCGGTCACCTGACTTGTCGGCACAATCGCCGGGAAGCCGAACAGGCAGCATGGAGGGACCATGCTGCCTGCCACTAGCCTCCAATGAAAGGTAAGTGCTGATGGGAGACTGTGTGTGTGTGTGTGTGTGTGTGTGTGACTGAGTGTGATGGGAGTCAGAGTGTGTGTGATGGGAGACTGTGTGTGACTGAGTGTGATGGGAGTCAGAGTGTGTGTGATGGGAGACAGTGTGTGTGACTGAGTGTGATGGGAGTCGGAGTGTGCGTGATGGGAGTAGGAGTGTGTGACTGAGTGTGATGGGAGTGTGAGCTTGATGTGAGTCTGAATGATGGGGCATGTCTTAGGTGTGTAACGTGGGTGTGCAGCTTGGGTAGGGGGGTGCCCGGATTTTGTCTGCCTAGGGCAGCACAAAATCAAGATACACCACTGGGTACAGTAAGAAGAAAAATTGCAGCTAAACACAAACACCCCAGAAATGTCAAAATGGCCGTTGTCACCAAGGGAAAGTCAAGGTGAAAATGTCTTGTCACTAAGGGGTCAAGTATGGATCAAGCTGGTTCGCTAATAGTATGAAGGTAAAGAATTGGAAAATCGTTTTTTTTTTTTTTGTTTTTTGTCAGAACCATTATTTAACAGACAGTATACTGATCTGCATAGGATATATTATATATGGGCCACTGAACTCGATCTATGTGAGCTGTGTTTCAATCTAGCAGGGTCCTGCTCCCACACATTGTGTGTTGCACTGTTTGCCATTTCATAGGGATCTTCTGCGACTTAAGTGGAAGACACAGCTTCTCAAGGGATTTACAGGTGATCTCCCATTTGTGTTCATACATGTGAGGTGCAGGCCTTTGTAAGGAGCTGGGGGAGCATTGAGTTTTTATGAGTTTTCCCATTGAAAATATAAGCATACATCTCATGGCTGAGATTCAGCAATTGATTTGGGCTTTGGCACGCTAAGAGCCGGATCTATTAAGAGCTCTAAAGTAGGGATTGTAGGAGCCTTAATTAAAGCTTACAGTTACTGAGCAGGTGTTGCTCATGGAAAGCTGTAGGTTTTGTCAACAGTTAGTAAAAACCATCAACTAGTTGGTTACAATTTTGTGTAAATTCTTCCATTTTGTTCTCCAGATGTGTTGGTTCTCCCAGTGATCAAATATCTTGTCTCACTTGAGGAGCTCCATTATTTATTCAGTCATTGAGCTATGCGTTTCTCCTAGCATGTTTTATCAGGATGCCCTGAGTTATTGGGAAGTCAATGTCAAGATTATAATTCTCCTCTTCTGTCTCGAAACATACTGGAACATCTTGGGTATCGTCTTCCTGAAGTATTTGGAAGATATCTCAGGTGAGTCTTGGAGTCCTAACAAAACTATTTCAAACTTAGAAAATTAAAATTGGTTGAGCCACATAAATGCCATGGTTAGAACGGAGCTCTTGAGTTAGATATCCATTTGACCTGGTGGCCAGACAAAACTTATTAGCTGAGGGCTTCTTAGATGTATTGATGTGTTTTCTCTATATTGACTATTTCAGATGAACTGTTGAGAAACTATCAAATCTCAATCATTATGTCGTGTCTGTTTACCAAGCGCTGTGTATATTGTTGGAAGTATATGCATAAATGCTAACATAATGAATCAGGTTTGAGGGAGAGTGACGCTGAAATTAAACATAATAAACGGGAGTGGTCATGATGTAAAGATGCACGTACCGTGCCTCATCAGGTCTGGTTCCATGAAGCCTCCCTAACTGCTCAAGCCCGCTGAGAGAAACAGAGGTAAAATGGTTGAATCGCCCTGCCGAAAAACTGCAACGGAGAATACCCCTTGAAGCGCAGAGACACTGTCCCCATGCAGGGCCGGACTGGGAGAAAAATTCGGCCCGGGCAATTTTTCATCACAACGGCCCACTAAGAAGGGGGCGGGGCAAAGGAGGTGTGTTTTGTCATCACCAATGACAAACACGCTCCCTCTCAAAGTGAGCATGTTGGTTCAATGCTCTTCCAGGGCAGACCATGCGCAGAGCTCTGCTGAAGAGCTCTAGCATGAGAAAAAAGCCCTGTATTTGTTCTGCACAGTGCAAGCAAATTTAATAACATGCTTGCACTGTGTTTCCTTGCAACTTGTCTCTGGTGTCTCTATAAATGGATACCAGGAGACAAAAATGCCAGGAAAGAGTATTGAGCATGTGTTTGGAGCCTGCTTTGGAGCTGATTGTGGTGTGGTATTGTGTAATAAGGTCGGTTTTAGTTGTGTTTGTGGTGTAATGTGATGCATATGTGGCTAGGGGCTGTAGAGAATGTGTGTATAGGGGATATAGCAAGTGTGTGCATACAGGTTATAGTGTGTGTGTATATATAGATGTAGTGTGTGTTTAGGGGTGTAGTATGTGTTTGCTTACAAGGAATCTAGTGTGTGTATATATACATATATATATATGAGTCTAGTGTGTGTTTGAAGGACCCAGAATGTGTATAGAAGATCTAGTGAGTGTGTGTTTATAACGGTTTCAGAGTGTATATAGGGATCTAGTGTGTGTATGTGTGTAGATGATCCAGAGTTTGGTAAGGGATCTAGTGTGTGTCTGGAATGTAATGTGTTTAGGGGTGCAGTATGTGTGTGAGGGGAGGCGGTGTGTGAGGGGCGTGCGTGAGTGCTGTGTATGATGTGTGTGAGAGTGCTATGTGTGTGTGATGGGTGTGAGAGTGCTGTGTGTGATGGGTGTGAGAGTGCTGTGTGTGAGAATGCTGTGTGTGTGATGGGTGTGAGAGTGCTGTGTGTGATGGGTGTGAGAATGCTGTGTGTGATGGGTGTGAGAGTGCTGTGTGTGAGAATGCTGTGAGTGCTGGGTGTGAGAGTGCTGGGTGTGAGAGTACTGGGTGTGTGAGAGTGCTGTGTGTGTGAGAGTGCTGTGTGTGTGAGAGTGCTGTGTGTGTGAGAGTGCTGTGTGTGAGAATGCTATGTGTGATGGGTGTGAGAGTGCTGTGTGTGAGAGTGCTGTATATATGTTAGAATGGATTGTGTGTGTGTGTATGGGGGGGTAAATAAAATAACAGGCATTATGTCCGGGGGGGGGGGCGACGACATAATGCCTGTTATTTTATTTGTTTATTTACCCCCCCCCTACACACACACACACACACACACAATCCATTCTAACATTTATACAGCACTCTCACACCCATCACACACAGCACTCTCACACCCATCACACACAGCACTCTCACACCCAGCACTCCCTTCTTACCTTTAGCCTGGGAGGGGGGGACCGGCACGCTGGTACCTGGGACTGGGAGGCGGGGTGGCGGTGTTCCCTGGTGGTCCTCGTGGTGAGTGAACTTTAGCCTGCGGGCTAGACTTCACTCTCGCGAGATCCGGTCGTTGCCATAGCAATGCTCCGGATCTCGCGAGAGGAACCCGGTGGAGCTGCAAGTTAGAGCTCCGCCGGGTCCTCTCTCCAGGCTGTCTCCCTCCCTCTCTCCCCACCGACAGCATGTGGGCCGGTGAGGGAGATCTTCGATGTCCTCACC
Organism: Pelodytes ibericus; assembly: GCA_036172795.1. Taxonomy (NCBI): domain Eukaryota; kingdom Metazoa; phylum Chordata; class Amphibia; order Anura; family Pelodytidae; genus Pelodytes; species Pelodytes ibericus. Next base: position 129,653,946 of record CM069859.1, read on the forward strand.
GGCCCTTCATGGAAAACAGCGGGGCCGGTGCTCGGATAGACCGGCAGGGGAGATCCTGGGACCCAGAGGCCACTGCTGGGACCTCCCCTGCCGGCCTCGGACCATGGCCACCGCGGCCCACTGGGCATTTGCCCGGTGTGCCCGATGGCCAGTCCGGGCCTGTCCCTATGTGAAAAATACGCGTGCAAAGTATACCAAGACCTAGACAATTAAAACTTCAATGAACAGAGGCGGACAGAGACGGAGGGAAGCATTAAGCCAGAAGGCATAACCACAAGTATTGTGAAGTGCCTACCCGGCACGGGTCCTTCTCCCCTCGCTCCTCTCCTTCGCCTCCCTTTCTTTTCTCTCCTGTTTCTTGATGAAAAGAGTAAAGTGTAGTAAAACAGGAAGGATGAGGTTAAATGGATGCAATGCAACTGTTTGTAACAAATATGAATTGTTCACAGGCATGTGTTAAATTTGGATCTTACTGCAATGCATATAACCCACGTGTATTAGATCTGAACACTATATAACGAATATAAATTGAGCACAAACCATGTGTTACATTTGGATCTCATTGCAACACGGATAACCCACATGTATTAGACCTGAGCACTATATGACGAATTTGAATTGAGAACATAAGAAACAAAATACCTGCACCTGGCTGGATAGATAAATGCAATGATAGAACACCAGCAAGAGCAGTAAGGATGATGGAAAGAAGACAAGATATTGATAAAGCTAGATGAAGTAAGAAAAGAGACAAAGATGAGGAAAAGCTGATAATTAAAAAAAATAAAGATAATTATTCTGTAAAAAAAAATTACATCAAAGACAAATTTATAGAGGAACAAGGACATTTGAATGAAGCTATTAGATGACTTTGTTCTATATGTTTTTTGCTGGCCATTTTTGTTATTTCATGAGAATATTTATATGCTTGGTATGGGATTAAGTAATATGATCACACTATTTTAGCACTGGAAGTTGTAATATGTATTGCCTTGTGCAAATGTCTGTTCATGAGCAGTGTAGAAATTCAGATTATGTTCTATTATTTCAGCTGCATTATGTATAAGACTTGATAGAGGGTTTCCCATCTGGAAAGGGTATAACACTTCCCATTTTAGCATGTCTTTCCAGATCACATTACTGTGTTTTTTCTCTGTAACTAAAACATTATGACAAAATGCTAGTGACCAAGAAGATCTCATTATTAACCTTCATAAAAATAGAACAGTGCTGTATACTGAAAATCTGGAGTATAACCGTTTAATTTGATTTAAAGTTTCCGGATCAAATTATAGCACATTGCTTTAAATGGTGTATCCCTAAGATTACAACTAAGTAAAGTTATCACTTAAGGGCATGCATCTACGACCAAAAATTGGAATTCCAGAAGAAAACAATATAAGCTTACATCAGCTTTTCTGAGACAGTTCCATTTTTGGGGGCCCTGTCCAGTCAAATGAAGGGGTTTCCCAGCTTTACTAAATGTACAGTATATTAGCATTTATTTATATAGTGCCAACAATTTTTGCAGAGCTTTGGTACAGGTCAGAACAAGGGAGTTACAAACCAAAATACATGAGGAAGAGGGCCCTGCTCGCAAGCTTTCAATCTAGAGGGAATGGGGAACATGGGAAATATAAGATGAGTGAAGAGGCAGGAGGAAAGGTGGGGGAGGGAAAAAGAAAAGTAAATTGTGATAGAAGGTATTTGGGAACAATGGCAGCTGATAATTCACACTAGAAGTTACTATGTGGGTGATCTGGGTGGGTGCATTGTAAGCCTTCAGACTCCAGCCAATTGTAATCTTTGGAGAATGCAGGTGAGTAAAGTGGCTAACATATTGCTAATAATTGTGTATAGAGAGGGGAGGTTGCTAAGTGGTTGAGAGGTCAAGTCACATCCTCTGATGAACCAAACCGATACTGAATATTAACTTGGGTTGGCTGGGATTAGGGAAGGCAGTAGAATAAGTGAGACCAACTTCGGTGGAGCTGAAGAAAATTAAAACCAATGTGGCACACCAAAATGCTAACACACAAAATAAAAAATAGGAAAGTGACATTCAAACATTTTTGAAGTTGAAGGATCAGCGGCATCCTTTATTAAGTACAAAGATGACAGCAAAGCCTTCAAAAAGGTGATTATGTTGATGAAAGTGGTTGCTAATAAAAATCACAACAATGGTAGTGGGGTGGTCCTACCAAATATAATAGATGCCTTTAAAAAAAGGTCTCAACACCTTTTGTAAGACAATAGAAAATACTGGGCTATTAATGTTATTATTGACATGAATATCTAGCGCTTGTTGATCCAAGGAGAAAACTGATTGCTATTTGGAGTCAAGAAAAAATTGTTGCCCTGTGAATCAAAATTGTAAATTGCCAAAATAGATTTTTTTACCTTTTTTTTGAGCAGGATCAAGAATAAGAAAATGGTCTGATGGACTTATAGAAACATAGAAACATAGAATGTGTCGGCAGATAAGAACCATTCGGTCCAATTAGTCTGCCCAATTTTTTTTGAGTATTTTTATTAGTCCCCCGTTCCCGGTCTTATAGCTAGGATAGCCTTGTGTCTATCCCACGCATGTTTAAAATCCTTGACTGTGTTTACCTCTACCACTTCTGCTGGAAGGCTATTCCATACATCAACTACCCTCTCAGTAAAGTAATACTTCCTGATATTACTTTTAAATCGTTGCCCCTCTAATTTAAGACTATGTCCTCTAGTTGTAGTAGTGGTAGTTTTTCTTCTTTTAAATATACTCTCTTCCTTTACTGTGTTGATTCCCTTTATGTATTTAAATGTTTATATCATATCCCCCGTTACGTCTTTCGTCCAAGCTATACATGTCAAGATGCTTTAACCTTTGCTGGTAAGTTTTATCCTTCAACCCATGAACCAGTTTAGTAGCCCTTCTCTGAACTCTCTCCAAAGTATCAATTTTCTTCTGGAGATACGGTCTCCAGTACTGCGTACAATACTCCAAGTGAGGTCTCACCAGTGCTCTGTACAATGGCATGAGCACTTCCCTCTTCCTACTGCTAATACCTCTCTTTATGCAACCAAGCATTCTGCTAGCATTTTCTGCTGCTCTATTGCATTGCCTACCTACCTTCAAGTCTTCTGAAATGATTACTCTTAAATCCCTTTCCTCAGATGTTGAGGTTATCAACTTAAATTACTACATGACATGCAAGACAAAATAACATAACTCATAACTCACACTAAATCCTGTACCTTATTTGAACTTTGTGTAAACTATGCATCTGTTTACTAATTCATTCAAAATGGAATGTGTTAAGCATCCTCGGCCTCACACTGGCACATATTACAGCCTTTCATCATCTCTGGCTTGATAAACAAATGCCAGGCGTGGGCTGGCAGTAATCAAGATGTATAACATGTCTGCAAGCAGACAAGACTATCAGTGAAGTGATTTGTTTTATCATTTCTCACTGAGCTTTTGTTATGCCTTGGTTTCATTATTAAAAGCTAGGGAAGCAAATAAAAGTTAGCATATTATATATAGACAAATCCTCTTCAACAGAAATATACACAACTCAATGGAATATCTTTTGGGCTCTGGATTATTTGATGGTAGTGTCACAAAGTGAATTCTGACAGCCTGTCTGACTGGGGTTCTTGGAGGAGCCTGAGGGCCAAACACCTTCCTGTAGATTATGGGCCCTAACTTATGTGCCATAACTCTATACATTAATATTGTTAGCTAGTTATATTCTGTTATTATATGGGTTTATGTGAAATGTTTATTTCTGTGAGTAGACCACTCTGAAGGATTATAATTGTGTCAGTGACAATAATTGATAGTTTACTCCAACATCCATTGTTCTGTATTAACTGGTAAACTGATTATGTTGTGTACACTATGTTTCTTACTCTGTGTTTTGTAATTTGGTCTACTGATTGTATGGTAATTCCTATTTGGTTTGCAGCCTGAAAGTCTAATGTATTCCTAGCCCCAGTTAGTTGGAGAACTATGTTTAGTTCCATCCCCCCATTGTATACTAATGTCTGTGATGTCACGTGTATGTCTTTTTATAAGTCTGTGTTGTTACACAAATAAAGGAGTTGTTCATTCTTGCTGTAACTAACTGCTAGTGGTCTCCTGTCTGCTATTTGGGTACAAAGAGCAAGGTTCCAGGAAAGACTTGCTGGGTGAAAGCTGAGCTTTAATCGGGGCTAAGGAGGTGATTTCACACAACGGGCAGAGGGTCTACTATGTCCAGTAGAGGTCCGTTACAGGTAGATTTACATTTATCTTTTTTTTTTTTTATGTACTGAAAAGGGCCAATATTTATTTGGATTTTGAGATAGGTTTTCTGGTCTGAATGTTGCTGTTTTGTTGTCAGTTCACTCTGTGTACCGGACATTTCTGTGTACCGGTGGCCAGCCAGAGATATATGGTGTTGATAGCTGTACATGTCCTTTACCTTCTTGTTCCAGTAGGTCAGCCCTCTTAGCCTTCCTCTCAGTATGGCCCACTAGCAGCCCCAGACTCCAGGGAGCATGGCCTGGAACAGGGAAAACAACCTCTCTGGACATGTCCAAAAGGGGAGGGCATGACTGTCAACCCAGAGTTGATTGTTTGGGGGTTAAATGTCTGGTACTTGTCTCTTTTGATGCTAGCCTGTTATAGTCCACTGATATTGCTTTCGCCTTCAGCTCACTGTGGTCAGTCTTGAGGCAAGGAGAATAAAGTTAGTCTAGGAATCCTTCAGTGGCATTGGTTATTTGTTCGCCAGTGTTGACTGCTAGCTCTGTGGCCTATTGTCTGGGTTAACACCCCTTCCTTTCAGGAGGTTCTGGACCGGGTCCAGCAGAGGGCTGTGGTTCCCTGATGGACTTGTTGGACAGAGTTCAGACCCAACCAGTTATGGCCCCTGGGACTGGGGATTGTTCAGTTTCCCACTTGGGACACCCTCCTTTTCCAATTTTTGCTCCAGTCACCTTGGGACTAGTTCAGTCTGAGCAGCGGGAAAGGAAGGCCCGCGATGCTCGGCCACCATCCCACTTGAGCCCCAGTCCTGTGAGGGGCTCCAGAGCTGCACCTTGGCCGGGTGCTTGGCCAAGCAAGGTCCTGAGGGACAGAAATTTCCACTCACCATTGCTGAAGAGTTTCATGCAGTGGCTGCAGCATTCCCCAAGCGTTCCCCGGCAAGATCGCTACAGACACAGAAGTGGATTGCTCTGTGCGAGCTGAAGGCACTGTTCACCCTCCCCTGTCCCTGGCTTTCCCCCTCTGATGTCTCCCCTCCTTTGTGGGCAACTTGTCTCTCCTCCATGGGCAGCAGCCAGAGTCAGGTGCAATAGGGGACAGGGGGTGAGGGAGGGATCAGGTCAGGGGGTGGCCCCATTAGATGTACAGGACCTTAAAGAAAAAATTATTAAGGGAGAGTATGTGGATATGCTTTCATTAGTACTGGTGGAAAAGGATAAGGTGGATAGGCAACGCAGGGGTAAGATTAAGGAAGGGGACACATGCAAGCAATTGCTACACAACTTTGGCAGTTGGCAATTAGCTTTAGCATGTTTAGCAGTGTCCTCTGTGAGTGTTATCCAGAGCACGTATGGTGCTCCTGCATGTTTTCATCTCTTGGGGTGTTGTTTTCAAGGCGCCAATTTTTTTTAACATGTGCATGCCCATTGGTTGTTTGATTTTCAGGTTTCTCTGCCTCATTTGTGGAGTGGGTAAGTGTCTCAGGTTTCTGGCTCTAAGTCGCTATTGCAATACTTAGAGCATAAGGGGTCACATGTAGGACCCATGAATAAAATATTGCCTTTCCTTCATGTGACTGCTGAGTTTGGGATCAGGATTGACGAATCGATGACTCAAGGTCTGTGGCCGGTTCTTTCCTTTCTTGGGATTGAAATTAAGGGAAAACCACTAAATGGTTTTCAGGCTTCCTCAAGAAAAATTGGATGCATTGCACACCCTGCTGGTCCAAGACTGAGGGTCTGGGAAGGTACAGAGGGGTAATGCTGATGGGCAGGACATTTTCAGTGTCCTAACCATTATGTCCGCATCACCATAGTCTGGCAGGAGGCAGGAGGTTTTCAGCTCCTCATTGGAGCTGTTTACTGACGGATCTGGGTCACTGGGTTTGGGTGCATTCTGCGAAGGAGAGCTCTGTGTGGCTTTCTTAGCTAGTGTTTTTCATTTCTTCTCCCCTCTAGTTCTTCCTCTTTGCCTGTCTTGAAGATTTTGCAGTACTTGGTGCTGAAGTGCCTGGGCGTTGGCTCCAGAGGCAGTGGAGGAGGGTATTCCATTCCCTCCACATTTGTGGAAGCGGGTCACTGGCTCCTTCAGATGGCTGGGCACAGCTGAAGTTGAATTCAATTTGGAGTCAGACCAGGCAAGTCTGTATTTTACATTGTAATATCTTGCGGGGTTGCACATGGCCGGGGCCCCCTGTTCAGCGACAGGGCGGAGTGTGGCAACCTTGTCCTTTCTTTTCCAGATGGTCAAGTGGCATGACGTCTCTAAGGAATTTCTCTACGAAATGTTATTTTTCCAAGTGGTGTTTGCGCTTCGGTATTTTTCGGGACATTGAGGATAGGCAAATTAGTGTTCCCTCGAGTTGGGGTTCAGGATAGCCTCCTACTTCAGGATGTTTCTGTCAGGGACTACTGCGTGCAGGCAGGGAAGGGTCCTTCTTAATCCACCTGGAGGGATCACCTCTGATCTGTTTCCAGTTCTCCAAGGTCCTTAAATTGTGTGTAGTGCTGCTGGGCATTCAGACATTATGACTATATGGCCAGATGCCATATAACCCAGTAACCCAGGCAGTAACCTAGGCATGGGGAGGTCCAGAAAAAAGCTAAAAGTAGCCATTTCCTACTTTGTTAACAAACTTGAGTGCATTTCAGTGCATCATTGGGAGCTGGAGGGGAAGAATGAATGATTTAAGTGGGGGAGCAATGGTGACACATGTAATCATGATCACCATTGTGGTGGCAGTCAGGCTTAGCACTGTTGGTGAGGAGATAAGTAGCTGCCTGAATGGGCTTGGGGACACACGGGCTGGAGTGGCTTAAGGTGCTCCAGCCCGACTGTGCACTTTGCATACGGACGGTATCATTGCAACTGCTGGATGATGACCAGCGGTTGGCGGGGTGTCTAAATTAAAATTCTGGCTCATGACAAGTTAATAAAGCTGTGGCCAACACCCTTACATCAATATAAGATGTATGTGTTTATTTGGGGGTTGTTGGCCAGGGAATTTAATTCCTGGGTATTGACAGTCGTGTCCGTGCTACTGTTCATGTATCAGTATTCATTCTCCAATAGCACAAACACCAAAGATTAAAAGTGGGACAGTGCTACTGGTCTGCTTAGAACAAGGTTCTTGGAGGGTATGTTTTAGGTTACTTGTTATGTATATCATTTGTTTGGCCATTGTACAGTTCTGTGCCTATAATGGCACTTTATTCATAATAAAAATGTATACTATGTTTGGTGTGTTGCTGGAAACAGTGCTAGTATGAATGTTATATGCTAGTATAAAAAGACATAATACAGCAAATAAATTCTAGCATTTAGGTATGCAAAATACTTTTGCATTTGGGTTGTATATTTCCATATGCCATAAAAGTGAATACTGTGGAACTGACAAGTCAACTGAGTTGAAAATATTCTCCAGCTTGCCTATCTTTCAAATTTGACAATTAATGTCTGAGTTTTGCAGTTCATTTGTCAGTTCACCTTTAAGTGGTAGACATCACAATGATATTACTCCATGTATATTCTAGAACCCTGCACTTCCAGTAGCATTTATGCTATATTCCGTACTATATGGTATATTTTTTGCTTCTCAACAACTAACAGTAGATAAATAGTTAATTTTCCACTTTCTTTTTATTTCTTATTTATGAATTCACACAAATCAAAAGTAACATGCATTAATTAAGTCTTGTGTCTGGAACACAAAACCCTTTCACACACTTTTATCTTTTGGATAGTGCTGTAAATAAAATATTTGGCAAGTTAATATACAAATAGCCGTGCGTGTGATAAAAGCACGCTACTGGTATAAGGCATAACCTTGGAATTTTGTGGTTTTAGTGCCAAAAACTGAATTACAAATTTCCAGTGTTTAATGTTACACCATCTTTATCCTATTTTACTGCTGATGTACAAATGACATTTAATGATTCACATATAGTAAATTGAATAAAAATACTTGTAGGGAATGTAAAAAATAAAAAAATTGACAAGATTAATAATCTTATGCTACAATATGAATATTCATGAACAATTTAGGAAACAATGTCACATTTAGAAATACTAAAGGGTCTACTCACTGAAGAGAGAATGACAGGGAATTTTAAACTTAAGGCCAGAGTAGCTGAGTTGGAAAAACTCTCCCCTTCAGCTGCACTGGAGAATTTTTACAACTCGGCTACACTAGTCTAACGTTTGAAATTCCCATGTCAGTTTCCTTCAATTATCTCTTTATTGAGTAGACCCTTTAATATCAATACAAGGAACTGCTCATTTGTATGAAATGATAACTGCTTTACCTCAATTTGCTTCTGAGAACGCAAACCTATTTGAATAGTGCTTTCTACATTGATATCGAAACACAACCATCCTTCCCTACAATAACCAGTACTCAACAGATTGGTAACGATTTATTATAGTGAGCAACACATTCAAAAATAGAATCTAATGTGCAAAGAAACACCATGATATAAACAACTGCTAAAATACAAACATGTAACATGAATGTACTAAATAGTAAGGTATTATTTATTGTGCATTGTTCAACAGGGCCATACAGTACTCGCAGTCACAAATACGCCCTCTGTTCATCATGCTAGCAAATTAATAGATTAGGAGTTACATGCTGCCTGATCCATGGATCATGCAGGAAGCGCTACAAGGAAGTAGATGGTAAACCTGCTCACTCACCAGACTCCCTGGCATTCTTTGCACAGGGGCGATCTTATAGCATGCGGGCCATGTTCCCAGGCAAACCATCCACTTCCTTGTGGCCTATGCCACATGATCACCAGAACCGGAAAGAGGAACAAACATATAACTTTAATATAACTCCTTAACTATTTATTTGCTATCTGCAACACTGGAAAGGAGTATGGTAAAATGGGGCAATGGGCCATGTAATGGGCCATGTAATGAAATACATGGCAGAGTCCCTTTAAAATGAATAGCTTCAATGGGAATTTTGGCTAACGACCCTCAAGAACTTGGTTACACAGGTAAAACAAAACAATAATACATCTAATGTCAGTGGAATTTAACAAGTGGTTCCAGAACTAAAATATAAAACATACCAAGGTTTTGGCTTTTATCCAAAATCTGAATTACATCATAAGTGATTGGTTTTATTGCTTATTGTTTTCTTCACAACCACATTGTACATCTTTAAAGAGTTGATGTGTTGGGGCAGATCCAGCTGTCTGTAATAGCAGAAGCATAGTTGTAGAGCTCTGCAGCATATTCACCATACATGCCTATATACGCGACCAAACGCAGAGTGCGATGGAAAATCGATACTTCTAACAAGCAGAAAAACGGGTCCACTGTTCATAAGATACCAGTGGACAACTATTTTGCCTGCTCACAAAGTCGTGGGAGCGTGGCAGGCACCTATAAGATGGCCGCTTACTCCTCAAGAGAACTATCAACATATCCTATGAGTGACGATAATCCGAACCATAGAGTTCACCCCTAGATGACTGGAGAAAGGTACCCCCATCACTTACTGGCAGACATTGCTAATAAGGCAATACAGCATCTGAGGTCAGACATTGCAGAAATGAAATTAACCCACAGCAGCTAGGACACAGGATCTAAATATACTCATATGTACATACTGGAATGAAAGGGTGAACTTTAAAAAAAAACATTTACCAAAGCATTGTCAAATATCTTCTATTGTACTGAAAGAAAACTGTAAAATAAGAACAAAAGAAAGAAACTGAAAGAGAAAGAACTAATGAGCAAAATATTAATTAATCTATTAATAACTGCTTATCTTGATTTTTTTACTTTTTTTATACCTTGGCAATGGAAACATAGTATGAAAAAAAAAAAGCCAAGCCAGTTCTTTCATTTCTTGTTGCAGTAAGATCATCTTATTTTATTTATGTTGTTACCGTTCATATAATAAGTAAAATTAGAAATGGTCAATGGTGTCTTACCCCAGTCATAGGATTTATAATTTTCCTTATGCCTTGTTTCTCCAAGTAAAAATAGAACAAGCTGTGAAATACAGCAGGCTGACTCATTGGGAAATCCCTGGGAACGGATTAGATGTATATAAAAAAAAAAGGAATATTTCCTCTATTGTTTTCTTATGATTCTCCCTAGAAGCCTCTGCTTCTTCATAACATTGTGTTTGCCCAATCTCTCTGGAAAGTGTATATGATAATAAATAATTCAAACATTACAGTTTTTATATTTTTTTCACAAGGATGTCTGGTGGAAAAGGAGAAATAAAAAACATTTGATGCTGAAATTAATCTTGTGAGCTTGAGCTAAAGGTAAATATCATCTGACTCATGTTAATTTAGATGTGGTCTCACATGAGAACTGTATTCCTTTTTCCCACATATATCCATGACTCATCTACTGCTAGTGTCAGACTTTGGCAGCGCAGAATCTTGTATGAACACAAAATGATGCTGGTATCAGCAGTTTGTGGTTATTTTATGACCCCTGGTCTTATCCCTAACCTTATAATATTGAATAATATTCTGACAATTTGATGTCGTTAATACATTCTCAGAATCTGGAGTAATAAGAACATTTTGTTTTAGCTTCATTTCTGTATCTACTTATATTATTATAAAAATTAATGTTTTAGATTTAATTTTTTGTTAATAACTCACTAATGCCTATTCATCATATGGTGCAACATGTACCAGCAACACTTAATAAAACAGTGCAAAATGTACAAAACGTATATCTATCAAAAGAGAAGTAGGACTTATGTATGCATATATCTCGGGCATATGTTAGATCACAGACCAGGACATTTTTCAACAACTTGCTCATGGGTGCCATGCCTTACTCAGGAGTGGGCATGGTGTGTATGCCAAGCTGTATGGATGCATGAATTAGGAGCTCTGTCTTACCTCTGCTCAAAACCGCACATTTACACGAGCTTACCTAACTATGCTTAGAAACGAATAATCCAAAAGGAAAAAAAACAATCTTGGTTCCAATACAAATAAAGTTTTATTATACAGTGAACAACAGTAGAACAAAAAATAATCTGTAGGCGACACACTTTACACATTTTGAGTCACAGGACTGAATCATAAACCTAGCACTAAGGATTCCTTATCTGGATGAACATGCTATTTTGATTGTGTTGTGTCTGATAATGCTGATGGCCGTGTATTTCCACATTTGAGCACCAGGGTACATATTTTGCCGTTACTGGAGCTATACCTTTTCGCTTTTGAGCATTTACCTCCTGTCTGGCAAACAAATGAGCTTTTGTTCCTCGGTGTCAAACTCTCAGATGATGAATGTGTCAATGAAACTTTGTCCCACTTCTGAAACAGATATAAAGAGGCTTAGACTCCCTTCCCCATATTACTTGGCACGGCAGAGTAAATGTTCTCAAAATGAATATCATGCCAAGATTACTGTACTTGAGCCAGACTCTACCCATCAACTTGTCTATACACTATTTTGCTACACTTAAATCCACTTTTATCAACAAACAATCTCAGAGTGAGATATGATCTACTTCTCAAACCCAAACACTTGGGGGTCCTTGCCCTGCCAGATCCTAAAAATGATCACCCCGCCTCCATATTTAGCCTTTCATGGTCACCACCACATGCCTAAGAAACCTTAGGTTTCTTTTGAACAAGCCATTACTCCATTCTCTACTTTGAATTGTACCAAAGCTTAGACCTGCAGGCAGAGAGTCTCATCCTAATATTTCTCCAACACTGAGATACTGGGACAATAAACATACCACATGGGGCCCTTGCCTTACCCCATAAATCCCCTTCCCTCCAACCCAGAGTTCCAACCTGGTATGGGTCCTATGGCCTCAAACTGTTTTTGAACACCAGTGGGCCTCTCATCCTAACCGACTGTAAAACCTATTCAGAGATATTTTCTGCCATACACATATACCATCAGATCAAACACGTCTTAGCTTCTCTACCCACGATAGGCAGTATCCACAGAAATATGACATATTTTGAGGAACTCTGATGATTTCCCTGATCATTTGACCTTCACATCTTTATAGCAAGCTATTCTCCCCTAATGAAACACGTTTGCCATTCTTTATCAGAAAGTGGAGAAAATGGCTAAATCAAACATTACCTAATCCTACTTACCTAAAACTCTGGTATTCTTTAATTCAATAGATCCACAAACGCGAGACAGATGTTGAGATGCATGCAACACCGGGGTACACTCCTCGGGTACACTCCTCTACATCTGATGGACTTGCCCCTTTATTAAACCCTTCTAGACAACAGCACACTGCGTCGTTGGAAAGGTTTCCAGTTCAAAAATCACAGATAATCCTTTAATATCTTTACTACACAAAACTGACTTACCCATATAGTCTTACAAAAATTATTCACAGAGATATAACAATATTGTATTGAAATTAGACCAATTAATCACCCCACAAAGGCCTATAAGTGTGAAAAGAGGCATAACCTTTATAGCATATGTACTGGGAAAAACTGGTTTATTAATTCAAATCTGTAGTACTGCATCATCAGTAGGAGCAGGTCTGAAAAATAAAATGTGGTGTAACCAGGGAGAGCTGTGTGGCACAAAATGACCAGGTGCCAGATTGTGAAAAGTACTGGTTTGAGGTGATAACTAAACTATTTTGGACTGAATGGATAATGGAACCTGTTGTCCAGAACAGCCAGTTTACTGTACTCTAATACTCACTCTCTTCTCGCTGATCTCATAGAAATGACAGAAAGGAATCAGAGTGACAGAGATGGAGATGACTGAAACTGAGACATATCCTTCTGCTCCAAGATTTTTGTGTGTAATATATCAGGACTAGACAGGGCTCCTGGGAAGCTAGTGCCAGGAATTGCAAACTCTTCTATGATATCCTTTGGTCATTCATGTCCTCTGGAAGTTGGGTAGAGCAGGCCTACCCTTTTGAGCCTGTGGTGGGTAAAGAGAAGGCCGGTCTTATCAGAAATTATACACTTGCAAATGTTCCTGAATACTTTTTAACATTTAGTCATTTTACATGTCTTCTTTTATTGCAGCTAAAACTCTAATCGCCTTATTGGCACTGCATTATTTCCCAGCATTGTGTGTTTTCCCCATCTTTACCACAGCATTTACCCGACATGTGTTGTTTCCACCATTTAATGTTCTCCTATCTTTTCTCAGGTTTATTAAAGAACACATATCCTGAAATTATTAATTTACCTTCAATGCTCTAAGATTCATCTCCTATCTAATTGTCAGAGCCCAATATATCTATTCCCACCACTCCAGATTGTAGCAATTTCCCTTTATTTTATCACCACTGCCACATTCAGATTCATCTGTTGCTTCAGAGGATCCCCTTTAGAAATAAAAACAATGTGTCGCAAGATACAAGTCAACTTTACATTTGCACTTGCCATATAGAATCTCGAAAGGTCAAAGCTCCAAGCTCCAAGTCTTGAGACACATCAAAGTGAGGCATATATAACCATACCATGGAACTAAGGACGTGTACTGAAGCTCACTGTCAGGGAGGAAAAAGATTAATGAAGCAGTTATCACTAGCAGTAGGACAACTCCTATTGCAGTAATGCATAATAATGGAAAGCTATGCACTAACTTTTACTGCTATCCTAAAGTACAGGTGTCCGGTAACACAGAAATAATACATTTTTATATGTAGTGTACTGTATATATCCGTGGCCTGAAATGTCACACATTTGTCATGCACACTTGTTACACGCCAAGAAGTTTAAGCAAGTATTGTCTTGTGTATTTTTGTATGAAAGAAGTATGGAGACTTAGTACTTCTATATATGCTTCTCATTTGAGTGCTCCCAATTTTTTTTATTCCCATATGCATATTTGGGACATTAGCCAAGTTATTTTTTGTGTCGTATAGAACACCAGTGATTAACTATTTTTTCTATTAATAGAACTGTGGTTATATGTGATTTGGCCAATATAGAATTATGAATATCCCTCCTTTGTAAGAGTATAGACGTGATCTCTTGAAGAGGGAGTAAACTCCCCAGAAGATTTAACCTGTTTAAATGCCAGTGACAAAGTGAATCGGCTTTGTCATGGCGCTATATGATCGCTGTGATTGGTTATCACAGAGATCATATGCCACAGAAGAGCTCCGAACAGGCTCCTGGAAGACTGCCTCTTTTTGAGGAAAAGCCCTGTTCCAGGAGCCAGCGGGTGCAATCGGATTTGTACGTATAGTCAGTCCACAAGGAACATTTTTTAGGATGTACCATAATGCTCTGAAGAATGTCCCTAGTCTTACATTCAAGTTTCGTCTTATAATCAGACCTCAAATAGAGGTCTGACTAAAAGACTGGGATCCAGGTCCTCCACAGTGTTGCAGGGCACCTGGATCCCCCTTCAAGCAGCTGCTGGATGTCTGCACAATGCGGCCACAGAATTGGATGAATAATGAATAATGTATACTTGAGAGATGTAATCAGTAAAAGGAAGACTGGTCTGCAATATTTAGCTACCACATGCAGTCGAGGAATATTAATTTTTAATCAGCATCCCAGCTCTGCAGGAGACATGGGTTGCGGAGATCTTTTCTAACCAGTTGCTCCAACACATATGTGATGCAATGGAGAAACGAGGTCCGTGACTTCTCCCATAGTAACAATAATTAGCTTTTAATAGATTGATCTCATCTGTGAAATATGGTTAAATCTATGAAATTCTTATGGTCACAGATTTGAGATTTCACGGAAAAAAAGGTGACAGTGACCTTGGTTTTGATGGGCATTAATCATTTTGTTATGACAAATGCATTGTCTAAACACCTTTTAACATGATATCAGCATCAGTAAAATAAAATTCTGTTAGTGTTATGTGATGACATTTATTCACAGAAGCCAAAACTGTGTTCTGAACAATGAGATTCAGCATTGTTATAACTGCGTGTCAATAGATTTTCTGGCTCTCTACTCTTGTTTCTAATGAAACATTGTGCATCAGTTTAAAGACAATCTGTCATCAACATGATATAAAGTCTTGTTTATACTTTCACTTAGTCTAGCAGGGATATATTCGCTTATTATTATCCGAGTGCCAGGTTTTGGGGGGGCTTTCACCAACCTCCATGTTTTAGCTCACTTAAACTGTAAAACCACTCTTAGTATCTGTAAACAGGAACAATGAAAACAATGCTGCACACTGCAAGAAGTACAGTACAACCTACATACCCCTGATCCAGACTTCAAGGTCTTTTCCCTTTTCTCATGTTCTCTCTCTCTTTTCTCCTTATTTCGCACAAACCCACGAGCAAATACTCTTCATGTGTACTTCCAAATCAATATGTGCAACAAATAAGTTAAAGGTTTTTGTCCGTGAAGAATTGGTGAAATGGGGATAGGGTACTCAGCAGAATGGACAGGGACAATGTCAAAGTACCCACATTTGAAAACAAGCAGGCACTGCTGTCATTCTTCTCTTTTTCTTGGTGCTTTCTTTTACTCCTTTGGGTTGTAGCTTCAGTTTGTATCAGCCTTCCAAAGTCTATATAAAAATACATACCGTTATTATTCCCTGGTCCTTAATGTTATTAAAGTCCACAAATATATGGCTACTACCGGTGCAGAATATTTAGGTGCTTTGATTTTCTCAGGAGGGCGTCACCATTTCTTTTTCTATAGTGACCACATCCCTTTTTTACCCAATAAAATTTGCCTGAAGGGTTTTCAGATAGGTCTTGGAAGAATGATGCAATTAATACAATCTTCAGGTTAATACTATTTTCTATTTAAAGGTCATATCTCCATATTACTGTGCTTTCAAATTAACTTTAAAATGCATGTTCTACAGTTTTCATTGCTTAAAATATTTAAAAAAAAGTTAGATGAATTTGTGAAATTACAGCAGTTTTCAAGAAACCAGGAGTGCCCACCCTAGCTGAGCAAAAGTCTATTTCCTTTTTTTATATAAGTTTTGCTGCAGGAGCTAATATGAATAATGCCATTCATATGAATGTAATTCCCTGTCTCTCTAGTGATGTCATCAGACAATGTGTTGCACTGTTAAGAGCTCCTACTCTGTACAAGAGCAACGTCACTTAGAGGCCACACAATGCATTATTTTCCAGCAGCACAGGAAGTGACTAAATTAAACAACACTTTATATTTTCAGTGTCTATTTAATCAGTGCTCTCGGACCTGCAGTAAACATGAAGAGTAATTACTGGGTGAGGGCTTGAATCAAATATGAAAAATTTGATTTATGCAGAATGCCTGCATCAAATCACACTGGGAAAAAGCCTGTGCACTATACACGCAGTAATCTTCAGTTTGCACCAAATTGAGTTTGAGGACTAGACTGTCTTTTTAATTGACTTTACTCATGGCAAACCTGTTGATTCGCATATTGAGCAAAAGGTGATGTCATTAACAGGTGACTCCACATTTGCATTTTAACACATATTTCTCTGATTCATGTACTATCCGTTTAGATTACACTATGTATGGATCAGTTTTTCTTATTTGCATTCACACTATGAACATGAACAATGTTTATGGTGTGAAGTCCCTTTTTAGATTCAAATAACTTTCATGCAGCATTGATAGGGGTTAAACTGGTATGCTTAGCTCAATTCGCGAATGCGTTACTCGTTTGATTTAAACTCTCATTCTGGTTAACATTTTGTAACACAGAGCAGATCAGTAAAGTCCTGATTTAGATTAATTTAAAGAGCTGGATTTCTCATTAATGTTAATGGTTACCGCATCTCATTTAATCACTAGTATTGCTTTTCCAGTCTAATCAATAGTTTTCTTAACGGGTGTAGTAATATCCATTGCAAGTATAGGGTTTTTTTTTTTTATTTACAATTTTTTATTGTGCAATGCTTGTTGTTTTTTTTTTCCTTTCACAGGTTACAACATTAGAGTATGGCACATTATACATATTTCTTTCTTATTCAACATATATACAGTGGTTCAAATATTTGGGTTACATAGGGACATGTCTCTTTGCTTGATCAAGAATATAGGGTATGTTGTAGAAGAAAACATTTTTCCGACTTTCTATTCGAGGCTGTCCCGTTCCTATTAACTAACTATAGAACTGAGTTACCTAGGAGTTAACTGAACCAACAGATATATACCTAAAGCCCTTAGCATTCTTTATGCGAACTTAGTTGTGGATGGTCGCCACATAGCCACTTAACCAAGGATCCCGTTAATGCTAATCCCCGTTTCCCCCTCTTGTTTCATTTTCCCCCCGATTATCCCTCCCCAGATTACTGTCCAGAGTCCCCCTTGTCGCCCTCTGTCTATCTGTCATCTGGTTACTGAATATCCGGTATGGGGTTGGTCCCCTGTAATAGTTGCTGCGAATACCATGTGGTGTATATGAAGGTATTACGTATCTTAGTTTGAATTGTGTGATCCAGTTGTGTGATATATGTTTTCCAGGACTGGAAGAATTTTTTGGTATGTGTTTCTTTATTTAGTGTCGCATTCAACCATTCCATGTAGAACACATGGTGTATTTTTGATTTGAACAAGGTTATCGGTGGTGGGTCAGGTACTATCCAAAAGTGTAATATTGTCTTTCGGGCCACAGCAGTATTTAAGAATAGTAGTCTAGTATTCCTTGATTGTTGTCCTGTTTGAATGCCGAAGATAGTAGTTAGAGGTGCTAATGAGATTTTTAACCGAAAAGTGTTCTCCACATAGGTAATTACCTGTTCCCAAAAATCTTGAATTACTGTGCAAGCCCAAAAGCAATGAAACAAATTGGCGTCTATCTGGCCACATTTAGGGCATGCCGTAGTCTCCCTAACCCCCATTGTAAAGAGTCTTTTGGGTGAGTAGTAGGCCCCGTGTAAGACCTTTAGGTGCATTTCTTGATATGTCGAATATGGGGTAAGTTTAAAAGTTTTTAGTGTGTGGTTTGCTAGTTCTGTGAAATCCAGGTTTGGAATATGTGAGGACCACCCCGTTAGACCCCCCTCTTCTGTTTGGTAATCGATAATGTGTCTGGTGAAGTTATATATATTGCTAATCGAGTGTTTTCTGGTGCTCTTTCCTCTCAAAAAAGAATCCACATTAGCCTCCCAATCCCCATCTTCCAATCTAGACAGAATGGTAGTTGCATAGCTTGAGGCCTGTATATATTGGAAGATAGCGATTTCTATTTTAGGAAACTTAAGGAGGCATTGTTCTCTGGTGAGAATTTTCCTAGTGCCTATGTCAATCATGTCATGAATCGACCGCAAACCCCTAGAGTTCCATATTTTGAATTGTGGGTCTGGGGATCCATTTTGAAAGTCCCTATTTCCCACCCAACTGATCCATATTGAGTATTTCCTATTTATGCCCTGCTGGAGCCTTACTAATTTCCATGCCTTAATGGTTGTAAATAATAGTGGGTTATTTTTGACTGCTTGTGATAAATCTAAAAAGGGTGTATGCAGTAAGTTGGCCAGTGTGATTTGAGGTACCAGTTGTTGCTCTAATGTTACATTTGTGTATATTGGAGTGGGTGTCACCCAGTGGATTGCATGTCTATACAGGGAGTGCAGAATTATTAGGCAAATTAGTATTTTGACCACATCATCCTCTTTATGCATGTTGTCTTACTCCAAGCTGTATAGGCTCGAAAGCCTACTACCAATTAAGCATATTAGGTGATGTGCATCTCTGTAATGAGAAGGGGTGTGGTCTAATGACATCAACACCCTATATCAGGTGTGCATAATTATTAGGCAACTTCCTTTCCTTTGGCAAAATGGGTCAAAAGAAGGACTTGACAGGCTCAGAAAAGTCAAAAATAGTGAGATATCTTGCAGAGGGATGCAGCACTCTTAAAATTGCAAAGCTTCTGAAGCGTGATCATCGAACAATCAAGCGTTTCATTCAAAATAGTCAACAGGGTCGCAAGAAGCGTGTGGAAAAACCAAGGCGCAAAATAACTGCCCATGAACTGAGAAAAGTCAAGCGTGCAGCTGCCACGATGCCACTTGCCACCAGTTTGGCCATATTTCAGAGCTGCAACATCACTGGAGTGCCCAAAAGCACAAGGTGTGCAATACTCAGAGACATGGCCAAGGTAAGAAAGGCTGAAAGACGATCACCACTGAACAAGACACACAAGCTGAAACGTCAAGACTGGGCCAAGAAATATCTCAAGACTGATTTTTCTAAGGTTTTATGGACTGATGAAATGAGAGTGAGTCTTGATGGGCCAGATGGATGGGCCCGTGGCTGGATTGGTAAAGGGCAGAGAGCTCCAGTCCGACTCAGACGCCAGCAAGGTGGAGGTGGAGTACTGGTTTGGGCTGGTATCATCAAAGATGAGCTTGTGGGGCCTTTTCGGGTTGAGGATGGAGTCAAGCTCAACTCCCAGTCCTACTGCCAGTTCCTGGAAGACACCTTCTTCAAGCAGTGGTACAGGAAGAAGTCTGCATCCTTCAAGAAAAACATGATTTTCATGCAGGACAATGCTCCATCACACGCGTCCAAGTACTCCACACCATGGCTGGCAAGAAAGGGTATAAAAGAAGAAAATCTAATGACATGGCCTCCTTGTTCACCTGATCTGAACCCCATTGAGAACCTGTGGTCCATCATCAAATGTGAGATTTACAAGGAGGGAAAACAGTACACCTCTCTGAACAGTGTCTGGGAGGCTGTGGTTGCTGCTGCACGCAATGTTGATGGTGAACAGATCAAAACACTGACAGAATCCATGGATGGCAGGCTTTTGAGTGTCCTTGCAAAGAAAGGTGGCTATATTGGTCACTGATTTGTTTTTGTTTTTGAATGTCAGAAATGTATATTTGTGAATGTTGAGATGTTATATTGGTTTCACTGGTAAAAATAAATAATTGAAATGGGTATATATTTGTTTTTTGTTAAGTTGCCTAATAATTATGCACAGTAATAGTCACCTGCACACACAGATATCCCCCTAAAATAGCTAAAACTAAAAAAAAACTAAAAACTACTTCTAAAAATATTCAGCTTTGATATTAATGAGTTTTTTGGGTTCATTGAGAACATGGTTGTTGTTCAATAATAAAATTAATCCTCAAAAATACAACTTGCCTAATAATTCTGCACTCCCTGTACAAGGCCGCCAGGTTAAACTCTTTCAAGTTTGGAATATTGCAACCGAAATTGGATTTTGGTTGTTGTAGTTTCCTAAGTGCTATTCTAGGTCTTCCCCCCTTCCATAAGAATCTACGGAAGTGTAAGTGTAGAGTCTGTTCATCTTTTTTATTAAGAATAATGGGTAATACCTGTAAGGCATAAGACAGTCTGGGACAGCTTACCATTTTAAGCAGCGCAGCCCTACCTAGTAATGATATGTTTAGATTGTGCCAGTTTTTTAGTTCTTGGATAACTTTATGCATGGGTTTTCGAATGTTATGTAGATAAAGTGTACTCATTTTTTTCGGTATGATGATGCCTAAGTATTTAATTGTTTTGGCTGCCCATTGTACCGAGATCTGAGGCAAACCTCTCGGTTTCCTCCTCGTTCCTAGATTCATTGCTATAGATTTGGGGAAATTGATTTGAAATCCTGAGATTTTCTCAAAATGTCTGAATATTGATAATATTGGGGCCAGTGTTTCTTTTGGATTTGATATGTATAACATAAGATCATCTGCAAAAGCAGTGACCTTTATCACCTCCGTGCCTAGCCGAATTCCTGTATTCTCCGGCATTGTGTGTAAGATGCATAATAAGGGGTCTAACACTATATTAAATAATAGGGGGGATAGTGGACACCCCTGACGGACTCCTCTATACATGTTCACCGGTGGGGAATCATAATTGTTGGTAGTAATACATGTTGTTGGATGATCATATAGGTTTCTGATAAGATTAAGAAAAGGCAACCCAAAATATCTAAACTTGAGAATTCGAATTAAATGTGGCCATAACACTTGGTCAAAAGCTTTATGTGCATCTAAGCTTAATAGGATGTTATCAGATGGGGCAGACATATCACCCGTAGCTATCACGGCTGCTATTGCTGCTCTGATACCTGTTACTGCCTGCCTCCCCTTTAAAAACCCCAATTGTGAGCTATGCAGTATTTGTGGTAGGAATATTTGTAGACGATTTGCCATGATTTTCGTGAGTATTTTGATATCAACATTCATCAACGTGATTGGTCTGTATGAGTCGGTGTCTAGGGGGTCCTTATCTGGCTTTAGAATCAATATTGTTCTAGCTTCATTTAACGTATTGACTGGTATGTTGTCTTGTAAAATAGAGTTGTATAGGGTAGTTAGATGTGGCGTTATGTGTATTTTCAGTATCTTGTAGTATTCTGTGGTAAACCCATCGGGGCCAGGTGCCTTACCATTGTGTAGCTGGGTTATCGTTTGTTCTACTTCTTTTTCCCTAATAGGTGCATTTAGGAGCTCTCGGTGACTATTACTAATTCTTGATAGTTTAGCCTGTTGTAGTAATTGTACCCCTTCCGCAAAATTATCTGGCTGAGAAGTATATAATTGACTAAAATAAGAATGGAATGTAGCATTAATGTCTTTTAGGTTAGTGGATACCTGGCCCCCAGTTTGTCGTATCATGGGAATATTATGTTTGGTTTTCTTTTTAGAGTTAGCAAGTGACATTAATAGTCTCCCGGTTTTATTACCCCAGGTGAAAAAATGGTTTCTTGTGTATTCAATCTGAGTTTGTGCCCTCTCAGTTAGTAAGGTATCGATCAATTGTTTACATTCCAAATATGCAGTTTTATGTGACTCAGAAGGATTGTCCACATATGATTGTATTGCTTTGGTAAGATCATTATGTAGAGAATGGTATTTTTTGAGCCATTCTTTTTTGCGCATTGATACATATGAGATTATTTGACCCCTTATGACTGCTTTAGATGCCTGCCAGAATAGCATGTCATCCTCCACATGTTGAATATTGTCATCTGTGTAATTCGCCCATGAATTAATCAGATGAGATTTGAAGTCATCCTTCTGAGCCAGGTATGAAGGGAAATTCCAATGTCTGGTGTATGTGATAGAATGATGTGTGTTTATGAGTATTTCCACCGGGGCGTGGTCTCATATTAAGATGTTATGGGTGGTTGTTGATTGTACCTGTGGTAGTAGATCAATAGAGAGCAAAATGTAGTCTATTCTTGAGGCCGTGTTGTGTGCTCTGGAGATGTGGGTGTACTGTCTTACTGTTGGATGATTAAATCGCCATGGATCCACCAGGTGTAGTCTACCCATAAAAGTCTGGATGTCAGTCACTTTCCCTTGTTGTCCCGTGTTTCTGTTACTGGTCCTGTCCAGTGAGGGGTCGATCACGGAGTTGTAGTCTCCACCTAAAATAAATTTCACATTAGGGCGATCAACAAGAATTTGGAATATCATATCATAAAATGGCCTATTCGGTTCATTAGGGGCATATAAATTTACCAAACAGTAACGTGTATTATAAATTGATATGTCCAGGATTAAATATCGACCTGCCTCATCTTCTAGTTTGTTGTGAATAACATGTGGTAAATTTTTATGTATAAGTATTGCTACACCTCTGGCTTTAGAAGAGTGTGATGCCACTACACAAGAACCTATCCATGGGGCTTTAAGCTCTTGAGGGTCTGTTTTTTTTCAGTATAGGGGTTTTTAACAGATGTAGTCATTTTAACCGGTGCGGTAATAGTTTTAATTGAATGTAGCACAAACTTTAACCTTGTTAGCGAAGGGCATTAAGTAAAAAATGCACGTTAATATCCCGCTAACAGCACTTTTTTACTTAACGAGGATGACTGCATCTACTCCAATGTATCACATGGATTGTGCGTAGGTTTAATAATACAGTAATATCCTTTTTTTCTGTATAACTTGCATATATATATGCAGTGCAAGCCAAGCAAAATTATGGAAAATGACCGTTTGAGACATTTTTATCCACAGGCCTTCGCTCATTTACAAAAAAAAAATGGAAGAGGCTCTCTCTCAGCCTGATCTCGTGGGAAAGATAGAAATAAGCACATCTTTCCATTTAAAAAATATATGGAGCTCTGCCAGGATAATAAATCAATTCCTCAGGAAGCTACAATACTATCTCCCAAAGGATATTTACTATTTATTTTAGGCAAGCTTTTTGCAAACAAGTAATATTTTCACATTGCAAAATTGTCACCACCACTTATTTATTATAATATTTTCTGTATATAAATATCAAGATCAGTAGCTATCAAAATATGTCTACATTTGTACAAACCATTAGGCAACTATAGTGTCTTTTTGTTCAGGACACATTACAGGCCTTGATATAATCTAGAAAAACATTAAGGGATAATTGTATACTTAATGATAAAATCTCGTATAACTGAGAACATTAACGTTTTGAGTAGAAACGCAACTTGTAGAATAATGATTGTGAACTGATACAAGAAACATTGATGAGACTGCTGTAGAGACAAAAGTGCATGGTACAGCAGAGTTTCTCAGCGGAGGAGAATGCAGCGTTGGTACACAAGCTATGTTATAGGGGCAGCAGCAAAGAGGACAAGTCAGAGGAGGAAGAATGAACTTTGGCAGAAAATTGTGGATGCAGTTGGTGGGAATAACAGGTCCGAGGAGGTGGTGAATAAAAGGTACGTGCATTTAAAATACCTATACACTGTAGGCAGCATGTTATATCACACTGAACTCACACATGGAGAAGTTGCAAGGGTGTGTGTAGAGAACTGTGGCTGATGTCATAATCTCCTTTCATTAGGAAGGAATTCTGAGAGTGCAGAAAGCATGTTGGTTACAAGACAGAGCAACACAAATACACGTGCTTTCAAACCCAAAAGCACCAAAATACCCCAACCAAGGAGCAGCAACAAGAATCTAAATCCGGACGAAGCCATGTAGTAAACCTAGTTATAAATAAGTCTAGATTTTGAACGTTTCTGATACAATTTTAAAAGTGTTCTTATTCATGAACAAATAAATAGAATACAACAGTTTTTGCATTAGAATAAAATCACTGTTTGAAAACAGTTACTGAAACTGAAGGGGTTAACTGCATTGATAATTGCACGTGATGTTTTTTGCACTAGTTTTGATTGGCTTAAGTTATCACATGCTTTGTATAAAAATACACATTTATAATTCACTTGTGAGCAAGTGTTCTTAGTGATGTAAAATATATTTTTTATCGAGCTGTTTATCTCTGTCACAAGTCAACCCGTATTCAGGTTCATCCAAGCTGTATCCAGGCTTTTTCAGTTCTTTCTGCATTTGCTATTCTGTTCTGCTTATTTGTTATTCGTGTTCCTGGGTTCTTTTCTGTTCTGTTTTACTTGTGTTCTGATTGTCTTAGTCCTGGCCAAATGGTGCAAAAACGAAAGTAAAAGTCCAGTCCCTGTGACTTAAGAGACTAGGGAGATCCCAAATATTATCTAGGGTGCCTCGATGCTGTCCCGGCGCTTCCATCGGGCGAGCAACAGGAGGAAGAGAAAAAGGAGTTTGAAGGTAAGTCTCCGAAGAAACAAAATGACCAGACATGGGATATGCTGCAAAACGTAATTTTACTGAAACATGAAGCAGCTTTAGGCAATGCAGTGCTCCTACCCGGTGAGAAAAAAGGCAAGCCTACGCGTTTCGCGCCAAAACAGGGCGCTTTCTCAAGGCATAACCCTCTGGAGGTGTGTCCTCCTATTTAAACATTGAAAGTGCTATTGTAATTAAGACAATAAGGTGAACCCGTAAAGGTGCAGATATTTTAAAAACAAATACAAAATACTAGGAACAGGACATTTACAAATTGAGAAGTATAAATTACTTTAAGAGCAAGCTTCAACAGAGGAGATATTTTCTTAATTACACTAGCACTTTAAATGTTTCTAGCCTTGCTCCCTGTCTTAGTTATACCTTGCTCTTGCTCCCAGTTTCTATGTTTTCTCTGTTTTGCTCTGTTCCATTTCTGGTTTTGCTTTGTCTGTGATTATGTTCCATTCCAGGTTTTCTGATTCCCTCTGCCTTGTCAGTTTACTATTTAAACCTTGGGGTACCTTGACGTGGTTGGCAAGCTAACATCTCAATTGGCCAATTTGTTTGAACCAAACCCCCACCTTTACCAACTTTAGTGTTAGGTTAGTTCCTGTATTTATATTCATTCCTTTGTATGTGTCTCTTGTGTTCCTTAGTCCTGTTCCCTGCAGTATTCTTATGTTATTCTCTGTAACCCTGTACCTTGCCTTGTTTATTCTTAGTTGGTTTCTGTTTTCTTGCTCATGTCTTGCCTCTGTCCTGTAGCCCTGCACTCTGTATTTCAGTTCTGCTATACCTCAGTTCCTTTTCTGTTTTAGCTCTGCTTGGCTATCATTTAGTTAATTTCCTCTCTAGCCCTGGGACCTGGATACAGCAGCTGCTTCACAGGGCCTTGTTGTGGCTGCAAAGACTTGGGGTCCCAAACCTCCAAGCGATTGCATTTACCCAGCACCAGGTCCTATGTCTCCACCCTGCACCGTAGCTCCTGAACTTGGGCGCTCGGGGTTCCTTTACCATCCTGGACCCCGTGCGTTACCATCGCTTGCCTGTGTCATCACCTGGGAAACACTTCATGGTCTGCTGAGTCCTTTATTTCTCTATTTGGATTGACTTAGTCTGACAGGCTGTCATGGCCCCTGACTATGGCCATATGTCAGAGACGGGTCCAGAATGTTATTTGACCCTGAGCGCCCGATGCAGGAGTTCAATGTGCTGTAGGATAGAGCAAGGTGCAAAGGAAAAACTAAAACCTTCCATGAAGGGCAAAGGATAAGACATAACTACATAACTAAGGAGACATACAGAGATACATATATAACACAAAACAACATACAGAAGACAGGGCAAGGGCTAAAGGAACACAAGGGATGAGGGTGAGGAGCCAAAATCCGCAGATGCTTCATAAGGGGAACCAAGCTCAACATGTGGTTAGGGGAGAGGAGCTGAAATCCTCAGATGTTTCAGGGAGAGAGGATAAGAGAATATATATATATATATATATATATATATATATATATATATATACATACATACAAATAAACATGCAGGAACTTACCTAACACTCTTATATTAATCTATGAGGATTTGGTTAATTATGGCCATAATATGAAGCTTGCCAACCACGTCAAGGTACCTCACAATTAGGCAACTCCCTATGCTAAAATTGAATAACAAACCAATAATACACAGACATACAAACAGAGAAAATACCTGCAGAGCTGAAGAAAGCAAACAGGGGAAATAGGTGTGGTTGCATTTATAGAGGAACTAAGCAAGAGGAAACCTGGAATGGAGCAATAGAATAACAGAGAGCAGGAAAACCAGAAATGGATCAGAGCAAAGACTAAAGTAACAGAAACATAAGAGTTTAACAGAGTTCTGAGATAGGGTTGATATATACAGGGAACCAGGATCCAGGGCATAAGAGCAGACATAGCCTACAATTTTATTAGCAACCTCCGGGGGCGACCAGCACTATGCTGGATAACTTCCTTAAAGAACAGAAGTCATCACACGTACAGATTCCCTGGTCATATAGCACGGAGTACTCACATGTAGGGGCTACTCTGGAACAGGGCAGGATCCAGACTGTAGCCAGATTGAGAAGGTTAAACTTGCACAAAAGGTGAGGTGACGAGCCAAATAATGGCACTATCGGCGCGTGCATCTATTTAAAAAGCAGGCTCCTGACATACTTCGGGAGTCTGCGCTGCAACTGCTGGTTATTTACTTGGTTGTACTAGCACTCATTGCGTTGGCACAGCCAATGTATAAAAACCAGTAACTTTATGAGTTTTTATCCATGACTCCCATTGTTCTTAATACAAAAGACCTCAGAAATATGTCTAACTAAAAAAAAGATTGTACCTCACAAAGGCAACTTCAAAAGGTTGTAGACTGTTCAGGTGCTAAATATTCATAATTACAAAAGTTGCAAAAACAACCAAAAGCAACAAAAGTTTTAAAAGAAATTAACAATGTATGTACAATGACCACTCACCCACCCAATTACACTTAACTAATCTTTTAATTCAGTCATTGGCTTCTGCTGTCAGTAGCCATCCTGGAATCAACGCTGTATTCAGAGTGATGCATTCTAGGTAAGTGCCCAGGGCGGTGGCAAAAACAATGTGCCTTTAGACCAAATTTAATCGTGCCTAGGGCAGCACAAAAGACACCAATGCCTGTCTTTGTATACTAATATAATTGACTTTAGAGCAATTTAGTAAAGAGAATTAAGAATCTGGCATGGCAGATATTTTTCCAGAGGATATCTTCGCTAATTATTTTTATTTACAACTAAAGAAAAAAAAAAATGTAATCTTATCACTGCTGGATGCCTGCACTGTTTGAAAGTGAATATAGATTCACATAGTTCTTATTGACATCTTTATCACAATTCATGGGCAGTCAATTTATGGAATGCATCCCGTTGATAACAGATAAACAAGAAGCCTTTAAACAAAGGTTAAATATGGCACGTGGTGTGCTAATTAAATCATGCTGAGTTTGAACTTGGCACTGGTAATTACTGTCTTATTATGCAATCAAGAAGATTATACATTTTTTTATTTTCCATTTGGTGCTCAATTAGCTATCATTTTGAGTACAAAAAATAACTACTTCATTTGGCCAAAAATATGAATTATTCATTGAGTAAATCTGTGATATTGGAGTCATTTAGCTGCACCTGTCTTTTTCCTACTTTACTAATCACGAACCAGGAAAGTAACATTGATTTAAACAAGGACCATACCAAAGAAAGTAAAAACAACTTACCAAAAACAGGGAACATCGATCCAATATGGAAGGGAACATTTTAGGCTACATAGGCATATCATTTTATATCATATGCATCAAAGCAGCCTAGGGCTATTAAATAGGCAGTGGTGTATCTAGGTATTGTGTTGCTCTAGGCCTGAATAAACTTATGAATACCCCAACATTCAATAGTCGAATGCTCCCTTTCAGATTGGACCCCTTCCTTACATAACCTTTCAATGCACCATATTGCCCTCATATCCCTTTGCACAGCACCTGATTGCTCCATGATGATCTAGAGGGTGAAGCCTGGATGTCTCTGTGTAGGCAGCTCAAGGCAGTGAGGGAGGATATACCCCCTCTAGTCTGCCACCCTATGTCTAGGTAGAAATACTACACTACAAATCGGCCATCTATAATTTCTACATTCTCCTTAGTGAGACATGAAAAGTGGTGCCCATCAACATGCAGAATCCACTGTATATGTTGCTATTGTAAAGTGTGGTGGATGGTAGGGCGCTTAGTTAGGGTGATGCTCAAGCTGCAACTATCTGGCAAATACCCCACAATTGTCCAAAATTACATACAAAAAACAACAACAAACAGCGCCACATTCTGAGGAAGGGGTAAAACGATTTAACTGACTTTTTTTCCGGGATCATAAGTTACTTTGTTCATCTGTTTTGCTTATTTGTCTTCTGTCAAGTGCAAGGTTCTTTTTTTATTTTCCGATATAAAATATGTGGCACTTTACTTGCCTTTGGTACTCTTTCTCTGGAGGAGAACATGAAGATATACGACAGTTAAGAACATCTTACGTGCTAAATATATCTAGGAGAAAGTGTGAGTACACAATTTGGAACGTCATCACACTCTGTATTTTGTCTCATAAAAATGACCATGACAGCTCACAGCAGTTATATACATAGATGAATGCTATGGATAAATAGTACTTTTCAAAAATAGAAATTATACTTTTAAGAGAAAGTATTTTGCTGATTCTGCTTTTGTCATCCACTACTGGACAATAATATTTTGGCTGCATTAACAGACAATTAGGTTTTTTTCCAATTTTTGCAACAGTGACATTATTATAATACAAGCTCAGCAATAACATGAATTTTAGAGAGAAACAATAAAGGGGATGAGAGGATAAAAAGACTGGATTGTACTTTTTTTGCTGTCAATACCATATTACCATTAATATAATTATTTAGTAGAACTATCTCTTCAGGGAGTCACTGTCTGACTTAAAATAGGGCAAACCTATGTATTTGCCTAATCACATTAAGCGATATCATGTTAACATTCAGAATATCAGTTTCCATAGTGCTCAACAATACTTTAACTAAAATCATTAATTCCGGGACAAAATATGTATTTAGCTGTGGGAAAAACCATTGCTACATTGCAAATCTGTCAGAAGAAATTATTTACAAAGTGCAAGTTAAGAAGTCAAGGGTGTGTCCATATCATCTAATCGATGTAGACAAGCAAGATTAGAGATGAGATCTCACTGAATCACTTGGGAGATATTAGGGCAGATGTTACTGATGCTAAGATCACATATATATTACGTATCTGGCTTTTTCTCATTGACCTCATCTGAAATCTTGTTTGTGTTTGCATAATCAGCTAATCATTATGATTTATCCTTTATTTGATTAGTTGATTTTAGTTTCTTCACATAATATTTTGCTTGGCATTTTCCCAGTGTACTAAAATTTAAGTAGACAGCTTGCGTTAGGAATATTTAATATAAATTCAGTAGCTTTCATACCCTTAAAATTAAATTAGTCCTGAGGGGCCTTATATACTAATTTGGGCCTTTCACATATTTTCTTGTTGTGAGTTGATACTAGTAGACTCTGTTAGCTCAAGATTTTTGTATTTTGTAACTTGAGAGTCAAATGTGATACAGTTTTATAAAATAAAGTACATTAAGTGCAGAATCAAACCTCAACATACACACATTTATGTATTCTAGAAAACAAACAAAATCCCATCAATGCAGTAAAAAGTATAGCTTCTAGCTATTTATTAACCCCAAAAATAGGAGCCTGATCTTTCTATCTGATGATTTACGCTTGCATTGACCCCCATTTTATTACTCCTCTAAAGAAAAATCTTTGATATTGTAACAATTAGAATTTGGAAACTTCTTCACATGACCTTTTAAAAAGGGACTAAGCCCTGCTGGGGATCTTTTAATTAAGTTGCCTTCTGTCTGATTACACAGGTTTTCCTATGGAGCACTGCTCACAAAGTAATTCCAATTTAATCTGGAAGTCAAACACTGACTTCCTGGCTGCCATGTCACAGATATGGCTCTCCACGACCTTGTGGCACTGATTGGTGTGCAGCATCTGTGACATCGAACACAACTCTAGCTGGGGAAAAGCTGTTCTCCTTCTCCATCATTGGCTGTGTGCCATGCAATTGATGCGCCCACAGACAAATGACAGAGAGTGACATTCATCGGACCATCTCTCTCTCCAGACACGGATCTGTGTTCAAAAGAAATGAGATGTAACTCACTAGGCTTTGCACAAGTAGAAAAGGCCATCTGCCTCGTTAAATGAAACTAAATGGGGTTACTCCCTCTTTATAAGGAATATCCCTTATTTTGGATTACAGGAACATAGAAGGCTTAACCCCTTCGCGACCTTATGACGAGTTAACTCGTCATAAGAGCCGCAGCATTAGCGACCTTATGACGACTTCACTCGTCATGCAGTCTAGCGGGCGGTGCGCTCCGTGTGCACCGCCAGCCAGTCTGCAACGGGTCCAGGACTAAGCCTCCCACCTGAGGCAAAGCTCCTGGACCCGATCGGTGGATTTCTGGGCATGTGATAACATGCAAATTAGATGCAAAATCAATGTGTTCACACACTGACTTTGCCTCTAATTCACTCCCTGTACGTTGTTCCTATAGTGAAGCACAGAGAGTGACCTGTAAATAAAAATAAATAAATAAAGAACATAGCCGGGAGGGGGGGGGGGGGGGGGTTAACCCTTTCAATGCTGATCACAGTTTGTAACTGTGATCAGTTTCCTTCCACTTTATGGCCCTCATTTAGTTTTATTTTTACAAATTTTTTTATTTGTGCAATTTATTAAGTTTTTTTTTAATGAATAAAGGTAATTTTTATATATTTATTTAATAAAATGTAACCCCTGCATGCCTTTTGCGTGATTTTTATGGATCTGACATCGCACTCTTCAGAGATTTTTTTTTTCTGTCTTTTTTGTTTAGGGGGGTTTGGGAACCAATATTTTTCTTTTTTATTAGTTAGTTAATTATGGGGGATAAGTGGGTTAGTGTTGCACTAGTTGTGTCGCTTATTATTGGGGAAATAATGGGGAAAAAGTTATTTTTCCCCCAAAATTTCCTCTTTTATATGTATTTTTTAATACTTAAATATAAATAATTTTTATGTATAGAGTATCAAAAGAAAGCTCTAACTGTCCTTTAAAAAACAACATATAACTTGTATGGGTGCGTTAAATGAGAGAGAGGAAAATTATATTTCAAAAACCTCATATTAAAAATTGAAAAACACTCTGGTCCTTGGCCTTGGAAAATCCCTGGTCCTTAAAGGGTTAATTAGCGACAAACATTCCTACGGATAGTTTGTTAACAAAATTAGCATTTTACAATAAATAGAAAAAAAACGATTTAATAATTGTTAAAGCAGATTTTCAATTATATGCATATGCTGAAAGAAAATATGTTTCAATGTGTGTACACAGTCCCATTTTTTAACGTTACCTTGTGGCGACATGCAAATGAATTACTGCTGTGGATAATGATTACCGCAATAAAGTGATACCAAGATTTATGGGGGGGTTTCACTGGCATCAACATTGTTAACATCTCTGTTGAATGGCATTTATCTGCATAACCGGTGTGCACTCCTGAACTGTAGCAATGTGTGATTTAGCAATGTGATGGACATTTTGCTAACTGCATACATTTTAACACTGATTTATGTGAGAAGCAAAAAAAAGCAAGATCAGTGGCTTCTTGCCCAGATCATCGTATTTCATTCTAGAAAAACAAGAGGGTTTTTTCCCCCAAATGTATAATTTATACATTTGGCTAATGAAAAATAAGGTATATATTATGTTATTTCGGTTTTATTTCTGAGACCAAACATTGTCTAGTCATTAGTTCTCTTTGTTCAAATGCTGATTTACAAATAAAAATGTTACTGTACCTGGCAACTTTCAACATGGTGTTCCAGGGTAAGATGAGTGAATCACACAAAACCCATTTACCGATTCTACTCCCGCAAAACCTTTTCCATAGAACCGGCAGTGTATACAGGTAATTTAAACAAAACACATTTTAATGCTATAGAAAAGTGAAATATTCACATAGGCCAGAAATCCAGGCTGGTGGACAGAATATAATTGAATCTATGGGCTTCTTGCTGGGCTGTCAGTTGGTAGGTGTAGAAAAATATGTAGAGTCAAATTCTACCACAAAAGCGGAGAGAAACTGCATTAACTTATGGAATATTTGCCATTCGGCAGTGGCATTAAGGCTGGGCCTAACTTATGATCGGTACCAATCATCCTGAATGCAGGTAGGCCCAAACTGATGTGATGGTACCAAAATCCTCATACATCAAATTTCATACTGTGAAATCACTAAGGGAAAAACAATCCACGGATTGGGAGAAGTATTACTGTACATAGTGCATTGTATTGAATGAAAAAAAGTGTTGGAAAATGCAATTATTGCGGGACAGTGTCAAGCAAACAAACTAAAATGGGACATGGAATCTGTGAGAACAGATATGAGATCAAAGGGAAATAAGAACTGCTATAGAATTAAAGAAAGATAAAGCTGGTAAATGATGGAGTGTACAAAGAAAGAATGAAAATAGAACATGGAGTGGAACAGTGAAGCTGAATTAAGATATGGTGAGAGAGGGGCAACTAGAATTGGGCAGGGGGGCAAGACACCCATCAATAATATAGTTGATATTTAATTGCCTTTGTGTAATAGAGTTAATAAGTCTTATCATTTTCTTCTGCATTGCCCATTAATATATTTTTCTTAAGGAAGGTAATAAAATCTACTTTGGTCACTAGGAAATTAAATGCGCGACTTTCTGTCATCAACTCCTAGTGATACTCTTGAACTAAACTAATTCTAAGCTAATTCTATTTTTAGGGTTCCTGATATGAAAGGCACATGAATATCAAAATGACTAATATATCCTGAAGTATCTGATGTCATACTGAAAATATAACTAGCTGGCACCAAACCTTGTTTATTTTGATGCTCTCTTGGAAATCCAGAGACCAAAGGACTTGCAACTTAGACATAAGAATTTATTTCCATATTGTAGACATGCTGTCTACCTTAGAAATGCACAGACAGTCAGGAAAGAGAGTGATAGTGGATAGAGAATGAGTGATAGGAATGCATGCAACTTCAATACTTCTGTGAGTACTGATATCTAATGCACTATTACAGACAGAGAGACTCGTGCTAAATAAGATGTGACCTAGTGCTAATACAAAACCCAGTAATGCATAAACTGGAAGTACTTATGTTATACACACAATATTTAACATCCAAGACAGTATTAAAACAAATATATTATGCACAAAGTTCTCAATATCTACTATCAATATTCTTAGATGACCAAATGCTAGCCAGAAATAACAGTGAGACACACTCTGTGGCTCTTCCAGGGAATGTCTCCCTATTGTCACTGGAGACATTTGGTCTAGATTTGATACCCCTGTCCTAGGTTCCAATCATATAAATATTCTGAATGTGCGTGTGAGTGTGTGGCAGAAAGTGCATTTCGAGCACTCTGCCCTCTCACCCCACACAAGTTATTGTGGTCATCCCCCATGTCCCTTTTTCCCTCCAGGTGCAAGCATATGACAACATGTGTATGTATGCTCACATATTTGTGGTTATAAGTAATTGAAATACACTGGCGGTTTGGACTATGACCAAGGACAAGTACTTGAGTTCAGGCTTCACCATTCCATATCATTACAGCTGCTCTACTGTGCGTAGGTCAAAGTAAGTTGAGATGGCAAATGTATTTTGTATCATCCACCACAGCCACAGATACAAAATACATTTGCTATCTCATATCACTATATATATATCACTGTGGCCAGCTAGTACGCTAGGCCTGCCCCACAAACAATTAGAATACTTTAGGTGTAATATAACCTAATTAGCTCTCATGTTATGTGCACTGCCACTACAAATAAAGCTGATAGGGTTGCCACCCGGACAGTATTTTACCAACACAACCTTTGGAGCTGGTGCCTGCATGACTGATTGCAATACCAGCAATGCAAAGCCAGATTATTATTATTTTTTTTGGGGGGGGGGGGGTTGCTCCTGATTACACTGCCTTTGCGCAATGTCTTTATAGTGTTCAATCCATGTATCTGTTCCTAGATATATGTATGTCTGCTTATTTGTCTCTCTCTAGTCATTAGAGATATATTTATAAATCTTTTTTTTGCACTAGCTAAGCATTCTGGGGCCTGCAGTGTATGGCAGCTAAGGTGCCAAAGTTTAGCCATCACTACCCTGTCATCATTTTTCTCTAATCAGCAATAGCTAGCTTGGCATTACAGCTGCAGAGGGGTACAGCTCCCATAATGCCAAAACAGCAGTTGTATTGTTAGATTGAGTATGATGGGATGTGTCATTTACAGGAACTTGAGTACCAAAGGCTAGCCATCATTGTACCATACTTCTTTGTGGCCAACTGGATGCTCTGGACTATGACTCTCATCATGCTCAGCTGGCCATATTGCTTGCTGAGCATTTTGAGAACTAGCTTGTAGTAGATGTTGCACAAAAGATGAGTCAACACATGCTTACTTCTTCCATCTCATCCTCCTTGATTTCATCCTACTTTCTGTTTCTATTCCTATTTTGTGATAGCATTATTCCCTCTTCCCCTGTAACATATGCATTTAATGTGGCATATATTCGTTTAAATATTTTTTATTAGAAAAAAGGTCTAATTGGGGGTTTATGTATAAAAGCAGCACATACTAATTTGATAGGGATGATGTGGGGGAAAATATATGTGGGGCTTCTCATGACTGTAAGGCATGAGCTTTAGGGGCTGCAGCCCAGATACCTCAGCAAAACAGGGGCCTCGAGGACTGCAGCTGAAGGCCCATGCTTTCATCCGGCTGATGCTGCAGAGCCCTTGGCTCAGGAGATCACACAGATAAGTATCCATGCTGCCTGTCTCATACTCGCCGTCGCTCTCATCACGACAGGTCATACGATCGCCGCGGGACACGAGACCTTCCGCAATGAGAGTAGCGTGTAGCGCAGGGGATGGCTAGGGACATAGAGCAGCAGGAAGGTGAGTACTGGGAGAGGGGGTAATAGCTTTTTGGGGGGCGAAATGTTGGTTGCATATTAATGAACAAATTGGCTGTGGCATATTAATGGGCAGACTAATAGTGGCTTATTAATCGACAGATTAATAGTTAAATATTAGTGGCAAATTGGCTGTGGATTATTAATGGGCAAATCGGCTGTGGAATATTAATGGTCATACTAACAGTGGCATATTAATGGGCAAATTGGCTGTGGTATGAATGGGGACTCTATTTCGGTTTATAGAATAGCAATAGCATTACATGTATTCCATAAACCGAAAGACATTCGGTTTATAGACTTTCGTTTTATAGAATACATGTAATGCTATTGCTATTCTATAAAAAGAAAGTCTATAAACAGAATGTCTTTCGATTTATAGACTTTCGGCTTATGGAATACATGTAATACCATTGGCTTTCTATAAACTGAACTAGAGTCCCCTTTCATAAGAAATTCTTATGAATGGGGACTCTAGTTCGGTTTATAGAAAGCCAATAGTATTACATGTATTCCATAAGCCGAAAGTCTATAAACCGAACGACATTCGGTTTATAGACTTTCGGTTTATAGAATACATGTAATGCTATTGGCTATTCTATAAACCAAAAGTCTATAAACCGAACTAGAGTCCCCATTCATAAGAAATGAATGGGGACTCTAGTTCGGTTTATAGAAAGCCAATAGCATTACATGTATTCTAAGAGCCGAAAGTCTATAAACCGAATGTCGTTTGGTTTATAGGCTTTCGGCTTATGGAATACATGTAATACTATTGGCTTTCTATAAACCGAACTAGAGTCCCCATTCATAAGAATAATAAGAATGAATAGGGACTCTAGATCGGTTTATCGAAAGTCAATAGTATTACATGTATTCCATATGCCGAAAGTCTATAAACCGAAAGACATTCAGTTTATAGACTTTCGGTTTATAGAATACATGTAATGCTATTGCTGTTCTATAAACCGAAATAGAGTCCCCATTCCTACGAATAGGTCAATTATTCGTATGAATGGGGACATTTAGTCAGCCTGTGCCCATGTTCCATTTGGGACTTTTTGAAGCCCGCCAATGTATTTTACCCACATCAAATCATACGTTTTTGAAAACTAGACACCCTAGGGTATTTCAAATGGTGGTATTTTAACACTTTCCACACACTCATTCTACCACCAAGTCAAAGTTTTGGGTAGTAATGTACTTTTGGGGGGGGGGGGGGGGGTTCACATACAATATGCTTCAGACATGAATTCCTTATTCCATTTTAATTGGAATTTTATTCCATTTAGGACTTTTTTGAAGCCAGACAGTTTATTTTACCCCCACCAAACCATATATTTTTTTAAAGTATACACCCTAAGGTATTGAATATATATGCATATGGTGCTGGTACTCCCTATTATCCATATCAGCATTATGTGTAGCCTGAATATAAGGAATTCTGGCACATCAATGGGGTCCCATCTCTGCTTTGCCAAAAATAATTCTGACTTAGCAGCATGGTACTG
Organism: Pelodytes ibericus; assembly: GCA_036172795.1. Lineage (NCBI taxonomy): Eukaryota > Metazoa > Chordata > Amphibia > Anura > Pelodytidae > Pelodytes > Pelodytes ibericus. Next base: position 129,690,812 of record CM069859.1, read on the forward strand.
CTGGGCAAAAAAATTCAATTTAAAGACAATGTCCCCAAAGACATCGTCCCCCAGAATAATTTGGACAAACTGTAGGAGAGTAAATCCTGCGACACCTGCACTGATGCCCAGAACTGCAGTGAAAGGAGGGATAGATAAATAAATTACAGCACAAAGAAACTCACTTCTAAAAATTACAGACAGATTACAAATGTGCTGCTGTGGAAAATCGCTATTTATGCAGTGATCAATGGCAAGGAAAGAGGTTAATATAGAGAGAATGGCTTTTTATAAGCTCTTGCATCTCACAAATATATTTGAACACTAATACTGATCTCTCTATCTCCCTCACAAAAACATAAGTGACAAATAGTGATGCTCATCTGAGCAATCACCAAACCGCCTTTGCACTAATTGGTAGTTACAGATAGCTTCCAAAAAATGCAATATTTAAATATAGTTTCAATAGCTGGAATATTACCTAACCAGCAGCTAGAGGAAGAAAGCAAACAAAACCACGTTAACAGGAAGGAGATGCACAGAATTAAATAAAAGTTTATTTTACTGCTCTCCCATATGTTTTCTGGTCTCTATGGCTCATTAACATACCCTAATAAGCCTAGTGCTTCTCCCTCCCTTTCTTCTGCTCCAGGGTCTGTTTCAATATCGAGGTGGGGGGGGGGGGGGGGGTAGTAAGTGGGGGCATGAGTACTTCAGGCAGAGTGACAAACAGAGGGACTGAGAATAAGAAAATGAGAGAACAGAAACACCTAAGGCAGTTTACAGAGGATCTCTATGTTATTGTTAATTATTGACAACTATATGGTGCTTGAAATGCTAAGGGGGCATTTAAAGAGAAGCATGGTCGCAAAAGGTTAGGAACTCCTGCTCTAGACACATTTCTATATGGACTGGTCCGCTAAACATTCTAGAAGATCCTGACTGTATATAGGACAGGGAAAGTGGGAGGTAGAAGCATGGAGTGGTACATACCAAGGTCCCAGCTCAGGAATCCAGACTCCTTAAATTCCCGAGAGGACAAAAGTTCCATCCCACAAATTCTCTTTTTCTTTATGTACACATATGGTGCAGCCATACTGTTTATGAATGGGCTAGTGGTGGTTACAGAGAAAATGAGATGATCTACTAAATCCTGTTTTGTGAGCTTTTTGTCCCTTTCATAAATAATACTTAATGCATTCACCTTATGTGCCCCTTTCCATACCTTTAGAGTATTCATTCCCATGTTTTGAAATAAAACATTAAAATGGGGGGCAGGCTCCAGTTCTCACTGTTCTTAGTTTAGCATACTCAATTTGAAAGCCCCATGTGAACACAGATGTCACTGCTGTAGATCACATGGGAAAATAAGAAAGAAAAATATAAATATGCCAGAGAGAACTGCATATAGGTTTGCAAGATATGCGCTACTGAATAATTGCTTGTCCGTTTAGATCACTACGGGGTCAGGAGAGTTACATGGAAGAGCAAACTAAATATCATGACCTTTAACCCAAGTTTTCAGAATAATGCTATGTTTAGTTTAGAATTCAAGACATTGGATGTGATTATTTTAGGAATCATAGCACTAGCTGAAATATTTATGACGGTTCAACAAAACTAACCCTCTTATTGTTTGAGAATAATACTACAATAATACTACAATTTAAGAGCTTGGCTGCTCTTCTAAGAGCTGCTTTTCAAAGAGTATATTTAAGAGATATTCTGGAGATACTCTGGAGGTAGTCTGAGGTATACAAGAGGTGAGAAAAACTAAAAGATCTTTCTGATTTTAATTCTTAAAATGGCAGATTTGGTTTACTGTGATAATTGTTCTGAATTTGTTTCACATTCCATTCTTTGGAGGTTTGGAGGCTGTCTAATCTGTAGACAGTTCTCAAGATTGCAGCAGGAGATTGCATTTTTAATGTCCGAGATTTGTAATTTATCTGTAAAACAAACTCGGGCTGAGACTGTTGCGAAGTCACTGCCACAGAGGCCATTGCCGCAGAGGCTTCCTAGGAATGGCAGGTGGATTACTGTTGGATCTGGTAGGCTTAGAGTTGTGGATAAAAGGCATGTCCCGCAGTCTGTGGCTGTCCAGAATTCATTTTCAGCACTTGCAGAGTGCAGTGGTGTTGTGGAGGCAAGCTCAGACGCAGAGTTTGAGGAACCACTCTCCTATGTGGCTAAGGTGTGCAAGGAGAAGGTGAGGCCTGATAGAAAGCAGTTGTTGTTGGGCGATTCTATCATAAGAGGTGCGGAGTTGGACAGTATTGGCTTAGTGAGATGTCTTCCTGGAGCTACTGCTCGCAGAGACAGGAGGCGTATTTCTAATATTGTTAAGCAAGCAAATCAGGAAGGAGAATTGGATGTACTGGTTCATCTAGGGACAAATGATTTGGCTTGCAATGAGGTTTCAGAGGTGAAGGAAGCTTTTCGTGTTCTTGCCAATGATATACGGCAGGTTGTGTCCACACTGTCCTTTTCTGAAGTTATGCCTGTGCATAACATTCAGAATGATAGACGGATGCGTATTAGGGACTTCAACTTGTGGCTTGGAGAATGGTGTCGGGAGCAAGGATTTGGCTTTGTTTCTCATGGAAGTTCACTATGGGATAGAAAGGAACTGTACAAAAAAGATGGTTTGCATCTTTCTCAAAAGGGAACGAATGTTCTCAGTGAGCAGTTCAGAGGTTTTGCTAGGAGGTTTTTAAACTAAAAGAGGGGGGCAAAATGGCGATAAAACATCAATCCAATTGCCCCCCAAAAAAGGTACATAAAATACCTGTAGTCAGTGTGCTGAAAAATGATAAGCTTAGGGTCATGTCTACAAATGCTCGCAGTTTAGGGAATAAGATCCATGAACTTGTGACAATATTGGCAACTGAGAATGTAGATTTAGTGGCTGTTACTGAGACATGGTATAATGAAAAACATGTCTGGGACATTTCAATACCAGGGTACTCTTTATATAGAAAAGACAGAGAAGGTAAAAAAGGGGGAGGGGTGGCCCTGTATGTGAGGAATAGCTTAAAATGTAACGTAATACAAGTTAGTGAGGCGAACATAGAGTCAGTTTGGGTTCGATTAGAATTTGGTAATCATATGGTAACTCGGGTAGGTGTGATTTATAGGCCCCCTGGACAAATAGAGGAGTTAGATAATCTACTAGTTGAGGAAATAGCTAAAATGACAATGAAGGGAGAAGTGATCATCATGGGTGACTTTAATCTTCCTGATGTGAACTGGAAAAACAAAACAGCTACTTGCGCCAGGAGTACGCATATCCTAAACTCCCTACTGGGATTATCTCTAAAACAAGTAGTGGAGGAGCCAACTCGAAAGCAGGCCATACTAGACTTAGTGTTCACAAATGGAGATTTGTTATCAGATATTACTGTAGGTGAAAGTTTAGGATCTAGTGATCACCAGACAGTGTGGTTTAATATAAGAACAGTGACGCAGTCACACCACACAAAAACAAAAGTTTTAGATTTTAGAAAAACAGACTTTTCTAAAATTAGATTAGGTGTGAAGGAGTCATTATCCGACTGGAGCAATTTAAATGGAGTCCAGGAGAAATGGGATTATCTAAAAGTTGCACTACTGAAGGCAACAGAAAATTGCATAAGGCTTGTCAGTAAGAGCAAAAAATTGAAGAAACCACTGTGGTACTCAGCAGAGGTGGCTAAAATAGTAAAAAATAAAAATCTAGCATTTAGTAATTATAAAAATACTCAGAGTGAGGAAGATAGAAAGATCTATAAGAGTAGGCAGAAAGAGGCAAAGCAAGCTATAAGAGCTTCCAAAGCACACACAGAAGAGACTATAGCCCAGTCAGTGAAAAAGGGGGATAAAACATTTTTTAGATACATAAATGAGAAAAGGAAAGTAAAACAAGGATTAGTTAGATTAAAAACAAAAGAAGGATGCTATGTAGAAGAGGATAAAGGCTTAGCAGACTGCCTTAATGAATATTTTTGTTCAGTTTTTACAAATGAAAATGAGGGTAAGGGACCTCATTTAGGGAAAAAGACTAATGAGTCTTTTGATGCATGTAAGTTTACAGAGGAAGAGGTTTTACTTCAGCTGTCTAAAGTAAAGACAAATAAGTCGATGGGACCTGATGGGATACATCCAAAGTTATTAAAAGAACTTAGTGGTGTACTAGCAAAACCGTTAACAGATTTATTTAACCAATCATTGAAGGCATAGAAGGCTTATCAATAAACTGAAATCTTTGAGTTTGGATTTCAATATTGTTGAATGGATTAGACAATGGCGGGTAACAGGCAATGGAGAGTTTTAATCAATGGAGTATATTCGATGCAAGGTCTTCTTACTAGGGGGGTGCCTCAGGGTCTGTACTTGGGCCAATTATCTTTAATATTTTTATTAGTGATATTGCAGAAGGTCTTGTTGGTAAAGTATGTCTTTTTGCTGATGATACAAAGATTTGCAGCAGGGTTGATTTTCATGGAGGGATAATCCAAATGGCAAATGATTTAGCTAAACTAGAAAAATGAGCTGTGACAAATGACATTTAATGTGGGTAAGTGCACGATTATGCACCTTGGGTGTATAAACCCAAAAGCAGAATATATATTATTTGATTCAGTCCTAACCTCGACATCTGAGGAAAGGGATTTAGGAGTAATAATTTCAAAGGACTTAAAGGTAGGTTGGCAATGTAATAGAGCAGCAGGAAAATGCTATCATAATGCTTGGTTGCATAGGGGTATTAGCAGTAGAAAGAGGGAAGTGCTCATGCCATTGTACAGAGCACTGGTGAGACCTCACTTGGAGTATTGTACACAGTACCAGAGACTGTATCTCCAGAAGGATATTGATACTTTGGAGAGAGTTCAGAGAAGGGCTACTAAACTGGTTCATGGGTTGAAGGATACAACTTACCAGAAAAGGTTAAAGTATCTCAACATGTATAGCTTGGAGGAAAGACGTAACAGGGGGGAAACATTTAAATACATCAAAATAGTAAAGGAAGAGAGTGTATTTAAAAGAAGAAGAACTACCACAACTAGAGAACATAGTCTAAAATTAGAGGGGCAAAGATTTAAAATTAATATCAGGAAGTATTACTTTACTGAGAGGGTAGTGGATGTATGGAATAGCATTCCAGTGGAAGTGGTAGAGGTAAGCACAGTGAAGGAGTTTAAGCATGCGTGGGATAGGCACAAGGCTATCCTAGATATTAGATAAGGAACTGGGGACTAATAAGTATTTAGAGAATTGGACAGACTGTATGGACCGAATGGTTCTTATCTGCCGACACATTCTATGTTTCTATAAGTGAACTAACAAGGTAGATGGACTCAGAGAAAATCTGTAATGGAACAATGACAGGCAGAACAGAAAACCAGAAATAGATGAAAACAGAGAACAAGGTAAACATGGAAACAGGGGATGAATGAGCATAAATTATTAACAGGAAAGCAAAGCAAGAAGGATACTGAAATACCTGGTTACAGCCTGGATGAGCCTGCACATGGGTGCATGGTTACATGCCGTTTATGTGCTGTGGCGGCATCTAAAGTACGACTGGAAAGGATCAAGTATGTGATAGATGGGCCCCCAGTTGAGTTGCCACTACCTTTTCAATGATTTTACTAAGAAATGGGAGGATACTTGTCTGTAATTTTCCATGCAGTCTGGGTCTAGTGAAGGTTTCTTTAGGAGGGGCTTTACCACTGCTTCTTTTAGAGGATCTGGGAAGGTTACAGTTTTTAGTGAATACTACATGAAGCGCTACTTTTGCAGGGTTCGTTTAACGTATATCCACATTTGCAAATGTAGCCCATGGGGCAATCTTGCATTTCAATGTATTGGTTTTTGGTGTGTGACTGGTTGGCCAGCTGTGATAGAGGCCCGGATGGAGGAAATCTTGTCTGTGAAGAAAATTGAAAATTATTCACACTTCAATCCTCACATCCTAGATTTCCAAGCCTTTCTACTGTGCAATACAGTTGCACCGGTCTATTGTGGGAGAGTGCAATTTCATGTGACAAAAAGAAAAAAGGATTTTCTGTGTTTTCACTTGGTATTCATTGAGATGTTTGCTAAGAGCGGCTTTATCCTCTGAATCATGTGTCTTGCGCCACCTTCTCTCCAGTTTATGGCCTGTTCTCTTCATTTATCTGATGGTGCTGTCAAACCATGGTGCATTGTTGGGAGTTTTGACATTGCGTATGCATCTTTGTGCAATGCTCTCTACAGTGTCTCTCGTGGTTTCGATGTAGAGTTGAGCTAAGAAGCTGTGGTCTTCATAGGTGTCCATTAGTTTGCTTAGATCTATGTGTGATGTTACGTCCAATGGCGTCACCCCTTTTAAGAGCGGTGTTCAACCAGGTTCTTAGGCTGGAGTCTGGCTGATTGTGACATAATGGAGAAGAGTTTGGAGTGGTGGTCTAACCAGACAACTAGATTTACAGTTACTGGCGACAACTCCAGTTCAGACTGGAACACTAGATCAAGTGTATGACCTTTTATGTGTGTGCAAGGGGTGATGATTTGTATGAAATCGAGTGCACTCAGCAAGTTGGGATAGGATGTCATCAGTTCAACTGTCTAGAGATGCTGCAGTAGAAAAATAATTTACATTTTTGGAATTGTTCCTCTGGAATAAATATGTACTAGTACAGACCGACAACCAGTCTGTTGTGGGATATGCAAAAAAGTATACAGACAGAAAAAGAAAACAATAGTGTTCTTATTTATCTGCAAGTATTCCTATGATCCCAGGCACACATAAAAATATAGAAACAGGATAGTTCAATCGAAAGGTGCGTAAAACTGTGTTGATTGTCTCCTCAGAGATAATTAGAGCAAGCTATAAAGGAAGTAGAGCTGCTGCACCATAATTTATTGGTAGGTGATAAACTTAATCATAGGGAAGAGATCAAACAAAATGAATCAGAACTTTTCTTCATCAGTATAGTAATATAATTCCAAGCTTTTGTGATAAAAAAAAAGGTATTTAATAAATACTGACCAATTTTGTATGATGTTTTAAAGGGAATACTTGAGAAACTTGTGGTCATTTATAAAAGAGAGCTAGAAATTTGAAAAGAATATTGGGCGCCAGCAGTGGGTTTCTGTATTTATGTGTGACTCTGTGTGTAAGTGTGGCTATGTATGTATGTCGATACAGCTCTTAGCCAAGAAGAGAGAGAAAGACATGGGATATGAGGGGAGAGAGTGATATATACATGGGGATATGGGAAGAGACAGGCATGAGGGTATGGGAAGAGAGGTACAGACATGGGGTATGAGGGGAGAGAGAAGATATATATATATATCGGGGAGACAGACATGAGGGTATGGAAAGAGAAAGACAGGCATTAGAGTATGGGAAGAGAGAGAGACAGAAATGGGGATGTGGGAAGAGAGAGACAGGCATGATTGTGTGGGGAGAGAGAGAGGAATAAGGCTATGAGGAGTGAGAGACATACATAAGGGTATGAGGAGAAAGAAAGACCGAATTGAGGGTTTGGGTAGAACGAGACAGACATGAGGGTATGGAGAGAGATAACTATAGACATGAGGGTATGAGGAGAGAGAGACAAACATGGGGGTAAGGGAAGAGAGATACGTGAGTGAATGACATGGGGAAATTGGAACAGGCATTTCAAAGGGGAAGAGTTAGTGATTTGACCCCGCACACCTGGGGACGCCCCAAAAAAACCTGCACCCAGGTGTCCTAGGATCGGCCCTGGGTTGGGATTGCAAGTGAAAATTTTAAAAAATTGCATTAGCATTAGCCTTTTCTTTTCCTGGGATGTCGCATTGGCGAGATGGTAAAATTGTACAGAAGTTGTCCCGTAGGGAAACAGAATATATATACAAATTAAAAACCTGAGGGAGATGGGGATTAAATATTGACTTGGATTTAATATCTTTTTATGATACTTGAAGCCATATTTTTTATGATCTGTCACTTGTGATTCCACTTATGTCGTCATTGTTTTGATGTTTATATTAATTTTTATGTTCTACATCCTTTGTGCCTTTTATTCCGACTTCTGTATGTTTTTATATGTATTCTATATATACTTTTGGCAATTTTTGTATGCTCTGATATAGCTGATATATATTTTATTTAATATATATTGTAATGCTCATAGATGGCCTTCATTACAATGATTGTACGTATTGATCTTTAGAGTATGGATCTCCTATTTTAATATTTGTTTCATTTTTTAACATTTTATTGCATTTACCAGAAAGACCTCAAAAATGTGTATTTTCTAAGAATAGAAAATTGTGCTCAAATCATTATGATCACATGTAGATGGAAAATCATTACAACAGTATACAGACCTAACTATTTAGTCACTGGCACCTACTGACCTTTATAAATTCCATTGTGCTAAATACCTATTTGGTTTTAAGAGAAAACAATAGCGGTAACCATAGTAATATGAAAAAGGAAGTAAACCTAACATAGATACAGTTCTCATCTGTCAGTGGTGCCCAAAATAAACATAATTATATATGTTTTGGGGTTTTAAAAACTGGAAAATTGCTATATCATCTGTTACAGAAGGCATGATCCTCACACAAATGTTTCATGCCAGATGTTGTGTGTCATTAGAATAGCACTTTTATAGGGAACCAAACTGAACTTAACTAATTTAATTAGTAATGCAACAAATTTAAAAATGTTTAAAGAAATGTTTACTGTTCTAAAGCCACGGAAGTAACATGATGTGTCCAGTGCTTCTGTAAATGTACCTCACAGTGGCATACACTTCCACAATCCTCCAATGACCCTTGCACTGAAACATCTCTCACTAAAGTGTCAAATTTACTTTTTTTGACAAATCTAGTGGTCACTTCTCCCTCCTAAGACATGTTGTCTTTCTGAGGACCATTGAAACTGCCCAGGCAGATAGCTTTTGTTTTTTTTTACGATTACCATGCAGAATTAATCATTAACATGATGCATGTTATTCTTTGCAAAAACCGATAATAGCAAACCAAGATGGCGCCAGAGGCGCTGGCTGGGGAATTCTCCCTCACCAGCCCTGTTTTTGAGGATGGCAGGAAGATGATGTTTGTGCGCTGCATAGATATCCTTTAAGGCTGCCTCACACTCCCTGCATGTCAGAGCATCAGGAGTCACGAACTCTCGACACTCAGAGGCAGGTAGAGTGCAGAGCAGGTGCTGGGGGCAGGTACTGTGAGTGCAATCTGTGTGTAGTGGTACATCATTGGTGTAATATGGGTGCAAGTCAGTGGTTCAATGTGGGCAATGGAGGCAAATCATTGATGGAATATGGATGCTGTGGGCAAGTCATTGGTGCAATATGGGTGCTGTGGCAAGTCCTGTGAAATCAATCTGGTTGAAGTGGCAAGTCCTGTGAGATCAATCTGGTTGAAGTGGCAAGTCCTGTGAGTGCAATTTGGGTGCTGCGGCACTACCCTTGAGTGTAATCTGGGTGCCGGGACACGTCCTGAGTGAAATCTAGGGGCAAGTCTTGTGACTGGACTGGGTGCTGGGGCAAGTCCTGTGAGTGGACTTGGTGCTGGGGCAACTCCTGTTAGTGGAATGCATGCCTAGGCCAATTATATGGGTCCAATTAGGTACTGTGGGTGGATGTCAAGGGATGCGGGTGTGTTTCTGCTTTTCTAGTAACCAGGATATGGTAACCCCAGCTATGCTCAATGGGTATATATAACACAGCTCTTTACTTGATCACTTATCTAATTACTTCTTCATATTCAGTGGCACAAAAGGTTTGCCCCTTCCATTCTCCACTGATGTCATTTACCTCATCAGTATATTAAGATATTAACTGAAATCACGCATCTAATCACTGCTTTTCTATCTTATTCAGTGGCACCAAACATTTGCCCCTTCCACTTTCTGTTGGTATCACGCAAGTGTTGGTCTTCGCCCCCTTCTCTTCTCCTTTTGCAAAAACATATTCCTCTGCGCAGCAGTTACACTCCCCACATGGGCTAAGGCCCCGCCCATAATCATAACTTGCCCCATTTCTGGAATGCACTTCAGAACATACAACTATATTCCTAATTCTTGGTCTTCAAATCCATCAAAACACACCACTCCATGAAGGTTTACAACCTATTCAACTAGAACACTCCTACAGAAACCTCTATAGAAAACCTAGTTATCATGGTACCCGGCTTCCCATTCACCTTATTCCACTGCTTTTTACTACTACTTTTTCAATATTTTGTAGTATTTATTAGTACAACATAGCACCCATATTTATAACAAAGCATAAAATTTGATAAATTGCTGTTTTCATGAGTATATTCTTAGCAAGACTTTTGGTAGGTTGGGCATCATGGGCACTAGGCAGGCTGCACTGGTGAATCATGAATGTTCATGAAAGGGACCGAGGACCCATTGGAGAGAAACCTTATTTTCTGCTGGAAACAATAATCAGAAGGAAATGTATTACAAACTGAGCAGGGGTTGATGGGAACCTTGATGTGTAAAGAAATGTTTAAGATTCTAATAATACAATAGGTATATCTCTATTACAAGAAGCCAGACTGCAAACACTTACAAACACCCAAAAAGACATGCTTAACAGCCCAATATTTGAAGAAGAAATGAGATCAACGATTTCTTCTTTAGCTAATCACCTTTTTCCCCTGATGGGGTCTTTGTCTCTATCTCAGACTGGGACTCATTCTACCTCCGTTTCCTATCCTTACTTTCCGGATCACCCTTGACCAGGGGCGTCCAATGTGCGGCCCGTGGGCCAAATGCAGCCCGCCGGGCATCGAGTTGTGGCCTGCCTGAGCTCTGCTCCGGTAGCCGCACCTTGAACTGCACACCGCATGAGAAGCTGTGTCGGGGAACGAAGTTTCCTACACGCTCTGTGTAGGGAACTTCGTTCCCCGATACAGCTTCCCGTGTGGTGTGCAGCAGCGGTGCTGCTCTCGTGCGCATATCCCCTCCTCTACCCTGCACATGAGGTCATGCGTAAGGGTCAGAGGGAGGGAAGAAGCGCACCGGCAGCATGAAGAAAACGGGGAGCCCACAACCTCCACAGCCCTATTTAAAAAAAAAGAAAACTGCTTGGTAAGTGTGTGTATGTGTGTGGGGTAAGTGTATGTATGTGAGTGTATGTGTATAAATGCGTATCTGGAGTAAGTGTATGTATGTGAGTCTATAAATGTGTGTGTGGGGTAAGTGTATGTATGTGAGTGTGTATAAATGTGTGTGTGGGGTAAGTTTATGTATGTGTGTGTGTATAAATGTGGATTTGTGTGGGGGTTAAGTGTATGTATGTATGTGAGTGTGTGTGTGTATCAATGTGTGTGTGGGGTAAGTGTACGTACGTGAGTGTGTGTGTAAATGTGTATATGTGTGTGGGGTAAGTGTATGTGAGTGTGTGTATGGGGTAAGTGTATGTATGTGAGTGTGTGTGTGTATAAATGTGTATGTGTGTGTGTGGGGGGGGGTAAGTGTATGTATGTGAGTGTGTGTGTATAAATGCGTATCTGGAGTAAGTGTATGTATGTGAGTGTATAAATGTGTGTGTGGGGTAAATGTATGTATGTGTGTGTGTATAAATGTGTGTGTGGGGTAAGTTTATGTTTGTGAGTGTCTGTATAAATGTGTATGTGTGTGGGTTAAGTGTATGTATGTATGTGAGTGTGTGTGTGTGTATCAATGTGTGTGTGGGGTAAGTGTACATACGTACGTACGTGAGTGTGTGTATGTAAATGTGTGTGTGGGGTAAGTGTATGTGAGTGTGTGTATGGGGTAAGTGTATGTATGTGAGTGTGTGTGGGGGGTAAATGTATGTATGTATGTGAGTGTGTGTGTGTATAAATGTGTATGTGTGTGTGGGGGGGGGGTAAGTGTATGTATGCGAGTGTGTGTATAAATGTGTATGTGTGTGTGGGGTAAGTGTATGTGAGTGTGTGTATGGGGTAAGTGTATGTATGTGAGTGTGTGTGCGGGGTAACTGTATGTATGTCTGTGAGTGTGTGTGTATAAATGTGTATGTGTGTGGGGGGGGTAAGTGTATTTATGTTAGTGTGTGTATAAATGTGTATGTGTGTGTGGGGTAAGTGTATGTGAGTGTGTGTGTGGGGTAAGTGTATGTATGTGAGTGTGTGTGTGTGGGGTAACTATGTATGTATGTGAGTGTGTGTGTATAAATGTGTATGTGTGTGGGGGGGGTAAGTGTATGTATGTGAGTATGTGTGTATAAATGTGTATTTGTGTGTGGGGTAAGTGTGACTGTGTGTGTGGGAAGGGGGGGTAATTGTGACTATGTATGCATGTGTGTGTTTGTAGTTAATGTGACCATTGCACATTAGTGTGAAATATATATATATATATATATATATATATATATATATATATATACATACACACACATGTATATAATTATATATATTATTCTCTGAATGAATGAAAAATGAATGCGGCCCACGCACGCATACATTTCTAGCAAAGTGGCCCTTTGCAGAATAAACTTGGACACCCTGCTCTAGACTATGGCTCCTCTCTGTCCCTCATCGCGGGGCCCTCTCTTTATTTCGTCCATTCAACCATTTAAGCCAGTTTCAGCCCCTACTATGTCACGCTGGATCAAGTGGATTCTCTGCTTGGCGGGTGCTTCAGCGCACATTTGGTTCGAGGAGCAGGGGCTTGTGCTGATTTTGCTTCAGGACGCTCTTTGGCATAGGTTCTGGCGGCAGCCGATTGGTCCTGAGAATCAACATTTTGTGTCTTTTATTCTCGGGCTCATGTGGCAACTTCATTATTGGACCTGCATTAACATTGCACATGCTAAGCCTCCTATCTTGCCGTAAAATTGGGGATTATTATAGCCGTGGGGGAAAGAAATAATCTTAATTTTATTAAACACAGGAGAGGTTGAGTATTTCCCTCCCTTTGACTCCCTTCCCTTTTATGGTATTTGGTCAGTCTATAATATTTGATTTTATTATATGTGCCATTTTTTGGGTTTGTCATTTTGTGGATACAGTTAGTTGGTATCAGTTTACTTTCACGCAGCTATTTCTTTTTTCTTTAAGCGTTATTTCCCCAATCGTGGATATGGCTTGCTAAAATGTCTCTTTGATTCTGGAAGATGGTTCTACTGTGTCGTTAATTTGTGCATCTTCTGATCAGCACACCAAAGAAAGAGAAAGTGGTAGAGACTGCTGGGGTTTTATATGATGTTTTGCAGTTTCCTGTTTGGTTGTTTTACCATCATTATGTTAACTGTTTTGCTGCTGGAGGTTTCCAGTAAAGAACGATTATGCAAATACTTGCTTCCTGTCTTTAATAAAATTAAGATTATTTCTACACCAAGGCTAGAATAATCCCCAACTTTCATAGAATTGTCCAGCAGTCAGCTTGTTAAACTCACCATGAGACTCCGATGCTCTGGGCTGTTCTACATGGTGAGCCTTCAGCATATCTGTCTTACTGCATATTTTTTAACTTTCAGTAACCTTTCAGAACTGTTTTGTGACATTTTGCTCTGGGTTTGTACTTTGTTATAGGAATAAGGAACTGGGTCTTTCAGAACTGAATGGCTTGTGTTGGACTGACAGACTATTTTAAAAATGTAGTGCTTGATACCTGTAAGTCAAAGGAAAAGCTATTGCAGTAGATTCCAGAGGAGGTGGAAAAAGGACAATTGCAAATAGGATATTAGTTTCCATAAGAGACTCACTTAAAATTGGGGTGCGGCTAACCAATTTTTATTGTATATTCAATATTGAGCATTTTGGAAACATTTGTACACTGTATGTATCATTGTTACTTAAACTGGTATTTGGTCAGTTCGGTCTTGTCCACATGCCGACAAACAGGTAGCATGTCTAACAGGGGCCGAGAAAGCACTTTTACAATGTATTGGTGCTTCAGTCCTATGTTTTCGCACAAAAGGTCCATCAGCAGCCAGACAAATTATTCTGAGCCAGGAGAGTGAAGAAGGTAGAATACATTTTTCCCAAGGTCCTAAATTAACTTACAATTTGAAGGACATCCTAAAACATTTAATTGGAAAATAGCTTAATAAATAAAATAAAATTGTGAATGTGGCGCTCAAGAAAAATATAACATAGTGCAGCACGCACTAGCAATGTACCCCCTCAGATACACCACCACAGAAGTTCCAAAATAAAATGTGATAATTAGGGCGCGCAAATTATAAACAGACTTTACTATTTTCTTTTCTTTGTGAATACTGTGCACAAGAAAAGCCGTACATTAGCGGAAATGATGAGAACATAGTGCAGACTGTCACAGCAACCAAAATGAAATTTGACCTCCTTAAGTTATTCTTGAATTTTAACCTATTATTAACATGACCTTTTGATACAGGCTGTTTTGAAATTTCTGGAGTGTTTGTGTTTAGCTGTAATTTTCTTCTTTCTCACATACTGTACCCACACAAATTATATATTGTTTTTATCGCCATAAGTGGGGCTTTCGTTAGATACCATTATATCTTATAATTTGCTACAAAAAAATCACAGAATATAATGAAAACATTTTTAAAAAAGCACTCTAACTTTGACCTAAACATTTATTTACACAAATGCAATCATTAAAAAAGACTCCATCTACATAGTTTCTAAATGTTGTCCTGAGTTTAGAAATATGCTTGTTTCTGTGTTTTTCTGCAATTGTCTGCAACATTTATAAATAGTGGGGGGGTTTTCCACCTACAGTGAACTTTTGACCCAAACCCTAAATTTAACCCTAACTCCAGCCCTTATGCTAGCCCTACTTTAATTGTAACCCTAACCATTATTCTAACCCTAGATTTGTAGCTAATTACATTTTTTTTAAATTTCCGACGATCTACCCAAAAGAGTGCAGCAGCCATATTGGAGAAGCATGCTGGTCTCCAAAATGGCACCCGCGAATCACTCTGTGGCGCAATCGTGGTACGCTGGGCACAGGATTCCGGTGTTGCTCTATGCTTCGACCTCGAGGCATTAAAGCATCAACATTTTAGCTGTGTTTGCAAAAATGCAGGACAGCTAGGTCCAAAGGCAACACTTTGCTAGAATAGACCCATTAGAGACATACACAATGCAAAGAAATGAGCTCTAGACACCCAGTATCTGTACCAGGTAGGCTGAAGCTCAATCTCGCAGGGTTATGTGGAAAGATAGTGGAAACCTTTGTCCATTTGACTATTGGACCTCACCCATGTCCCTTTCCCAATAACAGACACAAGACTTGTTTTGGTGAATAATAGACCACAGCACTTATTAAAACCATTTCACCAAATTTGTAACTTTCTTTTTATTATATATAAAACTGTAATACATAACTTGTCCTTGCCATGCTAATAATAACAACGTAACACTTACAAACTCTGAGTGCTTCCCCTTCATCTTACCAGATAACCAAACCATCAAGCTTTACGCCTCCTTTTAAGTGCTGACCACTAGCCGGCCTTTGGCTCAGTGGGCACATTCAACCACGTGAGAATAGGGGTCCTTCCCATTTAGGCCCAAAGTCGTTTCCTAACAAGAACAGCTGACAAGTTCCGGAAGAAGATGAGCCATCTCATTCACCATGTACTGAATCAGTGAACCTTGGTCTCCACGGCAGGAATCCTGGACAAACAGCTGCTGGGCCCAAAAATGTAAGAGTGGCCTATCAGCCATACTTCCCAAGGCACAGGACCTATAAGGAAAAGCAAACAGGCAGGGGATCAGGCCCGTGGGACCTCCTTGATTCCTATCTCCCAATCCAGTGGATCTCCTGGTCAGCTAAGCCTAAATGCGATGACTTCTGTGGCAGCCCTAATTTGGAAGGAGGATGCCCCCATGGCCCCACTCAGATGTACAGAGTTTTCAAGGCTTTATGGAGGACACTGACAAATTGGAAGTGAGAAAGGTTATGCCCATCCAGGTGAAGCAATATAGGGCCCTGGAAAACTGAATGGACTGATCGTAATTGGCCACAAGGCAAAAGAGAATGCAAGGCAAAAAAGAGAACATTCAAATGCAGAAGCACATACAGTGGATGAAACATGCAACAATCCAGAGCAACAACAGAGCTCCAGAAACAGGTTTCCTGGAATCCCCAGTGACCCATTCATGGCCTGCTGGACCAGGAATTCCTTAGTGACGTCCTGTGAACCCTGTAGTTTAAACCAAAAACTCAAACCAGATATCTGGCGAGCAGCCTGAAGCCTCCCAGAACCATATTAACCACAAGAAACCTTGAAGTTTGGAACTGTCGTCCCGGAAACTGGAGCTATTCCCCCATGCCTTACCATACCGTTCCCCAGATGCAGAGAGGGCCACAATAGGCCTCTGTGTGGTCCACAAGGAGGTAGGAGCAGTGACCGTTGCAGAGGTTGACACCCCCAGCACGGGCAGACAGCCGTGTCCCTGGAGCTCTGTCTGGGCTCCTGCTTCTAAAAGTCCTGGCTTTTAGAACTCCGGCTAAGGGATTCAAGCAGGAGGGAGCATTGCGCGTCGCTGTAGCCTCCATTGGTGAGTGAGAGTACCGCATCGGCAGCTTGCAGGCATCTGCCACCATCGAGTAGTGCTTCAGCCCTCAGGTCTGAAAGCACTGTTTCCATATCCATATCCAAATGCTCCAGCAACATAGGACCTGTAACTGAGCTGTGCAATTTTAAAATGGCTTGGGAAAGTTTCATAACCCCCCGACATTATAAGCTCCCATTACTCTCCCTCGTGCACCCATACAACACATGCATTAATCCTTTCAAGCCCAATACTCACACAAGGACCTTCTACGTCTAGCTATGCTTGCCTCCCAAGGTCACACTACGCACTTTAGGCTTTGCCACCTTTAAGTTCTGTGACTCTCAGAGAAAGTTGGCAGGTATGATGCTGGTAAAAATGGTGTTAAGCCTATGGAGGCAATGCATGGCCACTATTTATTTCAAGCAAAGGTTGGTTTTTACGGCAATTTTCCCACCATAATCCAGTGGTTTCCAGTTATGCCTCTGTCTGGCACCACACCTGTCTGCAGAGCTATAAGATGCATATCAAACAGCAAACGTTGCTGTACGTTTGTAGAGGGTAAGCATTTCAGAAAGACTCTAAGTGGATAATGAGCCCCACAGGTTGAAATTTAGAGGGGAGTAAAAGAATTCTGCCTGGAGTGGACAATGCACTCGCAATTTTTCTCCTTGCCTGGGTGCTATGTTCTAAAATGAAGCATACGCACGTCTTTCTTTAGAAAAACTCCATATTGTGATACAATGTTTTAGTCGCCTTTTGGTAATTTAATTGAAAATAATACACCACATTTTTGTATACATTTAACATAAACTAAACCAAAAAAAGAACAAGGAACCAGAATGTTGAAAGAGAGAAAATACTATGTTTTGCCCAGAAAACAAGTTTAATTGTGGTGAATGTAAACAACCCTCTGATGCTGCTGTGACAACACTCACAACACAGTATTGCCCCTTTTCAGTTTACAGTTCCCTGTTCTACACTGTTGTGTCCATAAGTGAGGAAAACTATGTGCATGCTGAAAATTCTACATAACTACATAACATAGTTCACAGAGGGTACATGGCACTGTGTCCCTCCTCCATATTTTACTACATTTTTCCAAACCTCTTATTTGTGCTCTGCCCTACAAGAGTCCAGATATGTTCCTTAGGAGCTGAGTTCTGGAAATTATTTTCCAAGTACTTAGAAGACCTGGACACTGGTGCAGGTGGTTGCATGCAACCAGAACTCTGCACTGTAGGAGCAAATATCAATGTATTTAACCCAGCAGAACTGAGCCTAAAGATGCAGACAGGCCTAAACAAAATGGCCATCGAGATGGAGCCCGCCTGTACCTCACAGGCCAAACAACCTGGTAGCCCACAACTCCAACCAGAATACTGGAGGGAAGCTCTTCAAAACGTCCTCTCAAGGGCAAATATTGCCAACATCATCGACAGGACTATCCTGCCCCTCAGGGTTGAAGTCACAGTGCTCCATCAAGATTTTAAACAAATGAAAGAGAGGCACTGTACATCATAGAGCCTGGAACTATAATTCCACTATTTAACTTTTTGAGATATATAGCCCAAGAACCATTAACAAAATATAAAGACACTTTGTGTTTGCGTCCCCTAACTTCACATACATACTCCTATAACAACTGCCAGTGGAGAGAAAAGTTTCTCAAAGTTTAAGCTTATAAAAACATACAAATACTCCACAATTATCCAACAAATGCTAGTGGGCCTAGCAAACAGTATATATTAAACACAAACTAGCCTATACTATACAACTTAAGTAAGCACTTTGTATATTTGCCAAAGAAGTCTCTTTTGACTTTGCATAATTACAAGTAAAAAAAGATAAGGTATAAGAGTCTGACATTTTTGTATATTATTTTGCATTATAGTCAGACTCCACATTTATACAACCTTGCTACGAAATTAAACTGGCTTAAAGCCAATATCCAGTGTGGTTTTTTACTTTACTGACCACAAACAGAACATGGAGAAAACTTATCTGTTCCTTCTCTAAGCCAATTTGATTACAATGAATCCAGAAATAATGTGGAATGAAAGAACCATTTATCACCAAGTCAAGTTGAATTTGCCATGTTTTCAGATTTAGTCATCGAAAATATGAACTAGAAAACAGATGTATTGCCCACACCAACGTATTTGTTTACTTGACAAATGGCCATGCCAGTGATTTTTCCGGTGGCAAATGGAAGGAACGGATCTCTCCTTTACTGGAACACATTTTTTCCTGTGAAAGCATTCTTAGGAACATATGAACCTCATCAAAATAGCATTGCTCTTTCAAATTGTGATATTCCCATGTCATTGCTGTGCTTCTACACCAGATGGGCTCCGTGAAATGAACACTTTGTATATTAAGTTAACTTAGAGGTGTAAACTGCACCCTTAAAATTTGTTCAATAGTTTCAGAAACACATTTCAATGACTACGCCTTTTCATCCCTAGTACAGGAAAACAGCTACTCTTATTTTTTCCTAAATTGGCTAAAATGTATGCTACCGTTCGTGAAGTCTATGTCGTGATGCATGATAGAAAAGGAGCAGAAACAAAAATTTGGAAGAATTTCAATCAGGAGGAGTCAATAGTTAACAAATATGAAGAATAGAAAAGTGAGAATATTTTAAGAATTGATTAAATTGACTAACAGAGATAATACAAGAGAAATATCATTTGAATGCTGGTTCAGTTCTACAGCTATATGCTCATATGAAACATAATTAAATTCTCCTCTTAAAAGAAATAAGGCAATACCTGGATTCCTAAAATTATTAGGTTGTTTACAATTTTTGGCATGTGGGTGTTTTCAGAATTCGATTTTAGATATATGTAGCTATACTTCCTAAATTTCTACAACTAATGATGCAATTAATATTAATTTTATATCAATTTTCCGAGCAGAGAAAACTTCTTTACAAAATCAAAAGAAAATCAGTATAAAATAGCAAAATTTCCACAATGTGATAGGTGCTATAAATTGTACTCATATACCTTGTTGTCCAACAAAGGAAAAATAACACATTTTTAGGAATAGAAAACAATTTCATTTTCTAAATATGAACGTTTTATGTTTTTATATATGTTCATATGACTTTAATATGTGAGAGTCATGAGAAGATCCAGGATATTTTTCAACCACAACCAGTATTTTTTTTTTTTTTTTTTTTTTTTTCTTTCATTTTTAATATATAATCTTTTTCTTTATTATTATGTAATAGACATACACAAATTGGTAAAATTCCCAATTTACTTCCTTGAAGCAATTAAACTAAAACATACAAATCGAGTTGAGTTCAATGTAATCAAGTATTTTCTATGATTCATTTCTATTCCTATTTTGTCTCAATCTCTCAACCAATCCTCATTCATTCCGTTCAGGGGGATACAGAGAGCAGGGGGTGGGGGGGGGGTCTTTGGATGAGGGAGTCAGTCCGTCTAATAGTTGTTATAAGTTTTCCAAGGTGCCCAAATTTGATGGAATTTGTCTAATTGGTCTAACTTTTGGTAAAAAGCTACCTCCATTTTGTACTGGAAGTCTATTTGCTGCTTAACCTCTGACCATTGGATACCTCCTTTCTTTTTCCATTGTCTAGCTATGCATATTTTACTCGCTAGTAGTATATGCAAGGTGAGTATTCTCTGATACTTATTTCCAGTCAGCTGGATGTTAAAAAGAAAGGATTCTGCTCCAAGACTAAAGTTAAGGCCCATCAAGCTACTCAATAGATCTTGAAGCTTCAGAATGGTAGGTTTTAGGTATGAGCAATGCCACCAGATATGGGACAGTGAACCTATTTCTCTGTCACACCTCCAGCATATGGGGGTTAAGTCTGAGTTTATCCTATGTAATCTAGTTGGAACTAGGTACCACCTTGTGTTGATTTTATACTGTAGTTCCCTAAGATTTATACTGTGTACATTTTTTAGCAACAGTGATATTGCGTGCGCCCAGTCATTATAAGTAAGGCTTACTCCTAGATCATTCTCCCATTTAATCCATGGAGTTGCCCTCTCGGGTGACTGTAGATTAGACAAAAAATGGGATACACTCGACACTATTTTTTTCTTTAAATGTTTCGCTATTAATTCCTCTAATGGTCCCCTCTCAAGTGATATTTTCCCAGAGAGATAGTGTTTCACTCTCAGATAGTTGAACAATTCCCTTGGTGGGAGATTCCAATTAGCCTGCAATGTATCAAAGGAATGCATTTCGCCTTGGGGTGCTAAGTCAGTTAGACTTTTAATATTCTTCAATTTCCAATTTTTTAAATCAATATTTCCTATGTCAAATTGCAAGACCTCAATTGGGGTGTCCAAGGGGATTTGATTTGATCCTCCAGAGATACTTTTCTTTAGGTCTGCTATGATGGTACAAAGATGATTCAATATTGGATTTTTAAAAAGACATCTCCTATCCCTCAATCTCTGGCTCCAGAGCAGATCGAAAGGCTCAATCTGTCCCGTATCTAATCTTTCAATTTCCAGCCATCGTGGGACTATGTTTGAGGAATTGTCCCAAGCTAGGGTGTGCGCAATCATGGAAGTGTTATAAACAAAATGTATGTTAGGGAAAGATATACCGCCTGATTTATTATCGCGTTGCATTAATTTTAAATTAACTCTAGGTTTCTTATTCTGCCATACAAAATTCACTAGTAGTTTATGTATATTATTTAGAATGTCAGGATCAACTCTAAGTGGTATGTTCCTAAATAGGTATGATATTTTAGGGATTACATACGCATTCACTGTTTCAATTTTACCCAACCAGGATATTTCATACCTTTTCCACTCAATTAATTTCTCCTTAATTTCTCTAAGTTTAGATTCAAAATTTAGTTTTATCGTATCTTCCAACTTTAGTGTGAGCTTAATCCCTAGATATTCTATATGCTTTTGTGTGCAATTGAAACCAAACCTAGTTTTAATATTTGCCTGATCATTGATATTGACGTAAGCCAACAATATTTGGGTTTTATCGAAATTTAATTTATAGTTAGAATACTTACTGAATTCTTCAATCAAGGTTATTATATTTGGGATGGTATTTATTGGATTGGTCAGGGTTAGCAGTACATCATCTGCATAGAGAACAATTTTATTATCTATTGTGTTAATAGTGACCCCTTGAATGTCTTTTGATTTTCTTATCATGGAGGCCAATGGCTCCATCGCAAGTGTGTACAGCATAGGGGCCAGGGGGCAACCCTGCCTCGTTCCATTCTTTATTCCAAACCACTGGGAATGAATCATATGTCCGGAAACCCTAGCTGTTGGACAGGAGTAGAGGGCCATTGTACCATCCCCGAAAAGGCCCTCGATGCCGAAGGCCCTCAGCACCATCTCTAAATAACGCCAGTTGACTCGGTCAAAGGCCTTTTCGGCATCGAGGGCCATCAGGGCGGTAGGTTTCTTTTGCAAGTTTATGTGATAAATTGTATTAAAGAGACGTCTGGTGTTATCAACGGTTCCCCTCCCTATGACAAAGCCATTCTGGTCTTTATGAATCAGGTCCGGCATCACAGGCTTTAACCTCTCCGCAAGTATCTTTGAATAGATTTTTATATCCAGGTTAATTAAGGAGATCGGCCTATAATTTACCGGCGATGTCGGATCCTTATTGGGCTTTGGGATCGGGGTAATCGAGGCCTGGAGGAGCTCCTCTGGGAATGTATCTTTATTTGATATTTGTGTAAATAACCTAAGGAGGATTGGGGCCAGCAGTTCTTGAAATTTGAGATAATACAGGGCTGAAAAGCCATCTGGCCCAGGGGCCTTACCTCCCTTAAGTGTTTCAATATTATTCCTGAACTCATTGATGTTAATTGGACTATTGAGGGCTATCCGTTGGGCTTGTGTAATCTTTGGCAAATTTAGTGTTTCCAAATAAGCAGAGATTTCTGTTGGGGAGTGTTTAATTTCTTCTAGGTTATAGAGAGCACTATAGTAGTTTTCAAATGCCTTACTAATTTGTCTAGGAGAAAGCAACTGTTTATTTTTAATTACTAATTTTTTTATTATTTCGCAGCTTTGTTTATTTTTAAGTTTACTGGTCAGAAGTTTTCCAGTGCGGTTTGCACCATGATACCAGCTTTGTTTTAAACGTGTTATAGATTTATTGATATTTTCAAACAGTTTTTCTTTTATTTGTCCTCTAACTGTAACGATTTGAGATAATAAGGATACGTCCAAGGATTCCTTGTGCTGTCTTTCCAAAATGGCCAACTTTATATACAACTTATTTATTGGTTCCCCTCTTTTCTTTTTTTCATTTGCTCCAATTTTTATCAGTAGTCCTCGTATATAACATTTTAACGTACACCACAAAGTAGCATCGGACACCTCCTTATTATCGTTGATCTCCAAGAATGTTTTTATTTGTGTTGCTAAATATTTTTCATTGTCTTTTAATTTTAAAAGATTTTCGTTCAAGCGCCATCTATCTCTAATTTTATATTCAGAGTTGTTTTTAACTGTTAAGAAGATAGGCGCATGGTCGGACCATGTTATTCCTCCTATTTTCGTATACGATATTTTTTCCAATAAGTCGGCTCTAGTTATAAAATAATCAATCCTAGAATATGATTGGTGCACCTGTGAGTAAAATGTATAATCACAGTCTTCTGGGTGATTCACTCTCCAACAGTCATAAAGCTGATGCTTATTTAAAAATTTTTGTAGTGTGGGAGATAAATTTGTAATTTTTTGACTGCTACTTCTATCTTTTTTACTATCCGCTGGGCAATTAAAGTCCCCTGCAATAATCAGAAAACCAGTTTGCAACTCTTCTATTCTGTTCATAAGTTTCTCTAAAAATGTACCCGAGCTTTGGTTTGGGGCGTATAGATTTACTAAAGTATAGAGGATATCATTTATTTTAGCTATCAATATTATATGTCTCCCATTTTTGTCTGTTTCAGAAAATACTTGTTCATATTTTATCTTGTTGGACACTACTATGGCCACTCCCCTTTTCTTTTTATTTCCCTGTAAGTTTGACTGTCCCACAACTGTCCCACAACCAGTATTTTAAACAATTCTGGAATCCAAAAAATTATTTCAGGTTATTACAAAGATTCAACTCTGTTAGGTAAGTAATAATATATATAAATAATTACTTATATTAATGTATTAATATTTTTACATTGAATATATTTAGTCACATATCAGTTATATTATTTCATGATAAATGGAATTAAATAGTCTAATATATATGTTTTTATTTATACAGATGATAGTGGATATGCTTTACAAAGATGGCTATTGACACCTTTTAAAAATCCGGAATTCCAATGCCAATTTAAGTACAATATAGCCTACAAAATAACAAGAGAGATGTTTTGGAGTTTTAAGGAGCAGTGTTCATTGTCTGGATATTACCGTAGGATCTTTATATATCTGTTATATGATTCAGTGAAAGTTTGCAAGTTGAATTCTTTGCATTACTGATGAATATTTTGAGAATAATTAAATTATTAATGAAACAGATGATATTAATAATGAAAATATGTCAAAGGAAATGTTGTGAGAAACAAAATAGTTCAGGATTATTTTAAAAGTATTTTATTAAAACACATACATGACTTATTTATAAATAAAACTGTGCAGTATTATAGTGTTTAAATAAAATCATAAACTATAATCAAAGTAAAATATATATTTAATAAACATGAAATGAAAACAAATCATATGTTATTAAATAAGAAATGGTCATTATTATTGAAATATATAATAAAATATTTTAGACATTACATTTCTTTGTGTTTTTCATCATTAATTAGATGAGAGATTTCAATGTTTAAAGAATTGTTTTTACAATTTCATCCTCCACAATTTTTTTTGATGGAATTTCTTCATTGACTTTAGTATCATCAACAAGAATTAGTTCTTCAGAATTGTCTTTAAAATAAAAAAGGATTTTTGAATGTATATAATTTTTTTGTAACAAATTTATCAATACGACATGTATTTATTCTCAATGACAAATTATGAAATATGCCAGTAATATATACAATTTAATCATTTATTATGGTAATCATTTATGTTAATTACTAATGACACATTATTGAATTTAACTTAAACTAACCTTGAAGACAATTCTTGGACAATATGCTTTAGTCAGTAACTGTAGCGCTCCTGGCATCTGTAGATCTGATTCGTGAAATGGCATAAAGTTTTGCTCTTTTATACATTCCGATTTTGCACATTTGAAATTATTTGTCACAATTAACATTGCTCGTGCGCTATTTATTTATCCATGACCCCTATGTGTTTATACAGAAAATAACCTGTATGTAAATAGAGAATACAACCTTATTATAAAGTTGTAATTGCATGTGTTCCACCAAATGATGGTATCCAGTCTAACATGTAAAAAATAAATGGAAAAACAACACAATAGTGCAGTATGTGTTCACACACATTTATACACACACATATATAGATACATATATTTATTTGTATATAGCGAGTTATACGTATTATATATATATATACTACGTTTAACTCGAATTAATTCAATGTAGTTCATATACTTTAATGAACTACATTTAATTTGATTTCCTTCCTCTCCACCCACATTACACCTTAGAGAACTAGCCACGCAACTATATTGGACTAACATGTTTTGCTATGCACCCATTGGACTTGACCCACAGACCATACCAGTGTTACCTCACTGAACATAACATTCTGTCACTTTGTCCATTAAGTATGCCACAGTCAGATGCCCATTAAAAAATTCCACAACCAGTTTTCCAATTAAAATATACCACAGCTAGTTTGTCAATTTAAATATGCTCCAGTCAAGTGACCATTAACATATGCCAGGCAGTTTGCCTATTAGCATATGCCATGGTCAGTTTGCCTATTAACATAAGCCAGGTGCCCATTAAAATATGCCACATACAGAAGCCCTATACATATACCACGGTTAGATTGCCCTTCTCTTTACCTCCTCCCCTTGCCTCTCCCCTATGCCACTTATTATGTACGGTCATTCTCCAAACAAGTGGGATTTCAGCATATCAAATTCACCACTTTATGAGGGGCCTGAGATTGAATTGTATGCTTTTTCCTCTTTTAATTTTTTTTGTATGACCATGATCTAAATACATCATTAGCAATTATTGGATTTTGGTTTGTTTTAAGGAATACTTAACATTTGTTTTTAGCAAGAAACCAGTAATTCCTATCTTCCACTTCCTTTCAAAGATTCATAAATCTCTTATCAATCCACCAGATAGTACACTGTTATTTCTGGGATATTTGCCCTAAGTGAAAGTCTTCCTCAATTGGTAGATTTATATCTAAAAGCTCTGCTCAAGTTGCAAAACAGTTATTTGAAAGATACTAAAAGTGTTCTGCAGCAACTAAATGGGATTTCATGCACGCCAGCTTACATGTGGTTATCCATGGATGCAACTTCTCTATACTCATGTATCCCTCATGAAAATGATAAATGGGTACAACATGTTGAACAAAAGTGACTACTCTAGTAACAAAGAATTATTTCATGTTTGATCTAGATTATTATCTATGAAATAGCAATGTGCACGTGTTTTTATCCCTCTTACACAAATCTTTACATGAGATATTGGGAGGATATTTTTTTTGTCCCTTTTCCGTCAGTGCATTGGCTGGTATGGGCGATACATTGACGATTTTATGTTCATTTGCTCAGGTGGTATGAGTAACCTTTGTTTGTGGATTATGTTAATTGTAATAGACTGATAAAAACAATTCGCTTGAGGCCTATGTTAAGTCTAGAAAGGTAGTAGCAAAGCCTACGTATGGAAGAAAATATATTGTTTTAAAACATTTAAATGTCATGCCCAGATAAAATCCTACAGGAGATAATAAATTATGGGATACGTTTGTACCAAAGAAAGCACCCATTATTGGCCATATAATTTCATCCAGAATCATACCATATTCACAGCAAAAAAGTAGTTGGTTTAATGATATCACATGTATGTTTACTTTTGGTAGTTGTATATGTACAACTATGCTGTGAATTTGTTACTAAAACTGATACATTCATCTGCTACGAATTATATTTATAAAATCTGTAGCTTTATAAACTGTTCCACTTCAAGTCTGATCTCCTTATTACAATGTAAAAAAAATGCCATATTCAGGGAAAACTAAATGACTTTTACAAGAATGTATTTGGGAACACAATGATATTGTGAATGCAAATAACACCAATAGTAATTACTTAAACCCAAAGAAAATGACTCATATAGCAAATTTTTTGAATTGCACTGCATAAACTATTTTTCTATCCAACGCACTGAAAAAGTTAAGATACCAAAACAGGGAGCTAACACATTTAAACTCTGTGTCAAAGAGAAGTGTTCTGGATATTTACATTAAAGAAGTGCCACCCCATCAGATTCAGTTGTTAATACAATGTCACAATTCTTTTAGAGATAAATACACTATCAGAAGGACAAACACTACATCTAGGAACTCTTCAGTGAATTGGGAATTAAGCAGCTCAATATTCAAGCAAAGAGTGAAGTGTGTGAAAGGTTTTATAGGGCTGTCAGTAGAGGCTCAGGTAGCACCTTCCCCTCTCCATAGGTCCCTATGGAGCACTAATGGGAAGTGTCAGCCCCTTCCCCCACCTCCTGGACTCGGAACTTGTGGTGATGGAGCGGGTGGTGCAACATTGGTGCCCACTATCCTCTTTACTCTTTTATTTGGCTCTAGACTGTTTGATCAGACTAATTTCACAGGTCCTAGATATAACTGGCATCACCATGGGCAAAACAACCACTAAGCTCACAGCCTTTGCCAATGATATTTTACTCTGCCTATCACACCCCCAGCTCACAATCCCATGGGTTCTTCATGTGTTGGACAAGTTTGGGGTTCTAAATCACTAAACAAAAATCCAAAGCACTGTCTCTCTGTCCATTTAGAAAACCATCACACACTGCTAACATGGGAATAAAATTAGGGGGAAATCCATTGCCTATCTGGGCACTACTAACCCCAAGAACCCAACATATCTCTACAAATTGAACTACTCTCTTTTAAAGGAACTACATTAATGGAAATATATACATCTATTCTTTACAGGTAGGGCATCCTTAATAAAAATTATTATATTACTATACCTCATTCAGGTGTCAACTATTAACCATGACTAAATCAACTTTAAAAAATTGCTCCTTTTTCCCGATATCCCTCTGTACAACATTTTGTCAGGGACTTCCAGGCATTTGCAAAATGTTCCTCCAAGTCATTTTACATAGAGAAAAAAAGTGGGCCTGGTTTAGGATAGTAGCCTGATACATGCTATCAGGACACAGTAGACAATGGTTACGTACAAATATAGAATTTAAAATAATCCAAACATACACAATTCTATAAACTGGCGATTCAGAGGTTGTGTTTCTTTTATAATCAGGCGGTTAAATGACACTAAGTTTGACAAGCTGCCCACAAAACTCATAGGAGAGCAAACAGTTTTGCACAAGAATTGCACATCACCATTACAAAGCATTCAGTTCCCATGGTTTACATACCATGGTATGCCAAACATTGGGAAGGCTTATAATGGTTTTTCATTAGAACTGGAAAGTAAACATCATCTATTCTAAGGTGCCCAAAAGAAACAAGTGTATTCTGTTGAAATGGCACAGGGGCGAAGGGTGAGAGAGTTTTATGCAAGTCAGTTTTCTCTTTTTGCACTTATTTCTTAAATGAATTATGTGAAATTGTGAAAGGGCCAAAATTCAAAAGAATTAAGAAAATTTAAAGCAAGCCAACACTAAGTATATGTCTCTCAGACTTATTTTTTTCCTAAACATTGTGTTACAAAAATAAACAGTTTTAGATGTATCTAGCTCAACTAATGGGATATTTCATGGATTTGTAACATTTTTTACAAAGTAGGTGGAACAATAGTGATACATACAGTTTCAGTACACTTGCTAACAAAACAAAATGTTTATTTCATAACAGACAATTTTGTACACGCTATAATAAACCCGAAAAAGTAAAGTGTAGTACAGCAAGAATACAGCTAATTGAGTTAGTCATTGAATTCTTTCAGAACAGTGACTCTTTGGGGTCTATTTACTAAAGTTCGAGTTTTACTGAAAAAACACTAGTTTCATATCTACATGCCATTGACTATAAGGAGAGGCGAGTTGAATGGAGACTAAATCAAGCTCTACCACCTCAGAGTTCGAGTTCAGCGTTATAAAATTCTGATTTTAAGCTGTTTGCAAAAATGTTGTCACTACAGCTTCAAGCTGTTCTTCCATCTAAATTTGATTCAGAACACTTGTCTTTGGAAAGGGAGTCATAGGATAGTGGGGATAGAGGGGAGATAGAGAGACAACGATGGGGGAGGGAGGGAGCATTCGGCAAGTCTGGGGGGTTGGGGGAGCATTGGCACATAAAAGGAAATATAAAAAAGAAATGCATTTTTTTAGGTCAATTTTTATTAGCTATGAAAAAGCATTTTACATGTGAATATATACAAGTTAAACTTGTTTCCTATAGGGGAGTCTTATATTCATGCTTTTAGTTTTTTTCCTAAAGGAATATCCACATTTTGGGGGGTCATCTTATAATCACGGTCGTCTTATATTTAAGGAAATACGGTAAGATGTGCATATCGAAATCAAAATATCTTCCCAAATATTTTAACTGTGCTGATATCAGAACTACATTTTAAAAATAACTATTTTCCCTTTTCAAACAAAAAAAACTAATGATAAAATGGCTAGCTTTTTCTAGAGGAATAGCTTTTGACAACAAAGTAATAACGTGTCAGTTATGTCTAATTCTTCAACCAACAAATGTGGATTTTTTTTTTAGTGTAGTGAGTGTGAAGTACTATGTGTATTGATTTTTGAATTTAGCTTTTTTCTCTTGGCAAGGTTTTTTTTTCTCTTCACCTTCTCTCAGTATATTCAATTACTGTAAGAAAATTAGTGTATTATTTACATTGTTAAAAGAATGATACAGTTATATAAGAGGTTATGTCTAATTTGTTTTGTTGAAAATTATGTCTTTTTTTTTTTATCATCCTTGAAGGAACATTAAACTATAGAATATGTATAGATAACATACTGCTCTCTAGTGGCCATTTATCAATAAGCACAGCTACATGAGAAAATGTAAGGTATGACTTAAAGGTGAAATAAAGGTCAATTGCATATTGCAATAAACACTTCTGCAACACTGATGATTTTTAAGGTTGGAGAATTTTACAGTAGGTAGAAATATGGGGATAGAAGACAGGCTATAGTATGCCGTGTGTCTTCCAAAACACTATTTAAATTGTGCACAGGATTTCAAGACCAGGATTCATTATACTCTATTTTACAAAGAATGGTGATTTTTGTTTTTTATTTCAAATGTCCAACAAATAAATAGAGGGCTGGAAAAGGAAAATACTGCACAGAAAATTATTTCAAATGTGTTATTTGGTTTAGACAGTATTAATAAAAATCCTACATCATATTCAGATTATGTTTACATTAGAACAGTACCTGCATAAGATGCATATTGTGAGGAAGGAAAAATATTCCTAAATCCTACTTTAGCCAGTAATGCATTCCCCAGTGTATTCAAGGTTCTAGCAATAAACTCTCACACAGAGTAGCTTCTGTTTACAGTAGCATAGCATCTGCATAAGATACATTTGGTGGAGAAGGAGTCCCTTTTGATAATACAAAACAATGGAAATGAATGTAGACACATTTCACAATAAAGCTGCCATTATGTTTAAGTATGATTCAATAATGTTTATAACTGCTCAATAAATCCATCCTAATTTTACTTTTTTCTGAAACCGTGCAGACATTAGAAAAAGCACCTGCATAAGATACATATGATAGAGTAGGAACCCCTTTGATACTACCACTTAAAAAGATTCTAACAACCTGGCACAACACAATGGAAATGAATGCAAACATAAGTCTCAAGAAATCTGTGTATAGAACCTATTGCTGTCATACATATCAGCGCACCCACTAGGCTATTAAAACATACATTAGAAATAACACCTGTTTAAACTACATATGGTGGAGAAGTGACATTTTACTAAATAAAAGAGACAGACTTTGCAAGCACTTGTCTTGTGTGTTCTTTATTCAAGCAAATGAATCCATAAGTGATATAATAAAGAGCAGTGCAGCATCATGGGAAGTGTAGCTCAGCTACAAAAAAGCTTTACGCATTCCGCGCACCAGGCACTTAGTTATGGGCTAACCACCATAGAAATGCGGTAAGAATAGTGCACAGGTGAACCTAGAAAATACATTAGTAACTACTCTGTGATCAATAAATTTGATTGCTGTAGCCATAAAATATATGAGAAATCTTCCGATTTACAGTAGAAAACCAGTCACAATAAAGATTGGTATCGACTTCAGATATTTGACCTATATAATCAGAACTACATGTAAAAAGTTTCTTATATGGTTTACCTGCAACAAAGCGCAAGTAGTGGTAATATACCTTAGCCTCAAAAATACAACTCCCAGACGGAAGCACCATTAAAAAGGAGACAAAAATACTGGATGACACTTTGATATCTTTAAAACCCAAAATTAAAAACAAGAGACAGACATATCAATGGATAATGGATGTAACCTTTATTATGGGATTTAAAAAACTTAACACCATTTAATTTAACCCCTTAGTGACAAGACATTTTGACTGACTTTCCCCTGGTGACAAGGGCTGTTTTTACATTTCTGGGGTGTTTGTGTTTAGCTGTAATTTTCTTCTTTCTCACATACTGTACCCACACAGTATGTCCTAAAATATAATCTACACATATACAAATCATTAAAAAAGACCCCGTCTAGATAGTTTCTAAATGTTGTCCCATGTTCAGAAATATGCTTGTTTCCATGTTTTTCTGCAGTTTTTTGCGAGTTATGGGGCAAAAACCAAAAAAAATGTTTGTTTTTTTTTTCCTTTATTGACCTTTTGACTCCAACCCGAACCCTAAATTTAACCCACACCCAAATTTAACCCCAACTCTAACCCTTATGCTAACCGCTAATCGAAAGTGATTTTTTTTTTCACTTCCGAAGCTCTGACCACAAAATGGCATAGTCATATTGCCTGAGCATGCAGCAATATGGCGCCCACAATCACTCCGTGGGTGCCCAAGAGCCCAAATTTCGGTGCGGGCTATTGCAGAGTTCCCGGCTGGACGTGCCAGATAACAATTGCTGCAAGAGAACCATGACATTTTTCATCTCAAAAAATAAACTAATGGACTACATTAGCCCAACATCATTACCACCTAAGTGAATGATAATAATATCTGGATAAGGGTAATTCATCAAACAATCGTTTAATATATGTAATAACTGAGACCAACGTAAACCCTTTATTTCTTTAGAAATAAATATTAACTGATGCAACATCAAAATTCAAGTTAAGTCCATAACATCTTTCTTCAGGCCTCTCCGAGCCCAGAAAATGAAAAAGTGCCCAATGATCCACACAACCATCAGCTTAAATCCCCCTACAACGATGGCAAATAATTAAAAACAAATGTAAAATAAATTCTTCAAGGGGGCGTGTCCTGATGTCGAGGTGGTGAGACGTGTTTGACCTGAGCTCCTGCTTCCCGGGCTGTAAAACCGCACGTTGCAGCTCCTACCCCCTGCATAAACCCAGTTTTTTCAATGGGGAAATCTTCTAAGAAGCACCTTCAGCTCACAGACTCCGGAAAACCTGGAAAAAAAACCATCTGTGCCCAACTTACGAAACTTTCTAGTGCCATTACCCTCGGCAGATCTAGCCAAAATGGCGCCGTTAGGGCGGGAAACGCCGCTGCAGTCTCCCAGCGAGACTCCGACGAAGATGTGGACACACCACCGCCACACCAGACTACAACGTGAAGACAATATCAGGGCGGATTTTCTGAAGTTAGTGACACAGGTCAAAACGGACCTTGCTGCGGCAGTAGACATGATCCGCGCTACTATTAAAGAAGAGATCCAGACCCTGAGAGTGGACCTCACGGAGCACGGGCACCATATCGACAAGGTCGAAAGTGAACAGGCGTCCCTGCACACCGCTCTGCTAGGTATTGAAAAGCAACTTACCGAGCAACGCCGCATCTCTAGCCAATTGGCCCAACATATAGTCGACCTCGACAACCGTGGTCGGAGATGCAATCTACAGATCCGGGCCCTACCGGAGTCTGATGGCCCAGAGGACCTCCATGTCATAGTGCCGGACCTCTTCCGTCTGATCTTGGGAGACCGATCCTGGCCATATGTGTGCCTAGACAGGGTGCATCGGGCCTTGCACCCCAAAAGTATGGACAAAACTTACCCTCGTGACATAATCTGATACCGTTCTCCTGGGGATTCCCGATGAACATCACGGTTCACAGAGGTTCTCGGCGATTTATCCTTGCTACACCTGCGGATCTGCCAGCTTTCTGCAAGGCCTTAGGCCTTCGAGCCCCGGACTTACCTGGATGGTCATCGGATGATGGTGGAGGGCAACCAATCCCGCCCATGATAAACCAACCCTGGATCGCTCGCCCTCAACGGAAGAAAAGGCCTAGAACGACACCAGCGCCTCCCCTTCAGGATTTCTCCCACCCGGACCTACAGGTCCCTTCTACCTCTGCTGTGCTGCCGATATGAGCCCTGACCAGTCGCCTAACCTTTTTTCTACATCTGAGACCCCAATCCTGGGGTAATTTGGAGACTACACCCTGCCTTCGCCTCCCATTTCCCCCTCCGGAACCTATGCGGCCCTCAAGAGCCAGCTGGACCCTACTCTTATATATACGTTGTTCGGAACCTTTATTATTCTCTGCTGGTTGACGCCGCTCGTTTGGAATGCTGCTCGCTTGGTGACTCGTAAGACCCTCGCTAGACGAGGCATCTCTCTTCATTCCCTGACTGTTTAAGGTTTTCCGTGTGTCTTCCCAATTTTATTTGACTTTATCCCCGTATTCAATATGTCTCATGCTCCCGTACCCCCCCCCCTGCCCCACCCAGGTTGCTGCTCTAATCGATATACAATTTTGATTTATATATATGTGCTCCTTATGCATATTTTCCCCCCCCAACCAATCAATCTATATATTTACGATCCTATTTCCCTCCCCCCCCCCTTAGGCCCCTTTCTGATCCCCTTTCTCGTTATCATACTCGCCAACTAATATATATTTGTAATTTTCCCCCACCCCCACCCCCTACCCTCAAGCTGCTCCGCAATGGGTGGATACGGTCATTATGTTGGGTAGATATCCCCATTTATGTTCAAGTCGCTCCTTTCACATCTGTTTATACTATTTGATTATGTCTATTTATTGCTCTGCCTAAACTGACCCAGGTTCTCATTTGAACTGTGCTTTTATCATACCATATGTTTTATTGTCCCTGCCCATATGCTTCAGGGGTTTCCCAGCCCCATTGTCCCCTTATGCCCTTTTTACGCCCCCCCCCCCCCACACCAATAGATTTATGTATTTGAGATTCCATTTACCCTCCTCCCCCCCTCTCTCAAGCCCCTTTTTGGTTCCCTCACTCGTTACCCCATTTGCCAATCAATCTAAATCTGTGATTTTCCCTTATCTCCCCATATGTCCCATTACCGATCCGCAACTGGTGGGTCTGATATTTATGTTGGAACTATCTCCCCATTTGTGTATGAATCGCTCCTTTTGTATCTGCATATGCTATTTGATAATATATGTTTAATGTTCTGCCTAACTAATCCGGTTTTTCCCCCACATTGTGTTTTATGTCCTTTTTTGATACGAGGATATGTTGGTGGGATTTACCCAAGACCCTATCAAGCTTTTATTGTTTGACTTTGATCGCATCAGTATATACCTTTAGTCAACACCTCTGTTATGTTATGTTAGCCAGTCAACCTATCTGTGCCTTATAGGCTCCCCCCCCTCTCACCCATGGTCGCTCTCCCCTCCCTCCCCGATCTCCTTCCTGATGCTCCCTACCCATTAATCAATATACATATTCGATCTCCCCCCCCCCGTCCCCCCTTTCCTCTCATGAGAGGGTAACCTTCTAGAACATGAGAAAAGGGGGAACACTGTACTGTATTGACTGAGACTGAGAATATATTATGTTCCATTGTCTCTGCTCACACGCTTAAGGTGTTTTCCTGCCTTATCGTCCCCCCCCCCCTTTTTTTCTTTCTTTCTTTCTTTACCCCCCCCCCCTTACCTTTGTCTCACTCTTTTTATTTATTTTATTATTTTTGCTGCAACGTGCTGTTTGTCACATATACGGATACGGGTGTCCCCCTATCTCCTTTAATGAAGTTGAGCCTGTAGGGTGCAGAGCTCAACCCTTGCCCCTGTTCTGATGCGATCCCATCTCACTCACACCCGCTCCCCACAGCGTACAGGTGCCCTTGTACATTTGCATGGCCCCACTCCACGCCGCGTGGTTTGGAGTGGTCCCTCTGCCTGGTGCCCACGCCCTTCACGTCCTATGGACGTTTGGTTATTGTTTTTCTATATGCTTCTGTTAATTATTTATTTCATTTTTTCTATGCACTCTCTCTTTTCTTCTACCTATTTCTTTTTTCTTCTTTCTCTGAGGAGTTCACCGGATGGTTTCTTCTTCCGGGTCATGCACCCCCATCGTTTTCTAATGGCTGCCCTAAGTAATATCTCCGTCGATATTGTTATGGTCCAAGAAACTCATTTTCTACGTCGTAAGGTCCCCGAGTTTCGCAATCGTGACTACCCTCAAATGTATTACACTCACTCCCTTTCCAAAAAATAAAGGGGTGGCTATTTTTATCTCCAAGCGTCTCCCATTTGTTATCCAGGATCAATGGTCAGATAATGAAGGGAGGGCGTTATTTCTTAAAGGTGCTATTGGTCAGGATCTTGTTACTATAGCCACTTTGTATGCCCCCAATGTGTCCCAACAAACCTTTTTAAATACGGTGTTACACCACTTACAGGGTTTTGTTGATGGTTTAACCCTTCTGGGGGGGGACTTCAATGTAACGTTAGATCCGACTCTAGATTCCTCCTCGTGGTCTTCCTCGATGAGATACGCTAAAATCACAGTAGTTAAGAAGGCTCTCCGTGATGCCCAGTTGGCGGATGTATGGCGCATCTCTAATCCTAGAGCTAGGGACTATACCTTCTACTCCCCGCCTCACCACCGATACTCCCGTATCGACTATCTGTGTATATCGCACAGACATCTCCCATGTGTGACGAAAACTGACATAGGCCACATTACGTGGAGTAGTTTCCTTACTACTGACATTACCTTCCTTAACCCGACGCCACCCTAATTGGAGACTGAACGAATCTTTACTTCACGATCTGGAGACACTCTCGCTACTCAAAACACATATTACTAATTATTTTACAGAGAATATATGTCCAGAAATGTCCCCTACGATGGTTTGGTAAGCTCATAAGGCGGTCCTACGTGGTCATTGTATCAGTATTGGGGCGTTCAAAAAGAAACAGCCCTCAGCTTACATGATCAAATTGTTAAACGATATAGCCAGTATTGAAACTACACATAAGTTGTCCCTGAGCCCTTCATTATACCAAACTTTGTTGGACCTTAAAGCCAAATTGGCGGATATTTGTAACATTCGTGACAGACCTATTCATCAGCAAATCAAAAAACGTCTGTATCAGTGCAAAGATAAGGCTGGTAGGACTCTGGCACGAATGCTCCGTGATCGCCATCAAACCACTTTTATACCTAAGATAAGGTCTAACGGAGGGGACACGCTACATAACACGCCATTAATTGCTGAGGCGTTGCAAGATTACTATGCTGGCCTGTATAATCTGTCGAAATCACTTGACGAACCTGCCACTGAGGTGCTTCATGATAAAATCCGGTCGTACCTGGACGCCAATATGCACACAAAAATACCTTTGACTGATGTGACGTTCCTGGACTCTCCTACTACTGCTGAGGAGCTGGCTGCTGCCGTCAAGGACTCCCCGACTGTAAAAGCCATGGCCCGGATGGATTCACCATCTCCTATTATGAAGTTTTCCTGGACCTTATAGCTCCCCCACTTGTCGCCGCATTTAATTCTTTACGTGAGGGCCATTCGTTCCCCCCACAGGCACAGGAAGCGCACATTACTATTATTCCCAAACCCGGAAAGGACCCGAATTGTTGTGCTAGCTATATCGCCACATTTCCCTACTGAACGTTGATGTAAAACTCTTTGCTAAAATTCTTAGCACTCGTCTCAAAACTTATATACCTTCCCTGATCCATCGTAATCAGGTCGGGTTTGTCCCGGGTCATGAGGCTCGGGACAACACGACCAAGATCCTTAACCTCATTTATTTTGCTAAGATTTACCAAACCCCGTCTATGTTATTTTCCACTGACCTGGAGAAAGCTTTTGACAGGGTGAGTTGGCCCTTTCTACATGCCGTTCTAGCTCATATCGGTCTAGGACCAGGGATGCGTCAGTGGATTGGATCCTTATACCAGGCCCCCACGGCTCGGGTGCGGGTGAATGGATCTCTATTGGGCCACCTCACCCTGTCAAATGGGACTAGACAGGGCTGTCCCCTTTCTCCTCTTTTATTTATTTTGATCCTGGAACCTCTGACGTCAGCTATTAGAGCGAACCCTGATATCACTGGCCTGGTGGTGGGTCCTCACCATCATAAATTAGCTGCGTTTGCGGATGACCTTCTATTCTTTATAACCAACCCGGTGGTCTCCCTTCCCAACATACTGGAGGAATTCAAGACATTTGGATGTCTTTCTAATTTCAAAATAAATTTTAATAAATCTGAAGCCCTCAACATCTCCCTCCATTGTCCCACAGTGGCTGCCCTTAAAGGCTCCTTTCCGTTCAAGTGGAGCGTCCCCTCGATTAAATACCTAGGTGTTCATCTATGTGCAGACCTCACCGACTCTTTGATATAAATCTTAAACCCTTGTTGGCTGCATGTCAACACGATCTCACTCGATGGACAACCCACCAGATTTCCTGGTTCGGTAGGGCGTCAGTTATTAAAATGAATATTCTTCCTCGGTTCCTTTATGTGATTCAAACCCTTACTATCCATATTCCCAAATCATTTTTTAACAAGATAAGTTCAATGGTGTGTACATTTGTATGGAACAATAAACGCCCTCATTTAAACCGCCTTTTATTAAGTAGTCCGAAAAGTTTGGGAGGTGTAGGCCTTCCAGACATTGAACGATACTACTCTGCGGTACATCTGGCCAGAGTGGTGGACTGGACGCGCCCCTCTCCCAAATTGTGGGTGTCCTTGGAGCAACGTGGCCTGCGTGCCCCTATCCCAGTGGCGGCCTGGACCACGAGGGCTCAGATGATTCCCATTTCTCCGAACCACCCTACTATTGCCCCTACCTTACATACATGGAAACGGTATATACGTACTATGCCGCTTACCCAGTTCCCATCCCTGTTAATGTCCCTGATTAGTAATGATTTATTCCCCCCAGGCCACAATTTTGTTTTTTTCAGTGACATGTTCCAGTCGAAGGTCCCGCACGCCCTTTCGTCTGTAAAGCCCCCGACTTCTGGATTTCACTTTAAATATGTTCAAATTACACACTTCCTTAACTCTTTCGGTCCTACATCCCCCATACCTGTAGTAGCTACCCATTTTGAGTTACTATGTATGACTGAAGATCCACCACCCAAGATCGTATCTACGATATACCGTACCCTCACGGACATGACTGACGTGTCCAAACCTGCGTATATACTCCACTGGGAACGCGACTGTAATATCGAATTCACCCAACAGCAATGGCAAAAAATGTCTTTATTGGCACATAAGTGCTCCACCTCCACTCATATCCAAGAGAATGCGTTCAAATTACTTACGCGTTGGTACCTGACCCCTTCGGCCCTGCATAAAATTTTCCCTTCCACTTCTAATCTGTGCTGGCATTGCCGCTCACAAGTGGGAGATTTTTTGCATATATGGTGTTCCTGCCCTCTTATTAAACCCTTTTGGACAGTGGTACTTAGAGTGATTAAGAAGGTGGGGGATGAGTCTATGCGCATACATCCGTTAACGGTGCTACTACACCACACGCCGCACCCTATTGGAGCATACAAAAGCTCCTTGACCATACATCTCCTGAATGCGGCCAAATTGCTTATCCCAATTACTGGAAGGCGACTGTAGCCCCTTCTTTCAAAGACTGGTTGGACTGGTTAGAATCCATACGTATTATGGAAGATGCCTTGCAAACGGCTAATGGCAGAAGTATACAGCATCAAAATAAGTGGTTGCATTTGGTCTTTATATCTAGGAGGAACGGAATGCCACGCTGAGCTTGCTGCGGCAGATGCCCCAGTTGCTGCTAATATTGTCTAGGTCTACCCGCATCCCATCCCGTGGGCTCCTCCACTGCTCCTTTGTTCTCCTCTTCTCTCCTACTAATCTTTCTCTTTCTGCATTCTCTCTTTTTTTTCTTCTTTTTTCTTGTACCTCTTCTTTTTTTATGTTTTCTTATGTATTCTCGGAAAAATTTATATTGTTTGTTTTTTGGCTACTGTGGGGTATTTCAGTGTAATACATATTGGGTATTTTTTCTATGTAAACATTGGAAGATTTTTTTTTCTATTTTTATCCGCTGGATGTTGGTTTATGTATCTGAGTCTTAGCCCTTACACAGCCTCTGTATTATTTTTTATTTTTACTTTTGCTTCTACTTTGTACTTTATCTGTTTATATTGGTTTATTTGTTATATATGCTAATAAAAATATATTATAAAAAAAAAAAAATTCTTCAGTTATAACAAATGTGGCCTGACATAAATTTGGACCCTCTCAGACTCCCATCTACCCAGCTTTTTAATCAGGACCCAAAACCCACATAGCTGCCTCTGCTGCCACACCAGTTCTGAATGAATGAGATGAGTATTTTAAATTTTCCAAACCCAGAAACCTGAGGCATTATTGAAATACCCTGTTAAATTTAAACTTTGTAAGAAGCAAACCGACTGATGCAAAAGGAATGGGCCATCCATTTTAGGACGCACAGATAAATAGGACAATACTGCCGATAAAGGGCATAAAGGGGAGCTTTGTAAGTGCACCACCAAGTGTCCGTCCTCAGTACTGCAACAGTGCGGCTGCACTGGCCATGCATCAACCACTGCACTGGCATGTATGATCTCCCAGGTCCCTCACGCTTCCTGAGAGAAAGAGAGATCTTGCTGTCTCCAAGAATACCACTTAGCAACAAGAAAAGAACTAACAAACCTACTTCCTTGCTGCTTGTCAATCAAAATCTGGAGCGTGACTGGCTCACTAGAGAGCTATTTAAATTCAAATTTTAAATTCTGTTAGAGAGACAGTTTTATCTGTTGCTAAAGGAATACCAAATTCCTGAGAAATAGTTTGAAAAGTCTGCAACAGCATATCACATTCTCCTGAATCTCTAGGTCCCACAAACAAAAAATCATCCAAATAATGCATAACGTGCACAGACGCACTTTTTTTTCAACCACCCATTCAACAAAAGTGGCAAAGGTCTTAAAATAAGAGCACAATAGCGAACATCCCATAGGGAGGCATTTATCGAAAAAAAACCTTTAAACTGAAAACCCAAAGAGTTAAAACATTCTGGGTGTATATGCAAGACCCTAAACGCTGCCTTCATATCTGCCTTTGCTAACAGTGTCCCTTTGCCATATTGGTTTACCACATACAATGCCTTATCAAAAGAAGCATAACTTACTGAACAATCCTCCTTAGGAAAAGAGTCATTCAGTGAATCACCTTTTGGAAAAAATTAAGTGATGAATTAATCTGAATGTACCTGGCTCCTTCTATTGTTGTTCTTAATTTATGTAATACCTTTGGCACCCTAGTGACTCATTAGGCCATTGGTGTATATTCTGCCTTCAGCTGTGTATTTATGTTTTTAATTACTGTTTTTCTGTACTGTTTTTTGTCTTTATAGATTTTTCGTTGATGAGCCTGCCATGGTTGGACATTGCATATTATTCGTGAAGCTGAAGATTATTGTCATAATAAACATTGTGTTATTGTACTATCAATTCAACTGCGGTTCAATACTTCTCTTGCTTTTGCATTGGGTGTAGTAAACGGACCCGTGTGGATTGTTCGGATAATAAAGTTCATTTCAGTTGTCACACGATGTTATGACGTCGCCATGTTGTGCGTCAACGTCATGGCGGGCGTCATGGGTACTTCTTACTGCTACAGGGCATGCTATAGCGGTAATTACCTAATGTTAATTGATTTTTCAATGGGTGCTGACTTCCGTTTTTGGCATGTATATATGGTGGAATTAAAGTAGGTAATTGGGTCTCCCTTGAGAAAGGCATCTTCTGTGCCGAAACGTCTGGTTGACCTTGTACACTTTGTGGCCCTCCTGTCTTTGATATATTTGTTGCTGCTTGTGTGTTTTTTAGTGTCAGGCTATTATCATCTTTACTACTGCTTTTTATGTAAGTAGACTTGGGCACTTTATGTATATTTATATGTACCTGTATGTTACTCATGTTACTGTAATATTTTGTACTTTTTTATATTATCATAATAAATATATGGCACTATATTTTTACTATTGTAGTTGTTGTTGCGTGTGCTCCTCCAATACTACTTTTTACTTCTTTGTTAATAACCCTAAAGGAGAAAGACGAAAATAAGGAAAAGGTGGGGAAACTAAGAGAACTTCAATTCTATCTAAATCCAACTCTTTAACTAATTTATTCCAAACAATATCAAAATGTTCATTAACAGAAAGTCAATCTCCAACCCGAATAAACTTACAGCAATTAAAAACTAGAAACCCATTTAAAAAACCCTCTTCATGAAGCTTGGCTTTCAGCCTGTTTGGGTTCATTGACATTAGCCTTTGTACCATCACTAGTATCGCTGCCCTTTGAAATTGTCATACCTTGCTGCAATTTCCTAAAGCAGCAAAAAGCAGGACGCGCCCCTGCAATCATTACGAAATTTACAATTACTTGCAATGAGCCTCATTAAAAGCGCAACAAAAACCCTGCTTTTGGCTGCCCAGTGATTGCCTATTTAAATTAAATGGGGTATGATGTGGCATCATAAAAGATACCCATAAACCCACATCCTTCATACGCCAAGTAAGCTTTTGGGTGAACCGGCATTTTTTGACGAAAAGCTCATAGTAAAACCAGGCCATGCCTCCAGAATTTTTATATGCTTCTATAATAGAGTCCAAATGCTGGAAAAGACCACAGCATAACTCTGGGCTCCTTTCCCCTAACACCCATGTATTTATTCAAAAAGCCTGAACCCAATTATTAAAGGAACTAGGAATAAAAATATTTCTTTCTTCATAATCTTTTTCCCTATTTGGCTTTTCTTTAGCCACAGGGAGAAGCGACAATATATCAATGTACTCCCCACTCCAAATTTTTATTTGACTTTTTTTGATAAATAAAAACCCAAAGGGTTAGACTCACGTCCTAAAGCTACAATCCTCTTTTTTTAATTACTTCCCCTTTAACTGGAAATTGAAACCCCTTCTCCTGACTTGGCCACAGATTATGAGGTGTACAAAGTCTCCAAGCCTCAGAAATTTTTCCTAAGGACACAGCAACTTCTTTCATCACATCACTCTTTATATCCCTAATATGGGACTTAACCGGCATACAAGCTGTTCTTCCACCTGTTGAAATACCGTATTTGCTCGATTATAAGACGACCCTGATTATAAGACGACCCCCCAAACTTTGGATATTCCTATAGGAAAAATACTAAAAGCCTGAATATAAGACTACCCTATAGGAAAAAAGTTAAACTTGTATATATTCACATGTAAATTGCTTTTTTAATAAAATATTATATTAAAAAAAATGCATTTCTTGTGTTTATTTCTTTTTATGTGCCAATGCTGCCTCTCTCTTTCCCTTGCCCCCAGCTTTGTCTCACTCCCCACTCACCTGTCTCTTCCCCCCACGTTTCTCTCTGCCCCCCTTCCTCTCTCCCCCCCTTCCTGCTCTGTCCCCCCTGTCTCTCTGCCCCCCTCCCCCTGTCTCTCTGTTGCCCCCCTCCCTCCCCCTGTCTCTCTGCCCCCCCCCCCCCTTACCTGTACTTCAATCCCTGGTGGCTAGTGGGGGCAGCCGGGGGATGTCTGCACGATACTTGCAGACATCCTCCATGCTGCCCGACACGGCAGTCTATTATGACAGACAGCTGTCCGTCATAATAGTCTGCCGTGTCGGGCAGCATGGAGGATATCTGCACGTATAGTGCATGCATCCCCCACCTGCCCGATTGTCCCTGGTGCCTAGTGGGGCAGCAGAGGAAGTCTGCGCGATGAGCGCAGACCTCCCCTGCTGCCGCCCGGCACGCTCGCCGGGACTTCTGTGACGAAAGCGGAAGTACCCGGCTTCTTCACAGAAGCCCCGGCGGTCGTGCCGGGCGGAAGCAGGGGAGTCTGCGCTCGTTGCGCAGACATCCCCTGCTGCTAGAGAGGGGGATCCAGGTCCCCTGCAGCTCTGCTGGGGACCTGGATCCATGTCTTATAATCTGACCTCAATTTGAGGTCAGATTATAAGAGACCTCGATTATAAGACGAGGGGGATTTTTCAGAGCATTTGCTCTGAAAAAAACCTTGTCTTATAATCGAGCAAATACGGTACCTCTTCAGCATGTTATTGCTGCTGGCACCCTTTCTTGCTGTTTTCATAAGCCTCTTCTTAACCTCGTGACCCTTCCCCTTCCCATGAGACCTTGCTGAAAAACTCCCGCTGAAATTACTGTTCACACGACACTTGCGCCAAAATTAAATTAAACTGCTTGCACGCGCTATAGAACCTTAGCGAGCTGCTACCAGCATTTTATATAATTGCTGGTTGCACTCGCTCTATACCTAGAATGTTCCCTGTAGCCTTTAGCTGACCCTGACTCCCTGGGCCCTCCCCAAACCCCATGCTGCTGACTAGCAAATAGATCCGTCAGCTTTGCATTCTCATAATTAAATGTAAAATGAAAACTCTAACTAAATACCATTTAAAGACTCTGAACTAATAATTAAAGACCACTTAAAGGGACACAACATTTTTTTTAACTTGTGCGCTTGTTTCACTTCTAATATATTACAAGTGAAATGTAAGTTGCTGATTTTGTGAGGATGAACTGGCGTGTACGTTTGATAGTACACACCAGTTTATCCTCTGACCGACAGCTGCCATGCTTCCATAGGAAACAGGCAGCCGTCTGTATGGGATCAGCAGAGGGGACTTTAACTAGGTCCCCTCTGCTGATCCCATGTAAAAACGAGGCAGTCAGAGCATTGGTTGTGCACGTGCTGACATTTGTCAGCACGCAACAACCGGGAACTGCTGTGTCGCGCATGTGAGTCACAGCAGATAGTAGACCCGCGTATATTAAGATACACGTGTTGTTTACTTTCAAAGTGCGGGACAAGTTTTGTTTAACCCTTGCTTCCTTGTGCTTCCTACTGTGTGCTGCTCAGTGCTCATAGACATCCTTTGATGCTATCTTACACTTCTGGCATGTTTTCTGAATCAGAATGCTGTGGTCACGTGACCTCCCAGCGTTCCAACTCAGAATACCGAAACGGCCCCACTGAGTAACTCCTTTGGTTGCAAGGGGCAAGCTGCAATATGGTGCAGGGGGCTGCACAGTGGTGTGGGGGCAAGCTTCATGGGTGCAATATTGTGTCGTGTGGGCAATGGCAAGTAATGTGTTGTCTATAATGAAGGTTGGGCAGAAACTGGAAAAAAGGGGGACAGGTGAAAATAAGACATGCATTTTTCAATAACATTTTTATTAAATATAAAAATTATTAATAAGTTTACCAATAGTTACTAGCAAAAGTTTTGTTTACACGGGGCTGTTGTATTGTTAGGTATTTTCTTTTTTCCTTCATTAAGATCCAAAGTTTCGGAAGTTTGACTTTCAATCAGGATTACCTTATATTCGAGAAAATACAG
The DNA here is from genome assembly GCA_036172795.1 of Pelodytes ibericus. Classification (NCBI taxonomy): domain Eukaryota; kingdom Metazoa; phylum Chordata; class Amphibia; order Anura; family Pelodytidae; genus Pelodytes; species Pelodytes ibericus. The sequence goes on from CM069859.1 coordinate 129,735,250, forward strand.
TGCGTAATACAAAACCAAAAAATTGGTTAGAATTGATATTTGGTAGGAAAATGTAGTGAAATGCTGTTTTTTTGTGGGTTTTCGAAGAAGCCTGTCATTTTCAATTTGTTAATATGTGTGAGGATTCAATTACTTTAGAGCTACCTTCTCAATACTAGGTATTAAATTTATAATATATAATGTATATAAAGTAAACCCAGTTACAAATATATAAGGTTACTGTAACGTCTACGTACGACGGTTATTTTATTCTTTTTCACATATTTGTATTTAGTAAGATTGTTTTTGCTTTGCAAAATTCACGGAGTATAAGCTAGACAAAATGCAGGTTAATCCATTTACAAATATGTAACTTGAGGAATTGAAGGGGGATGAGTCGTTAGTGTTCGAAATGCCATGATCTAATAAATCACAAGCAAAAGTTACAATTTTATCCATATAAATTTACCTGTTTTTTTTTTTTTTGCAAGCAATAGTGGTGAATTTTAATTATTGATTTATCCGTAAGTTTCCATTTAAGGATATTCCACTTTGTATTGATAGTAAAGGTATTAAACCTTTGCAGTTTTATTTCATGTTCATAAATGTAACTTTAGCTGCGGTTCATGATGATGATCTCTGATGTTTCATTGTATCGATTATGAGGCTCACCGTCATTAGCAGGCAGATACTCCAAGACCTGAGGAGTGGTTATTAATTGATTAATTGATTCTTCAGGTTTTGACACAGAGTATAGATATTTTTTAAGAAAGTATGTAGCCGTCTTAACATCTTTAAAAGTAATCTTTACAAAGATAATATTAGCCGGTCTAATAGTTTTTATCCATACCGATTCACCTTTTGTTACTCTGATCTGGTATGCCTTTGAGCACATCCCTGTGGATTTGTCTGTTAGTGTTCCTTGAGCTGCTATTATATTTATTTTGGGGTTTTATCTAATAGTTTTGGATAAGTACTTATATTCCCTTTTAAAATTTAGTGAACAACAGACCGTGTTTTAGCTTTAGTGCAAACCTTTTTTGATGCTTCTTTGATATAAATTTATAGCGTTTTTGTTCCATAAGAGCTCACACTCTTTGTTTGACTAAGAACCCGGTGCAAATTGGCTTGGCTCCAAAATAATCGCTACCAATTTTAGTTGAACACTTTTAATAGTTTTATTGTATTTTTTAACGTGGCATGGTAATAATACCTTGCTTCCAGAAACTTTCTGGTATAAATGTCAATTTGTTGAGGTTTTCTGGGAAAAACAACAAGAGGTATTTATACAATGTATTATATATAAACAAATCACACACAACTCACTAAAAAAGCAACTTTAAGGATCATAGTGACTTTATTTTTTTCCCTTAATTTCAGGTGCTCTATTTTGAATGAGTCTGATATAAATGTTACGTAACTCCCTACCAGTTTTAACTCTATACAACAAGTGAGTTAAGATAATTACAGTATATCAATTGTTAAGTAATTATATGAATTTTGTTATTCATTTATTTTGTAATTTCATATTTCTACATTTATATATACTTTTATTGTGTAGGATTTTTGAAGTCTCATCTGCTTTGGTAGTATTTACTCTTGCTACGTTTAACATGTATTTTCAGTACTTTTTAGCACAATATTATAGGAGGCTTTCTACTAAGTTCTGTTCTCTCGCCCCATCTAATCATTTAAAGCTGGCTACGATGTGAGTCCACAGTTTTAGGCTCACATATCACCCAGTCACAATAATTCCGATTATACTTTCTCTAGATCTCTCTGTAATGCTCTAATGCCCTCGCAGTAATTTGTTTTTCATATTAGTTCTGGGATCAGTTCTAAGTTGCATTTTGGTATTTGTATTCATTTAAACTGTTCTTTCTTACAATTTATTAGTAGGTAAGGATTATATATACATAAGCTCGCTCTCGTTGCAAGACACACTATTCCATTCCTATATACCCATTTATTTATATTGGGTGGGTGTGTCATCACTTATAAAAAAAAAATATATATTTTTATAACTTAAGCTCTACTTGCCACTTATTGTCTCACCTTGTTTTTAACTGGCAACTATGTAAGCCCAGTTGTTAAATTTAATTTTATACCCCCCCCCCTTCCTTTTTTTTTTTTTTTTAAATTGTAGCAGAGCCCTTTACCCTTCCTAACCTTCCCTCCCCTTCTTTCCATTCATGACCCAAAATATTATAGTCCTTATTAAGTACTTACCCCAGTTCTTATAAATTAATATGTCGTCCCCTGTATCATTATTATCGCTTAATGTACATGGCCTTAACTCTCCACAAAAGAGGAGAACCCTTCTAAGACACCTTAAAAAACGTAATACTGATATTGCTTTTATCCAGGAGACACACTTTGCCTCCACTAAACCCCCTAGTTTAATAGACAGAACTTATACTCGTTGCTATACAGCTAATTTTTTAACCAAAAAATTGGGAGTAGCTATTTTACTACGGAAAAATTGTCCATACACTGTTACTTTCTCTCATGCAGACCCTAAGGGTAGATACATTTTTTTATCTGGGAATTTAGGTTCGCTCACAATAGCCCTTCTCAACGTATACGCACCTTCTATCCCTAGCGTTATCTTTTGGCGCGAACTCTCTGATTTCTTAGACAAACATCCTTATGATAAATTAATATTTGGGGGAGACATGAACGCTACTCCGTCCCCAGAATTGGACAGGTCTTATATCAGTCCTACAGGGTCAACTCATCCTGCTGATAAACATCTTCTGGATTTCATAAACAATCACAATCTCTTAGACATCTGGAGGCTACAGCATCCCTCACGTAAGGACTATACCTTCTTCTCACATCCTCATCATAGCTATTCAAGAAAAGATCTATTTTGTGTGTCTCATGCCTGTCTCCCACTCATTGAATCCACCGAAATACACTCAATTACTTGGTCTGACCATGCTGATATTTCATTAATTTTTACAAATAAGGAATTCTCCAAACACTGGGCATGGAAATTTAATGATACTCTCTTACATAATAAAGAGGTCTTATTATCGTGTAAACAGCAACTAAAAGATTATTTTAATTTGAATGAGGGAACAGTTGATAATCCTGTTACGCTTTGGGCAGCTCACAAGACGGTGATACGGGGTCACTTAATTAGCATTAGTACACGACTTAAGAAAGATTCAGCAAAACTTCATCAACAACTACAAACTGATCTTTACAAATTAGAAACTTTGCACAAAGCCAATCCAACAGCGCCCATTCTTTCTCAGCTTAATAATGTTAGGAGCCAAATTAAACAACTCACGCTCAAAGATACAGCTAAATCACTTAAATTTACCAAACGATACTACTATGAAAATGCAAACAAAGCAGATAAGTTACTAGCCTCTATGTTGAAGTCACAATTGTCGTCTAGGTTAATTTCTACAATTACCACTGGTTTAGGGACTGTGGTAACCAACCCACAAGACATTGCTAAAGAGTTTCATGATTATTTTACGAGTCTTTACAATCATTCGCCTGAAGAAACTTTTTTTTAACAAAAAACATATTGATGAAGTCTCTAAATACCTAGATCAAATTCAGCTACCTTCTCTTACACAAGAGGATATTGGTCTTCTGGGTTGCCCGATAACTGAATTGGAAATTGAATCGGCTGTCGGAACCCTGAAGACCAATAAGGCCCCTGGACCAGATGGCTTTACAGCTCTTTATTACAAAACCCTGAAAGAAATTCTAATTCCACAACTACTTCCAGTGTACAACAGTCTCTTGATGGGGAACTACCTAACTGATGACATGCAAGAAGCTAACATTACTCTCATTCACAAACCAGGTAAACCAAAGGAATATACAACCAACTACAGACCAATAGCACTTTTAAATATAGACTACAAACTTTTTACAAAAATTCTTGCCAACCGTCTTAATACTATATTACCTAAGCTAATTCACCCGGATCAGGTGGGCTTCATCCCTGGTAGGCAGGCATTGGATAACACCAGGAGGTGCATAGATCTTCTGTGGATGGCAGATGAGTCTCGAACGCCTTCTCTGTTTCTTTCTTTGGATGCAGAGAAGGCGTTTGACCGAGTAAATTGGGCTTTCTTAAGACTGGTCATAGAAAAAATGAATTTTCCACAACAATTCTTAAATTGTCTGGCGGCAATTTACCATAAACCTTCTTCTAAAATATGTATACCTGGGGCTACACCCTTAAGACTGTATAATTTTAATGGAACTAGACAGGGCTGCCCTCTTTCACCCCTCTTATTTGCTATTTCTTTAGAACCCCTTCTGCATTCTATACGACAGAACACAAACAATAATGGATTCACAGTAGCCAATAATCGATACATAGTAGCTGCCTATGCAGATGATATTATACTCTCTATTACTGACCCACTTCAATCCCTTCCACACATTTTTAAAGAATTACAAATTTATTCTAAAGTCTCTGGTTTTCAAGTTAACCCAGAAAAGTCCAGGGGACTTCCGATTCATTTAGCTGCTCAAACTCGTCAGACTATACAGTCCACCTTCTTAATACCATTATCTGACCAACCATTGACTTACTTGGGTATACAACTCTCATCTGACCACACTAAATTGTATCAACTCAACTACACTCCCCTCCTGCACAAACTTAAATCAGATCTGGATAAATGGAATCCCCTTTTAATCTCTTGGATTGGACGATTAACTACAATTAAAATGAACCTCCTACCTCGGTTGCTGTACCTTTTCCAGGCATTGCCAATCCCACTAGTCACCAAAGATTTCTCGGTACTGCAAAAATCAGTTAATCGTTTTATCTGGCAAGGTAAGAAATCTAGAATTAACATCTCTACGTTGTACAAATCCAAATCTGCTGGGGGATTAGGCCTTCCTGATTTCTCAAAATACTATCTAGCTGCCCAGATTGCACAAGTTTCAGCCTGGCATTCCCCTGTTGCTACAATTCGATGGGCTGACTTGGAGAATGATTTATTTAGTCCAGATGTCTTAAACCATTATATTTGGTTACCTAAAAATCACAGACCTCTTTTACGGACGCGATGTCCGATGATACTTAATTCCCTTAGAGTTTGGGACAAATATGCCATTAAAATTAATTTAACAACAGCACAATCATCTCTTCAGCCTATTTGTCGCAATAGAAATTTTCCGCCTGGTATGGATTACGTTCAGTTCAGAAATTTTGATCAAGGGGGGATCTCAAGAATCTGTAATTTATTTCATAATAATTCTGTTATATTATTTGATGATCTTAAAAAGACTTTACCTTTACGCTCGCCTGATTATTTCCAATATTTACAACTTAGAGACCTTGCCCTCACTCTTCAATTAATTCAGCCAAAATCAAACAGACATGGTTTGAAAAGCTTTGTTTGCATGATCCTAGACAAAAGGGTCTGATCTCTCAATTATACCAAGATTTTCTTGACTAAAATTCAAATTTTTCTCCATCCTATATAAAGGCTTGGGAACGTGATTTGGGTCATCCAGTGGACTCAGACGATTAGTCTGACATATGGGAAGCCACCTCTAAAATTTCCATCTGTACTACTCATAAAGAGCAGGCTTATAAAACTCTGATGAGATGGTACCGGCCCCCCACTACTGTGGCAAAAATGTACACTTCAGCCTCTCCTCTGCTGGAAAGATTGTGGACAATTGGGTACCTACTTTCACTGTTGGTGGTCCTGTCAATATCTGCAAGCCTTTTGGGGGCAAATTCACAAACTCCTCATCCATGTTATAGCTAAGCCAATACCATTTGAACCTGAGCTGTTCCTACTGTCCAAACCTGCTGACATATGCACCAAACATGAAAATGTACTGATTACTAAAATTACTTTGGCAGCTCGTAGAGCTATAGCACAATTGTGGAATCAACCCAACATGCCTACGTTAACGGAAGTTAAAAACATGATTATTGAGGTAAAAAACATGGACCTCTTAACTGCATATGTACATGATACTCCAGCCAGATTCCAAAAAATGTGGTCATTATGGACCTTGGCCCTCCCTTAAATCTTTATAGTTTACTAAATAACATAACATAATATTAACTTTCGAAACTTATAATCGTTCCTCCACCCTTGGGTCCCCCTATTATATTATTATATCAATACCCCCTTATCCTTACCCATTCCCATTAATACTTTTCTGATTCACCTTCCTTTTTATCTTCCTTTCCCAGGGTAATATATGTCTTTTTTTTTTTTTTTCCTCTCCCTTTTTGTTATTTTTATTTTACTAGTTTTTGTTTTTTACCCTAAGTGTTGTATGTTCTCTCTTATCTACTTTCCTATCATATTTCCCATAACCTTGTCTGTCCTGGTTGAATTAACAAATTGATGAGTAGCAGACAACGAGCTTATGTTATTTTTATTTTTTCTTAATTAATTATAAAAATATTGATTGAAGAACTATTTCTACTGTCCTATTAATGTTTTTTATGCGTGTTTTTGTATTTATGTTACCATTTGTTGATGTTGTACTATTGTTGTCTTGAACTTATGTACTGTCCTTTTAATATTTTCTGTATGTGTTCTTGTATTGTCATGTAATGGTATCATTTGTATATTGTATACTATTGAAATCTTGGACTTATGTATTAATGGTTTCTTCAAATAAAGAATGTTAAAAAATATGTGTGAGGAAATACTGAACAGTGATTTAGCTTTTAGTGTAAAGTTGCCTAGACTCCATCTATTAAAAACTGTTGCATCAATATTTGGAAAGGAACACTGTTCCCATATCAAAATAGGGTAGGGGTCACCAAAAATTTGTTGGTAGATTGCTTGACACAAACAAGATCATGTTACTATCTAGTCCCCAGGTTTGAGTACCTTCAGTGTTTCTTTTTATTGTGGTTACAGGAAAAAAAGGTAAATATCTTTATGGAAAAAAAAAGAGCTCCAAAAATCGTAGCATATTAGATTCTCTTTAAAAAGAGATGTGAGAAAGGGCCTGCAGGACAATGCTAATGTTGCTACGCTGAGAGAGGAATTGCAGAGCAAGGAGAGCCAAGTAAATCTCTACCCAATGAAAGAAGCTCTACAGAGTAAGTATATACAAGTGACACACCTTTAACTGAGAATTGTCTGGAGAGGAAGGGGAACAAAGTGAGAATCTTCCATTTGGAGAACTATTGGAACTGAGAAAGTGTTCGCCACTCAAGAGATTAAAGTCAGTGGAAATCCTACCACCTAAAAGGGGAAAAAGCAAAGAAGCCCCATTACAACTGCTGTCATAAAGCGAGGACATCCAAGTCTTGCTGCTTCAGTTAAGACAGGGACAGCAAAGAGAAGGTCCACTGAGCAGCAAAGTCGCACTCTGCGATTTGAAACAGACAGCAGAGGAAATAGACCCCAAACTAGAAGATTTACCTATTTTTCTGTCAGATGCAAGTGGCACAGAACAGAGAAGACAAGCAAGTGCTGTTATTCCAGACAGCAATCAGGGTCAACCCGATATCAGTTATTCTTTAATAGTTACCGCCCAGAAAAATATGCTCAAAAAGGGGGATTGCTGAAAAAATTAGCAAAAAACATTTATGCAGTTTCATTCCAAATGGCAATCCCAATTTATAAAGACACGGAGGCTCATATTATGTATATCTCTTTCTTTAATTCACTCAGCAGCAAAGAAGAGATTGAATAAAAATGTAACCAATGATAACACAGTAACTAAGCCCTCCCCCCCAATATATCTGTGTCCATATAACCACTTCCTCTTTCTTTGCTGCTCACTCAGAAGATAAGTACCATTATTTACAGTTTATGATTTGTATGGTCACTGTTGCTGTTTATCTTACTTATAGTTATTCCTTCTCCTCTGGGGTCAGTTGTGTCCCCTTCCCTCCCTCTTATTTCCTTACTGTTACTTTGAACTCCGTTTTCTATCCTGTCACAGGTGTTTTCTGTTTTTTCAGCCTCTATCCTTGTTTCTGTAAATTTTGGCTGAATTCGGCCGTCGCAAATGCGCAATTGTGCATTGCGGCAGCCATTTTGGTGTAGCCTCCAACTGCAAGCTTTCCCTCACTCTCGGTGGCCATTTTGTTGTAGCCGCATCGCGATTTTCGCAGTTGTTCGGCTCTTTCATCACTCTACTCGTTTACTAACTACTCCCACTGCCGTTTCCCGCCACTGGTGACGTCATAGAGGCGTTCCCATCGCGTTTGCTCTTATCTAACTGCGTTTTTGCTGCTGTTCTTCCTGTATACTGCTGGTATATATCTGTGCTGTGTACCTGGCTTCTCCTGTCACCTTGAGCTGGTATTGTTATCTGACCTGTGTACATGATGCAGAGTGCTAACTCCCAATCTGATGGAGCTTCCCCTGCCCACTCTTTTGGCACTAATACTGGTGCTGATGATCACAGGGCAGATGATACCCCTGCTGATTTGATTAACTCGGAGGAGTTTCAGACACTCCTAGATAATATCATGGCAAAATCTGTTTTCCAAACCATGCACTCAGCTATGGGCCTTATGTCCTCCACCATAGCCCATTCTATTTCCACTGCCCTAATTTCTTCCCAGAAATCCACTCCCACTACTGGTACCCACCGTAAGTCAGTCAAGAAAACCCACCACATGGTGACCCCAGCCTCCCAAACATTAAGAACAGGCAAGGTTTCACCTGCCCCAGATCCGGTGGTCAATCCACCAAAAAGAGCCCTGAGCCGGGCAAAAGAGGCTTGCTCCTGGAAAAAGGCCATGGCCTCAAAAGAGCATACAGACTCTGATTCTGACGAGGAGGAGGCTTATAATATCTCAGGGACCCGGACTATGATTGCTCATCTGATGATCGTCCCCCCTTGTGCTACCGGTAGCCCCAGAGTTGCAGACAGATAGTTCTGTCCTGCTGGACGCTATGGGAAAAACAGTTTGACCCTGACACACTTCAACACCCTCGCTCTGCCGAGTGGTATCCTTCTGAGCATATTGCCAAGTATCTGGCCCTTCGGGTCCGCAAGCCACTAGACCCAGCTACGAGGAGTAAATTCCGTGCCGAGTGCCCTAGGCCCACTATCCTGGATTCAGTATGTGTTACTCCGGAGGTTGATCCTAAGATCGTTCAATTCTTAGGGAAGTCGGACTGAAGACCAAAAAAGGCCTTGACTTTGCCTTACGCAATTGTCAAGATAAGGTGCTCGATACCCTGGGCCCGTGCACTAAATTGTTTGAAATGGTGGAGTCTGCCCTGACTGGGGATACACTCCTTGACTTGCCCACCATGAAAGGGTGGATCCAGTGCATGGTGTGTTTGATCGGTAATGCCAATACTGATTTAGCTACGGAGCGCCGTAAGGCTATCCTGCTTAAAATTGACCCAAAACTCACCAATATGGCTGTGTCTGAACCGGGTCCACAAGCCAAAGGGTTACTGTTTGGCGACTCATTTATAAAAGACCTCGGCTCATTTGTCTCCACCTTCACGGCTCTGGACAAGGCACAATCTAGCCTCAAACGTGTCTTCAGCCCAAAGGTTTTTGGAGGGGCCGGAAGAACCAGAAGCCATCTGGACAGCCGCTCCTCCACGGGCCCGCTGCGTGGTTTCCGAGGCTTCTCTAGATTTAACTCCTCCAATACCTCCAGAGCGTCCTACCAGGACTACAGGTCGACCCAGTCTGCTGGCTTCTTCCCCCAACGAGGGCGTTCGTGGCAGAAAAGGGGAGCCCGAGGTTCATACCAGTCTTGTTGCCCCTATGGTAAGTACCCAGTTAACTCACCTTACTTCCCAACCAGGTGTAGGGGGCAGGCTACGGCACTTTAAGGATGCATGGGAGCAGGCCCGGACTGGCCATCGGGCCGGCAGGGGAGGTCCCAGCAGTGGCCTCTGGGTCCCAGGATCTCCCTTGCCGGTCTATGCAGGGCCGGCACTATCCGAGCGCCGGCCCCGCTGTTTGACATGAAGGGCCGGTGAGGACATCAAAGATCTCCCTCACCGGCCCACATGCTAACAAATACGGCCGCCGGCGGGGAGAGAGGGAGGGAGACTGGAAAGAGGACCCGGGTTCCTCTCGCGAGATCCGGAGCATTGCCATGGCAATGACCGGATCTCGCGAGAGTGAACTCTAGCCCGCAGGCTAGAGTTCACTCACCACGAGGACCACCAGGGAACACCGCCTCCCAGTCCCAGGCTAAAGGTAAGAAGGGAGTGATGTGTGTGAGTGCTGTGTGTGATGGGTGTGAGAGTGCTGTGTGTGAGAGTGCTGTGTGTGTGAGAGTGCTGTGAGTGTGAGAGTGCTCTGTGTGAGAATGCTGTGTGTGATGGGTGAGAGTGCTGTGTGTGTGAGAGTGCTGTGTGTGATGGGTGAGAGTGCTGTGTGTGTGAGAGTGCTGTGTGTGTGAGAGTGCTCTGTGTGAGAATGCTGTGTGTGATGGGTGAGAGTGCTGTGTGTGTGAGAGTGCTGTGTGTGTGAGAGTGCTCTGTGTGAGAATGCTGTGTGTGATGGGTGAGAGTGCTGTGTGTGATGGGTGTGAGAGTGCTGTGTGTGATGGGTGTGAGAGTGCTGTGTGTGATGGGTGTGAGAGTGCTGTATAAATGTTAGAATGGATTGTGTGTGTGGGGGGGGGGGGTAGGTAAATAAACAAATAAAATAACAGGCATTATGTCGTCCCCCCCCCGGACATAATGCCTGTTATTTTATTTGTTTATTTACCCCCCCCCCCCTACACACACACACAATCCATTCTAACATTTATACAGCACTCTCACACCCATCACACACACACAGCACTCTCACACCCATCACACACAGCACTCTCACACACACAGCACTCTCACCCATCACACACAGCATTCTCACACAGAGCACTCACACCCATCACACACAGCACTCTCACACACACAGCACTCTCAAACACAGCACTCTCACACACACAGCACTCACACACACAGCACTCTCACCCATCACACACAGCATTCTCACACAGAGCACTCTCACCCATCACACACAACGTTCTCACACAGAGCACTCTCACACCCATCACACACAGCACTCTCACACACACAGCACTCTCACACCCTGCACTCTCACCCATCACACACAGCATTCTCACACAGAGCACTCTCACACCCATCACACACAGCACTCTCACACACAGCATTCTCACACACAGCACTCTCACACACATCACATCACTCTCACACACAGCCCCCCCTCACACACCGCCCCCCCCCCCCACATCATAGACAGCACTCTTGCACTCACACACATCATACACAGCACTCTCACACACATCATACACAGCACTCACACACAGCACTCTCACACACATCACTCTCACACACATCACATCACTCTCACACACCGCCTCCCCCTCTCACACACCGCCCCCCTCATCACACCCCCCTCACACACACATACTGCACCCCTCACATACACACAGAACCCCCCAACACACTGCACAACAGACATTCACAATACTTACATATATATATATATATATATATATATATATATATATATATATATATATATATACACACAGCACCCCTCACACATACTGCAGCCCTAAACCCATTACATTCCAGACACACACTAGATCCCTTACCCAACTCTGGATCATCTACACACATACACACACTAGATCCCTATATACACTCTGAAACCGTTATAAACACACACTCACTAGATCTCCTATACACATTCTGGGTCCTTCAAACACACACTAGACTCATATATATATATATGTATATATACACACACTAGATTCCTTGTAAGCAAACACATACTACACCCCTAAACACACACTTCATCTATATATATATTCACACACACACACTATAGCCTGTATGCACACACTTGCTATATCCCCTATACACACATTCTCTACAGCCCCTAGCCACATATGCATCACATTACACCACAAACACAACACAACTAAAACCGACCTTATTACACAATAGCACACCACAATCAGCTTACTCTACACACACGCAATCCCACAAGCAGGCTCCAAACACATGCTTAATACTCTTTCCTGGCATTTTTGTCTCCTGGTATCCATTTATAGAGACACCAGAGACAAGTTGCAAGGAAACAGAGTGCAAGCATGTTATTACATTTGCTTGCACTGTGCAGAACAAATACAGGGCTTTTTTCTCATGCTAGAGCTCTTCAGCAGAGCTCTGCGCATGGTCTGTCCTGGAAGAGCATTGAACCAATATGCTCACTTTGAGAGGGAGCGTGTTTGTCATTGGTGATGACAAAACACACCTCCTCTGCCAGGCCCCCTTCTTAGTGGGCCGCTGTGATCAAAAAATGCCAGGGCCGAAATTTTTTCCAGTCCGGCCCTGCATGGGAGGCACTAACTACAGACCCTTGGGTACTACAGACTGTAGCGGGTTACCAAATAGAGTTTATCTACCATCCTTTTCAAACCCATTTCCCTCAAATCCATTGTTCCAATGCAGACCGCCTTCTGGTCTCAAAAGAAATCGCAAGTCTGGCGAAAAAAGGCGCTATCGCCCCCGTCAGTACACATTGTCAAGGTTTCGTCAGCAATATTTTCCTTGCCCCCAAAATAGGCGGCAGAGTTCGACCTGTAATCAATTTAAAGCCCCTGAATGCATTTGTGGCATACCACCATTTCAAAATGGAGGGCATTGGATGGTCAAATTAGACCTACAGGATGCGTACCTAACTGTACCTATTCTCACAGACAATCAACGGTTTCTTCAGTTTCATTGGGGTTCCCAAATGTGGCGTTTTACATGCCTTCCCATCGGACTCTCCTCAGGTTCACAAAGCTACTAAAGCCGGTCATAGGCCATCTCAGAAAGAGGGTAGTTCGTCTGATAATTTATCTGGACGATCTGTTGATCCTCTCCCATGACATTCACACCCTCAAACGGCATTTACATTGGTGCCTGTCACTTCTTCAGGGCCTGGGTTTTCTGGTCAATTGGGACAAGTCGCTATTGGTTCCATCCCAGAATTTGGAATTCCTGGGATTCGAAATCAATTCGATTCAGGGCTCCCTTCACTTACCACGTCCCAAGGTCAAAGCTATCAAAAAAGAAATCAGGAAGGTTTTACGGCAACCACTCATTACTATCCGGCATCTGGCCAGGGTCATCGGTCTTCTCTCTGTATCAATACAAGCGATTTTTCCTGGTCCCCTGCATTACAGGGCACTTCAACGCTTGAGGAATCACTCTCTTCTTGACGGTCAGTCGTACGATCACTCTGTTCCCCTTGATTGCGAGGCAAAGGAGGAGTTGTCTTGGTGGCTGCTCCACATAGACGCCTGGAACGGCAAGGCAATCTTTGGCGAGACACCAGACTTGGTCATAGATTCAGATGCATGTTTAACTGGTTGGGGCGCGCAATGCGGTCCTATCTCCACAGGCGGACAATGGTCCGAGAGGGAAAAAGATCTCCACATAAATTGCCTGGAGCTCCTGGCAGGAAGTTTTGCGGTGCGCAGTTTTGCCAGGGAGTTGGAGAATTGTGCCATCCTTCTCCTCATGGGCAATGTCTCAGCCGTCAGATACATCAATCATCTAGGCGGCACGAGGTCCCAAACTCTGTCCTGCCTAGCAACGGAGTTTTGCCATTTTTGCCTTGCTCACAATATTTCGGTTCGAGCAGAACATATACCGGGTCTCTCCAACTGTGACGCAGATTGGAACTCACGATATCTAAGGGACTCCTGCGATTGGCATTTGGATCCATAGACTTTTCATCATCTAGTAGCCATGTTGGGTCCACTAGACATGGATCTATTTGCTTCACGACTCAATGCCCAAATTCTGCGGTTTTTCAGCTGGAAACAGGATCCAGAGGCATTGGCGACGGATGCTTTCATGCAACGCTGGTCCCCAACCAGACACTACGCATTTCCACCTTTTTGCCTGATCTCTCGAGTTCTAATCCATATCAGGCGCCACCGGTGCTCACTGGTTCTGATCGCTCCTTGGTGGGAGACTCAACCATGGTTTCCTACTCTCATGGGGCTCTTAGTAGACATACCCCGGCTTCTGCCAATGTCCCCGGAATTGCTTATGGACATACACTGGCATTCTCACCAGCTGTTAGCTCAAGGTCAATTGCAGCTTCTTGCTTGGCTAATTTCATGGGTCCCTGGTTCATCCCAGGAGTTCCATCTTCTACTCTGGCGCTCTTGGAAAGCGCTTGAGCACCAGTAACCAGACGAGCCTATAGTCATGCCTGGAACACATGGGATCGTTGGTGCATGGAACGGCACATGGATCCCGTTTCTGCTCCTGTGACGGTCATTCTCAATTTTGTTACCGAATTGTTTGACCAAGGTAAAGCCTATCACACCATTAACGTATATCGTTCAGCCATTTCGGCCGGTCATCGGGGATTTGATGGTGCTCCTGCCGGTAGACAACCACTTGTCTGCCATTTATTGCTAGGTGTCCGGTTGAATCGGGTGCCCTCACCTAGATACTCTTCTATCTGGGACGTTAACTTAGTCTTAAGGTTATTTGAATCTTGGCCTATGAATTGCTTACAGTCTGCTGTCTTATTTCGTGTAAAAGGGTCTCTGATGTACGGGCATTAGATTTGTCCTCACAGTCTTTTACTCCTACAGGAGCTTCCTTCAACATATCTCGTCGGACAAAAACTTCTATTACCTCTTCCTTTCCGCACAATGTGAAGCTATGTACGGTTGCCTGCCTCGAGGTGTACGAACTCCGAACTGCATCTTGAAGGGATCCAATGTTTCAGGACTTGTTTTTGTCTCTCAGGAGACCTCATCTGCCCATTTCCACTCCTTCTTTAGCTAGATGGGTTAAGTGGATTCTCATGGAAGCTGGGGTAGACATCTCTATTTTTGATCCACACTCAACTAGGGGTGCTATGGCCTCTAAGGCTTTCTCTTCTGGATGCAGATTAGAGGATCTACTTAGGGCTGCTGATTGGTCTCGGGAGTCTACATTTCGAGAGTTTTATTTTAGACATGATACTCACTTTACTTCTAATGTTATTTCTCGACTTTGAACGTGCATAATATGAGCCTCCGTGTCTTTATAAATTCATGATTTATAAAGACACGGAGGCGAGTCTTATTCCCACCCAGGTTATTCATTAAATGCCATTATTAACCTTTTCCCTTACCCATTTATGTTTGTTGGACATTGTTCCCTCTAGTAAGATTAGCATAAGTCTATTGATATTCTTATGTGATTACACATATTTATGTTATCATTCAGTTTATTACAATTATTACTCCATATTTTTTCTTTTCCTTCTAGCTTGAGCTGCTGGATTCAATATCCTGGATGTCCCTCGACTGAGTTCCTGGTTCAAGTACATGTTCCAGTCTAGTTGTTTTTTCTTCTCGAATCTACTGTTGGATTATATGGAAATTTCGTTCAGCGTCTTCTAAATTACCAAAGAAAGAGGAAGTGGTTATATGGACACATATATATATGGGAGGGGAGGGCTTAGTTACTGTGTTACCATTGGTTACATTTTTATTCAATCTCTTCTTTTCTGCTGAGTGAATTAAAGTAATAGATATGCATAATATGAGCCTCCGTGTCTTTATAAATCATGACTTTACGTCGTAGTAAAATCTGAGAATTTAATTTATTAAAGCAAGTATGCATGGGTAATGCATATGCCTTTTGTACATATTGTTCTAAAGACGTAAGTACATGGTGGAAGTAATGATCTAAGAGTTCACATGGCAACCCAGATCCATATAGAAAAGGCTGACATGCTTTCTGTAGGAACATCAAGCCAAAGAATAACAAGTTGGGCATCAACAGCTGATACAGGCCCAGTATATGACCAGGCCAACCAAGCCACACTGCTTTGGACAGGATTTTTGATTGAACAGAACATTGCATTTCTGTCCAGTGACCATGCTGCAAAACTCTTCAAAGAAATGTTTCCAGGAGAAGTTACTTCAACATTTTCATGTGGGAGAACTAAAGCTACACACCTGTGCAATATTACAGCACCAGAAATACAAAATAAAGTACTAAACTAATTTGTGGACACTAATGAAGGTTGGTTGTCTCTGTTAAGAGACTTTAAAAAAGCCTGCTCCAGAAAAGAAGATTTACAAGACTTCATGTTTTTCTGCAATACAGATGTCAGGAAAGTGTTCAAGCACTGCTCGACATGATGGCTAAGCCAAATGAAATGCGTTGAAAGAATTCTTTCAAAATGGGATGCACTAAAAGGGTATTTTTCTACTTAAAAAAATAGAAGTAAGGGAACAGAGAGAAACATGTTCAATTTCACTTTATGAAAACAGGATCACAATGATTTACCTTTTTTTTGTTCATGCAGTCCTTATTAAAGAGGACAGCTTTAAAATATTGCTGCAATCAAATGATCCAAAAGTACATGTATTACATAAAGAGGTAACCCAGTTATACAAATATTTCCTCATTAAGTTCATAAAACCAGAAGTGTTAGCAAACAAATCTGAAAAATTGCTGGATGTGGATTTTTGTGCTCATGAAAACAAAAAGACAATAAGCTAATTTTATTTTTGGATTTGCTGGTCAACAGGCTCTTAGAGTCCATGAGATTGATCTGGATGAAAATGCCATCAAATCTTTTACCCAGATATGAGCGAATTTTGCTGTGCCACCCTTGGCTACATGAAGAACAGATTTCCAATGAACATTGCTGTTTTAAAAGCTGAAAGATTTCTTGATCCAATAAAACGTCTCTCAGCTACTTTCCTGGCATTATTTCAGATTGAGAAGTTTACAGTTTTCCGTGTGAGTACGAACTGTACCAAAAATCAAGAGACACAGAGATTGTATTGAACGAAGAGGAAAATCAAGGTTCAGTGAGGATTGACAGCTTTTGGCATATTTCATGTCTTGACTATCCATCATCTGGCCAGAAAATGTATCATCTTCTTTGCAAACTTTCAAAATACTTACTGCTGATTCCACACAGTAACGCAAATTGTGAAACCATATTTAACATGGTGAGAAAGGCACAAATAGAAGTGAGAAATCAGTTGGGAAAAGACAACAAACAAGAGCGGTCTTCCTCAAGTGTTTATTCAGATTCTACAGGAATTAGAAACACACTTGTTGGCATTTTGACTGTGAAAGTGAATTCATTTTCATCTGTCGCATGTTACAAATGGAGGCCAAGCACTGAACTTCTTAAGAACACACAATACCATGTGAAACTCTAAAACAGTGAAGAGAACAGCGAGAAAAATATGCAATTTAGAAACCTGAACTGTTAAGTTTCAGCAAATTAAACTGAGGACATGGGACTGTCTTTTCAACAATTGATTTTTTGATATTTTTAGTACATAACTGAAACAAATGTTTGTTTTATAGTATAATGCAATGCCTTAACAGTTAAGAATATAGTTCTATAGCATCACATTTAAGGCAACTCCTACATGAAGACCAAGTAGGCTTTGTTAAAGGGGGACAAGCATCGGACAACACTAAGAAGATCTGGTACCGGTACCCCTAGTTTAGTATTAGCAATAGACGCTGAAAAGGCCTTTGACCGTTTACATTGGTCATTTATAGCAGCCACTTTGGACAAATTCAACTTCCCGCATGCTGCCCTAGCATTATATTCCCATGCTACTGCCAAAGTTTTATATGCAGGTTTCCTCTCAAAGCCCTTCAATATAACCAATGGATCCTGTCAAGGATGCCCCCTCTCCCCTTTACTTTATGTATTAGCTTTAGAACCATTAGCAGAAACCATCAGATCCAACTATGAAATTACTCACAAACCCAGACTTCAGAGGCGTTGTTAGGTTTCCAAAATATCTGGGGCTATAGCCCATATGACTTTTTTTTTTGTTTTTTTTTAATGGAACCATACGGGCACTTACTGAGTGAGTGTGTGTGCATGTCAGTGTGAGTGAGTGTGAGCATGTCAGTGTGAGTGAGTGTGTGCATGTCAGTGTGAGTGAGTGTGTGCATGTCAGTGAGAGTGAGTGTGTGCATGTCAGTGAGAGTGAGTGTGTGCATGTCAGTGAGAGTGAGTGTGTGCATGTCAGCGTGAGTGAGTGTGTGCATGTCAGTGTGAGTGCGTGCATGTCAGTGAGAGTGAGTGTGTGCATGTCAGTGAGAGTGAGTGTGTGCATGTCAGTGAGAGTGAGTGTGTGCATATCAGTGAGAGATAGTGTGCATGTCAGTAAGAGTGAGTGTGTTCATGTCAGTGAGAGTGAGTGTGTGCATGTCAGTGAAAGTGAGTGTGTGCATGTCAGTGTGAGTGTGTGAATGTCAGTGAGAGTGAGTGTGTGCATGTCAGTGAGAGTGAGTGTGTGCATGTCAGTGAGAGATAGTGTGTGCATGTCAGTGAGAGTGAGTGTGTGCATTTCAGTGAGAGTGAGTGTGTGCATGTCAGTGTGAGTGAGTGTGTGCATGTCAGTGAGAGTGAGTGTGTGCATGTCAGTGAGTGTGTGCATGTCAGTGAGAGTGCGTGCATGTCAGTGTGAGTATGTGCATGTCATGTCAGTGTGTGCATGTCAGTGTGAGTGAGAGTGTGTGTCAGTGTGAGCGAGAGTGTGAGCATGTCAGTGTGAGCATGTCAGTGTGAGTGAGAGTGTGTGTTTGTGTCAGTGTCTGAGTGCCGAGATATGACGTGAAGATGAAAGATGGAAGATGAATAAAGATCCGGCTGCAGCAGAAATGCCCCCCCCCCCCCCCTCCCCTACTGAGGTAAAGCAGAAGGGAAGGAGGACACATTAAAATATTTATTGTCTCTTAAAAATAAAAAATAAACTGCTGACTGGCATGTAACTGGCTATGTATGTGTTGTGTGTGTGTATGTATGTAACTGGCTGTGTGTGTGTGTGTGTGTGTGTGTGTGTATGTATGTATGTAACTGGCTGTGTGTGCTTGTGTGTATATATGTAACTGGCTGTGTATGTGTTGTGTGTGTATATATGTAACTGTCTAATTAAAACAGAAGGATAAAATTCAGCGCTAGATCCGTGACCAAGCAGCACCAGCCTGTGTGTATCTCTGCAAACACACGTGAAAAGTACACATAAACAGAAAACAAGGGTGGTAGGTGCGCTGGAGGTCTTCCACCCACAGAATCATGTTTTGAGACTGTTGACATCACCTATATGTTCAGCCCATGAAGTATATCGCTATTTCAGGCAATTATATACTTTCTTTTACCATACATAATTCTGTGGGTGGAAGACCTCCAGCGCACCTACCACCCTTGTTTTCTGTTAATATGTAACTGTCTGTCTATATGTTGTGTGTGTATATTTGTAAATGGCTGTGTATGTGTTGTGTGTTTGTGTGTGTGTATGGATGTAACTGGCTGTGTATGTGTTGTGTGTGTATGTATGTAACTGGCTGTGTATGTGTTGTGTGTGTATGTATGTAACTGGCTGTGTATGTGTTGTGCGTGTGTGTATGTATGTAACTGGCTGTGTATGTGTTGTGTGCGTGTGTGTGTATGTATGTAACTGGCTGTGTATGTGTTGTGTGTATGTATGTAACTGGCAGTGTGTGTGTGTGTATGTATGTAACTGGCTGTGTGTGTGTGTATATATGTAACTGGCTGTGTGTGTGTGTGTATGTATATGTATGTAACTGTCTGTGTATGTGTGTATGTAACTGGCTGTGTATGTGTTGTGTGTGTATGTATTTAACTGGCTGTGTATGTATTGTGTGTGTATGTATTTAACTGGCTGTGTATGTATTGTGTGTGTATGTATTTTACTGGCTGTGTATGTGTTGTGTGTGTATGTATTTAACTGGCTGTGTATGTGTTGTGTGTGTATGTATGTAACTGGCTGTGTATGTGTTGTGTGTGTATGTATGTAACTGGCTGTGTATGTGTTTTATGTGAATATGTATGTAACTGGCTGTGTATGTGTTGTGTGTTTATATATGGAACTTGCTGTGTATGTGACGTGTGGGACACATTAAGGAATTCGTTTTTTCTTTAAAAAAAAAAAAAAACAACAACCAAACTTGCTGACTGGTGTGTGTAACTGGCTGTGTATGTGACTGACTGGATGTCTGTGAGGTGTGTGTGTATGTGACTTTCTGTGTATGTATGTGATTCTGTATGTGAGGTGTGTGTATGTGAATGTCTCTGTGTATGTATGCTTTTGTGATGTGCCATTGTCTGGCTCCTAAATGTTTTTGCTGGCTCCTACAAATAAATAAAATGTGTCAAGCCCTGATATAAACATAAATCCTTCAAATGCTGTTTAGCAGTCCTGTAATAAAAAATGTCACACACACACATTTGTGTGACATTATTTATTACAGGACTGCTAAACAGGATAGAAATGATTTATGATATATATCAGGACTTGACACATTTTATTTAGTTTTAGGAGCCAGCAAAACAATTTAGGAGCAAGACAATGGCACATCACGAAAGCATACATACACAGAGACATTCATATGCACACACCTCACATACAGAATTGCATACATACACAGAAAGTCACATACACACAACTCACAGACATCCAGTCAGTCATTATGCTATATATAGCATAATGATTTATGAGATATATATTTATATATATATATATATATATATATATATATATATATATAGCATAAATCACTTATTTACATCCTCATTTCTGTATTTAAGCTATCTATTGTTGGTTTGAGGTTCCTTATTACAGGACTACTAAACAGCATAGGAATGATTTATGTTAGATACATATATAACTTATGTAACATAAATCATTCCTATGCTGTTTAGCAGTCCTGTAATAAGGAACCTCATATAGCTAAAATACACAAAGGAGGATGTAAATAAGTGACCCCAACCCTCCCCTCTCTCCACCATATCCAGAGCTTACCTGAGTGGGAATAGACCTGCTCTGTATCTTCCACAAGGTGAAAGCCTGCAAGGATTTCTTCCGAGCTGCTTCACTGTCCCACGTGGAGCTTGCCTCACATCCCTGCAGTCACACACAGTGACCATGCTGTGTAAAAGCCCTGCACTGATTGGCTGAAACATCACTCAGCATCCTATCAGTGCAGGGCTTTCACACACAGTGATGATTCTGTGTAAAAGCCCTGCACTGATTGGCTGACACATCACTCAGCATCCTATCAGTGTAGGGCTTTCACACACTGTCTGTGTGATGTCAGGGGGCGGAGCTACACGGAGCAGCAGAGACTCGGGGCTTTGCTCAGTACATTCGGGGCTTCAGCCCCCTTAGCCCACCCCTAGCGACGCCTCTGCCAGACTTCAAAGTTAGGTTTATTTGCGGATGACATCCTTATCACTATTACAGAACCCCTAACATCTCTCCCAGCACTGCACACTCTATTATGCAATTACAGTCAAATCTCTTACCATAAGGTGAAAGAAACCAAGACACTAGTGCTGTTGGAGCACTGGCCCACCCTGCTCTCCAAATGCTCCGCCCCAGGGTCCCATACAGTGTTTTGCAGAGTACCAGCAATGTTTTCTGCAAACTTAACATCTCTCCCTGGGACATTTAACTGCAAAATCTCTGGCTGCTGTTTAGCAAAGCAGGCCTGATATATCTCCCTTCAACCACTATTCCACATTTTCGCTCACAATACATATATACACCGATCAGCCTTGTTTAAGTGGACCACTTAAATTTAAAGTAAATAACACTGATAACCTTGTTATCATGGCACCTGTCAGTGGGGGTGGGATATATTAGACAGACATTGAACATTTTATCCTCAAAGTTGATGTGTTAGAAGCAGAAAAAATATAACGACCTGAGCGACTTTGACAATGGCCAAGTTATGATAGCTAGTCAAAGTGATCTAAGGAAGAAAAAGAGGTGTACCGGCGATAGGGTCAAGGCTCGCTGATGTACATGGGGAGCAAAGGCTGGCCTGTGTGGTCCGATCCAGCAGACGAGCTACTGTAGTTAAAATTGCTGAAAAGTTAATGCTGGTAGATTGAAAGGTGTCAGAATACACAGTGCATCTCAGTTTGTTTTGTATGGGGTTGCATAACCGCAAACCAGCCCCGTCCACTGCCAAATGTTCCTAAACTGGGCACGTGATCATCAAAACTGGACCACGCAATGGAAGAAGCTGGCCGGGTCTGATGAATCACATTTTCTTTTACATCAAGTGGATGGTCAGGTGCATGTGCATCCCTTACCTGGAGAACACATGGCACCAGGATGCACTCTGGGAAGAAGGCAAGCCTGCTTTGGGCAATGTTCTTCAGGGAAACCTTGGGTCCTGCCAGTCATGTGTTATTTAAACAGGTACCACCTACCTCTATAAGCATTGTTGCAGACCACATACACCCTTTCATGGAAATGGTATTCTCTGATGGCATTGGCCCCTTGCAGCAGGATAATGCACCCTTCCACAAAATAGAAAATTGTTCATGAATGGTTTGAGAAACACAACAATGAGTTCAAGGTGTTTACTTGTCCACCAAATTCCCCAGATCTCAATTCAATTGAGCATCTAAGGGATGTGCATTTTGGTGGATAACAGAGAAAGTCCTAAATACCAATATCCAGGAATTGCAAGTGCAGCTGTCCCAATATGCAAATCAGGTCAAATTTCATGAATGGGAAAAGAAATGATCCAGTAGTAATCACAAACTGGAGGACAAAATATCGGAAAGAATACAACAAAAGTTTATAAGGGACAAAAAAGACTGAGGAAAACAAAGTTTATTCCTGGTATACAGACAAAAGAAAATCTAAATACAACAAATCTATTTGCAAAAAATCAAATAGATCAGTTTCATCTTCTTCTGTGGATCAGACGACCATGGACATCTCATCATCGGCCTCTTCAACCTCATCCTCATCTTAAATATTTTTTTTAATTTGTCCACCATAGAAGAATCCTCACTATTGTCAAGGGGACTATCTTTTTCTCCCACAGGTAAATTGAACCATTTCAATAACAGACTTAAAAGACTTCAACAAGTTAATGAGACATTACAATAAAAAGGTTTTTTGCCGTGAAGGATTTACCAGAGATTGAGTCAGAGCCAGTCCAGGTTACCAATGAGATTACTGATCTCATTGGTAACCTGGGTGAATTAGGTTAGTTTAACTCAGGAATTAAAGATTGATGTGATGTACATGATTGGGAATGTCTTCAGGTGGAACAGGGCCCACTATTAGAGTATAATCAGAGGGTTAAATATGCTAAATTGCAAAAGCCATCGAATCCACTCATGAAGAGGAAAATGGGAAAGCGCATTTCAAGAGTTGGTAGAAAAAGATTTTCTCAAATTGTTCAACAAAGCAAAATTTAATCTAATCTTATTTTAACCATAGAGGAACAGACAGTCCTACAAAATCTAACAGGTGATCATACTATAACCATCAGACAATCTGATTAAGGTGGGAAAGTGGGTATATGGATACTGCTAATTATGTAGATTAAGCGTTCAGACAATTGGGAGATATAGATACAAACACTTGTCTGCTTAATGACCCTCTCCGTACTTTCCAGGGTAAACTTCATCAACTTTTGGAGTATGGTAGGCACATGGCCATTATCAGTTCACAGGAATTTGACTATCTTAATGTTTTACATCCAGTTAAGGCCACTTTCTACCATATTCCGAAAGTACAAAATTCGAGACAAACCCTCCAGGGCGGCTGGCCCAGAGAAAATATTCCCCCAAGTAATTGAAAATGGATATATGATAGCAAAAAAAAAAAAGCCCTTATTCGCAAATGCCTAACTACCCCCATTGACTTATCCACCATAGCCACAGGGTTAACAAAATGGCCCACCCTCTTACAAGGCCTATCCCTTACTGACATACTAAAGGCGCACTAGTCCATGTGTCAAACAATCAAGTCTACCATGTACAGAGGCATGTTCATAAAAATACTCCATAGAGCATACGTATCCCCACTTAGAAGTAAAATCGCTGGCATGCAAACACAAGACCACTGCCTTAAATGTAATATGCCAGGTACAGATTTCTTTCATTGCATGTGGGAAGATATGCCACTTCCGATCCCGGGTGCAAAACATTTTAATGACTATACAGAACCTAGGAAGAGGCACTCCATAGTTTAGATAGTAACGCTTCCAAAAAATTAGCTTGATCACCTACATCAAAAGCCGGACTTATTAGTTAATGAAAAGGTATTAGTTAAAATATTAAAACAATCGGTTAATAAATATACTATACTTTATACTTATAGCAGGAAATTTACCTTCTATAAGACATAAATGATTATATAATCCTGAATTGAATACAAACCAATCAGGATTTATTTCCCTTGAGTGCAGAATCAATATGTATATAGCCCTATTAATACACTGTCCCAAATAATTTGAATTATACAATAATACATATAAGGTTCGTTTCATATATACCTTTTATATACTCTATTATATATATACTATTTATGTCATGTAATGCAGTTTAATACCTTTTAATATTCATACTTAGAAATGTAAATGCTTAAAAATTGTTACACACTATATAGTGATGTTTATAATGTATATCTTAAACATATATCTCATAGTATTTACTGTCTTTGTAAAATAATACCTAAACATACTTATCTCTGTAAAGATCATCTCATACATGTATAAGTATATTTTATGTCTATGAATTTGTGAATTGAAATTAAAAAAAAGAAATATAGATACGACCAGACAAACAGGGAACTGGCTTTCTAGTGTCGGTATGTACAAAGATGGGGGTACCTGTCTTGTAGATATGTTGAGCAAACTAAGGAATTTCACTCAACTGTTACAAAGGAAACGTTTGAAATCATGCAATTTTTGAACTGAAATACACCCTTTGTCATCTATCTGATTACGTGTAAGCTGTGTAAATTGCAGTATGTGGTTAGAACCTTGAGGGAGAGGATGAGTGAACACCTTAATGACATCACTACAAATGAAAAAATCTCTTTTATCAACACACATTTCCATATTGCTGTAAAGGAGATACAACTAATTTTGAATTTCAAGCAACTGAAAAAATAAAATATCCTCAAAGAGGAGGCAACAAACAAAATGTATTAAATTAAAGGTAAATGTTTTGAATTTTCAAATTACAAACCCACCAACCTTTAGGCATGAATATAGAAATGGGACTTCAACCATATATTTAGACATTGATGCCTCCCTCCTCCTCTCCCTCTTGAATTAGTGGCCATTTGTACATGGCTTTGCAATTTAATGTGACAATACCAGTAAACTTTTGAGGCTCCAAGTACTCAGCAATATAATTTATGTGATATCAGCATCTCTGGGATGTCATTATTTCAGTCCCTAACCAAGTATTACACACTTTGTGTTTGTGTATTATGTGCAGCATTATGGTCCAAAATAGTTTAACAAATTTTTCTTGACATGGAATGTTTGTCAACCACATACAGCACATTTCATGCTTGTTTTGTGCCCTATATACATTATACATGTCACCTTGGGAATGAGCCATGTACTCATGTTTATCTGTCCACATGTATTATGTATAATACTTTCAAAAGTTCTGCCTCCCCTGTCATTACTAATAGTCTGATACTGTATCATACTCTCTTGATTTTAAATCTCTGTCCATGCAAAAAAATTACATATATAAATGTAAACTGATCTTATTTGATTTTTGTGCACTTGTCACTTTACATAATAGGTATTTAAGATGGATATCCATCGCACTTTCATATCCCTGATAAAGCGCAAGTTTGTGGGCGCGAAACACATACGTTTTTTCACCGGGTGATTCACTCTGCAATACACCAGCTGTAGCGCTTAAAACAAACGCATCTTTAAACGCTATTTGGAGTCTCTCATTATTTTCAGTCCTGACCGTGATGAACCTCCTTCCTTTTTTCGGAATTGCTGTTCGCTGTCATTGGGAGTGCCGAAATGACAGGGCATCTCTCGCAGACAAAGGACCAGTTATCCCCGTTCTTGATATGTTCTGGACAAACAAGTACGATCCACGGAGGCCGCACCTCGCAACTTACAGGAGTTAAAAGATTTTGCTGCTAACGTCTGGGTGCCAAATACTACAGCACACCTTCAGTCTAAGGTGGAGTCTAGTGGAGTCCATGCCTCAACTGGTTAGGGCTGTTTTGGCGGCAAAAGGAGACCTACACAATATTAGGCAGGTGGTCATAATTTTATGGCTGATCAGTGTATATCTTAATAACTATAGAATAGTTTAGAAATAAGTAAAATAATAATATGCAGCTATAACATGTATATATCATAATTAATTAATCGAATCATAGGTACCGTATTTATCGGCGTATAACACGCACTTTTTCTCCCTGAAAATAGGGAGCAAATGATGGGTGCGTGTTATACACCAATCGGTGGCAGGGGAAAAAAAAAATCTAAAACTTACCTCGTTCCTGCTCTGTCCCTCGGTGCTCTGAAGCTGCGTGGCTGTGAGAGAAGCGTTGTGAGCTCCCCTCCAGCCGCGCGGTCAAGAAAGTGTGTTTTTTTTAAACAAACTTTATTGTTCCGCGCGGCTGGACGGAAGCTCACAACTCTTCCCTCACAGCCACGCACCTTCAAAGCACCGGGAGACGGAGCAGGAACAAGGTAAGTACTGGGGTCTGGGGAAGGAGGGTGGCATACTAAGGGGCAATATCCTGGCATATTACATGGCATGTTGGGGGCAATATCCTGGCATATTGGGGGAAATATCATGGCATATTAAATGGCATATTGGGGGCAATATCATGGCATATTAAATGGCATATTGGGGGCAATATCCTGGCATATTGGGGGCAATATCCTGGCATATTAAATGGCAGATTGGGGGCAATATCCTGGCATATTAAAATGGCATATTGGGGGCAATATCCTGGCATATTAAAATGGCATATTGGGGGCAATATCCTGGCATATTAAAATGGCATATTGGGGGCAATATCATGGCATATTAAATGGCATATTGGGGGCAATATCCTGGCATATTAAAATAGCATATTGGGGGCAATATCCTGGCATATTAAAATGGCATATTGGGGGCAATATCCTGGCATATTAAATGGAATATTGGGCTTCAAAGTTCTTTATTTGAAATTTAAGGTTTTTTTCCTGAAATTTCCTTCTTAAAATGAAGTGCGTGTTACACTCCGGCGCGTGTTATACGCCAATAAATACGGTATATATCAATCTAATATAAAGAAGTGAGCAGGTTTATACACTAATTAGCATACAAAATGTATTGTAAGTATATTATAAATTTAGAAACATTTGCATCATTTGATTAATTAGACCTAAATATCATTTATTTTAAGCCTAGATGGATTTATTTGATCCATAAGGCAAATACCAATTTAGATATATAAAAGTCTTATCAGGAGCTAAACTACATAAATATACAAACTTTTTCTGGGGTGAATACAAAATACTAATCACTTGTACAAATTTGCATTATTTCAAAATTAGGAAAAATCTTGAGATATCCTTAAAACCACATCTACATTTGAGATTAATATTTTACATTTGTGGTCTTTTATGATATAGATGGAACAATATGTAATTTACTTTAAAAAAATTCTCTCTTTTTATCTTTATTTAAAATAAGGACATCACCATGGGATAAACACTGTCGAATACAACCTGTACATACACCATACCACTCCAATCACAATTGTACAGCATCCCTTTACCCGAACAGTAAAAAAAAAAAACCAACAACAAACTAATATACAAAACTCACTTGCATGTTGTGTTGTCTAGGCCCGGAAGAATAAACTAAAAAGGGGTAAACACCACTTAAAACCATTCTCATTATTACAATATTAAATTTATATTGGTTGATGACAAAACCTTTCTTCTGCCTAATAAAAAAAATATTTGGAGGAAGCTTCTATTCCTCTGAGCTTGTAGCCACACTTGCCTTTCCTGCTATGCTATCCATGTGGGTCTATTCACTAAAATTCAAGAATAGCTCATAGAGGTTGACTGTGGAGGTCGAATTTCATTTTGAGACTAAGTCAAATTCGGCACCTGAATTTGACTTTGTTTCAAAAATAGCATCAATAATTTCGCCTTTTATTACTTTCAATGAAGATTACTAAACACTCAAATAAAAAAATAGAAAAGGGTAAAGATGATTACACTAATGAGAGAACTAAAACATTTTCTAAAAAATATGACAATTCAATAAGAAAACACAACTTTTCCAATAATCACGAGGTGAAGGATTTGACACATAGAGAAACCTGGCATACCATAAAAAGAACAAACAAAGGAATATCTAGTGAGTCTACAAGGGATTTTAAACAGGTTCAATCTATAGAGACTGAAAATAGATTGGCAGTGTAACACCAGGGGAAAGGAGCGCTTCTCCTTTCTTAGACTGGGGTCGTAAAAGACATCTCTCCCCACAAGTCCAACATGGAGATCGCCTTGGAAAAGAAGGGTACAGAAGGTTTAGGGGTATAGAGGAAAGAGAGGGGGTACCCACAATAAAAATAATAAGAACAAACAGGAGATGAATGTTAATGATTTTTTTAATATTTCGGGAATCCTGCTTAGTGACCTCCAGAGTACTTATGTAGATATCAATAGATTTATTGGAAAGGCCATTTTAACAAAATGTATGGGCAGAGAACAGAAAGTGTGAAGGTGGAGATTTCCAAACCAGAGAATATTCCAAAAGTTAAATTTATTTCAACATATTTAAAGAAATCCTCCACATTCTATCCCATGTCACACAGATTAGGCCCCTAGGATGTATTTGAGCATATGGTTATGTCAGATGTGAATAAGATCATAGACTATAGACATGATGCCACCAACCTCACCCAAGCTAAAAGGAAAGATCTGAATTAACTTAGAAATAATGATCAGCTAATAATTAAGCATGTAGACATAGTGGTTGTCATGTCTAGAGACTAATATATCTAAGAAGCATATCACCAGCTCAGTGATTTACACTAGATTGAAGACCCAACCGTGGAACAAAATAAACGACTTATTAAATATTTAGATGAGGGGATAGCACAGGGAATACTGAGCAACGTGTGAATATATTAATAACTTCTTGAAAAATATAGAAAGGGGGTATATGTGGTTAGTAACCCGCAATGTTTCCTCGTTAGTTCTGAATCCTTGTTATATACCATTATTGACCATGAGAGAGTCTGTTTAGTAGTCAATGAGGTGCTTAAAAACAGTATCAAAAAACTATGCGGTGGCTTGAATAGAGTTGATCCTACGAAACAACTTTTTCTGGTTTAACTGTTTTATTCCTACATAGGTAAGATATGGCAGTGGAGACCAGATTTGCTCCCAATTATTACAACCTGTTTATTGTCGAGTGTGAGAAGACGTATATATAGTCTGGGCATGGTTGGGGTGAAAAAAATTGTAAACTTGATTTATCACCTCACATGCAATTCCCACAACGTTACTCTCCACGGATGCAAAGGAAGCATTTGCCAGGGTCGGCTGGCTACTTATAAGAACACTTCTCAGACACATCAGGCCAGGAAATGCCATGTTTAATTGGTTCAATGCATTATATCATACCCCAACGGCCCACGTATGAGTTTGAGTTATTATTCCTTTCTAATGAATATTCTCGCAAGCTCATCTCAACGATATACAGTCTCATCATCACGATCCAGCAACCTCAGAAATCATCTTAGCCTGGGAATCTGATTATAATATTAAATTTGCTGATGGACAATGGCAAAATATAGCGATCCTGGAGCATAAATGTTTAGCCTCAGTTAAAATACAAGAAAATGGGGGGGGGGGGCGGAGCTAGCCATCATAGAGATAAGTCCACTTGCACAGAGTTCCTCACGTCGACGCGTAGACTCCGTTTTAAGTTTTGACAGAATCTTACTCCCTATCGATGTTTTAGACATGGTGCATCAAGATAAAAGAGTAGGCTGCATTGAGAATGTTCCGTGTTCAGCAATACATAGGCAGAATGACCCCACATTCTCAATGCAGCCTACTGCAGTCACTTGTGGTGACTCCCTAATGGACCCTGAGGCATTAACTTTGCCAGAATCACAAGCGACCAGAACAGTGGGCACATCTGACGCTGCACCCGAAGGCCCTGCTCTGAGAGTGTAAGATGATGCTGGCTGGTGAAAACAGCGCCATCATATTGAAACAGATCACACCGTGAAAGATCGGAACAGATCCAGAGACTCCGGCTAATACTACCATGGATCGGGTACTCACAACTCGTGACCTGATCGTGGGAAGTCAGCAGCCTTGACTGGCATTGGGGACTGATCTCCGTATGCCTTTCGTGTGGCTAGTTCGCCTCCAGGGGGGGGTGTGGACTTGGCTCCCTCCCATGGGGGCGTGGCTACACACGGGGTGCGGCTTTCTCTCCCGGCTGCTGGAGGTTTGGGCTCCTTCGCTGGCTTAGGGGTGTGTCTCCCTAGGCGGTCTTACACTCGCGCTACCTCTCCCCCTCCACCGACAGCAGGTGAAACAGGTTTGTTTTTAATTTGTTTGTATATATAATGATGTTACTGTTTAACACACTCAGACTGCTTTTGACAAAGCACCAGCGGGTGCGAAACGAGTCAAGCGTGTGTCTGTTTTGTTTGTCTGTCTCCACGCTTCTATTATTGTTTTTATCCTGGATTCCAATAAATATTTTTCTATTTTGAACTTTTCAACAAACTAACGAGTTTCCTGGATGTTTCTCTGCTGGCACATACTCTGGTTTTGTGTTGTCCATTTGAGTCCTGAGTAGGCTCTTTTCTGTGCTTCAGCACCTGGGAATACCCTGTACTCACTTTCTTTTAACCCTTTGAGTGCTGGAGCAGGCTACTATATGGCATTTTGTTTGTTACAAAGTTAAACAACATGATAATGGATAGCAGGAACAAGAGTAAAACCGTAACTATGTTGAAATGAGAGTGAGACCTAGGGATATCCTTTCCTCTGAAAGAATGGTTATAATCATGCAAACCACTAAAGAAAACAGTACACTGTATAAATATACAAAATAACCTTTTCAAAATAAATGTTGGCGCTGCAAGACAGGAATAGGGACAATGATACACACCTGGTGGGAGTGTCCATTTCTAGAACCGGTAAAAAATGATATCACAGATTTAATGACTTCCTTACAGATAGACCTAGCTGGGTTAACACCTGAAAATGTTTTGTTCCATATGAATTTTCCCCGTATATCGGTAGGGCACAAAAGCTTAGCAGTCCACATATTAATGGGAGTAAAGCTCTGTATTGCAAGATACTGGATGAAAGATACAATGCCCTCACTTACAGAAATAAAGAACCAAGTGAATTTTCAATGTATTATGGAAAAAGCAATTTACATAGGGAAGAATAGATTAAACCAATATAATAAAATCTGGGAACCTTGGTTGAAACTTATGTAGGCCCTGAGGCGTTTTCTACTTTGTTTGAGTCTGTTTGTTTCCCGCAGCCCCAGCAGAGCTCCTCTTTTCCTCCGTGTCCCCCCCCCCCCCCCCAACAGAGAAGACGCCAATTGAGAGTTAAAGTCCTGTTTCTTCTTGGTTTTTTTGTTGTTTTTTTTTTTTGTATTTCTGTCTCTGAATATTTTAAACTGATTTAGGAGAACTTGAAGCCTAATGTTTTGTTATCTTTGTGATGTACGTTTGTACTTTGATAATAAAAGGTAAAAAAAAAAAAAAAATCCCTGAAGACTTGTATATAGACACTCTGAAAACCCAAATGGGGTAAGTCCAGGACACTTGCGCTACTGTGGTTGGCTTGGTTGCCATACCCGGAGGTGGGCCGAAATATGCAGCTTCTACATGGGGAACCAACTATATATAGTCTCCGAGGACTTTTCTTTTCACTGGACTTTACTTATTATTGATTCGAAACTATGATTATGATGTGCACTTTTCCTCAAGTTTCTTACATACCGTATTTTTCGCCTCATAAGACGCACCTGACCATAAGATAAGACGCACCCAGTTTTTAGAGGAGGAAAACAAGAAAAAAAAACTCAATATGCCAGGATTTAGCCATTCAATATGCCAGGATTTTTCCCTTCACTATGCCAGGATTTAGCCATTCAATATGCCAGGATTATGCCCCTCACTATTTAGCCACTCACTATGCCAGGCTTTTGCCCCTCACTATGCCAGGATTTTGCCCCTCACTGTGCCAGGATTTTGCCCCTCACTATGCCAGGCTTTAGCCACTCATTATGCCAGGCTTTTGCCCCTCACTATGCCAGGATTTTGCCCCTCACTGTGCCAGGATTTTGCCCTTCACTATGCCAGGATTTTGCCCCTCACAATGCCAGGCTTTTGCTCCTCACTATGCCAGGCTTTTGCCCCTTACTATGCCAGTCTTTTGCCCCTCACTATGCCAGGATTTTCCCCCTCACAATGCCAGGCTTTTGCCCCTCACTATGCCAGGCTTTTGCCCCTCACTATGCCAGGATTTTCCCCCTCACAATGCCAGGATTTTGCCCCTTATAATGCCAGGATTTGCTCGTGTGTGCCACCCTCCTCCCCGCTTCCCTAGCACTTACCTCCATGCTGCTCTCCGTTGTTTCCTCCGTGCAGTCTAACCTCCTGAACGGAGGAAGGAAGCTCCGGTCGCTTTTTTTCTTCTTCTTAACTTTATTGAAGTCGCGCAACGTCAATAAAGTTAAGAAGAGGAAAAAAAGCGCCCGGAACTTCCTTCCTCCGTGCAGGAGGTTAGACTGTACGGAGGAAGCAACGGAGAGAACACAACGGAGAGCAGCGTGGAGGTAAGTATGCACATACATTCGCTCCATAAGATGCACAGACATTTCCCCTCACTTTTGAGGAGGAAAAAAGTGCGTCTTATGAGGCGAAAAATACGGTAAGTCTTTCTCACCCCCAGAGCACTCACCGTAGCCACAAAATGTGGTCCCACAAGCCCA